>OX463225.1:155411952-156611952 GCA_949820135.1 Sylvilagus floridanus | reverse complement strand
GCGTTCTAACCACTGCTTTGGCACTGTCCACTCCTGACATGGATGCAGGATGGAGCATGTGAGTGGATGAGATGTGTTCTACACATTACTGTGGCACTGGCCACTGTCAGCCATGGATGAAGAATGCAGCATGTGAGTGGATGAGAGGTGTTCTAGACATTGCTGTGGCCATGTCCACTGTCTGATATGGATGGAGCATGTGAGTGGATGAGCTGTGTTCCAGACTTTCCTGTGGCTCTGACCACTGTCTGATGTGGATGCAGGATGCAACATGTGAGTGGATGAGAGGTGTTTTAGAAATTCATTTGCCCAATACGATCTGCCATGGATTTGGACGAAGCATGTGAGTGGATGAGATCTGTTCTACACTTTCCTTTGGCCCTGACCATTGTCTGACATGGATGCAGAATGCAGCATGTGAGTGAATGAGATGTGTTCTAGACGTGCCTGTGGCACTGACCACTGTCTTACATGAATGTAATACGCAGCATATGAGTGATGAGATGTGTTCTATCCGTTCCTGTGGCCCTGACCACTGTCTGACAAGGTGGCAGGTTGGAGCATGTGAGTGCATGAAATGAGTTCTACACATTCCTGTGGCACTGACCACTGTCTGATGTGGATCAGGATGGAGCATGTGAGTGGGTGAGATGTGTTCTATACATTTCTGTACCCATGTCCACTGTCTGACATGGATGCAGAGTGCATCATGTGAGTGGATGAGAGGTGTTTTAGACATTCCTGTGGCCATGTCCACTTTCTGATATGGGTGGAACATGGGAGTGGATGAGATGTCCTCTAGACATTCCTGTGGCCCTGACCACTGTCTAACATGGATGCAGTTTGGAGCATATGAGTGGATGAGATATGTTGTACACATTCCTGTTGCACTGACCACTATCTGATGTGGATCAAGAATGCAAGATGTGAGTGGATGGAATGTGTACTAACCACTCCTTTGTCCTGACCACTCTGTGACATGGATGCTGAGTGCTGCATGTGGATGGATGATAGGTGTTCTATACATTCCTGTGTCCCTGAACAACGTCTGATGTGGATCAGGATGAAGCATGTGAGTGGATGTGTTGTGTTATAGACATTCCTGTGGCCCTGAACACTGTCTGATGTGGAGGCAGGATGCAACATATCAGTGGATGAGATGCCTTCTATCCATTCCTGGGGCCTGACCACTGTCTGCAATGGATGCAGAGTGCAGCATGTGAGCGGATGAGAGGTGTACTCGAAATTCCTGTGGCCAGACCACTGTCGATGTAGAGGCAGGATGCAACTTCTGAGTGGATGAGTTGTGCTCTAGACATTCCTGTGGTCCTGACCTCTGTCTGATATGGATTCAGGACACAGCATCTGAGCGGATGAGATGTATTCTAGACATTTCTGTGGCCCTAACCACTGTCCTTCATGAATGCAGAATGCAGCAAGTGGGTGGATGGGATGCGTTCTAACCACTGCTTTGGCACTGTCCACTCCTGACATGGATGCAGGATGGAGCATGTGAGTGGATGAGATGTGTTCTACACATTACTGTGGCACTGGCCACTGTCAGCCATGGATGAAGAATGCAGCATGTGAGTGGATGAGAGGTGTTCTAGACATTGCTGTGGCCATGTCCACTGTCTGATATGGATGGAGCATGTGAGTGGATGAGCTGTGTTCCAGACTTTCCTGTGGCTCTGACCACTGTCTGATGTGGATGCAGGATGCAACATGTGAGTGGATGAGAGGTGTTTTAGAAATTCATTTGCCCAATACGATCTGCCATGGATTTGGACGAAGCATGTGAGTGGATGAGATCTGTTCTACACTTTCCTTTGGCCCTGACCATTGTCTGACATGGATGCAGAATGCAGCATGTGAGTGAATGAGATGTGTTCTAGACGTGCCTGTGGCACTGACCACTGTCTTACATGAATGTAATACGCAGCATATGAGTGATGAGATGTGTTCTATCCGTTCCTGTGGCCCTGACCACTGTCTGACAAGGTGGCAGGTTGGAGCATGTGAGTGCATGAAATGAGTTCTACACATTCCTGTGGCACTGACCACTGTCTGATGTGGATCAGGATGGAGCATGTGAGTGGGTGAGATGTGTTCTATACATTTCTGTACCCATGTCCACTGTCTGACATGGATACAGAGTGCATCATGTGAGTGGATGAGAGGTGTTTTAGACATTCCTGTAGCCATGTCCACTTTCTGATATGGGTGGAACATGGGAGTGGATGAGATGTCCTCTAGACATTCCTGTGGCCCTGACCACTGTCTAACATGGATGCAGTTTGGAGCATATGAGTGGATGAGATATGTTGTACACATTCCTGTTGCACTGACCACTATCTGATGTGGATCAAGAATGCAAGATGTGAGTGGATGGAATGTGTACTAACCACTCCTTTGTCCTGACCACTCTGTGACATGGATGCTGAGTGCTGCATGTGGATGGATGATAGGTGTTCTATACATTCCTGTGTCCCTGAACAACGTCTGATGTGGATCAGGATGAAGCATGTGAGTGGATGTGTTGTGTTATAGACATTCCTGTGGCCCTGAACACTGTCTGATGTGGAGGCAGGATGCAACATATCAGTGGATGAGATGCCTTCTATCCATTCCTGGGGCCTGACCACTGTCTGCAATGGATGCAGAGTGCAGCATGTGAGCGGATGAGAGGTGTACTCGAAATTCCTGTGGCCAGACCACTGTCGATGTAGAGGCAGGATGCAACTTCTGAGTGGATGAGTTGTGCTCTAGACATTCCTGTGGTCCTGACCTCTGTCTGATATGGATTCAGGACACAGCATCTGAGCGGATGAGATGTATTCTAGACATTTCTGTGGCCCTAACCACTGTCCTTCATGAATGCAGAATGCAGCAAGTGGGTGGATGGGATGCGTTCTAACCACTGCTTTGGCACTGTCCACTCCTGACATGGATGCAGGATGGAGCATGTGAGTGGATGAGATGTGTTCTACACATTACTGTGGCACTGGCCACTGTCAGCCATGGATGAAGAATGCAGCATGTGAGTGGATGAGAGGTGTTCTAGACATTGCTGTGGCCATGTCCACTGTCTGATATGGATGGAGCATGTGAGTGGATGAGCTGTGTTCCAGACTTTCCTGTGGCTCTGACCACTGTCTGATGTGGATGCAGGATGCAACATGTGAGTGGATGAGAGGTGTTTTAGAAATTCATTTGCCTAATACGATCTGCCATGGATTTGGACGAAGCATGTGAGTGGATGAGATCTGCTCTACACTTTCCTTTGGCCCTGACCATTGTCTGACATGGATGCAGAATGCAGCATGTGAGTGAATGAGATGTGTTCTAGACGTGCCTGTGGCACTGACCACTGTCTTACATGAATGTAATACGCAGCATATGAGTGATGAGATGTGTTCTATCCGTTCCTGTGGCCCTGACCACTGTCTGACAAGGTGGCAGGTTGGAGCATGTGAGTGCATGAAATGAGTTCTACACATTCCTGTGGCACTGACCACTGTCTGATGTGGATCAGGATGGAGCATGTGAGTGGGTGAGATGTGTTCTATACATTTCTGTACCCATGTCCACTGTCTGACATGGATGCAGAGTGCATCATGTGAGTGGATGAGAGGTGTTTTAGACATTCCTGTAGCCATGTCCACTTTCTGATATGGGTGGAACATGGGAGTGGATGAGATGTCCTCTAGACATTCCTGTGGCCCTGACCACTGTCTAACATGGATGCAGTTTGGAGCATATGAGTGGATGAGATATGTTGTACACATTCCTGTTGCACTGACCACTATCTGATGTGGATCAAGAATGCAAGATGTGAGTGGATGGAATGTGTACTAACCACTCCTTTGTCCTGACCACTCTGTGACATGGATGCTGAGTGCTGCATGTGGATGGATGATAGGTGTTCTATACATTCCTGTGTCCCTGAACAACGTCTGATGTGGATCAGGATGAAGCATGTGAGTGGATGTGTTGTGTTATAGACATTCCTGTGGCCCTGAACACTGTCTGATGTGGAGGCAGGATGCAACATATCAGTGGATGAGATGCCTTCTATCCATTCCTGGGGCCTGACCACTGTCTGCAATGGATGCAGAGTGCAGCATGTGAGCGGATGAGAGGTGTACTCGAAATTCCTGTGGCCAGACCACTGTCGATGTAGAGGCAGGATGCAACTTCTGAGTGGATGAGTTGTGCTCTAGACATTCCTGTGGTCCTGACCTCTGTCTGATATGGATTCAGGACACAGCATCTGAGCGGATGAGATGTATTCTGGACATTTCTGTGGCCCTAACCACTGTCCTTCATGAATGCAGAATGCAGCAAGTGGGTGGATGGGATGCGTTCTAACCACTGCTTTGGCACTGTCCACTCCTGACATGGATGCAGGATGGAGCATGTGAGTGGATGAGATGTGTTCTACACATTACTGTGGCACTGGCCACTGTCAGCCATGGATGAAGAATGCAGCATGTGAGTGGATGAGAGGTGTTCTAGACATTGCTGTGGCCATGTCCACTGTCTGATATGGATGGAGCATGTGAGTGGATGAGCTGTGTTCCAGACTTTCCTGTGGCTCTGACCACTGTCTGATGTGGATGCAGGATGCAACATGTGAGTGGATGAGAGGTGTTTTAGAAATTCATTTGCCCAATACGATCTGCCATGGATTTGGACGAAGCATGTGAGTGGATGAGATCTGTTCTACACTTTCCTTTGGCCCTGACCATTGTCTGACATGGATGCAGAATGCAGCATGTGAGTGAATGAGATGTGTTCTAGACGTGCCTGTGGCACTGACCACTGTCTTACATGAATGTAATACGCAGCATATGAGTGATGAGATGTGTTCTATCCGTTCCTGTGGCCCTGACCACTGTCTGACAAGGTGGCAGGTTGGAGCATGTGAGTGCATGAAATGAGTTCTACACATTCCTGTGGCACTGACCACTGTCTGATGTGGATCAGGATGGAGCATGTGAGTGGATGAGATGTGTTCTATACATTTCTGTACCCATGTCCACTGTCTGACATGGATGCAGAGTGCATCATGTGAGTGGATGAGAGGTGTTTTAGACATTCCTGTAGCCATGTCCACTTTCTGATATGGATGGAACATGGGAGTGGATGAGATGTCCTCTAGACATTCCTGTGGCCCTGACCACTGTCTAACATGGATGCAGTTTGGAGCATATGAGTGGATGAGATATGTTGTACACATTCCTGTTGCACTGACCACTATCTGATGTGGATCAAGAATGCAAGATGTGAGTGGATGGAATGTGTACTAACCACTCCTTTGTCCTGACCACTCTGTGACATGGATGCTGAGTGCTGCATGTGGATGGATGATAGGTGTTCTATACATTCCTGTGTCCCTGAACAACGTCTGATGTGGATCAGGATGAAGCATGTGAGTGGATGTGTTGTGTTATAGACATTCCTGTGGCCCTGAACACTGTCTGATGTGGAGGCAGGATGCAACATATCAGTGGATGAGATGCCTTCTATCCATTCCTGGGGCCTGACCACTGTCTGCAATGGATGCAGAGTGCAGCATGTGAGCGGATGAGAGGTGTACTCGAAGTTCCTGTGGCCAGACCACTGTCGATGTAGAGGCAGGATGCAACTTCTGAGTGGATGAGTTGTGCTCTAGACATTCCTGTGGTCCTGACCTCTGTCTGATATGGATTCCGGACACAGCATCTGAGCGGATGAGATGTATTCTAGACATTTCTGTGGCCCTAACCACTGTCCTTCATGAATGCAGAATGCAGCAAGTGGGTGGATGGGATGCGTTCTAACCACTGCTTTGGCACTGTCCACTCCTGACATGGATGCAGGATGGAGCATGTGAGTGGATGAGATGTGTTCTACACATTACTGTGGCACTGGCCACTGTCAGCCATGGATGAAGAATGCAGCATGTGAGTGGATGAGAGGTGTTCTAGACATTGCTGTGGCCATGTCCACTGTCTGATATGGATGGAGCATGTGAGTGGATGAGCTGTGTTCCAGACTTTCCTGTGGCTCTGACCACTGTCTGATGTGGATGCAGGATGCAACATGTGAGTGGATGAGAGGTGTTTTAGAAATTCATTTGCCTAATACGATCTGCCATGGATTTGGACGAAGCATGTGAGTGGATGAGATCTGTTCTACACTTTCCTTTGGCCCTGACCATTGTCTGACATGGATGCAGAATGCAGCATGTGAGTGAATGAGATGTGTTCTAGACGTGCCTGTGGCACTGACCACTGTCTTACATGAATGTAATACGCAGCATATGAGTGATGAGATGTGTTCTATCCGTTCCTGTGGCCCTGACCACTGTCTGACAAGGTGGCAGGTTGGAGCATGTGAGTGCATGAAATGAGTTCTACACATTCCTGTGGCACTGACCACTGTCTGATGTGGATCAGGATGGAGCATGTGAGTGGGTGAGATGTGTTCTATACATTTCTGTACCCATGTCCACTGTCTGACATGGATGCAGAGTGCATCATGTGAGTGGATGAGAGGTGTTTTAGACATTCCTGTGGCCATGTCCACTTTCTGATATGGGTGGAACATGGGAGTGGATGAGATGTCCTCTAGACATTCCTGTGGCCCTGACCACTGTCTAACATGGATGCAGTTTGGAGCATATGAGTGGATGAGATATGTTGTACACATTCCTGTTGCACTGACCACTATCTGATGTGGATCAAGAATGCAAGATGTGAGTGGATGGAATGTGTACTAACCACTCCTTTGTCCTGACCACTCTGTGACATGGATGCTGAGTGCTGCATGTGGATGGATGATAGGTGTTCTATACATTCCTGTGTCCCTGAACAACGTCTGATGTGGATCAGGATGAAGCATGTGAGTGGATGTGTTGTGTTATAGACATTCCTGTGGCCCTGAACACTGTCTGATGTGGAGGCAGGATGCAACATATCAGTGGATGAGATGCCTTCTATCCATTCCTGGGGCCTGACCACTGTCTGCAATGGATGCAGAGTGCAGCATGTGAGCGGATGAGAGGTGTACTCGAAATTCCTGTGGCCAGACCACTGTCGATGTAGAGGCAGGATGCAACTTCTGAGTGGATGAGTTGTGCTCTAGACATTCCTGTGGTCCTGACCTCTGTCTGATATGGATTCAGGACACAGCATCTGAGCGGATGAGATGTATTCTAGACATTTCTGTGGCCCTAACCACTGTCCTTCATGAATGCAGAATGCAGCAAGTGGGTGGATGGGATGCGTTCTAACCACTGCTTTGGCACTGTCCACTCCTGACATGGATGCAGGATGGAGCATGTGAGTGGATGAGATGTGTTCTACACATTACTGTGGCACTGGCCACTGTCAGCCATGGATGAAGAATGCAGCATGTGAGTGGATGAGAGGTGTTCTAGACATTGCTGTGGCCATGTCCACTGTCTGATATGGATGGAGCATGTGAGTGGATGAGCTGTGTTCCAGACTTTCCTGTGGCTCTGACCACTGTCTGATGTGGATGCAGGATGCAACATGTGAGTGGATGAGAGGTGTTTTAGAAATTCATTTGCCTAATACGATCTGCCATGGATTTGGACGAAGCATGTGAGTGGATGAGATCTGTTCTACACTTTCCTTTGGCCCTGACCATTGTCTGACATGGATGCAGAATGCAGCATGTGAGTGAATGAGATGTGTTCTAGACGTGCCTGTGGCACTGACCACTGTCTTACATGAATGTAATACGCAGCATATGAGTGATGAGATGTGTTCTATCCGTTCCTGTGGCCCTGACCACTGTCTGACAAGGTGGCAGGTTGGAGCATGTGAGTGCATGAAATGAGTTCTACACATTCCTGTGGCACTGACCACTGTCTGATGTGGATCAGGATGGAGCATGTGAGTGGATGAGATGTGTTCTATACATTTCTGTGGCCCTGAATACTGTCTGACATGGATGCAGAGTACATCATGTGAGTGGATGAGAGGTGTTTTAGACATTCCTGTAGCCATGTCCACTTTCTGATATGGGTGGAACATGGGAGTGGATGAGATGTCCTCTAGACATTCCTGTGGCCCTGACCACTGTCTAACATGGATGCAGTTTGGAGCATATGAGTGGATGAGATATGTTGTACACATTCCTGTTGCACTGACCACTATCTGATGTGGATCAAGAATGCAAGATGTGAGTGGATGGAATGTGTACTAACCACTCCTTTGTCCTGACCACTCTGTGACATGGATGCTGAGTGCTGCATGTGGATGGATGATAGGTGTTCTATACATTCCTGTGTCCCTGAACAACGTCTGATGTGGATCAGGATGAAGCATGTGAGTGGATGTGTTGTGTTATAGACATTCCTGTGGCCCTGAACACTGTCTGATGTGGAGGCAGGATGCAACATATCAGTGGATGAGATGCCTTCTATCCATTCCTGGGGCCTGACCACTGTCTGCAATGGATGCAGAGTGCAGCATGTGAGCGGATGAGAGGTGTACTCGAAATTCCTGTGGCCAGACCACTGTCGATGTAGAGGCAGGATGCAACTTCTGAGTGGATGAGTTGTGCTCTAGACATTCCTGTGGTCCTGACCTCTGTCTGATATGGATTCAGGACACAGCATCTGAGCGGATGAGATGTATTCTAGACATTTCTGTGGCCCTAACCACTGTCCTTCATGAATGCAGAATGCAGCAAGTGGGTGGATGGGATGCGTTCTAACCACTGCTTTGGCACTGTCCACTCCTGACATGGATGCAGGATGGAGCATGTGAGTGGATGAGATGTGTTCTACACATTACTGTGGCACTGGCCACTGTCAGCCATGGATGAAGAATGCAGCATGTGAGTGGATGAGAGGTGTTCTAGACATTGCTGTGGCCATGTCCACTGTCTGATATGGATGGAGCATGTGAGTGGATGAGCTGTGTTCCAGACTTTCCTGTGGCTCTGACCACTGTCTGATGTGGATGCAGGATGCAACATGTGAGTGGATGAGAGGTGTTTTAGAAATTCATTTGCCTAATACGATCTGCCATGGATTTGGACGAAGCATGTGAGTGGATGAGATCTGTTCTACACTTTCCTTTGGCCCTGACCATTGTCTGACATGGATGCAGAATGCAGCATGTGAGTGAATGAGATGTGTTCTAGACGTGCCTGTGGCACTGACCACTGTCTTACATGAATGTAATACGCAGCATATGAGTGATGAGATGTGTTCTATCCGTTCCTGTGGCCCTGACCACTGTCTGACAAGGTGGCAGGTTGGAGCATGTGAGTGCATGAAATGAGTTCTACACATTCCTGTGGCACTGACCACTGTCTGATGTGGATCAGGATGGAGCATGTGAGTGGGTGAGATGTGTTCTATACATTTCTGTACCCATGTCCACTGTCTGACATGGATGCAGAGTGCATCATGTGAGTGGATGAGAGGTGTTTTAGACATTCCTGTAGCCATGTCCACTTTCTGATATGGGTGGAACATGGGAGTGGATGAGATGTCCTCTAGACATTCCTGTGGCCCTGACCACTGTCTAACATGGATGCAGTTTGGAGCATATGAGTGGATGAGATATGTTGTACACATTCCTGTTGCACTGACCACTATCTGATGTGGATCAAGAATGCAAGATGTGAGTGGATGGAATGTGTACTAACCACTCCTTTGTCCTGACCACTCTGTGACATGGATGCTGAGTGCTGCATGTGGATGGATGATAGGTGTTCTATACATTCCTGTGTCCCTGAACAACGTCTGATGTGGATCAGGATGAAGCATGTGAGTGGATGTGTTGTGTTATAGACATTCCTGTGGCCCTGAACACTGTCTGATGTGGAGGCAGGATGCAACATATCAGTGGATGAGATGCCTTCTATCCATTCCTGGGGCCTGACCACTGTCTGCAATGGATGCAGAGTGCAGCATGTGAGCGGATGAGAGGTGTACTCGAAATTCCTGTGGCCAGACCACTGTCGATGTAGAGGCAGGATGCAACTTCTGAGTGGATGAGTTGTGCTCTAGACATTCCTGTGGTCCTGACCTCTGTCTGATATGGATTCAGGACACAGCATCTGAGCGGATGAGATGTATTCTGGACATTTCTGTGGCCCTAACCACTGTCCTTCATGAATGCAGAATGCAGCAAGTGGGTGGATGGGATGCGTTCTAACCACTGCTTTGGCACTGTCCACTCCTGACATGGATGCAGGATGGAGCATGTGAGTGGATGAGATGTGTTCTACACATTACTGTGGCACTGGCCACTGTCAGCCATGGATGAAGAATGCAGCATGTGAGTGGATGAGAGGTGTTCTAGACATTGCTGTGGCCATGTCCACTGTCTGATATGGATGGAGCATGTGAGTGGATGAGCTGTGTTCCAGACTTTCCTGTGGCTCTGACCACTGTCTGATGTGGATGCAGGATGCAACATGTGAGTGGATGAGAGGTGTTTTAGAAATTCATTTGCCTAATACGATCTGCCATGGATTTGGACGAAGCATGTGAGTGGATGAGATCTGTTCTACACTTTCCTTTGGCCCTGACCATTGTCTGACATGGATGCAGAATGCAGCATGTGAGTGAATGAGATGTGTTCTAGACGTGCCTGTGGCACTGACCACTGTCTTACATGAATGTAATACGCAGCATATGAGTGATGAGATGTGTTCTATCCGTTCCTGCGGCCCTGACCACTGTCTGACAAGGTGGCAGGTTGGAGCATGTGAGTGCATGAAATGAGTTCTACACATTCCTGTGGCACTGACCACTGTCTGATGTGGATCAGGATGGAGCATGTGAGTGGGTGAGATGTGTTCTATACATTTCTGTACCCATGTCCACTGTCTGACATGGATGCAGAGTGCATCATGTGAGTGGATGAGAGGTGTTTTAGACATTCCTGTAGCCATGTCCACTTTCTGATATGGGTGGAACATGGGAGTGGATGAGATGTCCTCTAGACATTCCTGTGGCCCTGACCACTGTCTAACATGGATGCAGTTTGGAGCATATGAGTGGATGAGATATGTTGTACACATTCCTGTTGCACTGACCACTATCTGATGTGGATCAAGAATGCAAGATGTGAGTGGATGGAATGTGTACTAACCACTCCTTTGTCCTGACCACTCTGTGACATGGATGCTGAGTGCTGCATGTGGATGGATGATAGGTGTTCTATACATTCCTGTGTCCCTGAACAACGTCTGATGTGGATCAGGATGAAGCATGTGAGTGGATGTGTTGTGTTATAGACATTCCTGTGGCCCTGAACACTGTCTGATGTGGAGGCAGGATGCAACATATCAGTGGATGAGATGCCTTCTATCCATTCCTGGGGCCTGACCACTGTCTGCAATGGATGCAGAGTGCAGCATGTGAGCGGATGAGAGGTGTACTCGAAATTCCTGTGGCCAGACCACTGTCGATGTAGAGGCAGGATGCAACTTCTGAGTGGATGAGTTGTGCTCTAGACATTCCTGTGGTCCTGACCTCTGTCTGATATGGATTCAGGACACAGCATCTGAGCGGATGAGATGTATTCTAGACATTTCTGTGGCCCTAACCACTGTCCTTCATGAATGCAGAATGCAGCAAGTGGGTGGATGGGATGCGTTCTAACCACTGCTTTGGCACTGTCCACTCCTGACATGGATGCAGGATGGAGCATGTGAGTGGATGAGATGTGTTCTAGACGTGCCTGTGGCACTGACCACTGTCTTACATGAATGTAATACGCAGCATATGAGTGATGAGATGTGTTCTATCCGTTCCTGCGGCCCTGACCACTGTCTGACAAGGTGGCAGGTTGGAGCATGTGAGTGCATGAAATGAGTTCTACACATTCCTGTGGCACTGACCACTGTCTGATGTGGATCAGCATGGAGCATGTGAGTGGATGAGATATGTTCTATACATTTCTGTCGCCCTGAATACTGTCTGACATGGATGCAAGGTGCAGCACGTGAGTGGATGAGATGTGTTTTAGACATTCCTGTAGCCATGTCCACTTTCTGATATGGGTGGAACATGGGAGTGGATGAGATGTCCTCTAGACATTCCTGTGGCCCTGACCACTGTCTAACATGGATGCAGTTTGGAGCATATGAGTGGATGAGATATGTTGTACACATTCCTGTTGCACTGACCACTATCTGATGTGGATCAAGAATGCAAGATGTGAGTGGATGGAATGTGTACTAACCACTCCTTTGTCCTGACCACTCTGTGACATGGATGCTGAGTGCTGCATGTGGATGGATGATAGGTGTTCTATACATTCCTGTGTCCCTGAACAACGTCTGATGTGGATCAGGATGAAGCATGTGAGTGGATGTGTTGTGTTATAGACATTCCTGTGGCCCTGAACACTGTCTGATGTGGAGGCAGGATGCAACATATCAGTGGATGAGATGCCTTCTATCCATTCCTGGGGCCTGACCACTGTCTGCAATGGATGCAGAGTGCAGCATGTGAGCGGATGAGAGGTGTACTCGAAATTCCTGTGGCCAGACCACTGTCGATGTAGAGGCAGGATGCAACTTCTGAGTGGATGAGTTGTGCTCTAGACATTCCTGTGGTCCTGACCTCTGTCTGATATGGATTCAGGACACAGCATCTGAGCGGATGAGATGTATTCTAGACATTTCTGTGGCCCTAACCACTGTCCTTCATGAATGCAGAATGCAGCAAGTGGGTGGATGGGATGCGTTCTAACCACTGCTTTGGCACTGTCCACTCCTGACATGGATGCAGGATGGAGCATGTGAGTGGATGAGATGTGTTCTACACATTACTGTGGCACTGGCCACTGTCAGCCATGGATGAAGAATGCAGCATGTGAGTGGATGAGAGGTGTTCTAGACATTGCTGTGGCCATGTCCACTGTCTGACACGGATGGAGCATGTGAGTGGATGAGCTGTGTTCCAGACTTTCCTGTGGCTCTGACCACTGTCTGATGTGGATGCAGGATGCAACATGTGAGTGGATGAGAGGTGTTTTAGAAATTCATTTGCCCAATACGATCTGCCATGGATTTGGACGAAGCATGTGAGTGGATGAGATCTGTTCTACACTTTCCTTTGGCCCTGACCATTGTCTGACATGGATGCAGAATGCAGCATGTGAGTGAATGAGATGTGTTCTAGACGTGCCTGTGGCACTGACCACTGTCTTACATGAATGTAATACGCAGCATATGAGTGATGAGATGTGTTCTATCCGTTCCTGTGGCCCTGACCACTGTCTGACAAGGTGGCAGGTTGGAGCATGTGAGTGCATGAAATGAGTTCTACACATTCCTGTGGCACTGACCACTGTCTGATGTGGATCAGGATGGAGCATGTGAGTGGATGAGATGTGTTCTATACATTTCTGTGGCCCTGAATACTGTCTGACATGGATGCAGAGTGCATCATGTGAGTGGATGAGAGGTGTTTTAGACATTCCTGTAGCCATGTCCACTTTCTGATATGGATGGAACATGGGAGTGGATGAGATGTCCTCTAGACATTCCTGTGGCCCTGACCACTGTCTAACATGGATGCAGTTTGGAGCATATGAGTGGATGAGATATGTTGTACACATTCCTGTTGCACTGACCACTATCTGATGTGGATCAAGAATGCAAGATGTGAGTGGATGGAATGTGTACTAACCACTCCTTTGTCCTGACCACTCTGTGACATGGATGCTGAGTGCTGCATGTGGATGGATGATAGGTGTTCTATACATTCCTGTGTCCCTGAACAACGTCTGATGTGGATCAGGATGAAGCATGTGAGTGGATGTGTTGTGTTATAGACATTCCTGTGGCCCTGAACACTGTCTGATGTGGAGGCAGGATGCAACATATCAGTGGATGAGATGCCTTCTATCCATTCCTGGGGCCTGACCACTGTCTGCAATGGATGCAGAGTGCAGCATGTGAGCGGATGAGAGGTGTACTCGAAATTCCTGTGGCCAGACCACTGTCGATGTAGAGGCAGGATGCAACTTCTGAGTGGATGAGTTGTGCTCTAGACATTCCTGTGGTCCTGACCTCTGTCTGATATGGATTCAGGACACAGCATCTGAGCGGATGAGATGTATTCTAGACATTTCTGTGGCCCTAACCACTGTCCTTCATGAATGCAGAATGCAGCAAGTGGGTGGATGGGATGCGTTCTAACCACTGCTTTGGCACTGTCCACTCCTGACATGGATGCAGGATGGAGCATGTGAGTGGATGAGATGTGTTCTACACATTACTGTGGCACTGGCCACTGTCAGCCATGGATGAAGAATGCAGCATGTGAGTGGATGAGAGGTGTTCTAGACATTGCTGTGGCCATGTCCACTGTCTGATATGGATGGAGCATGTGAGTGGATGAGCTGTGTTCCAGACTTTCCTGTGGCTCTGACCACTGTCTGATGTGGATGCAGGATGCAACATGTGAGTGGATGAGAGGTGTTTTAGAAATTCATTTGCCTAATACGATCTGCCATGGATTTGGACGAAGCATGTGAGTGGATGAGATCTGTTCTACACTTTCCTTTGGCCCTGACCATTGTCTGACATGGATGCAGAATGCAGCATGTGAGTGAATGAGATGTGTTCTAGACGTGCCTGTGGCACTGACCACTGTCTTACATGAATGTAATACGCAGCATATGAGTGATGAGATGTGTTCTATCCGTTCCTGTGGCCCTGACCACTGTCTGACAAGGTGGCAGGTTGGAGCATGTGAGTGCATGAAATGAGTTCTACACATTCCTGTGGCACTGACCACTGTCTGATGTGGATCAGGATGGAGCATGTGAGTGGGTGAGATGTGTTCTATACATTTCTGTACCCATGTCCACTGTCTGACATGGATGCAGAGTGCATCATGTGAGTGGATGAGAGGTGTTTTAGACATTCCTGTAGCCATGTCCACTTTCTGATATGGATGGAACATGGGAGTGGATGAGATGTCCTCTAGACATTCCTGTGGCCCTGACCACTGTCTAACATGGATGCAGTTTGGAGCATATGAGTGGATGAGATATGTTGTACACATTCCTGTTGCACTGACCACTATCTGATGTGGATCAAGAATGCAAGATGTGAGTGGATGGAATGTGTACTAACCACTCCTTTGTCCTGACCACTCTGTGACATGGATGCTGAGTGCTGCATGTGGATGGATGATAGGTGTTCTATACATTCCTGTGTCCCTGAACAACGTCTGATGTGGATCAGGATGAAGCATGTGAGTGGATGTGTTGTGTTATAGACATTCCTGTGGCCCTGAACACTGTCTGATGTGGAGGCAGGATGCAACATATCAGTGGATGAGATGCCTTCTATCCATTCCTGGGGCCTGACCACTGTCTGCAATGGATGCAGAGTGCAGGATGTGAGCGGATGAGAGGTGTACTCGAAATTCCTGTGGCCAGACCACTGTCGATGTAGAGGCAGGATGCAACTTCTGAGTGGATGAGTTGTGCTCTAGACATTCCTGTGGTCCTGACCTCTGTCTGATATGGATTCAGGACACAGCATCTGAGCGGATGAGATGTATTCTAGACATTTCTGTGGCCCTAACCACTGTCCTTCATGAATGCAGAATGCAGCAAGTGGGTGGATGGGATGCGTTCTAACCACTGCTTTGGCACTGTCCACTCCTGACATGGATGCAGGATGGAGCATGTGAGTGGATGAGATGTGTTCTAGACGTGCCTGTGGCACTGACCACTGTCTTACATGAATGTAATACGCAGCATATGAGTGATGAGATGTGTTCTATCCGTTCCTGCGGCCCTGACCACTGTCTGACAAGGTGGCAGGTTGGAGCATGTGAGTGCATGAAATGAGTTCTACACATTCCTGTGGCACTGACCACTGTCTGATGTGGATCAGGATGGAGCATGTGAGTGGATGAGATATGTTCTATACATTTCTGTGGCCCTGAATACTGTCTGACATGGATGCAAGGTGCAGCACGTGAGTGGATGAGAGGTGTTTTAGACATTCCTGTAGCCATGTCCACTTTCTGATATGGATGGAACATGGGAGTGGATGAGATGTCCTCTAGACATTCCTGTGGCCCTGACCACTGTCTAACATGGATGCAGTTTGGAGCATATGAGTGGATGAGATATGTTGTACACATTCCTGTTGCACTGACCACTATCTGATGTGGATCAAGAATGCAAGATGTGAGTGGATGGAATGTGTACTAACCACTCCTTTGTCCTGACCACTCTGTGACATGGATGCTGAGTGCTGCATGTGGATGGATGATAGGTGTTCTATACATTCCTGTGTCCCTGAACAACGTCTGATGTGGATCAGGATGAAGCATGTGAGTGGATGTGTTGTGTTATAGACATTCCTGTGGCCCTGAACACAGTCTGATGTGGAGGCAGGATGCAACATATCAGTGGATGAGATGCCTTCTATCCATTCCTGGGGCCTGACCACTGTCTGCAATGGATGCAGAGTGCAGCATGTGAGCGGATGAGAGGTGTACTCGAAATTCCTGTGGCCAGACCACTGTCGATGTAGAGGCAGGATGCAACTTCTGAGTGGATGAGTTGTGCTCTAGACATTCCTGTGGTCCTGACCTCTGTCTGATATGGATTCAGGACACAGCATCTGAGCGGATGAGATGTATTCTAGACATTTCTGTGGCCCTAACCACTGTCCTTCATGAATGCAGAATGCAGCAAGTGGGTGGATGGGATGCGTTCTAACCACTGCTTTGGCACTGTCCACTCCTGACATGGATGCAGGATGGAGCATGTGAGTGGATGAGATGTGTTCTACACATTACTGTGGCACTGGCCACTGTCAGCCATGGATGAAGAATGCAGCATGTGAGTGGATGAGAGGTGTTCTAGACATTGCTGTGGCCATGTCCACTGTCTGACACGGATGGAGCATGTGAGTGGATGAGCTGTGTTCCAGACTTTCCTGTGGCTCTGACCACTGTCTGATGTGGATGCAGGATGCAACATGTGAGTGGATGAGAGGTGTTTTAGAAATTCATTTGCCCAATACGATCTGCCATGGATTTGGACGAAGCATGTGAGTGGATGAGATCTGTTCTACACTTTCCTTTGGCCCTGACCATTGTCTGACATGGATGCAGAATGCAGCATGTGAGTGAATGAGATGTGTTCTAGACGTGCCTGTGGCACTGACCACTGTCTTACATGAATGTAATACGCAGCATATGAGTGATGAGATGTGTTCTATCCGTTCCTGTGGCCCTGACCACTGTCTGACAAGGTGGCAGGTTGGAGCATGTGAGTGCATGAAATGAGTTCTACACATTCCTGTGGCACTGACCACTGTCTGATGTGGATCAGGATGGAGCATGTGAGTGGATGAGATGTGTTCTATACATTTCTGTACCCATGTCCACTGTCTGACATGGATGCAGAGTGCATCATGTGAGTGGATGAGAGGTGTTTTAGACATTCCTGTAGCCATGTCCACTTTCTGATATGGATGGAACATGGGAGTGGATGAGATGTCCTCTAGACATTCCTGTGGCCCTGACCACTGTCTAACATGGATGCAGTTTGGAGCATATGAGTGGATGAGATATGTTGTACACATTCCTGTTGCACTGACCACTATCTGATGTGGATCAAGAATGCAAGATGTGAGTGGATGGAATGTGTACTAACCACTCCTTTGTCCTGACCACTCTGTGACATGGATGCTGAGTGCTGCATGTGGATGGATGATAGGTGTTCTATACATTCCTGTGTCCCTGAACAACGTCTGATGTGGATCAGGATGAAGCATGTGAGTGGATGTGTTGTGTTATAGACATTCCTGTGGCCCTGAACACTGTCTGATGTGGAGGCAGGATGCAACATATCAGTGGATGAGATGCCTTCTATCCATTCCTGGGGCCTGACCACTGTCTGCAATGGATGCAGAGTGCAGCATGTGAGCGGATGAGAGGTGTACTCGAAATTCCTGTGGCCAGACCACTGTCGATGTAGAGGCAGGATGCAACTTCTGAGTGGATGAGTTGTGCTCTAGACATTCCTGTGGTCCTGACCTCTGTCTGATATGGATTCAGGACACAGCATCTGAGCGGATGAGATGTATTCTAGACATTTCTGTGGCCCTAACCACTGTCCTTCATGAATGCAGAATGCAGCAAGTGGGTGGATGGGATGCGTTCTAACCACTGCTTTGGCACTGTCCACTCCTGACATGGATGCAGGATGGAGCATGTGAGTGGATGAGATGTGTTCTACACATTACTGTGGCACTGGCCACTGTCAGCCATGGATGAAGAATGCAGCATGTGAGTGGATGAGAGGTGTTCTAGACATTGCTGTGGCCATGTCCACTGTCTGATATGGATGGAGCATGTGAGTGGATGAGCTGTGTTCCAGACTTTCCTGTGGCTCTGACCACTGTCTGATGTGGATGCAGGATGCAACATGTGAGTGGATGAGAGGTGTTTTAGAAATTCATTTGCCTAATACGATCTGCCATGGATTTGGACGAAGCATGTGAGTGGATGAGATCTGTTCTACACTTTCCTTTGGCCCTGACCATTGTCTGACATGGATGCAGAATGCAGCATGTGAGTGAATGAGATGTGTTCTAGACGTGCCTGTGGCACTGACCACTGTCTTACATGAATGTAATACGCAGCATATGAGTGATGAGATGTGTTCTATCCGTTCCTGTGGCCCTGACCACTGTCTGACAAGGTGGCAGGTTGGAGCATGTGAGTGCATGAAATGAGTTCTACACATTCCTGTGGCACTGACCACTGTCTGATGTGGATCAGGATGGAGCATGTGAGTGGGTGAGATGTGTTCTATACATTTCTGTACCCATGTCCACTGTCTGACATGGATGCAGAGTGCATCATGTGAGTGGATGAGAGGTGTTTTAGACATTCCTGTGGCCATGTCCACTTTCTGATATGGGTGGAACATGGGAGTGGATGAGATGTCCTCTAGACATTCCTGTGGCCCTGACCACTGTCTAACATGGATGCAGTTTGGAGCATATGAGTGGATGAGATATGTTGTACACATTCCTGTTGCACTGACCACTATCTGATGTGGATCAAGAATGCAAGATGTGAGTGGATGGAATGTGTACTAACCACTCCTTTGTCCTGACCACTCTGTGACATGGATGCTGAGTGCTGCATGTGGATGGATGATAGGTGTTCTATACATTCCTGTGTCCCTGAACAACGTCTGATGTGGATCAGGATGAAGCATGTGAGTGGATGTGTTGTGTTATAGACATTCCTGTGGCCCTGAACACTGTCTGATGTGGAGGCAGGATGCAACATATCAGTGGATGAGATGCCTTCTATCCATTCCTGGGGCCTGACCACTGTCTGCAATGGATGCAGAGTGCAGCATGTGAGCGGATGAGAGGTTTACTCGAAATTCCTGTGGCCAGACCACTGTCGATGTAGAGGCAGGATGCAACTTCTGAGTGGATGAGTTGTGCTCTAGACATTCCTGTGGTCCTGACCTCTGTCTGATATGGATTCAGGACACAGCATCTGAGCGGATGAGATGTATTCTAGACATTTCTGTGGCCCTAACCACTGTCCTTCATGAATGCAGAATGCAGCAAGTGGGTGGATGGGATGCGTTCTAACCACTGCTTTGGCACTGTCCACTCCTGACATGGATGCAGGATGGAGCATGTGAGTGGATGAGATGTGTTCTAGACGTGCCTGTGGCACTGACCACTGTCTTACATGAATGTAATACGCAGCATATGAGTGATGAGATGTGTTCTATCCGTTCCTGCGGCCCTGACCACTGTCTGACAAGGTGGCAGGTTGGAGCATGTGAGTGCATGAAATGAGTTCTACACATTCCTGTGGCACTGACCACTGTCTGATGTGGATCAGGATGGAGCATGTGAGTGGATGAGATATGTTCTATACATTTCTGTGGCCCTGAATACTGTCTGACATGGATGCAAGGTGCAGCACGTGAGTGGATGAGAGGTGTTTTAGACATTCCTGTAGCCATGTCCACTTTCTGATATGGATGGAACATGGGAGTGGATGAGATGTCCTCTAGACATTCCTGTGGCCCTGACCACTGTCTAACATGGATGCAGTTTGGAGCATATGAGTGGATGAGATATGTTGTACACATTCCTGTTGCACTGACCACTATCTGATGTGGATCAAGAATGCAAGATGTGAGTGGATGGAATGTGTACTAACCACTCCTTTGTCCTGACCACTCTGTGACATGGATGCTGAGTGCTGCATGTGGATGGATGATAGGTGTTCTATACATTCCTGTGTCCCTGAACAACGTCTGATGTGGATCAGGATGAAGCATGTGAGTGGATGTGTTGTGTTATAGACATTCCTGTGGCCCTGAACACAGTCTGATGTGGAGGCAGGATGCAACATATCAGTGGATGAGATGCCTTCTATCCATTCCTGGGGCCTGACCACTGTCTGCAATGGATGCAGAGTGCAGCATGTGAGCGGATGAGAGGTGTACTCGAAATTCCTGTGGCCAGACCACTGTCGATGTAGAGGCAGGATGCAACTTCTGAGTGGATGAGTTGTGCTCTAGACATTCCTGTGGTCCTGACCTCTGTCTGATATGGATTCAGGACACAGCATCTGAGCGGATGAGATGTATTCTAGACATTTCTGTGGCCCTAACCACTGTCCTTCATGAATGCAGAATGCAGCAAGTGGGTGGATGGGATGCGTTCTAACCACTGCTTTGGCACTGTCCACTCCTGACATGGATGCAGGATGGAGCATGTGAGTGGATGAGATGTGTTCTACACATTACTGTGGCACTGGCCACTGTCAGCCATGGATGAAGAATGCAGCATGTGAGTGGATGAGAGGTGTTCTAGACATTGCTGTGGCCATGTCCACTGTCTGATATGGATGGAGCATGTGAGTGGATGAGCTGTGTTCCAGACTTTCCTGTGGCTCTGACCACTGTCTGATGTGGATGCAGGATGCAACATGTGAGTGGATGAGAGGTGTTTTAGAAATTCATTTGCCCAATACGATCTGCCATGGATTTGGACGAAGCATGTGAGTGGATGAGATCTGTTCTACACTTTCCTTTGGCCCTGACCATTGTCTGACATGGATGCAGAATGCAGCATGTGAGTGAATGAGATGTGTTCTAGACGTGCCTGTGGCACTGACCACTGTCTTACATGAATGTAATACGCAGCATATGAGTGATGAGATGTGTTCTATCCGTTCCTGTGGCCCTGACCACTGTCTGACAAGGTGGCAGGTTGGAGCATGTGAGTGCATGAAATGAGTTCTACACATTCCTGTGGCACTGACCACTGTCTGATGTGGATCAGGATGGAGCATGTGAGTGGATGAGATGTGTTCTATACATTTCTGTACCCATGTCCACTGTCTGACATGGATGCAGAGTGCATCATGTGAGTGGATGAGAGGTGTTTTAGACATTCCTGTAGCCATGTCCACTTTCTGATATGGATGGAACATGGGAGTGGATGAGATGTCCTCTAGACATTCCTGTGGCCCTGACCACTGTCTAACATGGATGCAGTTTGGAGCATATGAGTGGATGAGATATGTTGTACACATTCCTGTTGCACTGACCACTATCTGATGTGGATCAAGAATGCAAGATGTGAGTGGATGGAATGTGTACTAACCACTCCTTTGTCCTGACCACTCTGTGACATGGATGCTGAGTGCTGCATGTGGATGGATGATAGGTGTTCTATACATTCCTGTGTCCCTGAACAACGTCTGATGTGGATCAGGATGAAGCATGTGAGTGGATGTGTTGTGTTATAGACATTCCTGTGGCCCTGAACACTGTCTGATGTGGAGGCAGGATGCAACATATCAGTGGATGAGATGCCTTCTATCCATTCCTGGGGCCTGACCACTGTCTGCAATGGATGCAGAGTGCAGCATGTGAGCGGATGAGAGGTGTACTCGAAATTCCTGTGGCCAGACCACTGTCGATGTAGAGGAGGATGCAACTTCTGAGTGGATGAGTTGTGCTCTAGACATTCCTGTGGTCCTGACCTCTGTCTGATATGGATTCAGGACACAGCATCTGAGCAGATGAGATGTATTCTAGACATTTCTGTGGCCCTAACCACTGTCCTTCATGAATGCAGAATGCAGCAAGTGGGTGGATGGGATGCGTTCTAACCACTGCTTTGGCACTGTCCACTCCTGACATGGATGCAGGATGGAGCATGTGAGTGGATGAGATGTGTTCTACACATTACTGTGGCACTGGCCACTGTCAGCCATGGATGAAGAATGCAGCATGTGAGTGGATGAGAGGTGTTCTAGACATTGCTGTGGCCATGTCCACTGTCTGATATGGATGGAGCATGTGAGTGGATGAGCTGTGTTCCAGACTTTCCTGTGGCTCTGACCACTGTCTGATGTGGATGCAGGATGCAACATGTGAGTGGATGAGAGGTGTTTTAGAAATTCATTTGCCTAATACGATCTGCCATGGATTTGGACGAAGCATGTGAGTGGATGAGATCTGTTCTACACTTTCCTTTGGCCCTGACCATTGTCTGACATGGATGCAGAATGCAGCATGTGAGTGAATGAGATGTGTTCTAGACGTGCCTGTGGCACTGACCACTGTCTTACATGAATGTAATACGCAGCATATGAGTGATGAGATGTGTTCTATCCGTTCCTGTGGCCCTGACCACTGTCTGACAAGGTGGCAGGTTGGAGCATGTGAGTGCATGAAATGAGTTCTACACATTCCTGTGGCACTGACCACTGTCTGATGTGGATCAGGATGGAGCATGTGAGTGGGTGAGATGTGTTCTATACATTTCTGTACCCATGTCCACTGTCTGACATGGATGCAGAGTGCATCATGTGAGTGGATGAGAGGTGTTTTAGACATTCCTGTGGCCATGTCCACTTTCTGATATGGGTGGAACATGGGAGTGGATGAGATGTCCTCTAGACATTCCTGTGGCCCTGACCACTGTCTAACATGGATGCAGTTTGGAGCATATGAGTGGATGAGATATGTTGTACACATTCCTGTTGCACTGACCACTATCTGATGTGGATCAAGAATGCAAGATGTGAGTGGATGGAATGTGTACTAACCACTCCTTTGTCCTGACCACTCTGTGACATGGATGCTGAGTGCTGCATGTGGATGGATGATAGGTGTTCTATACATTCCTGTGTCCCTGAACAACGTCTGATGTGGATCAGGATGAAGCATGTGAGTGGATGTGTTGTGTTATAGACATTCCTGTGGCCCTGAACACTGTCTGATGTGGAGGCAGGATGCAACATATCAGTGGATGAGATGCCTTCTATCCATTCCTGGGGCCTGACCACTGTCTGCAATGGATGCAGAGTGCAGCATGTGAGCGGATGAGAGGTGTACTCGAAATTCCTGTGGCCAGACCACTGTCGATGTAGAGGCAGGATGCAACTTCTGAGTGGATGAGTTGTGCTCTAGACATTCCTGTGGTCCTGACCTCTGTCTGATATGGATTCAGGACACAGCATCTGAGCGGATGAGATGTATTCTAGACATTTCTGTGGCCCTAACCACTGTCCTTCATGAATGCAGAATGCAGCAAGTGGGTGGATGGGATGCGTTCTAACCACTGCTTTGGCACTGTCCACTCCTGACATGGATGCAGGATGGAGCATGTGAGTGGATGAGATGTGTTCTAGACGTGCCTGTGGCACTGACCACTGTCTTACATGAATGTAATACGCAGCATATGAGTGATGAGATGTGTTCTATCCGTTCCTGCGGCCCTGACCACTGTCTGACAAGGTGGCAGGTTGGAGCATGTGAGTGCATGAAATGAGTTCTACACATTCCTGTGGCACTGACCACTGTCTGATGTGGATCAGGATGGAGCATGTGAGTGGATGAGATATGTTCTATACATTTCTGTGGCCCTGAATACTGTCTGACATGGATGCAAGGTGCAGCACGTGAGTGGATGAGAGGTGTTTTAGACATTCCTGTAGCCATGTCCACTTTCTGATATGGGTGGAACATGGGAGTGGATGAGATGTCCTCTAGACATTCCTGTGGCCCTGACCACTGTCTAACATGGATGCAGTTTGGAGCATATGAGTGGATGAGATATGTTGTACACATTCCTGTTGCACTGACCACTATCTGATGTGGATCAAGAATGCAAGATGTGAGTGGATGGAATGTGTACTAACCACTCCTTTGTCCTGACCACTCTGTGACATGGATGCTGAGTGCTGCATGTGGATGGATGATAGGTGTTCTATACATTCCTGTGTCCCTGAACAACGTCTGATGTGGATCAGGATGAAGCATGTGAGTGGATGTGTTGTGTTATAGACATTCCTGTGGCCCTGAACACTGTCTGATGTGGAGGCAGGATGCAACATATCAGTGGATGAGATGCCTTCTATCCATTCCTGGGGCCTGACCACTGTCTGCAATGGATGCAGAGTGCAGCATGTGAGCGGATGAGAGGTGTACTCGAAGTTCCTGTGGCCAGACCACTGTCGATGTAGAGGCAGGATGCAACTTCTGAGTGGATGAGTTGTGCTCTAGACATTCCTGTGGTCCTGACCTCTGTCTGATATGGATTCAGGACACAGCATCTGAGCGGATGAGATGTATTCTAGACATTTCTGTGGCCCTAACCACTGTCCTTCATGAATGCAGAATGCAGCAAGTGGGTGGATGGGATGCGTTCTAACCACTGCTTTGGCACTGTCCACTCCTGACATGGATGCAGGATGGAGCATGTGAGTGGATGAGATGTGTTCTACACATTACTGTGGCACTGGCCACTGTCAGCCATGGATGAAGAATGCAGCATGTGAGTGGATGAGAGGTGTTCTAGACATTGCTGTGGCCATGTCCACTGTCTGACACGGATGGAGCATGTGAGTGGATGAGCTGTGTTCCAGACTTTCCTGTGGCTCTGACCACTGTCTGATGTGGATGCAGGATGCAACATGTGAGTGGATGAGAGGTGTTTTAGAAATTCATTTGCCCAATACGATCTGCCATGGATTTGGACGAAGCATGTGAGTGGATGAGATCTGTTCTACACTTTCCTTTGGCCCTGACCATTGTCTGACATGGATGCAGAATGCAGCATGTGAGTGAATGAGATGTGTTCTAGACGTGCCTGTGGCACTGACCACTGTCTTACATGAATGTAATACGCAGCATATGAGTGATGAGATGTGTTCTATCCGTTCCTGTGGCCCTGACCACTGTCTGACAAGGTGGCAGGTTGGAGCATGTGAGTGCATGAAATGAGTTCTACACATTCCTGTGGCACTGACCACTGTCTGATGTGGATCAGGATGGAGCATGTGAGTGGGTGAGATGTGTTCTATACATTTCTGTACCCATGTCCACTGTCTGACATGGATGCAGAGTGCATCATGTGAGTGGATGAGAGGTGTTTTAGACATTCCTGTAGCCATGTCCACTTTCTGATATGGATGGAACATGGGAGTGGATGAGATGTCCTCTAGACATTCCTGTGGCCCTGACCACTGTCTAACATGGATGCAGTTTGGAGCATATGAGTGGATGAGATATGTTGTACACATTCCTGTTGCACTGACCACTATCTGATGTGGATCAAGAATGCAAGATGTGAGTGGATGGAATGTGTACTAACCACTCCTTTGTCCTGACCACTCTGTGACATGGATGCTGAGTGCTGCATGTGGATGGATGATAGGTGTTCTATACATTCCTGTGTCCCTGAACAACGTCTGATGTGGATCAGGATGAAGCATGTGAGTGGATGTGTTGTGTTATAGACATTCCTGTGGCCCTGAACACTGTCTGATGTGGAGGCAGGATGCAACATATCAGTGGATGAGATGCCTTCTATCCATTCCTGGGGCCTGACCACTGTCTGCAATGGATGCAGAGTGCAGCATGTGAGCGGATGAGAGGTGTACTCGAAATTCCTGTGGCCAGACCACTGTCGATGTAGAGGCAGGATGCAACTTCTGAGTGGATGAGTTGTGCTCTAGACATTCCTGTGGTCCTGACCTCTGTCTGATATGGATTCAGGACACAGCATCTGAGCGGATGAGATGTATTCTAGACATTTCTGTGGCCCTAACCACTGTCCTTCATGAATGCAGAATGCAGCAAGTGGGTGGATGGGATGCGTTCTAACCACTGCTTTGGCACTGTCCACTCCTGACATGGATGCAGGATGGAGCATGTGAGTGGATGAGATGTGTTCTAGACGTGCCTGTGGCACTGACCACTGTCTTACATGAATGTAATACGCAGCATATGAGTGATGAGATGTGTTCTATCCGTTCCTGCGGCCCTGACCACTGTCTGACAAGGTGGCAGGTTGGAGCATGTGAGTGCATGAAATGAGTTCTACACATTCCTGTGGCACTGACCACTGTCTGATGTGGATCAGGATGGAGCATGTGAGTGGATGAGATATGTTCTATACATTTCTGTGGCCCTGAATACTGTTTGACATGGATGCAAGGTGCAGCACGTGAGTGGATGAGAGGTGTTTTAGACATTCCTGTAGCCATGTCCACTTTCTGATATGGGTGGAACATGGGAGTGGATGAGATGTCCTCTAGACATTCCTGTGGCCCTGACCACTGTCTAACATGGATGCAGTTTGGAGCATATGAGTGGATGAGATATGTTGTACACATTCCTGTTGCACTGACCACTATCTGATGTGGATCAAGAATGCAAGATGTGAGTGGATGGAATGTGTACTAACCACTCCTTTGTCCTGACCACTCTGTGACATGGATGCTGAGTGCTGCATGTGGATGGATGATAGGTGTTCTATACATTCCTGTGTCCCTGAACAACGTCTGATGTGGATCAGGATGAAGCATGTGAGTGGATGTGTTGTGTTATAGACATTCCTGTGGCCCTGAACACTGTCTGATGTGGAGGCAGGATGCAACATATCAGTGGATGAGATGCCTTCTATCCATTCCTGGGGCCTGACCACTGTCTGCAATGGATGCAGAGTGCAGCATGTGAGCGGATGAGAGGTGTACTCGAAATTCCTGTGGCCAGACCACTGTCGATGTAGAGGCAGGATGCAACTTCTGAGTGGATGAGTTGTGCTCTAGACATTCCTGTGGTCCTGACCTCTGTCTGATATGGATTCAGGACACAGCATCTGAGCGGATGAGATGTATTCTAGACATTTCTGTGGCCCTAACCACTGTCCTTCATGAATGCAGAATGCAGCAAGTGGGTGGATGGGATGCGTTCTAACCACTGCTTTGGCACTGTCCACTCCTGACATGGATGCAGGATGGAGCATGTGAGTGGATGAGATGTGTTCTAGACGTGCCTGTGGCACTGACCACTGTCTTACATGAATGTAATACGCAGCATATGAGTGATGAGATGTGTTCTATCCGTTCCTGCGGCCCTGACCACTGTCTGACAAGGTGGCAGGTTGGAGCATGTGAGTGCATGAAATGAGTTCTACACATTCCTGTGGCACTGACCACTGTCTGATGTGGATCAGGATGGAGCATGTGAGTGGATGAGATATGTTCTATACATTTCTGTGGCCCTGAATACTGTCTGACATGGATGCAAGGTGCAGCACGTGAGTGGATGAGAGGTGTTTTAGACATTCCTGTAGCCATGTCCACTTTCTGATATGGGTGGAACATGGGAGTGGATGAGATGTCCTCTAGACATTCCTGTGGCCCTGACCACTGTCTAACATGGATGCAGTTTGGAGCATATGAGTGGATGAGATATGTTGTACACATTCCTGTTGCACTGACCACTATCTGATGTGGATCAAGAATGCAAGATGTGAGTGGATGGAATGTGTACTAACCACTCCTTTGTCCTGACCACTCTGTGACATGGATGCTGAGTGCTGCATGTGGATGGATGATAGGTGTTCTATACATTCCTGTGTCCCTGAACAACGTCTGATGTGGATCAGGATGAAGCATGTGAGTGGATGTGTTGTGTTATAGACATTCCTGTGGCCCTGAACACTGTCTGATGTGGAGGCAGGATGCAACATATCAGTGGATGAGATGCCTTCTATCCATTCCTGGGGCCTGACCACTGTCTGCAATGGATGCAGAGTGCAGCATGTGAGCGGATGAGAGGTGTACTCGAAATTCCTGTGGCCAGACCACTGTCGATGTAGAGGCAGGATGCAACTTCTGAGTGGATGAGTTGTGCTCTAGACATTCCTGTGGTCCTGACCTCTGTCTGATATGGATTCAGGACACAGCATCTGAGCGGATGAGATGTATTCTAGACATTTCTGTGGCCCTAACCACTGTCCTTCATGAATGCAGAATGCAGCAAGTGGGTGGATGGGATGCGTTCTAACCACTGCTTTGGCACTGTCCACTCCTGACATGGATGCAGGATGGAGCATGTGAGTGGATGAGATGTGTTCTACACATTACTGTGGCACTGGCCACTGTCAGCCATGGATGAAGAATGCAGCATGTGAGTGGATGAGAGGTGTTCTAGACATTGCTGTGGCCATGTCCACTGTCTGATATGGATGGAGCATGTGAGTGGATGAGCTGTGTTCCAGACTTTCCTGTGGCTCTGACCACTGTCTGATGTGGATGCAGGATGCAACATGTGAGTGGATGAGAGGTGTTTTAGAAATTCATTTGCCCAATACGATCTGCCATGGATTTGGACGAAGCATGTGAGTGGATGAGATCTGTTCTACACTTTCCTTTGGCCCTGACCATTGTCTGACATGGATGCAGAATGCAGCATGTGAGTGAATGAGATGTGTTCTAGACGTGCCTGTGGCACTGACCACTGTCTTACATGAATGTAATACGCAGCATATGAGTGATGAGATGTGTTCTATCCGTTCCTGTGGCCCTGACCACTGTCTGACAAGGTGGCAGGTTGGAGCATGTGAGTGCATGAAATGAGTTCTACACATTCCTGTGGCACTGACCACTGTCTGATGTGGATCAGGATGGAGCATGTGAGTGGATGAGATGTGTTCTATACATTTCTGTACCCATGTCCACTGTCTGACATGGATGCAGAGTGCATCATGTGAGTGGATGAGAGGTGTTTTAGACATTCCTGTAGCCATGTCCACTTTCTGATATGGATGGAACATGGGAGTGGATGAGATGTCCTCTAGACATTCCTGTGGCCCTGACCACTGTCTAACATGGATGCAGTTTGGAGCATATGAGTGGATGAGATATGTTGTACACATTCCTGTTGCACTGACCACTATCTGATGTGGATCAAGAATGCAAGATGTGAGTGGATGGAATGTGTACTAACCACTCCTTTGTCCTGACCACTCTGTGACATGGATGCTGAGTGCTGCATGTGGATGGATGATAGGTGTTCTATACATTCCTGTGTCCCTGAACAACGTCTGATGTGGATCAGGATGAAGCATGTGAGTGGATGTGTTGTGTTATAGACATTCCTGTGGCCCTGAACACTGTCTGATGTGGAGGCAGGATGCAACATATCAGTGGATGAGATGCCTTCTATCCATTCCTGGGGCCTGACCACTGTCTGCAATGGATGCAGAGTGCAGCATGTGAGCGGATGAGAGGTGTACTCGAAGTTCCTGTGGCCAGACCACTGTCGATGTAGAGGCAGGATGCAACTTCTGAGTGGATGAGTTGTGCTCTAGACATTCCTGTGGTCCTGACCTCTGTCTGATATGGATTCCGGACACAGCATCTGAGCGGATGAGATGTATTCTAGACATTTCTGTGGCCCTAACCACTGTCCTTCATGAATGCAGAATGCAGCAAGTGGGTGGATGGGATGCGTTCTAACCACTGCTTTGGCACTGTCCACTCCTGACATGGATGCAGGATGGAGCATGTGAGTGGATGAGATGTGTTCTACACATTACTGTGGCACTGGCCACTGTCAGCCATGGATGAAGAATGCAGCATGTGAGTGGATGAGAGGTGTTCTAGACATTGCTGTGGCCATGTCCACTGTCTGATATGGATGGAGCATGTGAGTGGATGAGCTGTGTTCCAGACTTTCCTGTGGCTCTGACCACTGTCTGATGTGGATGCAGGATGCAACATGTGAGTGGATGAGAGGTGTTTTAGAAATTCATTTGCCTAATACGATCTGCCATGGATTTGGACGAAGCATGTGAGTGGATGAGATCTGTTCTACACTTTCCTTTGGCCCTGACCATTGTCTGACATGGATGCAGAATGCAGCATGTGAGTGAATGAGATGTGTTCTAGACGTGCCTGTGGCACTGACCACTGTCTTACATGAATGTAATACGCAGCATATGAGTGATGAGATGTGTTCTATCCGTTCCTGTGGCCCTGACCACTGTCTGACAAGGTGGCAGGTTGGAGCATGTGAGTGCATGAAATGAGTTCTACACATTCCTGTGGCACTGACCACTGTCTGATGTGGATCAGGATGGAGCATGTGAGTGGGTGAGATGTGTTCTATACATTTCTGTACCCATGTCCACTGTCTGACATGGATGCAGAGTGCATCATGTGAGTGGATGAGAGGTGTTTTAGACATTCCTGTGGCCATGTCCACTTTCTGATATGGGTGGAACATGGGAGTGGATGAGATGTCCTCTAGACATTCCTGTGGCCCTGACCACTGTCTAACATGGATGCAGTTTGGAGCATATGAGTGGATGAGATATGTTGTACACATTCCTGTTGCACTGACCACTATCTGATGTGGATCAAGAATGCAAGATGTGAGTGGATGGAATGTGTACTAACCACTCCTTTGTCCTGACCACTCTGTGACATGGATGCTGAGTGCTGCATGTGGATGGATGATAGGTGTTCTATACATTCCTGTGTCCCTGAACAACGTCTGATGTGGATCAGGATGAAGCATGTGAGTGGATGTGTTGTGTTATAGACATTCCTGTGGCCCTGAACACTGTCTGATGTGGAGGCAGGATGCAACATATCAGTGGATGAGATGCCTTCTATCCATTCCTGGGGCCTGACCACTGTCTGCAATGGATGCAGAGTGCAGCATGTGAGCGGATGAGAGGTGTACTCGAAGTTCCTGTGGCCAGACCACTGTCGATGTAGAGGCAGGATGCAACTTCTGAGTGGATGAGTTGTGCTCTAGACATTCCTGTGGTCCTGACCTCTGTCTGATATGGATTCCGGACACAGCATCTGAGCGGATGAGATGTATTCTAGACAATTCTGTGGCCCTAACTACTGTCCTTCATGAATGCAGAATGCAGCAAGTGGGTGGATGGGATGCGTTCTAACCACTGCTTTGGCACTGTCCACTCCTGACATGGATGCAGGATGGAGCATGTGAGTGGATGAGATGTGTTCTAGACGTGCCTGTGGCACTGACCACTGTCTTACATTAATGTAATACGCAGCATATGAGTGATGAGATGTGTTCTATCCGTTCCTGCGGCCCTGACCACTGTCTGACAAGGTGGCAGGTTGGAGCATGTGAGTGCATGAAATGAGTTCTACACATTCCTGTGGCACTGACCACTGTCTGATGTGGATCAGGATGGAGCATGTGAGTGGATGAGATATGTTCTATACATTTCTGTGGCCCTGAATACTGTCTGACATGGATGCAAGGTGCAGCACGTGAGTGGATGAGAGGTGTTTTAGACATTCCTGTAGCCATGTCCACTTTCTGATATGGGTGGAACATGGGAGTGGATGAGATGTCCTCTAGACATTCCTGTGGCCCTGACCACTGTCTAACATGGATGCAGTTTGGAGCATATGAGTGGATGAGATATGTTGTACACATTCCTGTTGCACTGACCACTATCTGATGTGGATCAAGAATGCAAGATGTGAGTGGATGGAATGTGTACTAACCACTCCTTTGTCCTGACCACTCTGTGACATGGATGCTGAGTGCTGCATGTGGATGGATGATAGGTGTTCTATACATTCCTGTGTCCCTGAACAACGTCTGATGTGGATCAGGATGAAGCATGTGAGTGGATGTGTTGTGTTATAGACATTCCTGTGGCCCTGAACACTGTCTGATGTGGAGGCAGGATGCAACATATCAGTGGATGAGATGCCTTCTATCCATTCCTGGGGCCTGACCACTGTCTGCAATGGATGCAGAGTGCAGCATGTGAGCGGATGAGAGGTGTACTCGAAGTTCCTGTGGCCAGACCACTGTCGATGTAGAGGCAGGATGCAACTTCTGAGTGGATGAGTTGTGCTCTAGACATTCCTGTGGTCCTGACCTCTGTCTGATATGGATTCCGGACACAGCATCTGAGCGGATGAGATGTATTCTAGACATTTCTGTGGCCCTAACCACTGTCCTTCATGAATGCAGAATGCAGCAAGTGGGTGGATGGGATGCGTTCTAACCACTGCTTTGGCACTGTCCACTCCTGACATGGATGCAGGATGGAGCATGTGAGTGGATGAGATGTGTTCTACACATTACTGTGGCACTGGCCACTGTCAGCCATGGATGAAGAATGCAGCATGTGAGTGGATGAGAGGTGTTCTAGACATTGCTGTGGCCATGTCCACTGTCTGATATGGATGGAGCATGTGAGTGGATGAGCTGTGTTCCAGACTTTCCTGTGGCTCTGACCACTGTCTGATGTGGATGCAGGATGCAACATGTGAGTGGATGAGAGGTGTTTTAGAAATTCATTTGCCTAATACGATCTGCCATGGATTTGGACGAAGCATGTGAGTGGATGAGATCTGTTCTACACTTTCCTTTGGCCCTGACCATTGTCTGACATGGATGCAGAATGCAGCATGTGAGTGAATGAGATGTGTTCTAGACGTGCCTGTGGCACTGACCACTGTCTTACATGAATGTAATACGCAGCATATGAGTGATGAGATGTGTTCTATCCGTTCCTGTGGCCCTGACCACTGTCTGACAAGGTGGCAGGTTGGAGCATGTGAGTGCATGAAATGAGTTCTACACATTCCTGTGGCACTGACCACTGTCTGATGTGGATCAGGATGGAGCATGTGAGTGGGTGAGATGTGTTCTATACATTTCTGTACCCATGTCCACTGTCTGACATGGATGCAGAGTGCATCATGTGAGTGGATGAGAGGTGTTTTAGACATTCCTGTGGCCATGTCCACTTTCTGATATGGGTGGAACATGGGAGTGGATGAGATGTCCTCTAGACATTCCTGTGGCCCTGACCACTGTCTAACATGGATGCAGTTTGGAGCATATGAGTGGATGAGATATGTTGTACACATTCCTGTTGCACTGACCACTATCTGATGTGGATCAAGAATGCAAGATGTGAGTGGATGGAATGTGTACTAACCACTCCTTTGTCCTGACCACTCTGTGACATGGATGCTGAGTGCTGCATGTGGATGGATGATAGGTGTTCTATACATTCCTGTGTCCCTGAACAACGTCTGATGTGGATCAGGATGAAGCATGTGAGTGGATGTGTTGTGTTATAGACATTCCTGTGGCCCTGAACACTGTCTGATGTGGAGGCAGGATGCAACATATCAGTGGATGAGATGCCTTCTATCCATTCCTGGGGCCTGACCACTGTCTGCAATGGATGCAGAGTGCAGCATGTGAGCGGATGAGAGGTGTACTCGAAATTCCTGTGGCCAGACCACTGTCGATGTAGAGGCAGGATGCAACTTCTGAGTGGATGAGTTGTGCTCTAGACATTCCTGTGGTCCTGACCTCTGTCTGATATGGATTCAGGACACAGCATCTGAGCGGATGAGATGTATTCTAGACATTTCTGTGGCCCTAACCACTGTCCTTCATGAATGCAGAATGCAGCAAGTGGGTGGATGGGATGCGTTCTAACCACTGCTTTGGCACTGTCCACTCCTGACATGGATGCAGGATGGAGCATGTGAGTGGATGAGATGTGTTCTACACATTACTGTGGCACTGGCCACTGTCAGCCATGGATGAAGAATGCAGCATGTGAGTGGATGAGAGGTGTTCTAGACATTGCTGTGGCCATGTCCACTGTCTGATATGGATGGAGCATGTGAGTGGATGAGCTGTGTTCCAGACTTTCCTGTGGCTCTGACCACTGTCTGATGTGGATGCAGGATGCAACATGTGAGTGGATGAGAGGTGTTTTAGAAATTCATTTGCCTAATACGATCTGCCATGGATTTGGACGAAGCATGTGAGTGGATGAGATCTGTTCTACACTTTCCTTTGGCCCTGACCATTGTCTGACATGGATGCAGAATGCAGCATGTGAGTGAATGAGATGTGTTCTAGACGTGCCTGTGGCACTGACCACTGTCTTACATGAATGTAATACGCAGCATATGAGTGATGAGATGTGTTCTATCCGTTCCTGTGGCCCTGACCACTGTCTGACAAGGTGGCAGGTTGGAGCATGTGAGTGCATGAAATGAGTTCTACACATTCCTGTGGCACTGACCACTGTCTGATGTGGATCAGGATGGAGCATGTGAGTGGGTGAGATGTGTTCTATACATTTCTGTACCCATGTCCACTGTCTGACATGGATGCAGAGTGCATCATGTGAGTGGATGAGAGGTGTTTTAGACATTCCTGTGGCCATGTCCACTTTCTGATATGGGTGGAACATGGGAGTGGATGAGATGTCCTCTAGACATTCCTGTGGCCCTGACCACTGTCTAACATGGATGCAGTTTGGAGCATATGAGTGGATGAGATATGTTGTACACATTCCTGTTGCACTGACCACTATCTGATGTGGATCATGAATGCAAGATGTGAGTGGATGGAATGTGTACTAACCACTCCTTTGTCCTGACCACTCTGTGACATGGATGCTGAGTGCTGCATGTGGATGGATGATAGGTGTTCTATACATTCCTGTGTCCCTGAACAACGTCTGATGTGGATCAGGATGAAGCATGTGAGTGGATGTGTTGTGTTATAGACATTCCTGTGGCCCTGAACACTGTCTGATGTGGAGGCAGGATGCAACATATCAGTGGATGAGATGCCTTCTATCCATTCCTGGGGCCTGACCACTGTCTGCAATGGATGCAGAGTGCAGCATGTGAGCGGATGAGAGGTGTACTCGAAATTCCTGTGGCCAGACCACTGTCGATGTAGAGGCAGGATGCAACTTCTGAGTGGATGAGTTGTGCTCTAGACATTCCTGTGGTCCTGACCTCTGTCTGATATGGATTCAGGACACAGCATCTGAGCGGATGAGATGTATTCTAGACATTTCTGTGGCCCTAACCACTGTCCTTCATGAATGCAGAATGCAGCAAGTGGGTGGATGGGATGCGTTCTAACCACTGCTTTGGCACTGTCCACTCCTGACATGGATGCAGGATGGAGCATGTGAGTGGATGAGATGTGTTCTAGACGTGCCTGTGGCACTGACCACTGTCTTACATGAATGTAATACGCAGCATATGAGTGATGAGATGTGTTCTATCCGTTCCTGCGGCCCTGACCACTGTCTGACAAGGTGGCAGGTTGGAGCATGTGAGTGCATGAAATGAGTTCTACACATTCCTGTGGCACTGACCACTGTCTGATGTGGATCAGGATGGAGCATGTGAGTGGATGAGATATGTTCTATACATTTCTGTGGCCCTGAATACTGTCTGACATGGATGCAAGGTGCAGCACGTGAGTGGATGAGAGGTGTTTTAGACATTCCTGTAGCCATGTCCACTTTCTGATATGGGTGGAACATGGGAGTGGATGAGATGTCCTCTAGACATTCCTGTGGCCCTGACCACTGTCTAACATGGATGCAGTTTGGAGCATATGAGTGGATGAGATATGTTGTACACATTCCTGTTGCACTGACCACTATCTGATGTGGATCAAGAATGCAAGATGTGAGTGGATGGAATGTGTACTAACCACTCCTTTGTCCTGACCACTCTGTGACATGGATGCTGAGTGCTGCATGTGGATGGATGATAGGTGTTCTATACATTCCTGTGTCCCTGAACAACGTCTGATGTGGATCAGGATGAAGCATGTGAGTGGATGTGTTGTGTTATAGACATTCCTGTGGCCCTGAACACTGTCTGATGTGGAGGCAGGATGCAACATATCAGTGGATGAGATGCCTTCTATCCATTCCTGGGGCCTGACCACTGTCTGCAATGGATGCAGAGTGCAGCATGTGAGCGGATGAGAGGTGTACTCGAAATTCCTGTGGCCAGACCACTGTCGATGTAGAGGCAGGATGCAACTTCTGAGTGGATGAGTTGTGCTCTAGACATTCCTGTGGTCCTGACCTCTGTCTGATATGGATTCAGGACACAGCATCTGAGCGGATGAGATGTATTCTAGACATTTCTGTGGCCCTAACCACTGTCCTTCATGAATGCAGAATGCAGCAAGTGGGTGGATGGGATGCGTTCTAACCACTGCTTTGGCACTGTCCACTCCTGACATGGATGCAGGATGGAGCATGTGAGTGGATGAGATGTGTTCTAGACGTGCCTGTGGCACTGACCACTGTCTTACATGAATGTAATACGCAGCATATGAGTGATGAGATGTGTTCTATCCGTTCCTGCGGCCCTGACCACTGTCTGACAAGGTGGCAGGTTGGAGCATGTGAGTGCATGAAATGAGTTCTACACATTCCTGTGGCACTGACCACTGTCTGATGTGGATCAGGATGGAGCATGTGAGTGGATGAGATATGTTCTATACATTTCTGTGGCCCTGAATACTGTCTGACATGGATGCAAGGTGCAGCACGTGAGTGGATGAGAGGTGTTTTAGACATTCCTGTAGCCATGTCCACTTTCTGATATGGGTGGAACATGGGAGTGGATGAGATGTCCTCTAGACATTCCTGTGGCCCTGACCACTGTCTAACATGGATGCAGTTTGGAGCATATGAGTGGATGAGATATGTTGTACACATTCCTGTTGCACTGACCACTATCTGATGTGGATCAAGAATGCAAGATGTGAGTGGATGGAATGTGTACTAACCACTCCTTTGTCCTGACCACTCTGTGACATGGATGCTGAGTGCTGCATGTGGATGGATGATAGGTGTTCTATACATTCCTGTGTCCCTGAACAACGTCTGATGTGGATCAGGATGAAGCATGTGAGTGGATGTGTTGTGTTATAGACATTCCTGTGGCCCTGAACACTGTCTGATGTGGAGGCAGGATGCAACATATCAGTGGATGAGATGCCTTCTATCCATTCCTGGGGCCTGACCACTGTCTGCAATGGATGCAGAGTGCAGCATGTGAGCGGATGAGAGGTGTACTCGAAATTCCTGTGGCCAGACCACTGTCGATGTAGAGGCAGGATGCAACTTCTGAGTGGATGAGTTGTGCTCTAGACATTCCTGTGGTCCTGACCTCTGTCTGATATGGATTCAGGACACAGCATCTGAGCGGATGAGATGTATTCTAGACATTTCTGTGGCCCTAACCACTGTCCTTCATGAATGCAGAATGCAGCAAGTGGGTGGATGGGATGCGTTCTAACCACTGCTTTGGCACTGTCCACTCCTGACATGGATGCAGGATGGAGCATGTGAGTGGATGAGATGTGTTCTACACATTACTGTGGCACTGGCCACTGTCAGCCATGGATGAAGAATGCAGCATGTGAGTGGATGAGAGGTGTTCTAGACATTGCTGTGGCCATGTCCACTGTCTGATATGGATGGAGCATGTGAGTGGATGAGCTGTGTTCCAGACTTTCCTGTGGCTCTGACCACTGTCTGATGTGGATGCAGGATGCAACATGTGAGTGGATGAGAGGTGTTTTAGAAATTCATTTGCCCAATACGATCTGCCATGGATTTGGACGAAGCATGTGAGTGGATGAGATCTGTTCTACACTTTCCTTTGGCCCTGACCATTGTCTGACATGGATGCAGAATGCAGCATGTGAGTGAATGAGATGTGTTCTAGACGTGCCTGTGGCACTGACCACTGTCTTACATGAATGTAATACGCAGCATATGAGTGATGAGATGTGTTCTATCCGTTCCTGTGGCCCTGACCACTGTCTGACAAGGTGGCAGGTTGGAGCATGTGAGTGCATGAAATGAGTTCTACACATTCCTGTGGCACTGACCACTGTCTGATGTGGATCAGGATGGAGCATGTGAGTGGATGAGATGTGTTCTATACATTTCTGTACCCATGTCCACTGTCTGACATGGATGCAGAGTGCATCATGTGAGTGGATGAGAGGTGTTTTAGACATTCCTGTAGCCATGTCCACTTTCTGATATGGATGGAACATGGGAGTGGATGAGATGTCCTCTAGACATTCCTGTGGCCCTGACCACTGTCTAACATGGATGCAGTTTGGAGCATATGAGTGGATGAGATATGTTGTACACATTCCTGTTGCACTGACCACTATCTGATGTGGATCAAGAATGCAAGATGTGAGTGGATGGAATGTGTACTAACCACTCCTTTGTCCTGACCACTCTGTGACATGGATGCTGAGTGCTGCATGTGGATGGATGATAGGTGTTCTATACATTCCTGTGTCCCTGAACAACGTCTGATGTGGATCAGGATGAAGCATGTGAGTGGATGTGTTGTGTTATAGACATTCCTGTGGCCCTGAACACTGTCTGATGTGGAGGCAGGATGCAACATATCAGTGGATGAGATGCCTTCTATCCATTCCTGGGGCCTGACCACTGTCTGCAATGGATGCAGAGTGCAGCATGTGAGCGGATGAGAGGTGTACTCGAAGTTCCTGTGGCCAGACCACTGTCGATGTAGAGGCAGGATGCAACTTCTGAGTGGATGAGTTGTGCTCTAGACATTCCTGTGGTCCTGACCTCTGTCTGATATGGATTCCGGACACAGCATCTGAGCGGATGAGATGTATTCTAGACATTTCTGTGGCCCTAACCACTGTCCTTCATGAATGCAGAATGCAGCAAGTGGGTGGATGGGATGCGTTCTAACCACTGCTTTGGCACTGTCCACTCCTGACATGGATGCAGGATGGAGCATGTGAGTGGATGAGATGTGTTCTACACATTACTGTGGCACTGGCCACTGTCAGCCATGGATGAAGAATGCAGCATGTGAGTGGATGAGAGGTGTTCTAGACATTGCTGTGGCCATGTCCACTGTCTGATATGGATGGAGCATGTGAGTGGATGAGCTGTGTTCCAGACTTTCCTGTGGCTCTGACCACTGTCTGATGTGGATGCAGGATGCAACATGTGAGTGGATGAGAGGTGTTTTAGAAATTCATTTGCCTAATACGATCTGCCATGGATTTGGACGAAGCATGTGAGTGGATGAGATCTGTTCTACACTTTCCTTTGGCCCTGACCATTGTCTGACATGGATGCAGAATGCAGCATGTGAGTGAATGAGATGTGTTCTAGACGTGCCTGTGGCACTGACCACTGTCTTACATGAATGTAATACGCAGCATATGAGTGATGAGATGTGTTCTATCCGTTCCTGTGGCCCTGACCACTGTCTGACAAGGTGGCAGGTTGGAGCATGTGAGTGCATGAAATGAGTTCTACACATTCCTGTGGCACTGACCACTGTCTGATGTGGATCAGGATGGAGCATGTGAGTGGGTGAGATGTGTTCTATACATTTCTGTACCCATGTCCACTGTCTGACATGGATGCAGAGTGCATCATGTGAGTGGATGAGAGGTGTTTTAGACATTCCTGTGGCCATGTCCACTTTCTGATATGGGTGGAACATGGGAGTGGATGAGATGTCCTCTAGACATTCCTGTGGCCCTGACCACTGTCTAACATGGATGCAGTTTGGAGCATATGAGTGGATGAGATATGTTGTACACATTCCTGTTGCACTGACCACTATCTGATGTGGATCAAGAATGCAAGATGTGAGTGGATGGAATGTGTACTAACCACTCCTTTGTCCTGACCACTCTGTGACATGGATGCTGAGTGCTGCATGTGGATGGATGATAGGTGTTCTATACATTCCTGTGTCCCTGAACAACGTCTGATGTGGATCAGGATGAAGCATGTGAGTGGATGTGTTGTGTTATAGACATTCCTGTGGCCCTGAACACTGTCTGATGTGGAGGCAGGATGCAACATATCAGTGGATGAGATGCCTTCTATCCATTCCTGGGGCCTGACCACTGTCTGCAATGGATGCAGAGTGCAGCATGTGAGCGGATGAGAGGTGTACTCGAAGTTCCTGTGGCCAGACCACTGTCGATGTAGAGGCAGGATGCAACTTCTGAGTGGATGAGTTGTGCTCTAGACATTCCTGTGGTCCTGACCTCTGTCTGATATGGATTCCGGACACAGCATCTGAGCGGATGAGATGTATTCTAGACAATTCTGTGGCCCTAACTACTGTCCTTCATGAATGCAGAATGCAGCAAGTGGGTGGATGGGATGCGTTCTAACCACTGCTTTGGCACTGTCCACTCCTGACATGGATGCAGGATGGAGCATGTGAGTGGATGAGATGTGTTCTAGACGTGCCTGTGGCACTGACCACTGTCTTACATTAATGTAATACGCAGCATATGAGTGATGAGATGTGTTCTATCCGTTCCTGCGGCCCTGACCACTGTCTGACAAGGTGGCAGGTTGGAGCATGTGAGTGCATGAAATGAGTTCTACACATTCCTGTGGCACTGACCACTGTCTGATGTGGATCAGGATGGAGCATGTGAGTGGATGAGATATGTTCTATACATTTCTGTGGCCCTGAATACTGTCTGACATGGATGCAAGGTGCAGCACGTGAGTGGATGAGAGGTGTTTTAGACATTCCTGTAGCCATGTCCACTTTCTGATATGGGTGGAACATGGGAGTGGATGAGATGTCCTCTAGACATTCCTGTGGCCCTGACCACTGTCTAACATGGATGCAGTTTGGAGCATATGAGTGGATGAGATATGTTGTACACATTCCTGTTGCACTGACCACTATCTGATGTGGATCAAGAATGCAAGATGTGAGTGGATGGAATGTGTACTAACCACTCCTTTGTCCTGACCACTCTGTGACATGGATGCTGAGTGCTGCATGTGGATGGATGATAGGTGTTCTATACATTCCTGTGTCCCTGAACAACGTCTGATGTGGATCAGGATGAAGCATGTGAGTGGATGTGTTGTGTTATAGACATTCCTGTGGCCCTGAACACTGTCTGATGTGGAGGCAGGATGCAACATATCAGTGGATGAGATGCCTTCTATCCATTCCTGGGGCCTGACCACTGTCTGCAATGGATGCAGAGTGCAGCATGTGAGCGGATGAGAGGTGTACTCGAAGTTCCTGTGGCCAGACCACTGTCGATGTAGAGGCAGGATGCAACTTCTGAGTGGATGAGTTGTGCTCTAGACATTCCTGTGGTCCTGACCTCTGTCTGATATGGATTCCGGACACAGCATCTGAGCGGATGAGATGTATTCTAGACATTTCTGTGGCCCTAACCACTGTCCTTCATGAATGCAGAATGCAGCAAGTGGGTGGATGGGATGCGTTCTAACCACTGCTTTGGCACTGTCCACTCCTGACATGGATGCAGGATGGAGCATGTGAGTGGATGAGATGTGTTCTACACATTACTGTGGCACTGGCCACTGTCAGCCATGGATGAAGAATGCAGCATGTGAGTGGATGAGAGGTGTTCTAGACATTGCTGTGGCCATGTCCACTGTCTGATATGGATGGAGCATGTGAGTGGATGAGCTGTGTTCCAGACTTTCCTGTGGCTCTGACCACTGTCTGATGTGGATGCAGGATGCAACATGTGAGTGGATGAGAGGTGTTTTAGAAATTCATTTGCCTAATACGATCTGCCATGGATTTGGACGAAGCATGTGAGTGGATGAGATCTGTTCTACACTTTCCTTTGGCCCTGACCATTGTCTGACATGGATGCAGAATGCAGCATGTGAGTGAATGAGATGTGTTCTAGACGTGCCTGTGGCACTGACCACTGTCTTACATGAATGTAATACGCAGCATATGAGTGATGAGATGTGTTCTATCCGTTCCTGTGGCCCTGACCACTGTCTGACAAGGTGGCAGGTTGGAGCATGTGAGTGCATGAAATGAGTTCTACACATTCCTGTGGCACTGACCACTGTCTGATGTGGATCAGGATGGAGCATGTGAGTGGGTGAGATGTGTTCTATACATTTCTGTACCCATGTCCACTGTCTGACATGGATGCAGAGTGCATCATGTGAGTGGATGAGAGGTGTTTTAGACATTCCTGTGGCCATGTCCACTTTCTGATATGGGTGGAACATGGGAGTGGATGAGATGTCCTCTAGACATTCCTGTGGCCCTGACCACTGTCTAACATGGATGCAGTTTGGAGCATATGAGTGGATGAGATATGTTGTACACATTCCTGTTGCACTGACCACTATCTGATGTGGATCAAGAATGCAAGATGTGAGTGGATGGAATGTGTACTAACCACTCCTTTGTCCTGACCACTCTGTGACATGGATGCTGAGTGCTGCATGTGGATGGATGATAGGTGTTCTATACATTCCTGTGTCCCTGAACAACGTCTGATGTGGATCAGGATGAAGCATGTGAGTGGATGTGTTGTGTTATAGACATTCCTGTGGCCCTGAACACTGTCTGATGTGGAGGCAGGATGCAACATATCAGTGGATGAGATGCCTTCTATCCATTCCTGGGGCCTGACCACTGTCTGCAATGGATGCAGAGTGCAGCATGTGAGCGGATGAGAGGTGTACTCGAAATTCCTGTGGCCAGACCACTGTCGATGTAGAGGCAGGATGCAACTTCTGAGTGGATGAGTTGTGCTCTAGACATTCCTGTGGTCCTGACCTCTGTCTGATATGGATTCAGGACACAGCATCTGAGCGGATGAGATGTATTCTAGACATTTCTGTGGCCCTAACCACTGTCCTTCATGAATGCAGAATGCAGCAAGTGGGTGGATGGGATGCGTTCTAACCACTGCTTTGGCACTGTCCACTCCTGACATGGATGCAGGATGGAGCATGTGAGTGGATGAGATGTGTTCTACACATTACTGTGGCACTGGCCACTGTCAGCCATGGATGAAGAATGCAGCATGTGAGTGGATGAGAGGTGTTCTAGACATTGCTGTGGCCATGTCCACTGTCTGATATGGATGGAGCATGTGAGTGGATGAGCTGTGTTCCAGACTTTCCTGTGGCTCTGACCACTGTCTGATGTGGATGCAGGATGCAACATGTGAGTGGATGAGAGGTGTTTTAGAAATTCATTTGCCTAATACGATCTGCCATGGATTTGGACGAAGCATGTGAGTGGATGAGATCTGTTCTACACTTTCCTTTGGCCCTGACCATTGTCTGACATGGATGCAGAATGCAGCATGTGAGTGAATGAGATGTGTTCTAGACGTGCCTGTGGCACTGACCACTGTCTTACATGAATGTAATACGCAGCATATGAGTGATGAGATGTGTTCTATCCGTTCCTGTGGCCCTGACCACTGTCTGACAAGGTGGCAGGTTGGAGCATGTGAGTGCATGAAATGAGTTCTACACATTCCTGTGGCACTGACCACTGTCTGATGTGGATCAGGATGGAGCATGTGAGTGGGTGAGATGTGTTCTATACATTTCTGTACCCATGTCCACTGTCTGACATGGATGCAGAGTGCATCATGTGAGTGGATGAGAGGTGTTTTAGACATTCCTGTGGCCATGTCCACTTTCTGATATGGGTGGAACATGGGAGTGGATGAGATGTCCTCTAGACATTCCTGTGGCCCTGACCACTGTCTAACATGGATGCAGTTTGGAGCATATGAGTGGATGAGATATGTTGTACACATTCCTGTTGCACTGACCACTATCTGATGTGGATCAAGAATGCAAGATGTGAGTGGATGGAATGTGTACTAACCACTCCTTTGTCCTGACCACTCTGTGACATGGATGCTGAGTGCTGCATGTGGATGGATGATAGGTGTTCTATACATTCCTGTGTCCCTGAACAACGTCTGATGTGGATCAGGATGAAGCATGTGAGTGGATGTGTTGTGTTATAGACATTCCTGTGGCCCTGAACACTGTCTGATGTGGAGGCAGGATGCAACATATCAGTGGATGAGATGCCTTCTATCCATTCCTGGGGCCTGACCACTGTCTGCAATGGATGCAGAGTGCAGCATGTGAGCGGATGAGAGGTGTACTCGAAGTTCCTGTGGCCAGACCACTGTCGATGTAGAGGCAGGATGCAACTTCTGAGTGGATGAGTTGTGCTCTAGACATTCCTGTGGTCCTGACCTCTGTCTGATATGGATTCCGGACACAGCATCTGAGCGGATGAGATGTATTCTAGACAATTCTGTGGCCCTAACTACTGTCCTTCATGAATGCAGAATGCAGCAAGTGGGTGGATGGGATGCGTTCTAACCACTGCTTTGGCACTGTCCACTCCTGACATGGATGCAGGATGGAGCATGTGAGTGGATGAGATGTGTTCTAGACGTGCCTGTGGCACTGACCACTGTCTTACATTAATGTAATACGCAGCATATGAGTGATGAGATGTGTTCTATCCGTTCCTGCGGCCCTGACCACTGTCTGACAAGGTGGCAGGTTGGAGCATGTGAGTGCATGAAATGAGTTCTACACATTCCTGTGGCACTGACCACTGTCTGATGTGGATCAGGATGGAGCATGTGAGTGGATGAGATATGTTCTATACATTTCTGTGGCCCTGAATACTGTCTGACATGGATGCAAGGTGCAGCACGTGAGTGGATGAGAGGTGTTTTAGACATTCCTGTAGCCATGTCCACTTTCTGATATGGGTGGAACATGGGAGTGGATGAGATGTCCTCTAGACATTCCTGTGGCCCTGACCACTGTCTAACATGGATGCAGTTTGGAGCATATGAGTGGATGAGATATGTTGTACACATTCCTGTTGCACTGACCACTATCTGATGTGGATCAAGAATGCAAGATGTGAGTGGATGGAATGTGTACTAACCACTCCTTTGTCCTGACCACTCTGTGACATGGATGCTGAGTGCTGCATGTGGATGGATGATAGGTGTTCTATACATTCCTGTGTCCCTGAACAACGTCTGATGTGGATCAGGATGAAGCATGTGAGTGGATGTGTTGTGTTATAGACATTCCTGTGGCCCTGAACACTGTCTGATGTGGAGGCAGGATGCAACATATCAGTGGATGAGATGCCTTCTATCCATTCCTGGGGCCTGACCACTGTCTGCAATGGATGCAGAGTGCAGCATGTGAGCGGATGAGAGGTGTACTCGAAGTTCCTGTGGCCAGACCACTGTCGATGTAGAGGCAGGATGCAACTTCTGAGTGGATGAGTTGTGCTCTAGACATTCCTGTGGTCCTGACCTCTGTCTGATATGGATTCCGGACACAGCATCTGAGCGGATGAGATGTATTCTAGACATTTCTGTGGCCCTAACCACTGTCCTTCATGAATGCAGAATGCAGCAAGTGGGTGGATGGGATGCGTTCTAACCACTGCTTTGGCACTGTCCACTCCTGACATGGATGCAGGATGGAGCATGTGAGTGGATGAGATGTGTTCTACACATTACTGTGGCACTGGCCACTGTCAGCCATGGATGAAGAATGCAGCATGTGAGTGGATGAGAGGTGTTCTAGACATTGCTGTGGCCATGTCCACTGTCTGATATGGATGGAGCATGTGAGTGGATGAGCTGTGTTCCAGACTTTCCTGTGGCTCTGACCACTGTCTGATGTGGATGCAGGATGCAACATGTGAGTGGATGAGAGGTGTTTTAGAAATTCATTTGCCTAATACGATCTGCCATGGATTTGGACGAAGCATGTGAGTGGATGAGATCTGTTCTACACTTTCCTTTGGCCCTGACCATTGTCTGACATGGATGCAGAATGCAGCATGTGAGTGAATGAGATGTGTTCTAGACGTGCCTGTGGCACTGACCACTGTCTTACATGAATGTAATACGCAGCATATGAGTGATGAGATGTGTTCTATCCGTTCCTGTGGCCCTGACCACTGTCTGACAAGGTGGCAGGTTGGAGCATGTGAGTGCATGAAATGAGTTCTACACATTCCTGTGGCACTGACCACTGTCTGATGTGGATCAGGATGGAGCATGTGAGTGGGTGAGATGTGTTCTATACATTTCTGTACCCATGTCCACTGTCTGACATGGATGCAGAGTGCATCATGTGAGTGGATGAGAGGTGTTTTAGACATTCCTGTGGCCATGTCCACTTTCTGATATGGGTGGAACATGGGAGTGGATGAGATGTCCTCTAGACATTCCTGTGGCCCTGACCACTGTCTAACATGGATGCAGTTTGGAGCATATGAGTGGATGAGATATGTTGTACACATTCCTGTTGCACTGACCACTATCTGATGTGGATCAAGAATGCAAGATGTGAGTGGATGGAATGTGTACTAACCACTCCTTTGTCCTGACCACTCTGTGACATGGATGCTGAGTGCTGCATGTGGATGGATGATAGGTGTTCTATACATTCCTGTGTCCCTGAACAACGTCTGATGTGGATCAGGATGAAGCATGTGAGTGGATGTGTTGTGTTATAGACATTCCTGTGGCCCTGAACACTGTCTGATGTGGAGGCAGGATGCAACATATCAGTGGATGAGATGCCTTCTATCCATTCCTGGGGCCTGACCACTGTCTGCAATGGATGCAGAGTGCAGCATGTGAGCGGATGAGAGGTGTACTCGAAATTCCTGTGGCCAGACCACTGTCGATGTAGAGGCAGGATGCAACTTCTGAGTGGATGAGTTGTGCTCTAGACATTCCTGTGGTCCTGACCTCTGTCTGATATGGATTCAGGACACAGCATCTGAGCGGATGAGATGTATTCTAGACATTTCTGTGGCCCTAACCACTGTCCTTCATGAATGCAGAATGCAGCAAGTGGGTGGATGGGATGCGTTCTAACCACTGCTTTGGCACTGTCCACTCCTGACATGGATGCAGGATGGAGCATGTGAGTGGATGAGATGTGTTCTACACATTACTGTGGCACTGGCCACTGTCAGCCATGGATGAAGAATGCAGCATGTGAGTGGATGAGAGGTGTTCTAGACATTGCTGTGGCCATGTCCACTGTCTGATATGGATGGAGCATGTGAGTGGATGAGCTGTGTTCCAGACTTTCCTGTGGCTCTGACCACTGTCTGATGTGGATGCAGGATGCAACATGTGAGTGGATGAGAGGTGTTTTAGAAATTCATTTGCCTAATACGATCTGCCATGGATTTGGACGAAGCATGTGAGTGGATGAGATCTGTTCTACACTTTCCTTTGGCCCTGACCATTGTCTGACATGGATGCAGAATGCAGCATGTGAGTGAATGAGATGTGTTCTAGACGTGCCTGTGGCACTGACCACTGTCTTACATGAATGTAATACGCAGCATATGAGTGATGAGATGTGTTCTATCCGTTCCTGTGGCCCTGACCACTGTCTGACAAGGTGGCAGGTTGGAGCATGTGAGTGCATGAAATGAGTTCTACACATTCCTGTGGCACTGACCACTGTCTGATGTGGATCAGGATGGAGCATGTGAGTGGGTGAGATGTGTTCTATACATTTCTGTACCCATGTCCACTGTCTGACATGGATGCAGAGTGCATCATGTGAGTGGATGAGAGGTGTTTTAGACATTCCTGTGGCCATGTCCACTTTCTGATATGGGTGGAACATGGGAGTGGATGAGATGTCCTCTAGACATTCCTGTGGCCCTGACCACTGTCTAACATGGATGCAGTTTGGAGCATATGAGTGGATGAGATATGTTGTACACATTCCTGTTGCACTGACCACTATCTGATGTGGATCAAGAATGCAAGATGTGAGTGGATGGAATGTGTACTAACCACTCCTTTGTCCTGACCACTCTGTGACATGGATGCTGAGTGCTGCATGTGGATGGATGATAGGTGTTCTATACATTCCTGTGTCCCTGAACAACGTCTGATGTGGATCAGGATGAAGCATGTGAGTGGATGTGTTGTGTTATAGACATTCCTGTGGCCCTGAACACTGTCTGATGTGGAGGCAGGATGCAACATATCAGTGGATGAGATGCCTTCTATCCATTCCTGGGGCCTGACCACTGTCTGCAATGGATGCAGAGTGCAGCATGTGAGCGGATGAGAGGTGTACTCGAAATTCCTGTGGCCAGACCACTGTCGATGTAGAGGCAGGATGCAACTTCTGAGTGGATGAGTTGTGCTCTAGACATTCCTGTGGTCCTGACCTCTGTCTGATATGGATTCCGGACACAGCATCTGAGCGGATGAGATGTATTCTAGACATTTCTGTGGCCCTAACCACTGTCCTTCATGAATGCAGAATGCAGCAAGTGGGTGGATGGGATGCGTTCTAACCACTGCTTTGGCACTGTCCACTCCTGACATGGATGCAGGATGGAGCATGTGAGTGGATGAGATGTGTTCTACACATTACTGTGGCACTGGCCACTGTCAGCCATGGATGAAGAATGCAGCATGTGAGTGGATGAGAGGTGTTCTAGACATTGCTGTGGCCATGTCCACTGTCTGATATGGATGGAGCATGTGAGTGGATGAGCTGTGTTCCAGACTTTCCTGTGGCTCTGACCACTGTCTGATGTGGATGCAGGATGCAACATGTGAGTGGATGAGAGGTGTTTTAGAAATTCATTTGCCCAATACGATCTGCCATGGATTTGGACGAAGCATGTGAGTGGGTGAGATCTGTTCTACACTTTCCTTTGGCCCTGACCATTGTCTGACATGGATGCAGAATGCAGCATGTGAGTGAATGAGATGTGTTCTAGACGTGCCTGTGGCACTGACCACTGTCTTACATGAATGTAATACGCAGCATATGAGTGATGAGATGTGTTCTATCCGTTCCTGTGGCCCTGACCACTGTCTGACAAGGTGGCAGGTTGGAGCATGTGAGTGCATGAAATGAGTTCTACACATTCCTGTGGCACTGACCACTGTCTGATGTGGATCAGGATGGAGCATGTGAGTGGGTGAGATGTGTTCTATACATTTCTGTACCCATGTCCACTGTCTGACATGGATGCAGAATGCATCATGTGAGTGGATGAGAGGTGTTTTAGACATTCTTGTAGCCATGTCCACTTTCTGATATGGGTGGAACATGGGAGTGGATGAGATGTCCTCTAGACATTCCTGTGGCCCTGACCACTGTCTAACATGGATGCAGTTTGGAGCATATGAGTGGATGAGATATGTTGTACACATTCCTGTTGCACTGACCACTATCTGATGTGGATCAAGAATGCAAGATGTGAGTGGATGGAATGTGTACTAACCACTCCTTTGTCCTGACCACTCTGTGACATGGATGCTGAGTGCTGCATGTGGATGGATGATAGGTGTTCTATACATTCCTGTGTCCCTGAACAACGTCTGATGTGGATCAGGATGAAGCATGTGAGTGGATGTGTTGTGTTATAGACATTCCTGTGGCCCTGAACACTGTCTGATGTGGAGGCAGGATGCAACATATCAGTGGATGAGATGCCTTCTATCCATTCCTGGGGCCTGACCACTGTCTGCAATGGATGCAGAGTGCAGCATGTGAGCGGATGAGAGGTGTACTCGAAATTCCTGTGGCCAGACCACTGTCGATGTAGAGGCAGGATGCAACTTCTGAGTGGATGAGTTGTGCTCTAGACATTCCTGTGGTCCTGACCTCTGTCTGATATGGATTCAGGACACAGCATCTGAGCGGATGAGATGTATTCTAGACATTTCTGTGGCCCTAACCACTGTCCTTCATGAATGCAGAATGCAGCAAGTGGGTGGATGGGATGCGTTCTAACCACTGCTTTGGCACTGTCCACTCCTGACATGGATGCAGGATGGAGCATGTGAGTGGATGAGATGTGTTCTACACATTACTGTGGCACTGGCCACTGTCAGCCATGGATGAAGAATGCAGCATGTGAGTGGATGAGAGGTGTTCTAGACATTGCTGTGGCCATGTCCACTGTCTGATATGGATGGAGCATGTGAGTGGATGAGCTGTGTTCCAGACTTTCCTGTGGCTCTGACCACTGTCTGATGTGGATGCAGGATGCAACATGTGAGTGGATGAGAGGTGTTTTAGAAATTCATTTGCCTAATACGATCTGCCATGGATTTGGACGAAGCATGTGAGTGGATGAGATCTGTTCTACACTTTCCTTTGGCCCTGACCATTGTCTGATATGGATGCAGAATGCAGCATGTGAGTGAATGAGATGTGTTCTAGACGTGCCTGTGGCACTGACCACTGTCTTACATGAATGTAATACGCAGCATATGAGTGATGAGATGTGTTCTATCCGTTCCTGTGGCCCTGACCACTGTCTGACAAGGTGGCAGGTTGGAGCATGTGAGTGCATGAAATGAGTTCTACACATTCCTGTGGCACTGACCACTGTCTGATGTGGATCAGGATGGAGCATGTGAGTGGATGAGATGTGTTCTATACATTTCTGTGGCCCTGAATACTGTCTGACATGGATGCAGAGTGCATCATGTGAGTGGATGAGAGGTGTTTTAGACATTCCTGTGGCCATGTCCACTTTCTGATATGGATGGAACATGGGAGTGGATGAGATGTCCTCTAGACATTCCTGTGGCCCTGACCACTGTCTAACATGGATGCAGTTTGGAGCATATGAGTGGATGAGATATGTTGTACACATTCCTGTTGCACTGACCACTATCTGATGTGGATCAAGAATGCAAGATGTGAGTGGATGGAATGTGTACTAACCACTCCTTTGTCCTGACCACTCTGTGACATGGATGCTGAGTGCTGCATGTGGATGGATGATAGGTGTTCTATACATTCCTGTGTCCCTGAACAACGTCTGATGTGGATCAGGATGAAGCATGTGAGTGGATGTGTTGTGTTATAGACATTCCTGTGGCCCTGAACACTGTCTGATGTGGAGGCAGGATGCAACATATCAGTGGATGAGATGCCTTCTATCCATTCCTGGGGCCTGACCACTGTCTGCAATGGATGCAGAGTGCAGCATGTGAGCGGATGAGAGGTGTACTCGAAATTCCTGTGGCCAGACCACTGTCGATGTAGAGGCAGGATGCAACTTCTGAGTGGATGAGTTGTGCTCTAGACATTCCTGTGGTCCTGACCTCTGTCTGATATGGATTCAGGACACAGCATCTGAGCGGATGAGATGTATTCTAGACATTTCTGTGGCCCTAACCACTGTCCTTCATGAATGCAGAATGCAGCAAGTGGGTGGATGGGATGCGTTCTAACCACTGCTTTGGCACTGTCCACTCCTGACATGGATGCAGGATGGAGCATGTGAGTGGATGAGATGTGTTCTACACATTACTGTGGCACTGGCCACTGTCAGCCATGGATGAAGAATGCAGCATGTGAGTGGATGAGAGGTGTTCTAGACATTGCTGTGGCCATGTCCACTGTCTGATATGGATGGAGCATGTGAGTGGATGAGCTGTGTTCCAGACTTTCCTGTGGCTCTGACCACTGTCTGATGTGGATGCAGGATGCAACATGTGAGTGGATGAGAGGTGTTTTAGAAATTCATTTGCCCAATACGATCTGCCATGGATTTGGACGAAGCATGTGAGTGGATGAGATCTGTTCTACACTTTCCTTTGGCCCTGACCATTGTCTGACATGGATGCAGAATGCAGCATGTGAGTGAATGAGATGTGTTCTAGACGTGCCTGTGGCACTGACCACTGTCTTACATGAATGTAATACGCAGCATATGAGTGATGAGATGTGTTCTATCCGTTCCTGTGGCCCTGACCACTGTCTGACAAGGTGGCAGGTTGGAGCATGTGAGTGCATGAAATGAGTTCTACACATTCCTGTGGCACTGACCACTGTCTGATGTGGATCAGGATGGAGCATGTGAGTGGATGAGATGTGTTCTATACATTTCTGTACCCATGTCCACTGTCTGACATGGATGCAGAGTGCAACATGTGAGTGGATGAGAGGTGTTTTAGACATTCCTGTGGCCATGTCCACTTTCTGATATGGGTGGAACATGGGAGTGGATGAGATGTCCTCTAGACATTCCTGTGGCCCTGACCACTGTCTAACATGGATGCAGTTTGGAGCATATGAGTGGATGAGATATGTTGTACACATTCCTGTTGCACTGACCACTATCTGATGTGGATCAAGAATGCAAGATGTGAGTGGATGGAATGTGTACTAACCACTCCTTTGTCCTGACCACTCTGTGACATGGATGCTGAGTGCTGCATGTGGATGGATGATAGGTGTTCTATACATTCCTGTGTCCCTGAACAACGTCTGATGTGGATCAGGATGAAGCATGTGAGTGGATGTGTTGTGTTATAGACATTCCTGTGGCCCTGAACACTGTCTGATGTGGAGGCAGGATGCAACATATCAGTGGATGAGATGCCTTCTATCCATTCCTGGGGCCTGACCACTGTCTGCAATGGATGCAGAGTGCAGCATGTGAGCGGATGAGAGGTGTACTCGAAATTCCTGTGGCCAGACCACTGTCGATGTAGAGGCAGGATGCAACTTCTGAGTGGATGAGTTGTGCTCTAGACATTCCTGTGGTCCTGACCTCTGTCTGATATGGATTCAGGACACAGCATCTGAGCGGATGAGATGTATTCTGGACATTTCTGTGGCCCTAACCACTGTCCTTCATGAATGCAGAATGCAGCAAGTGGGTGGATGGGATGCGTTCTAACCACTGCTTTGGCACTGTCCACTCCTGACATGGATGCAGGATGGAGCATGTGAGTGGATGAGATGTGTTCTACACATTACTGTGGCACTGGCCACTGTCAGCCATGGATGAAGAATGCAGCATGTGAGTGGATGAGAGGTGTTCTAGACATTGCTGTGGCCATGTCCACTGTCTGATATGGATGGAGCATGTGAGTGGATGAGCTGTGTTCCAGACTTTCCTGTGGCTCTGACCACTGTCTGATGTGGATGCAGGATGCAACATGTGAGTGGATGAGAGGTGTTTTAGAAATTCATTTGCCCAATACGATCTGCCATGGATTTGGACGAAGCATGTGAGTGGATGAGATCTGTTCTACACTTTCCTTTGGCCCTGACCATTGTCTGACATGGATGCAGAATGCAGCATGTGAGTGAATGAGATGTGTTCTAGACGTGCCTGTGGCACTGACCACTGTCTTACATGAATGTAATACGCAGCATATGAGTGATGAGATGTGTTCTATCCGTTCCTGTGGCCCTGACCACTGTCTGACAAGGTGGCAGGTTGGAGCATGTGAGTGCATGAAATGAGTTCTACACATTCCTGTGGCACTGACCACTGTCTGATGTGGATCAGGATGGAGCATGTGAGTGGATGAGATGTGTTCTATACATTTCTGTGGCCCTGAATACTGTCTGACATGGATGCAGAGTGCATCATGTGAGTGGATGAGAGGTGTTTTAGACATTCCTGTGGCCATGTCCACTTTCTGATATGGATGGAACATGGGAGTGGATGAGATGTCCTCTAGACATTCCTGTTGCCCTGACCACTGTCTAACATGGATGCAGTTTGGAGCATATGAGTGGATGAGATATGTTGTACACATTCCTGTTGCACTGACCACTATCTGATGTGGATCAAGAATGCAAGATGTGAGTGGATGGAATGTGTACTAACCACTCCTTTGTCCTGACCACTCTGTGACATGGATGCTGAGTGCTGCATGTGGATGGATGATAGGTGTTCTATACATTCCTGTGTCCCTGAACAACGTCTGATGTGGATCAGGATGAAGCATGTGAGTGGATGTGTTGTGTTATAGACATTCCTGTGGCCCTGAACACTGTCTGATGTGGAGGCAGGATGCAACATATCAGTGGATGAGATGCCTTCTATCCATTCCTGGGGCCTGACCACTGTCTGCAATGGATGCAGAGTGCAGCATGTGAGCGGATGAGAGGTGTACTCGAAATTCCTGTGGCCAGACCACTGTCGATGTAGAGGCAGGATGCAACTTCTGAGTGGATGAGTTGTGCTCTAGACATTCCTGTGGTCCTGACCTCTGTCTGATATGGATTCAGGACACAGCATCTGAGCGGATGAGATGTATTCTGGACATTTCTGTGGCCCTAACCACTGTCCTTCATGAATGCAGAATGCAGCAAGTGGGTGGATGGGATGCGTTCTAACCACTGCTTTGGCACTGTCCACTCCTGACATGGATGCAGGATGGAGCATGTGAGTGGATGAGATGTGTTCTACACATTATGTGGCACTGGCCACTGTCAGCCATGGATGAAGAATGCAGCATGTGAGTGGATGAGAGGTGTTCTAGACATTGCTGTGGCCATGTCCACTGTCTGATATGGATGGAGCATGTGAGTGGATGAGCTGTGTTCCAGACTTTCCTGTGGCTCTGACCACTGTCTGATGTGGATGCAGGATGCAACATTTGAGTGGATGAGAGGTGTTTTAGAAATTCATTTGCCTAATACGATCTGCCATGGATTTGGACGAAGCATGTGAGTGGATGAGATCTGTTCTACACTTTCCTTTGGCCCTGACCATTGTCTGACATGGATGCAGAATGCAGCATGTGAGTGAATGAGATGTGTTCTAGACGTGCCTGTGGCACTGACCACTGTCTTACATGAATGTAATACGCAGCATATGAGTGATGAGATGTGTTCTATCCGTTCCTGTGGCCCTGACCACTGTCTGACAAGGTGGCAGGTTGGAGCATGTGAGTGCATGAAATGAGTTCTACACATTCCTGTGGCACTGACCACTGTCTGATGTGGATCAGGATGGAGCATGTGAGTGGGTGAGATGTGTTCTATACATTTCTGTACCCATGTCCACTGTCTGACATGGATGCAGAGTGCATCATGTGAGTGGATGAGAGGTGTTTTAGACATTCCTGTGGCCATGTCCACTTTCTGATATGGGTGGAACATGGGAGTGGATGAGATGTCCTCTAGACATTCCTGTGGCCCTGACCACTGTCTAACATGGATGCAGTTTGGAGCATATGAGTGGATGAGATATGTTGTACACATTCCTGTTGCACTGACCACTATCTGATGTGGATCAAGAATGCAAGATGTGAGTGGATGGAATGTGTACTAACCACTCCTTTGTCCTGACCACTCTGTGACATGGATGCTGAGTGCTGCATGTGGATGGATGATAGGTGTTCTATACATTCCTGTGTCCCTGAACAACGTCTGATGTGGATCAGGATGAAGCATGTGAGTGGATGTGTTGTGTTATAGACATTCCTGTGGCCCTGAACACTGTCTGATGTGGAGGCAGGATGCAACATATCAGTGGATGAGATGCCTTCTATCCATTCCTGGGGCCTGACCACTGTCTGCAATGGATGCAGAGTGCAGCATGTGAGCGGATGAGAGGTGTACTCGAAATTCCTGTGGCCAGACCACTGTCGATGTAGAGGCAGGATGCAACTTCTGAGTGGATGAGTTGTGCTCTAGACATTCCTGTGGTCCTGACCTCTGTCTGATATGGATTCAGGACACAGCATCTGAGCGGATGAGATGTATTCTAGACATTTCTGTGGCCCTAACCACTGTCCTTCATGAATGCAGAATGCAGCAAGTGGGTGGATGGGATGCGTTCTAACCACTGCTTTGGCACTGTCCACTCCTGACATGGATGCAGGATGGAGCATGTGAGTGGATGAGATGTGTTCTACACATTACTGTGGCACTGGCCACTGTCAGCCATGGATGAAGAATGCAGCATGTGAGTGGATGAGAGGTGTTCTAGACATTGCTGTGGCCATGTCCACTGTCTGATATGGATGGAGCATGTGAGTGGATGAGCTGTGTTCCAGACTTTCCTGTGGCTCTGACCACTGTCTGATGTGGATGCAGGATGCAACATGTGAGTGGATGAGAGGTGTTTTAGAAATTCATTTGCCTAATACGATCTGCCATGGATTTGGACGAAGCATGTGAGTGGATGAGATCTGTTCTACACTTTCCTTTGGCCCTGACCATTGTCTGACATGGATGCAGAATGCAGCATGTGAGTGAATGAGATGTGTTCTAGACGTGCCTGTGGCACTGACCACTGTCTTACATGAATGTAATACGCAGCATATGAGTGATGAGATGTGTTCTATCCGTTCCTGTGGCCCTGACCACTGTCTGACAAGGTGGCAGGTTGGAGCATGTGAGTGCATGAAATGAGTTCTACACATTCCTGTGGCACTGACCACTGTCTGATGTGGATCAGGATGGAGCATGTGAGTGGGTGAGATGTGTTCTATACATTTCTGTACCCATGTCCACTGTCTGACATGGATGCAGAGTGCATCATGTGAGTGGATGAGAGGTGTTTTAGACATTCCTGTAGCCATGTCCACTTTCTGATATGGGTGGAACATGGGAGTGGATGAGATGTCCTCTAGACATTCCTGTGGCCCTGACCACTGTCTAACATGGATGCAGTTTGGAGCATATGAGTGGATGAGATATGTTGTACACATTCCTGTTGCACTGACCACTATCTGATGTGGATCAAGAATGCAAGATGTGAGTGGATGGAATGTGTACTAACCACTCCTTTGTCCTGACCACTCTGTGACATGGATGCTGAGTGCTGCATGTGGATGGATGATAGGTGTTCTATACATTCCTGTGTCCCTGAACAACGTCTGATGTGGATCAGGATGAAGCATGTGAGTGGATGTGTTGTGTTATAGACATTCCTGTGGCCCTGAATACTGTCTGATGTGGAGGCAGGATGCAACATATCAGTGGATGAGATGCCTTCTATCCATTCCTGGGGCCTGACCACTGTCTGCAATGGATGCAGAGTGCAGCATGTGAGCGGATGAGAGGTGTACTCGAAATTCCTGTGGCCAGACCACTGTCGATGTAGAGGCAGGATGCAACTTCTGAGTGGATGAGTTGTGCTCTAGACATTCCTGTGGTCCTGACCTCTGTCTGATATGGATTCAGGACACAGCATCTGAGCGGATGAGATGTATTCTAGACATTTCTGTGGCCCTAACCACTGTCCTTCATGAATGCAGAATGCAGCAAGTGGGTGGATGGGATGCGTTCTAACCACTGCTTTGGCACTGTCCACTCCTGACATGGATGCAGGATGGAGCATGTGAGTGGATGAGATGTGTTCTACACATTACTGTGGCACTGGCCACTGTCAGCCATGGATGAAGAATGCAGCATGTGAGTGGATGAGAGGTGTTCTAGACATTGCTGTGGCCATGTCCACTGTCTGATATGGATGGAGCATGTGAGTGGATGAGCTGTGTTCCAGACTTTCCTGTGGCTCTGACCACTGTCTGATGTGGATGCAGGATGCAACATGTGAGTGGATGAGAGGTGTTTTAGAAATTCATTTGCCTAATACGATCTGCCATGGATTTGGACGAAGCATGTGAGTGGATGAGATCTGTTCTACACTTTCCTTTGGCCCTGACCATTGTCTGACATGGATGCAGAATGCAGCATGTGAGTGAATGAGATGTGTTCTAGACGTGCCTGTGGCACTGACCACTGTCTTACATGAATGTAATACGCAGCATATGAGTGATGAGATGTGTTCTATCCGTTCCTGTGGCCCTGACCACTGTCTGACAAGGTGGCAGGTTGGAGCATGTGAGTGCATGAAATGAGTTCTACACATTCCTGTGGCACTGACCACTGTCTGATGTGGATCAGGATGGAGCATGTGAGTGGGTGAGATGTGTTCTATACATTTCTGTACCCATGTCCACTGTCTGACATGGATGCAGAGTGCATCATGTGAGTGGATGAGAGGTGTTTTAGACATTCCTGTAGCCATGTCCACTTTCTGATATGGGTGGAACATGGGAGTGGATGAGATGTCCTCTAGACATTCCTGTGGCCCTGACCACTGTCTAACATGGATGCAGTTTGGAGCATATGAGTGGATGAGATATGTTGTACACATTCCTGTTGCACTGACCACTATCTGATGTGGATCAAGAATGCAAGATGTGAGTGGATGGAATGTGTACTAACCACTCCTTTGTCCTGACCACTCTGTGACATGGATGCTGAGTGCTGCATGTGGATGGATGATAGGTGTTCTATACATTCCTGTGTCCCTGAACAACGTCTGATGTGGATCAGGATGAAGCATGTGAGTGGATGTGTTGTGTTATAGACATTCCTGTGGCCCTGAACACTGTCTGATGTGGAGGCAGGATGCAACATATCAGTGGATGAGATGCCTTCTATCCATTCCTGGGGCCTGACCACTGTCTGCAATGGATGCAGAGTGCAGCATGTGAGCGGATGAGAGGTGTACTCGAAATTCCTGTGGCCAGACCACTGTCGATGTAGAGGCAGGATGCAACTTCTGAGTGGATGAGTTGTGCTCTAGACATTCCTGTGGTCCTGACCTCTGTCTGATATGGATTCAGGACACAGCATCTGAGCGGATGAGATGTATTCTAGACATTTCTGTGGCCCTAACCACTGTCCTTCATGAATGCAGAATGCAGCAAGTGGGTGGATGGGATGCGTTCTAACCACTGCTTTGGCACTGTCCACTCCTGACATGGATGCAGGATGGAGCATGTGAGTGGATGAGATGTGTTCTACACATTACTGTGGCACTGGCCACTGTCAGCCATGGATGAAGAATGCAGCATGTGAGTGGATGAGAGGTGTTCTAGACATTGCTGTGGCCATGTCCACTGTCTGATATGGATGGAGCATGTGAGTGGATGAGCTGTGTTCCAGACTTTCCTGTGGCTCTGACCACTGTCTGATGTGGATGCAGGATGCAACATGTGAGTGGATGAGAGGTGTTTTAGAAATTCATTTGCCTAATACGATCTGCCATGGATTTGGACGAAGCATGTGAGTGGATGAGATCTGTTCTACACTTTCCTTTGGCCCTGACCATTGTCTGACATGGATGCAGAATGCAGCATGTGAGTGAATGAGATGTGTTCTAGACGTGCCTGTGGCACTGACCACTGTCTTACATGAATGTAATACGCAGCATATGAGTGATGAGATGTGTTCTATCCGTTCCTGTGGCCCTGACCACTGTCTGACAAGGTGGCAGGTTGGAGCATGTGAGTGCATGAAATGAGTTCTACACATTCCTGTGGCACTGACCACTGTCTGATGTGGATCAGGATGGAGCATGTGAGTGGGTGAGATGTGTTCTATACATTTCTGTACCCATGTCCACTGTCTGACATGGATGCAGAGTGCATCATGTGAGTGGATGAGAGGTGTTTTAGACATTCCTGTAGCCATGTCCACTTTCTGATATGGGTGGAACATGGGAGTGGATGAGATGTCCTCTAGACATTCCTGTGGCCCTGACCACTGTCTAACATGGATGCAGTTTGGAGCATATGAGTGGATGAGATATGTTGTACACATTCCTGTTGCACTGACCACTATCTGATGTGGATCAAGAATGCAAGATGTGAGTGGATGGAATGTGTACTAACCACTCCTTTGTCCTGACCACTCTGTGACATGGATGCTGAGTGCTGCATGTGGATGGATGATAGGTGTTCTATACATTCCTGTGTCCCTGAACAACGTCTGATGTGGATCAGGATGAAGCATGTGAGTGGATGTGTTGTGTTATAGACATTCCTGTGGCCCTGAATACTGTCTGATGTGGAGGCAGGATGCAACATATCAGTGGATGAGATGCCTTCTATCCATTCCTGGGGCCTGACCACTGTCTGCAATGGATGCAGAGTGCAGCATGTGAGCGGATGAGAGGTGTACTCGAAATTCCTGTGGCCAGACCACTGTCGATGTAGAGGCAGGATGCAACTTCTGAGTGGATGAGTTGTGCTCTAGACATTCCTGTGGTCCTGACCTCTGTCTGATATGGATTCAGGACACAGCATCTGAGCGGATGAGATGTATTCTAGACATTTCTGTGGCCCTAACCACTGTCCTTCATGAATGCAGAATGCAGCAAGTGGGTGGATGGGATGCGTTCTAACCACTGCTTTGGCACTGTCCACTCCTGACATGGATGCAGGATGGAGCATGTGAGTGGATGAGATGTGTTCTACACATTACTGTGGCACTGGCCACTGTCAGCCATGGATGAAGAATGCAGCATGTGAGTGGATGAGAGGTGTTCTAGACATTGCTGTGGCCATGTCCACTGTCTGATATGGATGGAGCATGTGAGTGGATGAGCTGTGTTCCAGACTTTCCTGTGGCTCTGACCACTGTCTGATGTGGATGCAGGATGCAACATGTGAGTGGATGAGAGGTGTTTTAGAAATTCATTTGCCTAATACGATCTGCCATGGATTTGGACGAAGCATGTGAGTGGATGAGATCTGTTCTACACTTTCCTTTGGCCCTGACCATTGTCTGACATGGATGCAGAATGCAGCATGTGAGTGAATGAGATGTGTTCTAGACGTGCCTGTGGCACTGACCACTGTCTTACATGAATGTAATACGCAGCATATGAGTGATGAGATGTGTTCTATCCGTTCCTGTGGCCCTGACCACTGTCTGACAAGGTGGCAGGTTGGAGCATGTGAGTGCATGAAATGAGTTCTACACATTCCTGTGGCACTGACCACTGTCTGATGTGGATCAGGATGGAGCATGTGAGTGGGTGAGATGTGTTCTATACATTTCTGTACCCATGTCCACTGTCTGACATGGATGCAGAGTGCATCATGTGAGTGGATGAGAGGTGTTTTAGACATTCCTGTAGCCATGTCCACTTTCTGATATGGGTGGAACATGGGAGTGGATGAGATGTCCTCTAGACATTCCTGTGGCCCTGACCACTGTCTAACATGGATGCAGTTTGGAGCATATGAGTGGATGAGATATGTTGTACACATTCCTGTTGCACTGACCACTATCTGATGTGGATCAAGAATGCAAGATGTGAGTGGATGGAATGTGTACTAACCACTCCTTTGTCCTGACCACTCTGTGACATGGATGCTGAGTGCTGCATGTGGATGGATGATAGGTGTTCTATACATTCCTGTGTCCCTGAACAACGTCTGATGTGGATCAGGATGAAGCATGTGAGTGGATGTGTTGTGTTATAGACATTCCTGTGGCCCTGAACACTGTCTGATGTGGAGGCAGGATGCAACATATCAGTGGATGAGATGCCTTCTATCCATTCCTGGGGCCTGACCACTGTCTGCAATGGATGCAGAGTGCAGCATGTGAGCGGATGAGAGGTGTACTCGAAATTCCTGTGGCCAGACCACTGTCGATGTAGAGGCAGGATGCAACTTCTGAGTGGATGAGTTGTGCTCTAGACATTCCTGTGGTCCTGACCTCTGTCTGATATGGATTCAGGACACAGCATCTGAGCGGATGAGATGTATTCTGGACATTTCTGTGGCCCTAACCACTGTCCTTCATGAATGCAGAATGCAGCAAGTGGGTGGATGGGATGCGTTCTAACCACTGCTTTGGCACTGTCCACTCCTGACATGGATGCAGGATGGAGCATGTGAGTGGATGAGATGTGTTCTACACATTACTGTGGCACTGGCCACTGTCAGCCATGGATGAAGAATGCAGCATGTGAGTGGATGAGAGGTGTTCTAGACATTGCTGTGGCCATGTCCACTGTCTGATATGGATGGAGCATGTGAGTGGATGAGCTGTGTTCCAGACTTTCCTGTGGCTCTGACCACTGTCTGATGTGGATGCAGGATGCAACATGTGAGTGGATGAGAGGTGTTTTAGAAATTCATTTGCCTAATACGATCTGCCATGGATTTGGACGAAGCATGTGAGTGGATGAGATCTGTTCTACACTTTCCTTTGGCCCTGACCATTGTCTGACATGGATGCAGAATGCAGCATGTGAGTGAATGAGATGTGTTCTAGACGTGCCTGTGGCACTGACCACTGTCTTACATGAATGTAATACGCAGCATATGAGTGATGAGATGTGTTCTATCCGTTCCTGTGGCCCTGACCACTGTCTGACAAGGTGGCAGGTTGGAGCATGTGAGTGCATGAAATGAGTTCTACACATTCCTGTGGCACTGACCACTGTCTGATGTGGATCAGGATGGAGCATGTGAGTGGATGAGATGTGTTCTATACATTTCTGTACCCATGTCCACTGTCTGACATGGATGCAGAGTGCATCATGTGAGTGGATGAGAGGTGTTTTAGACATTCCTGTAGCCATGTCCACTTTCTGATATGGGTGGAACATGGGAGTGGATGAGATGTCCTCTAGACATTCCTGTGGCCCTGACCACTGTCTAACATGGATGCAGTTTGGAGCATATGAGTGGATGAGATATGTTGTACACATTCCTGTTGCACTGACCACTGTCTGATGAGGATGCAGGTTGGAGCATGTGAGTGGATGAAATGAGTACTATACATTCTTGTGGCACTGAATACTGTGTGATGTTGAAGCAGGATGCATCATGTGAGTGTATGAGATGTGTTCTAGACATTCCTGTGGTCATGACCACTGTCTGATGTGAATCAGGATGGAGCATATGAGTGGATGAGATGTGTTCAGCCATTCCTATGCCTTACCACTGTCTTCCATGGATGCAGGACTCATCATAGGAGTGAATGAGATGTGTTGTAAACATTCCTGTGGCCTGACCACTGTCTGATGAGGATGCAGGTTGGAGCATGTGAGTGGATGAAATGAGTACTACACATCTTGTGGCACTGAATACTGTCTGACGTTGAAGCAGGATGCAACATGTGAGTGTATGAGATGTGTTCTAAACATTCCTGTGGTCATGACCACTGTCTGATGTCGATCAGGATGGAGCATGTGAGTGGATGAGATGTGTTCTAGACATTCATGTGGCCCTTACTACTGTCTGACATGGATGCAATACACAGCATGTGAATGAAGAGATGTGTTCTAGCCATTCCTGTGGACCTGACCACTGTCTGATGTGGATCAGGATGGAGCATGTAAGTGGATGGGATGTGTTCTTGACATTCCGATGGCAGGACCACTTTCTGCCATGGATGCAGAGCGCAGCATGTGAGTGGATGAGATGCGTTCTAGACATTTCTGTAGCCATATCTTCCGTCTGATATGGATGGAGCATGTAGTGGATGAGATGTATTACTGATATTTTTTTGGTCCTGTCCAACATCTGATGTGGACCCGGATGGAGCATTTGAGTGAATGAGATGTTTTCTAGCCATTCCTGTGGCACTGACCACTGTCTCCTTTGGTTCAGGGATGTGAGTGGATGAGATGTGTTCTAGCCATTCCTGTGGTACTGACCACTCACTTAAATGGATACAATCCACAGCTTGTGAGTGATGAGAAGTGTTCTAGACATTCCTGTGGTCCTGATCACGAGCTGACATGGATGCAGGACTTAGCACGTGGATGTATGAGAGGTGTTCTAAACATTCCTGTGGCCCTGAAGTCTTTCTTTTTGGATGCATGATGGAGCATGTGAGTGGTTGAGATGTGTTCTATAAATTCCTGTGGCCCTGTCCACAGTCTGACATGGATACAGGATGCAGGATGTTGATGAGTTCTATACCTGGCTCTGCCCCTGACCACTGTCTGAAATGGATGCATGACTGAGCATGTGTGTGAAGGAGAGGTGTCCTAGTCATTCTTGTGGCCCTGAACAAGTCTGCCATGGAATCAGTACACATCATGTGAGTGGAAGTATGTGTTCCAGACATTCCTGTGGCCCTTACCACTGTCTGACATGGATGGAGCATGTGCATGGATGAGATGTGTTCTAGACATTCCTGTGTCCCTGTCCACTGTCTGATTTGGATCAGGATGGACCATGTGAGTGGATGAGATGTGTTTTAGCCAATCATGTGGCCCTGACTACTGTCTGACATGGATGCACGACACATCATGTGAGTGGATGAGAGGTGTTCTAGACATTTCTGTAGCCATGGCCACTGTCCGATATGGATGGAGCAAGTGAGTGGTTGAGATTTGCTCTAGACATTCATGTGTCCCTGACCAATGTCTGCTGTGGATGCAGGATGTAACATGTGAGTGGATTAGATGGGTTCAAGACATTCCTGTGGCAGGACCACTGTCTGATTTGGAAGCAGGATGCAACATGTGAGTGGATGATAGGTGTTCTAGACATTCTGATGGCCCTGACCACTTTTGGATATGGATTAGAGTGGAGCATGTGAGTGGATGAGATTTGTTCTAGACATTCTTGTGGTCCTTACCCCTGTCTGACTGGATGCAGGATGCAGCATGTGAGTGGATGAGATGAGTCAAGACATTCATATCCCCTGAATTCTGTCTGAGATGCATGCAAGACATATCATGTGATTGAATTACATGTGTTCTTGACATTCATGTAGCCCTGACCACTGTCTGTTGTGGATGCAAATCTCACCATGTGAGTCAAGTTGATGTGTTCTAACCTGGCTCTGCACCTGACCACTGTCTGACATGGTTGCATGACAGAGCATGTGATTGAATGACATGTGTTCAAGATATTCCTGTGACCCTAAACACTGTATGATGTGGATGCTAATCACAGCATGTGAGTGAGGTTGATGAGTTCTATACCTGGCTCTGCTTCTGACCACTGTCTGACATGGATACAGGTTGGAGCATATGAGTGGATGCGATGAGTTCCAAACAATCCAATGGCGCTGACCATTGTCGGATGTGGAAGCAGTATACAGCATGTGAGTGCATGAGATGTGGTTAGTCATTCCTGTGTCGCTGACCAGCATCTGACGTGGATACAAGATGCAGCCTGTGAGTGGATGAGATGTTTTCTAGACATTCGTGCAGCCCTGAGCACTCTCTGATATGGATGGAGCATGTGAGTGGATGAGATGCTTTGTAGACATTCCTGTGGCCTTGACCGCTGTCTGATGTGGATCAAGATGGAGCATGTGAGTGGATGAGATGTGTTCTAGACATTACATGGCCCTGAGCACTGTCTGACATGGATCCAGGATGGAGCATATGAGTGAATGAGATGTGTTCTAGACATTCCTGTTGCCCTGTGTACTGTCTGACATGGAAGCAGGACACAGCAAGTGAGTGGATGAGAGGGTATCTAGACCTTCCTGTGGCCCTGACAATGGCTTCACTAGGATGCAGGATGCAGCATGTGAGTGAATGAGATGTGTTCTAAACATTGCTGTGGCACTGAACTCTGTCTGACATGGATGCATGATGGAGCATGTGAGGATGAGATGTATTCTAGACATTCCTGTGGCAAGGCCAACTATCTGAAAAGGATCCAGGATGCAGCATATGAGTGGATGAGATGTGTTCTAGACATTCTTGTGGACTGAGCACAGACAGACTTGGATGCAGGACGCAGCATGTGAGTGAATGCTTTCTATAAATTCCTAGTCCTTAGCACTGTCTGACATTGATGCAGGATGCAGCATGTGAGTGGATGAGATATGTTCTAGATGTTCCTGTGGCCCTGACCACTGTCCACCAAGGATGCAGGATGGAGCATGTGAGTGGATGAGATGTGTTCTAGACCTTCCTGTGGCTCTCACCACTGTCTGAAATGGATGCAGGACATATCATATGAGTGCATGAGATGTGTTCTAGACCTTCCTATGGCCCTGACCACTGTCCATCATGGATGCATGATGCTTCATGTGAGTTATGAGATGTGTTCTAGACATTCCTGTGGCCCTGACCACTGTATGCCATGGATGTAGGACTTAGCACCTGAATGAATGAAAGGAGTTCTAGACATTCCTGTGGCCATGACCACAGTCTGCCTTTAATGCAGAACAAAGCATGTGAGTGGATAAGATGTGTTCTAGACATTCCTTGGGCCCTGACCACATTCTGATGTGGATGCAGGACACAGCATGTGAGTGGATGAGATGTGTTCTAGTCATTCCTGTAGCACTGGACACTTTCTTATATGGATGCAATACGCAGCATGTGAGTAAAGAGATGTGTTCTGGTCATTCCTGTGGCCCCCAACCCAGTCTGCCATGGATGCAGAACACAGCAAATGAGTGAATGTGATGTGTTCTAGACATTCCTGTGGCCCTCAACACTACCTCACTTAAATGCAGGACTCAGCATGTGAGTGGATGATATGTGTACTATACATTTCAGTGGTTATGAACTCTGTCTGATGTGGATGCTTGATGGAGCCTATGAGTAGATTAGATGTGTTTCAGACATTCCTGTTGCACTGTCAACTGTATGACAGGCATGCAGGATGCAGCATATGAGTGGTTGAGATGTGTTCTAGACATTCCTCTTCCTTGAGCACTGGCAGACCTTGATGCAGGACGTAGCATGTGACTGAATAAATTTTATACATTCCTGAGCCCTTAGCACTGTCTGACATGGATGCTGGATGCAGCATGTGAATGGATTAGCTGTTCTGGACATTCCTGTGGCCCTGACCACAGTCTCACATGGATGCAGGACACAGCATGTGAGTGGATGAGATGCATTCTAGACCTTCCTGTGTCCCTGAAATGTGTCGGATATGGATGCATGATGGAGCATGTGAGTGCGTGACTTATTTACCTGACATTCCTATGGCCCTGACCACTGTCTTACATGAATGGATCATATGAGTGGATATGTCCTATACATTCCTGTTGCCTGACCACTCTCTGATAAGAATGGAGCATGTGCGTGGATGAGATGTGTTCTTGACATCTTGTGGCCCTGACAACTGTCTTAAGTGAATCATGATGAAGTGTGTTAGTGGATAAGTTGTGTTCTAGACATTCCTATGGCCCTGATGACTGTCTGACATGGATACAGGATGCAGCATGTGAGTGGATGAGATGTGTTGTAGATATTCCTGTGTTCCTGACTACAGTCTGACATGGATGCAGGATGCAGCATAGGAGTGGATGAGATGAGTCTGACGTTCCTGTGGCCCTGAACTTGGTCTGACATGCTTGCAGTACATAGCATGTGATTGAATGACATGATGTGGATGCAGAACTCAGCATGTGAGTGAAGTTGATGAGTTCTATACATGGTTCTGCCCCTGACCACTGTCTGACATGGATGCATATCAGAGCATGTATGTAAAGAGAGGTATTCTAGACATTCCTGTGGCACTGACCACTGTCTGGTGTAGAAACAGGACATATCAAGTTAGTCTATGAGATTTGTTCTAGACAATCCTGTCGCCCTGACCACAATCTGACATGGATGCAGAACACAGCATATGAGTGGATGAGATGTGTTCTAGACATTCCTGTGGCCCTGACCACCATCTGATATAGATCAGAATGGAGCTTGTGAGAGGATGAAATGTTCTCTAGACATTCCTGTGGCACTGACCACTGTCTTACATTGATTCTGGATGGAGAATATGAGTGGATGAGATGAGTTCTACACATTCTTGTAGCACAGTCCACTCTTGAATGTGGGTGCAGAATGCAGCATGTGAGTGAGTGAGATGTGTTCTAGACATTCCTGTGGCCCTGACCACTGTCTGATGTGGATCAGGATTGAGCATGTGAGTGGATGAGATGTGTTCTACACATTCCTGTGGCCCTGACCACTGTCTGACATGTATCCTGGATGCAGTACGTGAATTGAAGAGATGTGTTCTAGACATTCCTTGGGTCCTGACAATTGTCAGATGTGGACGCAGGACACAGCATCTGAGTGGATGAGATGTGTTCTAGTCACTCCTGTGGCCCTGACCACTGTCTGACATGGACACAGGACACAGCATGTGGGTTGATGAGGTGTGTTCTAGACATTCCTGTGGCCTTGACTACTGTCTGACATGGATGTAGTATGCATCATGTGAGTGGATGAGATGTGTCCTAGTTATTTCTGTGTCCCTGACCACGGTCTGACAAGAGGCCATTATGAGCGGATCAGATGAGTCAAGACATTCCTGTGGCCCTGAAGTAGGTCTGATATGCATGAAAGACGTGGCATTTGATTGAAAGGCATGTATTCCAGACATTCCTGTGGCCCTGAGCACTGTCTGATATGGTTGCAGGATGTGAGTGGATGAGAGGTGTTCTAGACATTCCTGTATCCCTGACCAACATCTCATGTGGATCTGGAAGGAGCATGTGAGTGAATGAGATATGTTCTATGCATTTCTGTGGCCCTGACAACAGTCTTACACGTATGCAGAATGCAGCATGTGATTGGATGAGATGTGTTCTATATATCCTGTTGCCCTGACCACTCTCTGCCATGGATGCAGCATGTGAGTGAATGAGATATGTTCTAGACATTCTTGTCTCCCAGAACAATGTATGATGTGGATCAATGGAGCAAACAATGTCTGATGTGGATCAATGGAGCATGTGAGTGGATGAGATGAGTTCTACACATTGCTGTGGCATGGTCCACTGTTTCTTGTGGATGCAGGTCACAGATGTGAGTGCATGAGATATGTTCTAGACTTTCCTGTGGCCCTGAAAACTGTCTGACATTGATGCAGAATGCATCATGTGAGTGGATGAGATGTGTTCTAGACATTACTGTGGCCCTGACCACTGTCTGATGTGGATCATGATGGAGCAAGTGAGTGGATGAGATGTGTTCTATAAAATTCCTGTGGCCCTGACTACTGTCTGACCTGGATGCAGAATGCATCATGTGAATGGATGAGAGGTGTTCTAGACATTTCTGTAGCCATGTCTGTCTGACATGGACACAGCCTATGAGTGGATGAGATGCATTCTAGACATTTGGGTGTCCCTGAAATCTGACGGATGTTGTTGCATGGTGGAGAATGAGTGCATGAGATGTGTACTGGACATTACCTTGACCCTAACCACTGTCTGACATGGATGGATCATGTGAGTGGATGATAGGTGTTCTAGACATTGTGTGGCATGACCACTGTCTGATATGGAAGGAGCATGTGAGTGGATGAGATGTGTTCTAGACTTTCCGGTGTCCCTACCAACATCTGATGTGAATGCGGGATGGAGCATGTTAGTGATTGAGATGTATTATAGAAATTTCCGTGGCCCTGAACTCCATCTGTTATGGATGCAGAGTGCAGCATGTGAGTGGATGAGAGGTGTTTTAGGCATTCCTGTCACCATGAGCACTGTCTAACATAAATACAGAAATCATCATATGACTGGAAGAGATGTGTTCCTCACATTCCTGTGGCCTGACCACTGTCTTCCATGGATGCAGAACACAGAATGTGAGTGGAGGGGATGTGTTCTAGGCATTCTGTGGCAGGACCACTGTCTGAATTGGATGCAGGTTGGATCATGTGAGTGGATGAGATGAGTTTTACACATTCCTGTGGCACTGACCACTGTCTAACATGGATGCAGAATGGAACATGTGAGTAGATGAGATGTGTTCTAGACATTCCAAGGCCCTCTACTCTGTCTGACATGGATGCAGGACATAGAATATGAGTGGAAGAGATGTGTTCTAGACGTTCCTGTGGATTTGACCACTGACTGACATGGATGCAGCATGCAGCATATGAGTGGATGAAATGGTTCTAGACATTCCTGTGGCCATGGCCACTGTCTCAAGTGAATGCAGGATGGCACATGTGAGTTACGAGATGTGTTCTTGACAATCCTCTGTCCCTGACCAATGTCGGTTGTGGATCAGAATGGAAGATGTGTGTGGATGAGATGCGTTCTAGACATTCCTATGGCCATTACCACGGTTTGACATGGATGCAGGACTTAGCACATGAATGAATGAGAGGTGTTCTAGACATTTCTGTTGCCCTGACCACTGTCTGACATGGATACAGGACGCAGCACATGAGTGGATGAGAAGTATTCCAGACATTCCTGTGGTTCTGACCACTGTCGGATGTGGATCAGAATGCAGCATGTGAGTGGATGAGATGTGTTTTAGGCATTCTTGAGGCCCTGACCACGGTCTGACATGGATGCAGGATGCAGCATATAAGTGGATGAGATGAGTCAACATTCATGTGGTGCTGACCTCCATATGACATGCACGCAGAATATGCATGTGATTGAATGACATGTTTGTAGACATTTCTGTGTCCCTGACCACTGTCCGTTATGGTTGGAGCATGTGAGTAGATGAGATGTGTTCTAGACATTTCTATGTCCCTGACCAACATCTGATGTGGATCCGGATGGAGCATATGAGTGAATGAGATGTGTTCTAGCCATTACTGTGGCACTGACCACTGTGTTACATTGATGAATACACAGCATGTGAGTCATGAGATGTTTTCTAGACATTCCTGTGGCCCTGACTACTCTGACATAGATCATGATGGAGCATGTGAGTGGATTAGATATGTTCTAGGAATTTCTGTAGCCCTGGCCTGACCACAGTCGGACAAGGATTCAGGACTTACCGCCTGAATGAATGAAAGGTGTTCTAACATTCCAAGGCCCTCAACTATCTCTGATAAGGATGCATGAAGGAGCATGTGAGTGGATGAGATGTGTTCTAGCCATTCCTGTAGCCATGACCAAGGTCTGACATGGATATAGGACACAGCATGAGGGAGGATGAGATGTGTTCTAGATATTCCTGTGTCCCTGCCAAACATCTGATGTGGATACGGATGAAGCCTGTGAGTGAATGAGATGTGTTTTAGCCATTCCTGTGGCACAGACCAGTCTTACATGGATACATTATGCAGAATGTGACTGATGAGATGTGTTCTAGACATTCATGTGGCCCTGACAATGTCTGATTTGAATCAAGATGGAGCATGTGAGTGGTTGAGATGTGTTCTAGACATTCCTGTGTCACTGACCACTCTCTAATATGGATGCAGGATGGAGAATATGAGTGAATGAGATGAGTTCTACACATTACTGTATCATGGTCCACTATTTCATGTGGATGCAGGACGCAGCATGTGAGTGCATGAGATGTGTTCTAGACATTCCTGTGTCCTGACCACTGTCTGACATGGATGTGGAACGCAGCATGTGAGTGGATGAGAGGTATTCTAGACATTTGTGGCCCTGACCACTGTCTCAAATGCATGCAGAATGGAGCATGTCAGTGGATGAGATGAGATCTAGACATTCCTGAGGCCCTGTCCACTGTCTAATCTGGAAGCAGGATGCAGCATGTGACTGGATGAGATGGGTTCTAGACCTTCTGTGGTCATGAACACTGTCTGATGTGGATGCAACATGTGAGTGCTTGATATCTGTTCTAGATCTTCCTCTGACCCTGAGCACTGTCTGATATGGATGGAGCATGTGAGTGGATGAGATGCGTTCTAGACATTCCTGTGGCCCTGACTGCTGTCTGATGTGGATCAAGATGAAGCATGTGAGAGGATGAGATGTGTTCTAGACATTGCGATGGCCATGAGCACTGACTGCCATGGATCCAGGTTGAAGCATGTGAGTGAATGAGATGTTTTCTAGCCATTGTTGTGGCAGTGATCTCTGTCTGACATGGATGCATGATGGAGCATGTGAGTGGATTAGATGTGTTCTAGACATTCCTCTGGCTTGAACTCGGGTGGACATGGATGCAGGATGCAGCATGTGACTGAATGAATTCTATAGATTCCTATTCCCTTAGCACTGTATGACATGAATGCAGAAGGCAGCATGTGAGTGGATGAGATGTTTTCTAGACGTTCCTATTGCCCTGACCACTGTCTACCATGGATGCAGGATGGAGCATGTGAGTAGATGAGATGTGTTCCATACATTCCAATGGCCCTCACCACTGTCTGACGTGGATGCAAGACATAGCATATTAGTGGATGAGATGAGTTCTAGACCTTCCTGTGGCACTGACCACTGTCCCACATGGATGCAGGATGGAGCAGGTGAGTGGATTAAATGTGTTCCAGACATTCCTGTTGCTATGACCACTGTCTGAAATGGAAGCAGGATGCTTCATGTGAGTTATGAGTTGTGTTCCAACCTTTCTGTGTCCCTGACCACTGGATGCAGAATGCAGCATGTGAGTGGATGAGAGGTCTTCTAGACATTTCTGTAGCCTTGTCCACTGTCTGATATGGATGGAGCATGTGAGTCAATGTGTTCTAGGCTTTCCTGTCTCCCTGACCAATGTCTGATGTAGATCAGGATGGAGCATGTGTGTGTATGAGATGTGTTCTAGCCATTTATGTGGCCCTAGCACTTCTTACTTGGATTCAGGATGCAGCATCTGAGTGCATGAGATGAGTTTTACACATTAATGTCCCCTAACCACTGTCCTCCATGGATACAGAATGCAGCAAGTAAGTGGATGGGATGTGTTCTAGACATTCCTGTTGACCTGTCCACTGTCTGACATGGATGCAGGTTGGAGCATGTGAGTGGATGAGGGTTGTTCTACACATTGCTGTGGCACTGACCACTATCTTATGTGGATCCAGGATGCAACATGTGAGTGGATGACATGTGTTGTATACATTGCTGTGGCCTGACCACTGTCTTCCATGGATGCAGAGCCTAGCACGTGAGTGGATTTGAGGTGTTCTAGACATTCCTGTAGCCATGTCCACTGTCTGATATGGATGGAGCATGTGAGTGGAGGAGATCTGTTCTAGACTTTCCTCTGGCCCTGACGACTGTCTGATGTGAATGCAGGATGCAACACGTGAGTGGATGAGCTGTGTTCTAGACATTACTGTGAACTAACGACTGTCTTATGTTGATGCAGAACGCAGCATGTGAGTACATGAGATGTGCTCTAGACATTCCTGTGTCCCTGACCAACGTCTGATGTGGATCAGCATGGAGCATGTGAGTGAATGAGATGATTTCTAGCCATTTCTATGGCCCTGACCACTGTCTGACATTGATGCAGGATGGAGCATGTGAGTGCATGAGATCGGTTCTACACATTCCTGTAGCCCTGACCACTGTCTGATGAGGATGAGGATGGAGCATGTGAGTGAAAGAGATGTGTTCTAGACATTTCTGTGGCTAGGACCACTGTCCTCCATGGATGCAATACACAGCATGTTAGTGAAGAGATGTGTTCTAGACATTCCTGTGGCCTTGACCAGAGTCTGCCATGGATGCAGGATGCAGCATTTGAGTGGATGATATGTGTCTAGACATTCCTGTGGCCCAGAGCACTGTCTGATATGGTTGGAGCATATGAGTGGAAGAGATGTCTTCTAGACATTCCTGTGTCCTTGACCAATATCTGATGTGGATCCGGATGGAGCATATGCGTGAATGAGATGTGTTCTAGCCATTCTTGTGGCACTGATCACTGTCTTATGTGGATGCAGGACACAGCTTTTTATTCGATGAGATGTGTTCTAGATATTCCTGTGGCCCTGACCACTGTGTTGTGGATGCAGGATGTAGCATATGAGTGGGTAAGATGTGTTCTAGACATTCCTGTGGCTGTGAGCCTCTATAATGTGGATGCAACACACAGGGATGAGTGGATGAGATGGTAGACATTCCCATGGCCCTGACCACTGTCTGATATGTATGGAGCACGTGAGTGGATGAGATGTGTTCAAGACATTTCTGTGGCCCTGACCACTGTATGATGTGGATGCAGGATACAGAATGTGAGGGGAAGAGATGCGTTTTGGACATTCCTGTGGCCCTGACCACTGTCTGAATTTGATACAAGATGCAGCATGTGAGTGGATGATATGTGTTCTAGACATGCAGGTGGCCATGACCACTGTCTGAGATGGATGCAGCATGGAGGATGTGCGTGAATAAGATGTGTTCTAGCCATTCCTGTGGCCCTTATCATAGTCTGACATGGATGCAGCACACAACATGCGAGTGAATGAGATGTGTTCTGGGCATTCCTGTGGCCCTGAACACTGTCTTTCTTGGTTGCAGGAGGCAGAATTTGAGTGGATGAGTGTATTCTAGACATTCCTTTTGCCCTAATCATCGTCTGATATGGATCGAGCATATGAGTGGATGAGATGTGTTCTAGACATTCCTGTTGCCATGAGCACTGTGTGTCATCAATGTAGGATGCAGTATGTGAGTGGATGAGATGTGTTCTAGACATTTCTGTGGCCCTGAATACTGTCTGATATTGTTGCAGAATGGTGTGGTCAGCAGTAGTGCAGCTCTCAGCCCTGTGTTGTCACCTTGGGGAAAGGGCAGAATGCATTCTGAGAACAGCTGTGCTGTTTGCCTCCTTTGCTCTCCATGAGAATGGGTTAATGACAAGGTCGATATGAATGTAGTAATCCACAGCAAAATGCATTTTTATTTCTAAGTTTAGATTTCTTTTTCTTTTTTAAAATGTTATTTAAGATATACAAATTTCATTTATTTCTTTTATAGTGATTTAGGAACACAGCGATACTTCCCATCCTACCCTCCCTCCTGCCTACACTCCCACCTCTTCCTCCTCCTCCTATTCTCTCTCCTAGTTTTTTACAATTATCTACTTTAAGTTTTTTTAAAAGAATTATTTATTTGAAATCTAGAGTTACAGAAAGGCAGAGAGAGACAGAGACAGACGGACAGACAGACTGAGGTCTTCAATCCACTGGTTCACTCCCCAGATGACCACAATGGGGAGTGCTACACCAATTTGAATCCAGGAGCTTCTTCTGGGTCTCCCACATGTGTACAAGGTCCTAAGGACTTGGGACATAGATTTCCCAGGTCATAGCAGTGAGCTGGATCAGAAGTTGAGCAGCTGGGACTCAAACCGGTGCTGATAGGGGATGCTGGCACTGCAGGCGGTGGCTTTACCTACTAAGCCACAATGCTGGCCCCATCAGTTTACTTTACATTCATAAGGTTAACCTGACACTAAAATTCAACAAATACTTCAACAAAGAAGAGTAAGTAAAAAAAAAAACTTCCTCTATATTAGAGACAAGAGATATAAATGATCACTGAAGCTCAGGTTTCCTACTCTAGCTACAAGAGTTACTAATAAGCAGTATGCTTTTCATCTATCTGAGTGCAGGACTTGCCCCCCCATCAGCCTTGGCTGGAGCTTCTAAGAAGCAAGACGACGTTTGTCCTCTGTGTCCATGCTACTGAGTTCATCACTCAGCAAATATCTGTTGAGCACTGAGTGCCATGCCAGGTGCTGGGACCACATGAACACAGTAGACCGAGATCCTTGCCTCCACAGCACTTTCACAGTGCTGGGGGGAGAAAGGCAGTGACTACAGACATGCAACTAAGTCAGCTGCATGTGTGCTGGCAAGACATGCTATGAAAAGGCTGATGGAATTCAGGTTCTGTGGTGACTCGGGCTTTCTGTCAATGAGCATGACTAATGAATACATGCCATTAATAGCAATAAGACTCGCAGCTTTGTAGGAGGCTTAAAAGCAACACCTTCTGTAAGCTACAGTTGTAGAATGCACCTATAGGTTAAGCATGGTACCAATGGGACCAACAAACCCACTGAAGTAAGTGACACATGGGGGTGCTATTGGGTTGCAGAGTTACAGCCTGAACACAGAAGGGTTAGTAATCCGGGTTGGGTGTCTACATAGTCCACTGAAGAGCCTCCATTTGAATTTTCAGTATGCAAAATTGACCAGCACCTCTCCCACTCCCTATGTCCTAGGCTGAAAGAAACTGTGGTGAGAAGTCAATTAGAAACATCTGCTCTGAGAAGAGCTGCAGAGTTAGCATGAGGTCATCTCTAGAATTTTCCAGGGGGAGGTGGAGGCAGACTTGAGCATGCCTGTGTTCCCAGCCCCAGGGATGGGCATGCCAGCGTTTTCGAGAGGCAGAGGCACAGTGGGACAAGTGTGGACTGGGAGGACTTGCACCTGAAGGTTCAACCTCAGAGCCCCCTCCCACACAGAGCCTGTGCTGTTCCCTGAGCAGACCCCTGGCATCTTCAGACATGGCTTTCCACAGAGATAAAAGATGAAGTTTGAGTTCCATCGCTCACTGTTAAGTTTTGAAGCATTCTGTTTTCCCTCCCTAAGCAAGAGTCTCTGGAATTCTTTTACTTTTCGAAGCAATCTTCCTTTCCCAAGAAAAATGTTCTATGGAATCCCATATACAAAAATATAAGGAAAATGCAATTACAAAACAGTGGTAAAAGAGTCTTGTGTAGCAATGGAAGCCAGTCTTTTCCATAGCTCTAAGATTTCAGGGATGAAATGGAACCTCTGGATCAAATGGACCCTCCAATCTCTGACATGCTTGGCGGCTCTCTCTTTGGGGCTGACTTCTCCCTGGGATGCCCATGACAATCAGGGCTTTGAAATCCTACTTTGAGTAATTCAACTTGAGTAGGTTGATGTGTGTGATGCTGTTTTTGGTCAACTAATCTTGTTCTTTCAAATATGTTTTCTACTTCATAGATAACTTACACAGAGGATCCATCTCAATTAAGTTCAAGTTCCAACCTCCAATGTAATCCTAGGTGAGATCAATTTTGAAAACTCCTTCTCTAGTCTTGTTTATTAACATTTTCAGGTTTAAATCTGAAACATCTGAGTGTCCTTTGAGTTACTTTCTCCTTTATTTGCTTCACTTATTAAGGAAAACTATTGCATATTGTGGAATTTTCTTACACAGAATAATTATTTAAGTGGTTGAAGTAGTCTTATTATCACATTGACTGAAAACGTGGCTAAATGAGAAGAATATTCAACTCAAAGCGAGACATTTTTCCTTAATCATCATCTGTGGTCCTCTATTGTGTTAAGACAACCTCAGTGCTGCCTGGAATGAAGTCTTTTCCTTGTCTACCTTTCAGAAACATAAACAACTTTGAATAGCATGGACCTGGAATGACTCCATCCTTTTGCTCATTGAAATCTGACCCAACATTCAAATAACAGCTCTGCCCCCTTTCAGAAATGTCTCTCTCCATACCCACCCAGTGAGCCCCTGACCCTGCAGCCCTCAGGTTAGGACCTGGGACAGAGATCCCTTCTCCTCTGCCTTTCTTTGTCCCTCTCCATAGCCCTGATCCTGTCTCCCTCTTCTGGATGCTAAACTCATGCAGGGACTGTGTCTTAGCCACTTTCACAACTGCTGCCACTCTAATAAAGTAGCTGCTGCACAGTAAGTATTCCGGAGCCATTTCTACAGTCTGACATTTTTTATGATGATGATTTTAAAAATGCATATGTCAGAATTCCTAGCAATGCACAGTGAGCCTTATAGTGGCAGTGATTTTCCCTTTCCCCTCACTGCAATGCCATTTTTTAGAAAGCTTTCATTTAAAAAATAAAAATTTAGTAAGTAGGACTTCTAGATTACAGTGGTTCTCCCCCGCCCCATACCCACCCTCCCATTCCACTCCTTCCCCATCCCATTCTTCATGAAGATTCATATTTAATTGCCTTTATATACAGAAGACCAACTCTATACTAAGTAAAGTTCAACAGTTTGAACCCACACAGACACACAGAGTATAAAGTACTGTTTGAAGACACGATTTACCATTAATTCTCATAGTACAACTCTAAGGACAGAGGCCCTACATGGGGAGTAAGTGCACAGTGACTCCTGTTGTTGATTTACCAATTGATAGTCTTACTTATGCCAGTGATCACTGGTGGCTCTTGCAGCCTTTTGAGTCCACATACTCCATCAGTATTTATACAGGGCCATAACCAAAGTTGAAATTCTCTCCTCCCTTCAGAGAAAAGTACCACCTTCTCGGGTGGTGGCTTTTTCTACTGGGATCTCACAGACATCCTTCATGTAGAGCATTTTTTCCCACAGTGTCTTGGCTTTCCATGCCTATGAAACTCTCTTGGGCATTATAGCCAGCTCCAAATGCCTTAAGGGCTGGTTCTGAGGTCAGAGTGCTGTTTAGGGCATTTGTCGTTCTATCATTCTGCTGCGTGGCTAGCTTCCCATGTTGGATCACTCTTTATTTCTATCTATTGTTATTACCAGACACTTGGTCTTATTTATGTGGTCACTTGGACACTTATTCCTCTCTATATGATCATTACACACTTAAAATGGTCACTTTAGCATGTAAGATAGCATTAGTTTCACTCAGCTTAATGGGATTTGGAGTTCCATGGCAAGTTTTAAATTTACCCATAGGGGTAAGTCCGTGTGAACATGTGCCAAACTTGCATCTCTTCCTCTGTTGTTGCCACTTTTATTTTTTCCTGGAATCTATTTTCAATTGGATTTACACACCTATGAATAACTATGCTAAGTAAATAGCTAAACCAACGGTATTACATTGAAAAAGAAAATCATTAAAGAAGAAATAAACTCTTCCTTGACAGTTAAGACAAGGGTTGGTGAAGTCATTGCTTCTCATAGTGTAAGTTTTACTTCTACAGGTTTCCTTTTATGTGCTTTTTTAGTTGTCACAGATCAGGGAGAAAATATGGTATTTGTCCCATTGGGACTGATGATGCTGTTCTTACTGAAGACAGTGCATCATTTCCCCAGGATTTCTGTAAATAAGGGATGCCCTTGGCCATGTTCCCATTCTCCTTTCTTTCTCCCAGGTGAAGGCAGGGAATTTTAAACTTGCCAAGACTGCCCAAGACCTGGCAGAATCCACCACTGTAGAAAAACAGCAGGTGTGGTAAAGCATGCTCTGCAGATCGTGTGTGAATGGCAACACAAAGCAGAGCCTTCAAGAACAAACTCTACAAGCAGGTAAGGGTGATTACTTATTTGTTTCTATCCTAGTCCAGTTACAAAATGTTACTGGGCTGGGCATTTGTCACAGCAAATAAGTTGCCATTTGCTTGGGACACCCTTATCCCACATAGGAGGACCTGGTTTGAGTCTTGGCTATTCCACTCTCGTCCAGTTTTTGCTAATGCAGGCAGCAGGGGATGTTTCCAGTTGTGGGGTTCCTGTCTTTCAAGTAGGAGACCCAGATTAAGCTCTAGACCCCTGTGCCTGCTGCCTGGCCTAGCCCTGGCTGTTGTGGACATTCAGATAATGGACAAGCAATGGAAGTGTGCTCACTCGCTCGATCGCTCTCGCTCATTCGCTCTCTCTCTGTGCTTGTCAAAAAAAGGGAAAGTTGATTAATTAAAAAAAAATTACTTGGGGGAGCAGTTTCCTCTATATGAATAAGGTGATTTTATTCTACACCTGATCTCAGCCAGAAGGCCAAGAAGCGATAGGGTGATTTTATTCTATACTTAACAGCTTCATTTAAATGTGGTCTGAGGGGAGGTCTTTATCTTTGTGAAAGATTAAGTAGCTCCCAAAGTACTCGGCACACAAAGCACACACAGTTCCATCAACGTTCTAGATTCTGTTCTGTACAACTGGCAGCATTTGAGCTTCCCATGAGCATGAAGAGCAGCAAGAAGAGGCTGTCCTGGTTAAGGGGACTGGTCATGTCCTTTGGTTTTCTGGAAGGAGTTAGGACAGAGCCATGTAAAGACACAGGAGAAGAGTTACAAATCTCAGAGGAGGAATATTCCAACAGCTCTTCTAAGATGGAATGGACTGCTTTGGGGAGAAGGGGGTCCCTGTCACTGAAAACATAGGACCAGCATTTAGAGGGATGTGATGATTCTTTGAATCTTCATCTAGAAATTTTACACTCTTGAGCTTGTTTACAAGGCACCATAAATTTAGTTCCACGTGAGTACTGTCGCATATGGGGGTGCTGGTTTGAGTCCCAACTATTCCACTTCTGATCCAGCTTCCTGCTAATAGGCCTGAGAAGGCAGTGGCTGATGGCCCAAATCCTTCCAGATGGAGTTCCTGGCTCCTAGCTTGGGCCTGGCCCAGCCCTGGCTGTAGTGGGCATTTGTGGAGTAGACCAGCAGATGGAAGATCTCTCTCTCTCTCTGCCTCTCCTTGCCAATCTATCTTTTGAATATATAGATACTTCTTTGTTTTTAAAGATGTATTTATTTATTTGAAAGAATTACAGGGGAAAGGGGAAGGAGGGAGACTGACTTCCATCTGCTGGGTCACTTCCCAAATGGCCAAAACAACCAGGGCTTGACTAACCAAAGCCAGGATGTAGGAGTTTCATCTGGGTCCCCAAGTGGGAGCAAGGGGCCCCGACACTCAGACCAGCTTCTGCTGCTTTCCTAGGCAAATTACCACGAAGCTGGATTGTACATGGAGCCGCCAGGACTCAAACCAATGCTCATTTGGGATGCCAGCACTGCAGATGGTGGCTCAACCCACTATGTCAAAGTGCCAGATCCAATAAATACACCATTGTAAAAAATGGAAATATGTATTCAGAGGGAAAAGGTATTATTTTAGACTTATTTTGAAAAAAAAATTATAGAGAAATGGGATTACTGAATTAATGTTTATTTGAGAGGCAGAGTTACAGAGAGGGGGAAACTGAGAAAGGGCTTCCATCTGCTGTTTCATTCTGCAAATGGCTGCAATGGTCAGAGTTGATCCAAAGCCAGGAGCTTCCTCCCAGACTCCTACTTGGGTGCAGGGGCCCAGGCACTTGGGCCATCTTCTACTGCTTTCCCAGGCCACAGCAGAGAGCAGGCTCCTAAGAGTTGCAGCCGGGATACAAACTGGTGCCATATGGGATGCTGGCGCTGCAGACAGAGGCTTAGCTCACTACACCACAGTGCTGCCCCCCTCCTTCTAATTTTTAAGAAAACAAGAAAAGTAATTATTTCTTAGCGTTTGCTGTTAATGTGTTAGTGTAGGTAAATCTCTGACAGAATTGTGTTTGTTGCTCACTGTGTTTATTTCTGTACGTCAGCACCCTGTGAAAGTGCATCTGTGACCATCTTAGAAAAGTCTGCAGGCCCTTTCTGCCTCGTTAGAGGCTATATTTCCTTGCGTGTGAATTATTCTGTACTCAATGGTAGCAATAGTTCGTGCTATTATTTTAGTCAAATAGTATAAGCTCAGTCAGCATATATGTTGTATATAATTGACTTGCAATAGTATTGAGAAAAGCTACATTCTGCTTTGACACCACACCTGGGACTACACTGTGGGCACTCCTATAGTCTAGGGCCAGGGCAAGGGTTCAGGTGTTGAGGGGGCACTGAGGAGGTGGTAAGAAAGGTGACTGGAGAGACCTAGATACAGCCCTTGTTGGGGAATAGGGACGAACACATCGCTCATGTGGTTTCCTCTCTGAGTTCAGATTGGGCACTTTCAGTTGTCCAGTCAGCCATTTTATTAATTTTTTCTTTGTCCCCTCTAGTCTAAGGCTCAAGGGAAGGAAGTTGGAGAAATAATAACAATCATTTTGATTTTAAAAGGTTATTTATTTATATACATACTTACTTGAAAGGCAGAGTTACACAGAGGGGGAGACAGAGATCTTCATTTGCTGGTTCCATTCCAAAATGGCCACAATAGCTGGGTCTGGGCCATGCTGAACCTAGGAGCCTGGAACTCCATTTGGGTCTCCCGCTGCCTTCCTAGGGGCATTAACAAAGAGCAGGAAAATGAGTGAAAAGCGTGAAAAGACACAGCACCAAAGAAAAATCAGATGGTAAGTGAGCCACCTTGGAAAGCTGTTTGACAGCTGCTTGGATACTGGGGTGCAGCCCTATAATGGACTAGAGTTGGCAGGAACAGGAATCTACAGTCAATTCCCAGAAGAATTTGGATAAAACTCAAAGGCCCTATGCTGAGTGAAAGAAGCCAGTCTCCAAAGAGTAGATGCTGTATGATCCCTTTTCTAGGACATTCTAGAAAAAGTCAAAAGTATCATGATGGACAACCTTCCAGCAGTTGACAATGGTGTAGGGGCTGGGGGAGTGTGGGCCTACAAGAGGGCAGTACCGGTAAGTTTTGTGTGGAGATGGAACTGTTCTCCTAAGTGTGGTTACACCAATATATATGTCTATAAAAATCCCAAGAAAAAGTTAAGAACAGCAACCAAACAAAGGGCTGCTGGGCAGTGCCAACCCTGGACTTCCGGGAAGGATCCAGTGTGTCTACAAGCAGTTCCACCTCCACCCCTTTAACCACGTTTCAGTGAGAGCTTGTGATCCACACTCAGTAGGGCTGGAAAGGAGTAGTTTGGCACTTACAAAGAGACTCATTCCACCATCTTGACTTTAAACATGAAACTATCCAAAAGAATGCATTTTACAAAATAGAATTGCTTTCTGAAATGTTCCACCTCTGGGGCATTCCAGAGGTATGTGGCTGGGCTAGTGCATATCAAGCAAACTTGCTCCTCCATTTAAAAATACATAGAGTGGCAAGTGCCGCAGCTCAATAGGCTAATCCTCCGCCTTGTGGCACCGGCACACCGGGTTCTAGTCCCAGTCGGGGTGCCGGATTCTGTCCCGGTTGCCCCTCTTCCAGGCCAGCTCCCTGCTGTGGCCAGGGAGTGCAGTGGAGGATGGCCCAAGTCCTTGGGCTCTGCACCCCATGGGAGACCAGGACAAGCACCTGGCTCCTGGCTTTGGATCAGCGCGGTGCGCCAGCCGCAGTGGCCATTGGAGAGTGAACCGACAGCAAAGGAAGACCTTTCTCATATCTCTCTGTCTGTCTCTCACTGTCCACTCTGCCTGTTGTAAAAAAAAAAAAAATACATAGAGCAAGACTCACCCTCAACACTGTTTGTACCTGACCTGGAGGCCGTGTTGTTTCCCGCAGACCTCTGACACCAGCTCAGCTCCTCCCTCCTGGTGCCACCTTCTGCTCTCCAGCAGGAGATGGTAGCTCAGTGGATTGTTGAAAGCCACACTGGCATCCAGGAGATCTGCCTGTTGACCCTGAAAGCTGCTCACTGTGTGGACACGATAGGCAGCGCTGGAGCTGGGAAGGAGGTGAGGTGCCCCGACCACCAACGGCAGAGCTGGGCATTTCAGGTCTCAGGGCACCTGGATGGCACTCGGAATAGTGGGAGACCCCAAGGCATCGGGTTGAAAGCTCTTACGTGGTGGCCACTGGCCAGGTTTCCTTTCATTGGGCTGTTTTGGGGAATCATTTTCAGTCCATCTCCAGCTTTCTGGAGATGTAGCAAGAAGGAATGGGGTTATCCTAGGCTTTGAGAGACCTGGGATTCTTGGACCTACTTTGCCACTTTTTTACAAGCCTTGTGGCCAAGGCCAAAGTATCTCACCCTTCTGCCTTTGGCCTGCATTTCCTGTGGAGAGTGATGGAGATGGTGTGCACAGAATGCGCCATGCAGCCATAGTCAATGTCATGTAAGGTACCTCTCGTCCCCAGCCTTCTTGTGTCTCTGGTTTCTATGGGAAAAAAAGTATAATCACTTACATTGCTAGGAGAAAACTGATAATGCAGAAAAGCCACTTGAACCTTTTGTAGTTTCTGAAGTGATGAGTTTGAGTTATCAGCCAGCTGAAATCTCTCTGGCACCAAGGCAACTAAAAAGTCAATGTCGTTGACTGGGACAATGTATCTTTCCAGGTCTGTATTGAGTGCACAGCAGCAAACCTCTTTGCTGGCTTCCTGTGCTGGGGGAAAAGGTTCTTTGTGTCACTTCACAAGAACCTGCCCAGACAGCATGCCCAAGAAAGGAGCGTCTTGTGTGTATCCTGCAGATGGCAATGATCAAAGTGGCCACTCCAGGGGCCTCTGCAGAGTCCCTGACCTGACGGGGCCATGCAGGTGGGTGGAGCTACAGGTGGCTCCCAGGCTTATCCTCTGGCTAACAAGTGAGGAGGTTTCATGGAAGAGCTTCTGCATTTGATTTGAAAACCTCCAGCCACCTTGATAACACTACATGTTCAAGAAGAAATAAGAACTACTAACTTGCTTCAAAGTGTAAGTGAAGTGATGGGGTTCTTTGATGCTCAGCACCCACACATAGCCTCTTCTGTGATACAATCAGCACCCAGCTCCACTGTGTTACCCTGAAAGACAAAATTATTTAAAAGGCAAATGAGGGAGGTTTGACGGATGGAGAGAGAGAGACAGAGATCTTCTGCTGGCTCATACCCAAAATCCTCAAAGCAGCCAGGGTTAGGCCAGGAGCTTGGAACATCATATGGGTGGCAGGAACTCTTATGTGAGCCATCAACTCCTGCCTAGCAGGATCCATGTTAGCAGCAAATGACAACCAGAACACAGCCAGGACTGGAACCCAGGCATTCTTTCAGAGGATACATGCATCCCGAGCAGTAGCATAACTGCTGTGCCAAAGGCTCACCCTGACTGTGCTAACAGTAAGTGTACCCACCACAGGTCTGCAACCCACACAGGGAGGCAACAGCTGAATCTGCAGCAGTCCATGGCAGTGAGCATCCATTACACAGATTCTGATTCCCTGGAGATGAGAAGGAACCTCCCCCACGCCCCAAACATCCGTCTCCATATGTTCTCACAGTGCCACCTCGTCTGTCACACTGGAGAGAATTTCCTGCCCATCAGTTTTTAACCTTAAGAACTGAAGATAGTTTCCCATCATCACTGCCTGTGGCTTGCCTCAGGTCTCTTAATCCTAACCACCTTGAGGAACTGCCAGCAAACCACGCATGAGGTGAACCCCGCTGTGCTTTGCCATTTAAGAGTCTGCTCTCCAAGCTGGGAGCTTGAGAACGAATGGCAGTTCAGAAGCCCTGGGGCTACTCTCCAGGATTTCCCTGAGTTCTTTTCCTCCTCTGCCCTGGCAGGATGAATGTGCTCTGGATCGGTGTTGACGTGCCCTGTTCCTCTTGAGTAACGGCCACCGTCCCTGCTCCGGCTGCCTCCAGCTATGCCTTCATAAGAACCTTGCGCTTGGTGGATGGATGTGATGAAGTTCACCTCTCGCCAATCCCCACATGGGAGCTTCGAGACCAGGCCACAGGGTTGGCAGCCGAGAGGTAGGGAGAGCACAAAGCCTGCTTTACACACCATGTGATCAACTCCATACCTCCTCCTTCTGCAGGCTGAGCACAGGGTTAGTCATGCATTATCAAGACTTTAGCAGCAGCGGATTTTACAAAGGTCAACGACAAAGGCATTTGGGGAATTCTGTAGCTGTTATTCAGTCTAATCTGCATGGGTTAGCATCTTGTTTTTAAAGGTAACTGATCAAAGTACACTGCAGAGCTAAAGCATAGCAGTAGCGATAGTCTCACTTTTTGGTTTTCAGCAGTTGTTCCACGTGAGACACTAACTCCAGGAATAGTTCATTATTGCTCAGAAAATCAAAGGAATTCTCTGCTATTTTATTTTTCATTTACACTTTAGGGGTTGAACACTAATAAACACTTGGGCACTTGAATCATGGCTAGTGCAACTGGGAAACAGACTTTTACATCTTTAAACATTTCACCATCATTTCTCAATACCGTATACTCCAGGGATGCTTGGAGAGACTTGGGTAAGTGAATCTACTTCCTCAATCACCAATCATAGGAAAACTTAACCGCTAAAACAGAACAAAACTTAGTGTACTCCTTGCCTTTGAAACTCAACTGGGTCTCACCCCCTATTGCCTCCCTACCCCACCCCTTACAGCCAACGGAAAGACCAGTTCTAGGAATTCCCCTCTGCCTGCTGCCCTCCTAACATATAAAAAGGCCCGGCCCCTGGGGTCAGGGCCTTCTGCCATGTGTTCCATCATGGGCAGTTGGCCACCCATCTCTACGGATTTATTTTCTCTGAATAATTTCGGCCTGGTTGTAAATTCATATGCTGCCTCCTCTCTATTCTGTGCCTCTTTTCCTGACATTTTTGTGCCCCGGGTGAGGAGGGGAGCGAGGGATCAGCATCTTGCCCAAACCAGCCACTCCTGCATTTTCTGGATAAGAGCTGTGATCCCTCACCCTTCCTACAAACTTTCTTCTCTTTTCTGAACTCCTTCCACTTTTTACTGTCTCTTCATCCCATACCTTACCTTCTCTCTCTTTTTTTTTTTTTTTTTATTTGACAGAGACACAGAATGGCCTACCTTCCATTGGTTCACCGCGGCCATGGCCAGAGCCAGGTGCTTCCTCCAGGTCTCCCATGTGGGTGCAGGGGCCCAAGCATTTGGGCCATCCTCCACTGCCTTCCCGGGCCACAGCAGAGAGCTGGACTGGAAGAGGAGCAACCGGAACTAGAAGATACTGATGCCACAGGCGGAGGATTAACCTAGGGAGCCACGGCGCCAGCCCCTACCTTCTCTTTCCTACAATTTCCTTTCGTCCTTCTGACCCGAGAGACATCTCTCTGGAACACATTCTCACTCCTGCTTGCACTTCTCATTTCCCAATGAACATACAGCAAGAGCCCTTTGCCGCATCTCATCGCTGCACACATTGGATCTCATTCTTGACCCATCGGACTGGTGAGAGGGGCCTTTGTGCCTCAAGTGCACTGGGGCACTGTTCCTGACTGGTTCACTGCCCCCATTGTAGGGGCCTGGGGTGCTCAGTTGCCGTCACTTAGAACTGGGATGCTTGTCTAAGCTCAGGGTTTTCACTCTCCTCTTGGGAGGACTCAGAACCTTGGTTCTCGGGTGGGCTATAATCCTCTCCCGGGAGACGTCCTGTGAAAAGGACCCCCTTCCCTCAGGCTGCATGTGCCTGATCCATGGGTTCCAAAACTTCTCAGATCTTACCTGACTCCCCTTTGGCCTCCCTCTTAACAAGCTTGTGCAAGCTGGGCCTAAAGGGAGAGAGAAGATGGAAGCAATTAATTCTGTACTAAAATTTGGCCTCAATATGAATTGGACAATGGCTCAAAGTGGCCAGAATTCAGCACTTTGGATCTCCAAGTTCTCTGCAACCTTGATCGCTTTACACAGAGAAACAGTAAGTGGTCAGAGGTCTCTCTTTCTTCCTCCTTTCTCCCTCCCCACCAGCAGCAGCGGCGGACGCTGCCACTCCACTCTCTTCTACCCGGCTCTCCCCAGAGAAGAGAAGACTCGGTGTATGACTTCTGCCCCATCATCATTGCCTCTGTCTTCTCATCCACTCTGACCCTGATGCTGATGATCCCCCACCCCTACCAACCCCCCTAATCCTCCATCAGATCCCACTCTGTCTCCTCCTCCTCCTCTCACTTGGTCGCAAACCATGAAACCCCTCCTCCCCTTAAGGGAGGTGGCCGGAGTGGAAGGTCTGGTTAGGATCTATGTGCCCTTCTCTGCCAGACTGAGGACCATCTAGGCTCATCCTCAGAGAATTCCTCCAAATAGCATAAGAGATATTACCTGACTCAGTCCTCTACTTCACTTGGAGTGATCTGTTTGGTTCTGCCCTAACTCCAGACAAATTTGAAAGCCGAGCAGCACACAGATGAAATGCACCACCAGGCCCCAGACAGACACCCAGAGGCAGCTAGAGCCGTCCCCAGAGCCAACCCTAACCCACATTAGATTTACCAACCTGGGGACCCGGGCCTACAGGCCCGAGACCACATGATCTCATGCCTGCTGGTGGCTATGGATAAGAACAGCCATAGACAGGTTAACTATGAGAAGATGAGAGAGGTCACTCGGGAACCCAGTGAAAACCCTGCTCTATTTATGTCCTGCCTTACAGAGGCAATGATAAAGTAAGTACAGCCGTCCCTCTGGGGAATTGGGACTGGTGTTAGTATAAATACCCACTTTAGGTCCCAGTCAGCTCAAGATATCCGTCACAAACTCCACAAATTACAAGATGGTCCATAGACACCACAGAGGGACCTCACAGATGTGGCTTTTCATGTTTTTAACAATAGAGATGATGAATTTAGTTTTCTATTTCCTTTTGAGTCCTAAAGTTTCATAGGCTTGCCTCTGTAACCCACCATGACCCACCCCAATTGCCAGCTAAGTCCCCCCTCAGGGGCCCGGTTATGGATGCGGCCATGCGGGCACTGGGCCCAGACCTGCTCCAAGTCAAAGCCCACCTTGGTTAAAGGCTCTGGCCCTCCTGGAGCCTATAGTAAGTGTTTCACTATAATACATTGGGCCAGGAGCTGCCCACACTTGAGACCTCCCCCACCTCGGACAGTGGGGTCACTGGAAGATAGACTGCCCCCAGGGAGGGAAGCCCCCCTTTCTGGGACAGTCCTCTGCTCAGCAGAATGAGGGGGTCCGGGTTCCACAGCCCCCACTGCAGATGAGTCCAGGGACCCACCCAAGGGTGATAGTGACAGTGTCTGGCAAGCGAGCTGCTTTCGTGGTGGACACGGGATGATTTATCTGTTGTAAATGAGCACTGCAGCCTGTTGCTTCCTTCCTCAGTCTCTGTTGTTGGCATGAAGGGTCTAAGCAAAAGGCCTGACGAGACCCCTCTCTGACATTGCCCTTGCTCCTTCAGATGTACCTCTCCTTCATTCCTTTCTCATCCTTCCTAACTGTCCCACCCCCCTCTCAGGCAGGGACATTCTGCACCGCATGGGGGCATCTCTCTCCATTTCCATCGGGAATGAAACACTAACTTTTACATTTCACATCACAGACCTGCCTCTCTCCTTCCCTTGGTTAATCCAGTAGTGTGGGATACCACCCACCACACCCCCACTCCTTGCTCCCTAAAAGACCCTACAGAAACTGTTATTGTTCCGCACTATCCTTTAATCCCAGAAGGTGACTGAGGTCTAAAACCTATTGGAGACCGCCTCCCCCAAGCTAACACACTCATTCCCACTCACTCCCTCCAGGAGATGTCTTCCCTAGAGACCCATTCCAAACCCTACAGAAGGCTCTTTTACCAGGCCCCACCTGGACCTTCCTAACCCACTTCAACCGTTCCTCCTCTATATGCATAGCTCTAAGGGGCAAGCACCCGGTCTCTTGGCCAAAAAGGCAGACGACTCTGAAACCCCATCTAATTGCTAGGAGAAATAGGTCACAGGTTTCCCAAGGCTGGCCCCCATGCTTAAGGGTGCTAGTCACGGCAGCCCTTCTCCTATCTGAGGGCCAGCAGCTAATGCTCCCTCAACCCTTCTCTTGGGTGCAAGGCCTCCTTGGCCACCGGGCTTTTCAATCTGCATCGCCATCCCGTCTCCCAGTTCTTCACCTTCTCCAGCCACTGCTCTTCTCTCAGCCCAGCTCCTCTCCTCCCACCCCACTCCTGTCCTGACTTCCTATTTCATCCGCTCACAGACACTCCTGTTCCCAAAGCCCTGGAGTGGTTCACTGATGGCAGTGCTTCCAAAACTCCCCCTTTTCCTGTGGGATGTGCAAGAACTGAGGGGCATCGTGATGACACCTCCTCCTCACCCCCTGCATAGGGTCAGAGAGGCCGGGCCCCTCCCAACAGGCCCAATCGTTAGCCTGGATTTGAGCCTTCACCTTAGCCAAAGGAAAGACAGTCAATACATACAGATTCCCGCTGTGCCTAGAACATCCATTCCAATGCCCAGATGTGGCAAGAAAGGGGCTTTCTGACAGCCCGAGGGACCCCTATAGTAAATAGCAAGCCTCTCTTGATGCTGCCCAGCTGCTGATAAAAGCCACTGTCATTCACTGCACAGGACACCAGAAAGGTGAACAATGCCTATCTGAGGCCAGCAGCAAGGCTGATCTGACAGCTACAGCAGCGTCTCGGGGGAGGGGACCCCATCTTCTCTAACTCAGCTCCTGTGCACTCAGTTCCTACAACAAGGGGCATCTAGAAAGGACTCGGGGCGGTCTCTAGATGAAGAAGGTGGTCCCTTCTCTCCATCACTCCAACTCACTTCTCCACTTCCTGAGGTCACATGTACACCTAACTCCTGTCCTAAGAGAAACTGCATAACATAGCTCAGACGTGTAGCATCTGTCAAGCTGCTAACCCTAACTCCAATATCAGGCCACCCCCTTCCCCACTCACCAGGCCCGTGGATCACTCCCAGGAGAGGACTGGCCGATTGACTTCACCCATACGCCACCAGTTAGGTGAACACGTTACCTTCTGGTGATGGTGGACACCTTCTCTGGGTGGGTAGGAGCTTCCCCCACTACTAACAAGAGCTTCCACTGTTTCTATTATTAAATGATAGATATTTTCCTAAGATTGATTACCTGGCTCCATTCAGTCAGACAATGAACCTGAGTTTACCTCTCAAATGACTCAAGTAGTTTCTGCCTCTCTCCACATCTCATGGCATGTTCACATTCCCTATCGTCCCCCCCTCTTCAGGTAAAGTGGAACGGATGAATGCAATTTTAAAACAGGCTCTAACTAAACTCTCTGCCCAGGTCCAATTAGACTGGGTAAAACTCCTCCCTTTAGCTCTGTCAAGAATCAGATCTCTTCCCCGGAAGCCCTTACCCATCTGAATTTCTCTATGGCAGCCTCTCCTCTCCCCTACCTCCCCTCCCCTCCCCTATAGAACGCGGCAGCTCTTCCTCCTCCTCCTCATGCTTTCCCTCTTCTTCCTGAAACCTGCTCTCACTCACAGGCTATACAGACCCCCACCTCCCCACACCACACTCTGCCTCCTGACTGCGTTTATCTAAAACAAAATGAGGCTGCTCTAAAGCCGAAGTGGAGCAGGCCCTACCAGCCAGACTCCAAGGGCACCCCACTGGGGTGCATTTTACTTCATTCACACTAGGACCATCACCCCCAGATAAGTCTACCCCCCATGGGACCCACCTCTCTGATGTACTAGCGAGGTGTCTTTACAAGGTCACTGCCTCTTTGTGGCCACTGTCTTTGGTGTCTCCTTTGTTCTCATAATCACAGTGCTCCTATTTCTGCCATGTAGAATTCACTTACTCCAAAGGTTCTTGCAGGAATGAATAACTCCTATATCCCAAGCCATCTTGCAAGAGCAACTCTAGACTTCTCTTCAATCTGGAGTAGAAACCACTGCTCAAGTCCTGGCTCCACATCTATGCCCCACATCAGCAGGAAGTAGCCCGAGAGAAATCAGCACCCCTTCTCCTTTTCTATACTCAGAGTCAGCACTGCTGGAACAATGACATAAGCCTCAGTCATTCTCTCTCACTCAACTGGCTCTCACACCCTATTGCCTCCATACCCCACCCCTTACAGCCACCTGGAAGACCAGTTCCAGGAATTCCCCTCTGCCTGCTGCCCCCTACCCCAAGTCCTCCTAAAATATAAAGAGGCCCAGCCCCTGGGGTCGGGGCCTTCTGCCACGTGTTCCATCGTGGGCACACAGGCAGTTGGTCACACGCCTCTACGGATTTACTTTCTCTGAAGAAATGTGATCTGGCTGTGAACTCCTATACTGCCTCCTCTCTATGCGGTGCCTCATGGAAGGAGGCACCTATCTGCAACTCTTTCTAACACTTAGTTTGCACTTTTTATACTATCTCATTAATACTTTTTAGTCTCATCAAAATAGTTATCTTCAATATATTAAGTCAAATGATTAGTATTTATTTCCCTTATTACCTCTTGGTTCCTCCCGTTTTTCTTCCTGCCGGATAGAGTAGATAAATCCTGTTCCAAAGCCACCTCATCCAAGGGTCCTCCCTTGACCGTTGCTCTGAGCAGCAGCGTGGCTTTGTCATTCTGTCTCCTCTGCCCGCCTTTCTCACAGGACTTACCTGATGCATGCCAGGGCTCTTCATACGGCCTGTCTCCTCACTGAAGGTGAAGCTCACTTTGCCCGCTATGTTCCCTTCCCTTTGAGTGTGCTTCTGTCTCCTGGGTCCGTAGAACCCTGCCTGACTTGCAGCAGGCACTCAAAGATGACCAATGAATGAACAAGTGTGGATGGGAACTCAGCAGTCAGGAGATGGCAAAGCGTTCATGTGCAGATCTGAAATCAGAGCAGAGTCAAGGCCTGAGCCCCACCCGTGAACACAGGAACTGAGCAGCAGACCCAGGGTGAGTGAGGTGGCTGCAGAGAAGCTAGGCCTGAGAAGGGGTGTGGGTACGCCCAGCAGTGGCGTGCACAGAAGTAGAGCGGATGCAGGAGGAACATCATGAATACCTACCAGTCCAGGGCAGATGCATTTTTCTCTCCTGGTGTCTAATCCAGTGGAATCGGCCAGAAGGCTGTGATCAGCTCAGGTACAGAAGGAAGAGGGGATCCTGAGAGAAAAACCGGACACTGGAGATTGTTAGAAGTGTGCTTAATTCCTGGCAGAGGTCATGTAGGCTTTGTGGTTCTGCTCTCTCTCAGCACCTCTCTCTCACTGGGGCGCTCTGCTCACTGCATGCTGGTGTGCAGAAGTTCCCGTAAGCTCTGTGAAACAAAGCTTGCCCCTGCCAATCTTCATACACACTGTGAGAACAAATGGGGTGAGGATGGCTCCTGGAGCAGGACCCCCTGTGGGTGCTGGTCAGATGGGGACAGCCCCACAGCCAGGGTCTCCTGCAGACCTTTGTGCAGCCCCCTTCCCCTGTCTGACTTCAATTTCTATTGCTCTTCTTCCTCCTCAGTAGCCACACATATTCCTACCTCAGGGTCTTTATCCTGTATCTCTTTTTGCCCAGAAAGCTCTTCCCCCCACATCCTGTCATTAAGGCTGGTCCATTCCTGCAAGGGCAACCTTCCAGAGACTCCTGGACAGCCCCACATAGATGTCTAGCCCTCCCAACACACATGTGCCCCTAGCCCTCTCTGCTCAGATCTTTTCATCAAGCAACACACTCCCTCACTATCCTGTCCTCTCCTCCGGCTAATGAGGACGCTTCGGCAGATCTTGGTCTGTGCTCACGGTCACATCCCTAGCAGCTGAACAGTACCTGGAATGCACGCATGGGTGAGCGCAGGTTGAACGCATGCTGGCTGCAGGAGGGGTCCAAGATCTTGATTCCCACCAGGGGGTGGAGCTCAGGTCCACATTTGCTCCCTGGATGCCACGTGGACACTGGAGACCCAGCCGCAGGCCCCATGCTGGCTTAGCATTGGAACCCCAGTGCCTGCTGCTGTGACTTCAGCGGTAACAAGACTCGCCAGGGATTTTGAAGGAGAAAAGGTCAAGGGTGGGGCTGTCCTTCCTGACAAGTCTCCATGAACCTGTTAGGGTGCAGGGCTGGAAACCCCAGCAAGAGACAGGCTCAGGTGAGAAGGAATCTGGAGGGTGGGCAGGAGAGGGAAGGCGAAGGAAGCCTGCAGGCTCTCATGCAGGCATAGGCGGGACCGAGGCCTCCGCCGCTGGGACAGAGCCCTGAGCAGGCCAGCAGGAGGGCTGCCTGCCAGGGGCCCCAGCTGACCTGGCCTTCCAGTTCTCTTGGCCCTGGCTGGCCTTGCTCAGGCTCTGAGGATTTTGGGGGTGGCCAAGCCCAGGTGCCAAGGCCGCCCCGAGCTGTCCAGAGGAGGGAAGTCCTTCAGTGCTGCTCAGAGAAATCGAACACAAGGCTCATTCATAAAGGGAAATGAACTGTGAACTTTGTTTTATTTAATCTAATACAAGAATATCTTGTAAAATTTACAGTTAAACTACACTCACATACCTAAGTTGTCCTAAACATATTTAAATGTTTTGACAAAACTAAATTATCTGCTTTTAAATGTTCATTAAGGGGCCAGCCTTGTGATGCAGAGGGTAAAGCCACTGCCTGCAGTGCAGGCATCTGATATGGGCAACAGTTCATCTCCTGACTGCTCCACTTCCAATCCAGCCCCCTGCTAAGGTGCCTGGGAAAGCAGACAATGGCCAAGTGCATGGGCCTCTGCACCTAGGTGCAAGACCTGGATGAAGCTCCTGGCTTCTGCAGGCCACAGTGCTGGCTATTCCGGCCACCTGGGGAGTGAACCAGCAGAGGGAAGACCCCTCTGTCTCTCCCGCTCTGTGACTTTCTAAGTCTTTTAAAAATCATTGAAATTAACTCCAAAATTTAATGTATTGTACTGTGTGTATATATAATGTATTTATATGTTTACACATATTAAAGATCTGTGTCACTCATATGTTAAGCAATTCTCACTGGTGCCCCCTTTGCAATAGTTCATACAATCATTAGCATTTTTAGCAATAAAACATGTTCAAGGTCATATGCATTTTCCATATTGGTATTGTACACTTAATACTAACTACAAGTATATATACTAGGAAATCAAAAATGTCCTGTAACTCAGTTTCTTGCATATTAAACTTCCTGCGGTGGTCTGAAACCAAGCCCACAGCACCTTGGGGCTTGCCTCTATAGTCACATATTATCATTTCAACAGGTAACCCTACATAAACATTTAGCAGCAACACATTATATACATTTAATCCAGTATATTTTACAGTGCATCTCAATTTGGAAGCTAAATTTTCTGTGGAAGTACTTAAGCTGTAAAAAGCTAACTGTATGCAGACTTCGTAATATTTAAAGTTCAAAAAGTAGGCTCACATACCCAAGGTCTTCTAAACACTTAAGTTTGCACAAAATGAAATTAGCAGTTTTTAAATAAGTCAATTAAAAATTGTGTCTCAGTCATCCTAGCCACAGTTCAAATGCTCAACACTCATGGAGGCGGTGGCTGCTGCACTGAACACTCTCCTCCAGCCCCCTGGCTCCTTCAGCTCCCAGAATCACTATAAAGAACCTGCTTACCACTTGGAACAGCAACCAGACAGACAAGACACTGAGATGAGCTCAGAGGTCTAGTTCTTCACGGTCAGGATTCTGGTCTCGGACACTCATGGGATCTTGGTTGTTGATATTTGGAGCTTTGATCCCAGAACTGGAACACACAGAATCAGAGAAATTCCATTCTGGGACAGGGGCTAGAGAGCAATGCACGTATCGGGGCAGCAACTTTCACGAGGATGAGCGGTACAGGAGAGCGCCAGGCTACTCTAATTCCATTTATATTCTTATTTTCCAGAGAATGAATTGTTTCTTTTTTTTTTTTTTTAAAGATTTATTTATTTATTTGAAAGTCAGAGTTACACAGAGAGAAGGAGAGGCAGAGAGAGAGAGCTTCTTCCAGGTCTTCCACGTGGATGCAGGGGCCCGAGGACTCAGGCCACCTTCTACTGCTTTCCCAGGCCATAGCAGAGAGCTGGATTGGAAGTGGAGCAGCCAGGTCTTGAACCGGCGCCCATGTGGGATGCAGGCGCTTCAGGCCAGGGCGTTAACCCGCTGTGCCACCGCGCTGGCCCCGTGAGAATGAATTGTTTCAAATACCTTTTCTGGAAGTTTATAAATTGGAAGCCTCAGCATCCATCTGTTCTATGAACCTTCCTTAGCTGGCCAGCACAAGTTTTTATTTAATTGTACATAGTTTTGGGGCACACCATGATAATTCAACCTATATATGATGTGCAATCATCAAATCAGGGCAATTCGAATTTTCCATCTCCATAAACCTAACAGCAGACTTTTTGATCCAAATATATTTTAGTTCTTTAATTGTTGAAAAATGATTAGCGAATTCAAACACTTTGATTTAGGTCAATTTTGAAAAAATGAAAAACTTGGCATTTCTGGCCCAACATTATGGGACACCAGCACTGAAATGGAGCTGACATTCTGTCCTTGGGAAGATCGGATCCTCCCCACGTGGCCACGGCCCCACACTGCCTGCTGTTCTCATTCGTCTCCCCTGCCAGCCTTATCAGCATCTGAATTCCCAACCCTGAAGATTACAATCTGTGATTACAGAAAATGTCAGAGAAAAGCAGGGGATATCATAACATAAACCTATGTATGCATTATCCTGTTTCAGCAATTATTCATAGACAACCGTGTCTCACAAATACCCTAACCAATCTTCTGACACACTTGCTTCCCCCCAGGATGTCTCTGATGCAAATTTGGACAGTGCATCTGTTCCTTACTAACTCCTCAGTGAGTCGTTCCTGAAGAGCCCCAGGAGTGGTTCCTCATCAAGTCTCATTCTGCTATAACTATGTGCCACAGTTTATAGTGTGGTCATAGGACACATTATGGGGAAACAGTAGCTAATACAGCAGAGGACTTCTGCCTGGTGTAAAGTATTGCGCTAGATATTTAGGGAGATGATATCATGTGCCCTCTCATCAATTCTCTACAAATACAGTGCTTTCATTCCCAAGTCCTTAATATATCCTAGTATGTATTTCTACACACAAATACAAATATGTGCACAACATATATGCATTTATATAATATACAGCATAATATATTACACGTCTATTTTTCATTTACTCTTAATTGTACACAGTAGCTAACTTTCATAATTTGGTTCTATGTTCTTCTATTTATACAAAGCTATTTAGGGTGCAGTGCTGTAGTTGTAGTGGGTAAAGCCGCAGCCTACAGTGCCGGCATCCCATTTGGGTGCCGGTTCGAGTCCCAGCTGCTCCACTTCCAATCTAGCTCTCTGCTATGGCCTAGGCAAGTGGTAGAAGATGGTTCAAGTCCTTGGATCCCTGCACCCACATGGGAGACCTGGAAGAAGCTCCTGGCTTCAGATCAGCACAGTTCTGGCCGTCACAACCATGTGGGGAGTGAACCAGTGGATGGAAGACCTCTCTCCCCTCTGCCTCTCTTCTGACATTCAAATAAATAAATAAATCTTTTAAAACAATTTACACTCTACTAGTGGCAAATTTCCATAAGCTAGATCTGTCTTTTCCGATTTCCATCCACAAACATTTCAGAATTTACAACCAATTCCTGAGGGGACAAAGACAACACAATCTCAAGACTCAGAACACAGAGCACCCAGGAGTGCAAGTCCTGAAGCAGGTTGCAAAGCGGCTGCCCTGCCAGACGCCTCCCTCACCCACAGTGACCGGCATGGCGGCCTCGGTCATGCTGGTACAACTTGCTCTTCCGTCCTGAGCGAGCAGAACCACAGACATTCTGCGTTTGGTGGTATGAATGAGATTGAGTACGTCACATTCACTTCACGCCTGTCTCCTAACACCTCTCTCCCACTCAGACTGCGCCACAGCCAGATGTAGGCCTTTTTTGGGGCTGGTTTTACCTCCACATTTCAGGAGGCTCCAAAACCCTCACCATTGCAGATCAAGAGCACTGCCTGAATTACTTTAAAAAATGAAATTAGGCCAGTGCCACAGCTCACTTGGCTAATCCTTCACCTGCGGCACTGGCACCCCGGGTTCTAGTCCCAGTCGGGGCACCGGATTCTGTCCCGGTTGCTCCTCTTCCAGGCCAGCTCTCTGCTGTGGCCCGGGAAGGCAGTGGAGGATGGCCCAAGTGCTTGGGCCCTGCACCCGCATGGGAGACCTGGAGGACGCACCTGGCTCCTGGCTTTGGATCGGTGCAGCCGCAATGTGCTGGCCGTAGTGGCCATTTGGGGGGTGAACCAACAGAAAAAGGAAGACCTTTCTCTCTCTCTCACTGTAACTCTGTCAAAAAAATGAAATTAATTACTATAAACAGATTTTCAACAATTTCTATAAGGAGAATGCAGCCTCCACCTGCACTGCGTGCCTTCCTCCACTCACCCTCCACATGGGCCCTGGCTCCAGTCAAACCCTAGTCACACAGACCTAGGGGAAGTCCACAGTTGCTCCACTTGGTTCATTCAAACACAGTGTGGAAATACTGCCTCGGTGCCCAGAGCATTCCTGGTGCCCTAGCGCCCAGGGGAAGCCAGGTTCCACCTGCCTTGAAACCCCAAGGTGGCCTTCGGTTCAAGAAGGACCCAGCATGGCTCCCTGAGAAGTGCATTCCTTCTGAGCCTGCCACTCAGTGAACAAATGCACCTGGGGTTGCAACAGGCATTGGGTCCTGAACTTGCATCGGGTTACGTGGGAGGTTGAGGGCTCCTGGCCACTAGCACACTTGCGGAGACTCTCTGTCCATGGGGCAAGGAGGCCCTGCACCTGCACTGCCTTCTGCTGACTCACTTGTGGCTGATGCTCTGAGGTAACTTTGGGGGGTATTTTGACCTTTGCATCTATTCTCAACAAAATCACCAAGATCATGGGAGGGGTTTTACCTGGAAAATATGGCTGAGAAAGGTCAGACACTTGAAACCTAGGGGTATGGACCACAAAGGTCAGGGCCCGGAACCCACAAAAGGAGAGAAAACAGTCCTTAGCAGTCCTGGGGCAACGTGGTTCTGTGAAGGTCACTGTAAAGCCTGTCCCAGTCCAACCCTGGCCATCAAGTCCCTCCTGGTCCTCGCTGACTCTCGAGCTCAACAGGGAATCTGCTCAAAGCTCAGCTCCCAACACTCTACTCGGTGGGGTGCTGACAAGAAAAGGGGCTTCGCTGAATTCTGCAGGTCTCCCGTGTTTCATTGGTCCCTAACACTGGGCCATCCCTCACTGTTTTCCATGGTGCATTAGCCATGAGCTGGATCAGAAGCGGAGCAGCAGGGCTTGAACCAGTTCCCCACAGGATGCTGGCATCCCAGGTGGCAGCTTTACCTGCCATGCCACAACACTTGTTCATGGAGGTATTTCTCTTAACTGAGTGTTTACACATGTTAAAACCCAACCTCAGGGTTCCGGGTGGTGTCACATCCAGAAGGCAGCACTGGGTATCACAATGTCTGGGGTCCAATCCTGGCTACCCCATGTTTCTGACCCAGCTCCCTGCTAGAGTGGCCGGGAGGCAGCTGGTGATGGCTCCAGGACCAGGGTCCCTACCACCCACAGGAGACCGGGACAGAGGCCCAGGTTTCTTGCTGTGGCCTGGCACAGCTCTGCAATTGCAGCAAGTGGGGGAGTGAATCAGCAGTGGAACATCTGCGTTTCTCCTTCCCCCTCTCTGTCACTCTGCCCTCCAAAAAAATAATCTTTTTTAAAAATAAAGAAAAACTAGGGGCCAGTGCTGTGGCATACGAGGTAAGCCTCCCCCTGCAGTGCCAACATCCCATGTGGGCTCCAGATCAAGTCCTGGCTGCTCCACTTCTGATCCAGCTTCCTGATAGTGCACTGGAAAAGCAGTGGAAGATGGCCCAAGTGCTTGGGCCCCTGCGTCCATGTGGGAGACCCGGAGGAAGCTCCTGGCTCCTGATCTGCCAAGCTCTGGCCATTGTGGCCATCTGGGGAGTGAACCAGTGGATGGAAGTCTCTGTCTTTCCATCTCTGTCTATAACTCTGCCTCTCAAATAAATAAATCTTTAAAAATAAAACCACCTGGGGCCAGTGCTGTGGCACAGTGGGTTACCGCCCTGGCATCCCATATGGGCGCCGGTTCGAGACCCAGCTGCTCTTCTTCTGATCCAGCTCTCTGCTATAGCTCTCTGGGAAAGCAGTGGAGGATGGCCCAAGTCCTTGGGCTCCTGTGCCTGTGTGGGAGACCTGGAGAAAGCTCCTGGATCCTGGATTTGGATCGGCGCAGCTCCAGCCATTGCAGCCAGTTGGGGAGTGAACCTTTGGAATGGAAGACCTCTGGCTCTCTGCTTCTCCTCTCTCTGTGCAACTGACTTTAACAAAAAATAAATCTTAAAAAAAATAAAAATGAAACCACCTCAGATGATCACAAAATCCCGCAGTCATTGTTGGAGTCCCCAGGGACCTCCAAGGAGCCACCCAGGAAATGGGGCGGAGATGGCTGGGCCCTGGCAGGCAGGTTCTTTCCCCGGCTTAATGCCAGAGATGCACACGGACAGCACTGCACAGGGCCGGTGCTCAGGTTCCTGCTGGCTTTGCACACCATGCGTGAGCCTCTGGCTCAAAGAGACTTTATTTTGCCCACAGTCCTCTTTGCACAGATCCGTGTTCACGCTTAAAATGTGTGTAGAGTTATGCACAATACATTTTCCCATATTTAACACCATAAGAAGTGCAAGCCTCTAAAATGCCACTGAGAGCAGGCACTATGGATCCTGCTCTGCCTTGGGGCCACCCTCACTTTCTGGGACCCCAAGAAGGTGGCTCCATGCTTCTCATTCCCATTTCTCTGTGCATGGAATTCCAGCAGACAAACCTAGGGCACACACACGCAGCATGCTCTGTGACCCCTGCACTGTCATGTGGGGAGGGGAGAGCAAAGCAGGGCACAGCGGCTCTGTCTCCTGCCTTCTGCCGCTTCCCCTCACCTTTTCCTTGCCTTCACCTCATCGTTTCCAAGCCCCCACAGACAGGAGCAATGAATCTGCCTCCCTGCCCAGGCCTGAGGATGAAACTCCTGACGGCGTCAAAATGGTCATTGCTTTACAATACACATCTCTTAAGGTGGATGAACTCTTTCTTTTTTAAACATCACAACTGCTGTGAAGGATGTAGAACAGGATTTCTCACTCATTGCTGGCGGATGCATGAGAGCTCACTAGTCTGGTGAGCAGTCTGGCCGTTTTCCATGATTACACACGATCTCACCAGACATTCCCACACTCACGATCCTAAGAATTGAGACCACAGCCTTGAAGAGGGTGTCCAAGTCACAGCACGCCAGTAGGCACAGCAGTTCTACTCACGCTGGGAGCTATCAGTGGGCCCTCCTACACAGGGACAGAGAAAACTGTGTCCACACAGGCATCTGAGGACAGGATGAGGGGCGAGTGCCCTCTGTGTCTGACCTCTGCTACCCAAACAAATTTTGAACACACACACCCCAGCCTCCCCGCCAAGGCTGAGCAGGCGGCGAGTCTGGCATTGTTCAAACGGATGGAAAAGCAGCAGGGGAACAGTCACCCTTTGGGAAGCCTCACTGCACAGAACGCACGAGATCGACTCCCTGACCCATCCCTGCCTGAGTGGACAGACAATCTCTGACCCCATGAGCATTTCCTGAATGGCTCCCTCCAGTCAGGGCACTCACAACCACACGGTTTAAACATCCATTGGACGGCAAGAGCTCCGCGGCAAGAGCAGAGGGGTCTCTGTTCTTGATTTAGGGTAAAGCTCTGTAACTCACTGTGCTGGAGAACAAAGCAACCCCTGCTCGTCCCTCCTGAGGGGGACAGGCTCACAAAGGGCAGCTCTGCCCAGGCTGCCCCATACAGCACAAGGAGGGGCCTGGCTCTGCAGAGGCCTGGGCATCAGGCCCTGGGTGTGACACCAGGTGACAAGACCACCCACCTTCCACCAGCACAGCAGGAGATGCTCCAGGGGCTGACGCTGATCACGAACACCCTTCCCGACGGGGCCCTCACAGGCACAGAGTTAGGAGGGACCAGTATTAGACATGGACCCAGGTCACTCACTGGGTCAAAGAGGCCAAGAGGAAGGGCTCGTGGATTTGGAGCCAGGGAGCAGAGTGAGGGGAGGGGAAATGGGAAGGAAGGGGTCCTGTGCAGTGAGTGGGAGCGGAAGCCATCAGAGCGAAGGGGGATCAGAAGGGACAGCAGGAACCGCCGCTTGGCACAACGTTACTGGTCTCCAAGCAGGGTCAACACATGACCAATGCATGACTGACTCCTGGGTGTGCCTAACAAGATATGAGGGCAGGTGTGCAGACTACACGCACAGGAATATTCATAGCAGCCGCATCCGTAATAACCCCAATAAGAACAACCAAATGCATTCCCACAGGGGACTGGATAAGCAAACAGGAGTTATCCACACTCGAGTATGGCTGAAGAATACCTAGGATTGAAGCATCAACAACAAAGGTGAAAGAAAGTAGTACTTCTCCCATGGGCAGCAGTGGACAGTGAGAAGTGTCATAATAATAAGCTCAGCCCAATCCTCCGCCTAGCGGCGCCGGCACACCGGGTTCTAGTCCGGTCAGGGCACCAGATTCTGTCCCAGTTGCCCCTCTTCCAGGTCAGCTCTCTGCTGTGGCCTAGGAGTGCAGTGCAGGATGGCCCAACTGCTTGGACCCTGCACCCCATGGGAGACCAGGAGAAGCACCTGGCTCCTGCCTACGGATCGTGTGGTGCGCCAGCCGCGGCGGCCATTGGAGGGTGAACCAACGGCAAGGGAAGACCTTTCTCTGTCTCTCTCTCTCACTGTCCACTCTGCCTGTTAATAAAAAAAAAAAAAGCTCAGCCCTTCTCTGCTGCATGAAGTGCTCCCGGGTAAGTTTCTTAGACTCCGGAGTGGGGAATGCATGCTAGCAGCTGTTTCCTCTCATTTTGTCTTCTTGCAGTCTTATTTATGGTCTTTTATTTCTCATTTTTTAGCCTATTCTTTTTTGGCAAATTAAATTAAGAAATCTTCTAGGATTTTTATGGGAAGAACTGCTGCTCCAGCTGCCCTGCTTCTCAGTAGACCCAAGCAGCATGGATTCGAGCAGGTGTGTTTCCACTGGCAAAGGCACTGGGCAAGATCCCATGGGTTTCCTGCCTGGTTACATCACCACCAAAAAATACACTGATCGATATTTTAATTATCCTCGCATAGAAGGATATCCAGGGTGGCCGGATAGCGTATAGCCATGCTGACTTCTGACTTCAGCTACCCTAGGGTATGAAGAGAACAAAAAAGTGCCATGTTCCTTAAAAGACACATGGATATCCAGTTACAAGAAGCTCAAAGGATCCCTAACCAGATTCAACTCAGAGATGATTTTATCCAAGGCACTTTATAGTCACATTCTAAAAATACAAGGACAAGGAGAGAATCCTAAAGATACTAAGAGAAAAGTAACAAATCACCCACTGAAAAAATCAATAAAGACACATCAGGGACTGGTGCTGTGCAATAGTGAGTAAAGCTGCCGCCTGCAGTGCCAGCATCCCATAAGGGCACTGGTTTGAGTCCTGGTTGCTCCAGTTCCAATCAAGCTCCCATTATGGCCTGGGAAAGCAGTAGAAAATGGCCTAAGTCCTTGGGCCCCTGCATCCACGTGGGAGACCCAGAAGAAACTACTGGCTCCTGGATTCAGATCTGTCCAGCTCCAGCCATTGTGGCCATTTGGGAAGTGCACCAGCAGATGGAAACCCCCCCCCCCACACACACACACATGCCTCCGTAACTCTGACTTTCAAATAATAAATAAATCTTTTTTACAAAGATACATTGGAGTTGAAGCATGGTACTGATATCTTCTTGGTCTTTGGCTAAGATCCAGTGAAACACGGTGTTGAGCAAATGGACTGAACAGACATTTGGAGGACATTTCACTCAGAATACCCATTGCAGAATACCCACTGCAGAATACCCATTCTTGTCATCAGCAAAGAATGTTTTCTAGGATGGACCATATATTAGGCCACAAATCAAGTCTCAGTAAATTCTAGAAAATTGAAATCATACCACAGGGGGATCACTATGGCACAGTGTGCCACATCTCTGACTGTGGTGCAGACATCCCATATGGGCACCGGTTCAAGTCCTAGTCACTCCTCTTCTGGTACAGCTCTCTGCTATGGCCTGCGAAAGCAGTGGAGGATGGCCCAAGTCCTTGGGCCCCTGCACCCACATGGGAGATTCAAAAGAAATTCCTGGCTGCTGGCTTTGGATCAGCCCAGCTGCAGCCATTGTAGCCATTTGGGGAGTGAACCAATGGATGGAAGACCTTGTTGTTTTTCCCTCTCCCTGTCTATAACTCTGCCTCTCAAATAAATGAAATCATACCATGTATGTTCTCAGACCACAAGAGAATAAAAGTAGAAGTCAGCAACATGAAAAACATGGAATTTGTAAATACATGAAAATGACACATGCTTCTGAAATATCAATGGGTCACTGAAGAAATGAATCATGAAATGAAAAACTTTCTTGAAATTTATGAGAATCAAAACACAACATATGAAACCCTATGGGATATAGCAAAGTTGTTATGGAAACACGAGACCCCAAACAGCTAAAGCAATCTAAGCATTCTTAAAAAATGAAAATAAAGCTTAAGGCATCACAATACCAGGTTTCAAGACATATCACAGGGCGGTTACAAGCAAAACACCCCATTACTGTCAGAAAAATAGACATGCGGATGAATGGAACACATTAGAACCCCACACATCAATCCACACATCCACAACCAACTTATCTTTGGCAAACAAGATGAAAATCACTCCCTGGAAAAGGACAGATTCTTCAACAAATTATGTTGGTAAAATTGGATCTCTGCATGCAGAAGTGTGGCATAAGACCCATGCCTTACATCCAGTACAAACCCAACCACAGTGGATCCATGATCTAAACCTAACACCTGGAACCAGCAAATCACTAGCAGAAAACAGAGGAGAAACATAGCAAGGCATTGGCATAGACAGCATGTCTTGGATAAGACTCCAGAAGCATTGGAAATAAAAATCAAATAGAGACAAACAGGGTTACATCAAGCTAAGCAGCTTCAAGAAGCATAGCAATGACTCACTGAACAAAGTCAAGAAGCAACCAGCACAATCAGAGAAAATATCACAAACTATACCTGAGATAGAGGATGAATTCCAGAATATGTAATGAGCTCAGGAACTCAACAAAAATGAGTAATTCCAGTTAAGAAATAGGCTAAGGATATAGGCAGGCATTTTTTGAAGGATGAAGCACAAAGAGCCAACAGACACACGGAAAGATGCTTAGGCTCACTAAGCATCAGGGAAATGGAATTAAAAGCCACTGTGTGGTTTCACCGCATCTCAGGCAAAATGGCCATCATCCCACAACCAAAACATAACAAATGCTGGTGAGGATGTGGAGAAAAACATATCCCAACACACTGGTGGATGGAATGTTATGTGTCTCAACCATTATGAAATACAGTAAAGTGATTCCTCACAATTTTTTTTTAAAGTTCTTAAACTTTTATTCAGTGAGAGAAATGCATAGGAGAGTGAGAGCCCTATATAAAAGAGAGAAATCCGGGTTCATACCTTCCTCACAATTTTTAAAACTGAACAACCGGGGCCGGCACCATGGCTCACTTGGTTAATCCTCTACCTGCGGCACTGGCATCCCATATGGACACCGGGTTCTAGTCCTGGTTGCTTCTCTTCCAGTCTGACTCTCTGCTGTGGCCCAAGAAGGCACAAGTGCTTAAGTGCCTGCACCCACTTGGGAGACCAAGAAGAGGCACATAGCTCCTGGCTTCGGATCGGTGTAGCTCCGGCCATAGCGGCCATTTGGGGGGTGAACCAATGGAAGAAAGACCTCTCTCTCTCTGTCTCTCTAACTCTGTCAAAAAAAAAAAAAAAAAAAACAACTGAACAACCACATGGCTCAAGTAACTCCATTAATGGAAAGTTACACAAAGGATAAGATATTCGCACATAAATTGTTTCTGTACCCCCAATGTTTCTAGCAGCTCAATTCACAATAGCTAACATATGGAAGCAATCCAGATTCCCATCATCTGATGATTGGACAAAGAAAATAAAATGTGAGATTTATGTATGTGTGTTTGTGTGTGTGTATATGTATATATACATATAGAATGTTATACATAATATATGTAATAGAATACTGCTCAGCCATAAAAAAGAATGAAACCTTGTCTTAAGCAACAAAATGGATACAACTGGCAACCATTACTAGTGAAATAATCCAGTCACAAAAGGCAACTTTGTATGTTTTCTCTGATTTGTGATAGTTGATATATAGAATAGAAAAATTTAATGTATATGGGTGAAACCAACATCTGAATATCTGATTATTGTTTATAGAGCTTGTGCATACACTTAAGGAACAGTGGTCTTACTACTTCTTCTTCTATCATTAAAATTTCTACACTATCAAAACCAATCTACGGATTCAATACAACCCCTATCAAAATACCAATACCATTCTTCACAGAATTAGAAAAAATATCCAAAAATCCATATGGAATCACTAAATAACCAAAATAACCAAACTGACCCTTAGCAAAAAAAAAAAAAAATCAATCTGGAGGTATCACAGTATCTGATTTCAAGGCATACTACAAAATTAGAGAAATCAAAAGATAGGATATTGGCATGAAAACTGATGCAGAATAGAGATCCCAGAAATTAATCCAGATCCGTGCAGCCAAAAGAGCTCATATTAATTACAGGTGGTGATGCAAAACTGGACGTAACAGAATGAAGTTAGACACAAACCTCTGATCATATACAACAATGGAATGAAGATGGAGCAAAGACCAAATTTTACACCTGAAACTGTGAAGTTGCTTAGAGAAAATGTAGGGAAACACTCCAAGACATCACCCAACGCACAGGCAATTAAAACAACACTAAACACATGGAATTATATCAAACTCAGAAAATTTGCACAGCAAAAGAAATGATACATAGAGTGTAGAGACAGCCAACAGAGTGGGGAAAATGTTTGGGTGCTGCCTATCTGACAAAATATCCAGCATATATCAAATTAAAAAACTCAACAACAAAATTTAGCCTGCCAGTGAAGAAATGGACAAAAGACCTCAATAGAGTTCAACAGAAAACAAATGGCCAACACATACATGAAAAAAAACTGGACATCCTTAATGTGCTATACATTGTGAATTAATACTATAACTAGTACTCCAGCAGTATTTTTCACTTTGTGTTGCTATGTGAGGGCAAACTGTTGAATACTACGTAATATATACTAAACTGATCTTCTGTATATAAAGATAATTGAAAATGAATCTTGATATGAATGCAAAGGGAGAGGGAGCGGGAGAGGGGAGGGTTATGGGTGGGAGGGAAGTTATGGGGGGTGAAGCCATTGTAATCCATAAGCTGTATTTTGCAAATTTATATTCTTTAAATAAAAGCTTTATAAAAAAAAAAACTGGACATCAGGTAAATGCAAATCCATAACACAATCAGATATCACATCACCCCTATCAGAATGACTAAAATCCAAAAGACCCAGAGTAACAAATGCCGGGGAGGATGTTGATCAATGCAAACATTTATACACTGTTGGCATGAATGTTAAGTAAGTGCAGCCACTGTGTAAAATAGCACGGAAACATCTTTTAAAAGTAGAAAGAGAATTTCCATATGAGCCAGCAGTCTCTCTTTTGATGCTGGGTTCTAGTCCCGGTCGGGGTGCCTATTCTGTCCTGGTTGCCCCTCTTCCAGGCCAGCTCTCTGCTGTGGCCTGGGAGTACAGTGGAGGATGGCCCAAGTACTTGGGCCCTGCACCCCATGGGAGACCAGGAGAAGCACCTGGCTCCTGCCATCGGATCAGCGTGGTGCGCTGGCCGCAGCACGCTGGCCGCGGCGGCCATTGGAGGGTGAAGCAACGGCAAAGGAAAACCTTTCTCTCTGTCTGTCTGTCTGTCTGTCTCTCTCACTGTCCACTCTGTCAAAAAAAAAAAAATAGCTGTAATTTCTGGGTAGGTATCTGGTACAGTGGTCACACTGGCTCTGAGGATGGCCACATCCCACACTGGAGTGCCCACTCCTGATTCCAGCTTCATGCTAATGCATACATGGGAGTCAACAATCATGGCACAAGTACCTGGGTCCCTGCCACTCATGTGGGAGACCTAGACTGGGTTCCCAGCTCCTGGTTTCAGTCTGGGTCTCCTGCCACTCATGTGGGAGACCTAGACTGGGTTCCCAGCTCCTGGTTTCAGTCTGGGTCTCCTGCCACTCATGTGGGAGACCTAAACTGGGTTCCCAGCTCCTGGTTTCAGTCTGGCCCAGACCCAGCTGTTGTGAGTATTTGAGGGGTGAACCAGCAGATAAAGGATTTCTTTCTCACCCCCCAAAAATAAATAACACGTTTTTAAAAAGATATAATTCAAGGTACTTTTTTAATGGTTATATCATCAAAAAACTGACCTAAAAAGTGATGATGGTTTAAGATGTAAAGACTGTACTGTGGAAAACAGTATGGAGATACCTCAGAAAGTTGAATATAGACCCACCACATGACCCAGCCATCCCATTCCTGGGAATCTATCCAAAGAAAATGAAATCAACATATGAAAGAGTTATATGTACCACCATGTTCACCGCAGCACAATTCACAATAGCTAAGATATGGAATCAACCCAGATGTCCATCAACTGAAGACTGGATAAAGAAATTATGGTATATATACACTAAAGAATACTACACAGAGGTAATGTTATTTGCAACAAAATGGATGCAACTGGAAACCATTATATTTAGTGAAATAATCCAGTCACAAAAGGACAAATACCATACAGTCTCTGATCTGTGGTAACTAATAGGGTACTTAAAATGCAATCTATAGGAGCGAAACTGACACTGAGATGCGATGATTTTGAACAGCTCTAGCCTTGACTGACAGGGGACAATGTTTTCCTTGCTTGTTTGCTTGTTTTTGTTCTTTACTTCTTTTTTTCCTTCATATTAGTGAACTCTTTACTTGGTGTAGGACTAATCTTATGAGTATACATATTAACTGAAAATTGATCTCTGTAAAAATTAAGAATGGGACGGCAAGAGGAAGAAGGAAGAAGGGAAGGAGTCTGGGTGTGAGGGGGTGGGGGGGAGTATCAAGTTCCCAAATCTATACATATTAAATGCATGAAGTCATATTCCTTAAACAAAAACAAATTATATATTTATATATATGTATATATAACATATATATGACATTATATATAAAATATATATGCATATATGTCTATATATAACATATCTATATAACATTATATATATATATGTGTGTGTATATATATATATTTATATAAAACACAACAGATCTTTATAAAAAAGAGATGTAGAGGCTGTCCGAGGCTGTGAGCAAGAAGCCAAAGGAGCAGCCCAGCCTGAGGGCTCTGAAGAGCCTTTGCCGACGAGTCCCAGGTGAGTAACCAGAAAGGAGGATACTTCAGAGGGCTCTGTCTCAGAAAGCAACAGACTGAACAGCAACCAGGATGCAACACAGGGTGACTGAGTAACTAGACAGGCAGAAGAAAGTTAATGTGGAGTCCACGGGTCACATCAACTGCATAAAAACTGGAAAACCACCTTGACTGCTTGATTTATAATTGGGATTAGGGAGGCATTTGAAGGTCACCATCCAGAAGCCAAGTAAAATTCAAGAAATCTGAATACATAACTATCAAAACTTCTCCTAACAAAAACTAACACAAAGCAAAGTCAAACAAAGATAACAAGAGACATCACAGAAAGCTCACCTTTCTAGTAATAGGGAATCACCAGATATTCGTAGGAGAAAACATGGGAGCATCAGCATGCCAACAGAAAAAGGAAATTCTCCAGAAACCAAGTCTTTACAAGTATGAACATATTCAAAATGTCCAGAAGATGAGGAATGCAAATTAAAATTACACTGCAACACATCCTTTCCCCTGACAGACTCTGAAGGTCAGACAAGACTTCGCTTGGCAAAGCAATAGGCTCACCCCTCATTGGACCAATCCACCATAACTGCTCTTCCACAAACAACCGAACTGCTACCTGACTGCAGGATCTTCCTTTAAAACAAACAACAAGATTCGTTTCTTTGAAAGGCAGAGTTACAGACAGAAGAGACAGAGACAGAGATCTTCCATCTACTGGTTCATTCCCCAAATGGCCACAATGACCTAGGCCAGGCCAGGCTGAAACCAGGAGCTTCCTTTGGGTCTCTCTTATGGGTGGCAGGGCCCCAAGCACTTGGGCGCAGCTGCTTTCCCAGACCCATTCACACAATAACACAGAAGTGGAGCAGCTGGGACTCAAGCCTGCACCCGTATGGGATGCTGGCACTGTAGGCAGTGGTTTTACCCACTGCACCACACCAGGCCTGTATTCTTAAATGGATTTCCTGCTTCAGAACTTTCCTTGAGAGAAACCCCAAGTATAAAAAAGCCTGGAAGGGGCCAGCGCTGGGGCACAGTGGGTTGAAACCCTGGCCTGAGGCGGATAGAAGACTGCGCTCTCTCTCTCTGCCTCTCTGTAACTCTGCCTTTCAAAGAAATACATCTTTTTAAAAAATTAATGTTACTAAGAAGAAATCTTTAGAATTTTAAGGGTTGTTCAAAGAAATTACAGATACAAAGGAAGAAACATTATACTGTCACTACAGTTAACCTTACAGAAAAAATATTTAAGCAGCATTAACCATGGTCCTATTAATGCAGACATACCGTACAGGACTTTGTATTAGCAACTTCCTCCTTTTGTATACCTAAATTTCATAGAATGTGTGCATCCTGTAACCTCACATTTTCACCCACGACTGTATGGGGAAAAGGTAAGTAATGTATTAACTGTAGCATCCTTTTTCTTTAATAGTTCCAAATAATACAACTGCTTCTATCCTTCACCCAACACTAACCTTTGGCTTTGCCTTTTGACCTATATGAGCCAATAGGATGTCAGTATATGAGATACATAGTTTGCCTTCATGGAATACCATTATTTTGTGAAGATAAGAGCTGGCCTGGTGGAGACACAGGGCCTAACCAAGAGCCGGCACAATCACCAGCCATATGAGTGACGCCATCTGCAACAAATTAGCCTTGTCATGGAAACAAGTGAACCCTTCTTTTGATCCTAGAAAATACCAGAGCAGGAACACCCCAGCTAAGCACACCCCATGATGCTGTCTCAGAATTAAAAATAAGGTGCAGGCACTTGGCAGTTCAGACACCAGTTGGGACACCTATATCCCACACAGGCACGCTTGGATTCGAATGCTGCACCACTCCCAATCCCAGCTTTTTACTAGCACACCCTGGGAGGCAGCAGGAAATGGCTCAGGTACATGATCCCTGCTACCCACATGCGAGACTTGGGCTGAGTTCTCAGCTTCTGGCTTCAGCCTGCTCAGTCCCTGCCATTGCAGGTATTTTCAGAATGAACCAGTAGGTGGGAGATCTCTCTCCCTAGCACATCTCTGCTACGCAAAAGAATTTTTTAAAAATTCACAAAATGCCTTTTAGCCCAGTAAGCTTTTTGTTGATATATCAGGCTGAGATACTTTGATAAGTAAGGGGGAAAGAATTGAACTTCATGTCAAATACAATCATAGCCTCAACACCAAATGTAGTTTCAAAAAGTGGAATAAAGGTCAACCAGATGAGTCTCCTGCTGGCACTAAGCTGTGTGAATCACACAAAGAAACTACGGAGAGATCATAAGACTGTTTTAAATGTTTATGTCTATGCAGGCATTGGATCATGCACTATTCATAATGAACTTGCTAGCAATTGAAGTGCAACTCACCCTAGTTCTCCCATTCCAAATAGTGGAAAATAAGCTCCCAGTAATTGGCTGCGACACGTATGACTTTGAAGAATGGACTACTGCCATCAAGAGGGAAAATGTGTATTATAAAGCCCTCTGGCTCATATACTCCATGGCAAGTGCTGGCAGGGGGAGGGGGGGCAGGCATCGTCAAGGCAGTCTTTAAACCAGATTTGCTCAGTGTTAACTGCAGTTGCTGAAATTGAAGCCAGAAACAGCATGAGTTTCTGAATGCATTGTGGCAAAGCAGAAAACACTAGTGGAAAAGCCAGGGTAGCGGATATCTACACATCAGATGATCCCAGGATACCCACTTGTTCCCTGAAACTCAGCTGGTTTCTGACCAGGCAGAAAACATAAGCTATCAGGGAGAACTATCAGGACAGACACCAACATTAGCCCATCTCTAAACCCTACTGTGGCTGACAGACGAGGATTGAGAAGGCCTGGGTTCTGGAAACGGTAAAGGCAGAAAGTAGAGCAAGTGTGTACACAGGGGCTCCAAGAGGTGACAGGTTACCCTTTACTGCAGTCAACACTTTCAAGACCCCGCTAGTAACAGTCCTGGGCACTTGCATAGCCTTCTAAATCCACTCACATCTCCTTATTAAAAAAAAAAAGGATTCTATTTGAGAGACAGTTACAGAGAGAGAGGGAGAGGGAGAGGTCTTCCAACCACTGCTTTGCTCCCCAAATGCCTGCAATGGCTGGAGCTGGGCTGATCCAAAGCCAGGAGCCAGGAGCTTCTTCCAGGTCTCCCACATGGGTGCAGGGGCCCAATGACTTGGTCCATCCTCCACTGTTTTCCCAGACCATAGCAGAGAGCTGGATCAGAAGAGGAGCATCCAGGACTCGAACCAGCACCCATATGGGATGCCAGCACTACAGCCAGAGCTTAACCTACTACACCACAGTGTGGCCCCCACACCTCCCTTCTGAACATCCGCACAAAATTCCAGTGTCACCAGGTCTACGGAAGTTTGTGGAGGCATCACAGGAACATCACTCAGTTCTTGGTCATGCTGGGCAATACATCATTGTTCAGCCCATGCAAAGCTCCAATCCCTACCTTTGTGGGACTTCTCAGCTCTTCCCTGCAGTATGGTGAAAGCATGCAAAGGAAATGGGGCCACCATCCACGCCCCAAGTCTCCCTGGTGGAACTCTCTGTCCCTGGAAAGGAAGAAAGGGACAGATGTCACATGAGGACACCACAGAACCTGCACACCGGACGGCCTCACAGTGAGGCTTGGTCTGCACACACTCCAGTGACTCCTTTGGGAACTGCACACATCACAGATGGGTGGACTGACGTCACACAGGTCAGGGCCAGGACGCCAGCAATGGAGCAGAGGTGTGCCCATAGCACTCCCAGCTTCTGATCACGCACAGCCATCACCGCTTTCTGGAAAAGACCGTCTGGGTGCAGAGCTCCTGGAACCACCATCTGTCCACCTGCAGGCACTCCCCGGGCGTCTGGCAGCACAGGTCTCCTGACCCCATCTATGGCCTTCAGCACGGCCCTAGCTGCCCCCTCCCTTTCCCCACAATTCTAAGGACCTGCCCTCTGTGTTAATCATTATCTCACACATTGATATCCATATCTGCATGTGAATATAGACTGTATCATATAGAAGGCTAGTCACATTTTATGTGGATTTGAATTAAGAATATTAACATAAAATGTCACATACAAATTTGAAATTAGTCATTATTCACTTTGAAAATTATCATGAGTCATGTATCTTTCTTAAACAGATTTACTAATACAAGTATTTATTGCTATTCACTGGTAGAAATATTTACTGATACAAATACAATTTTCTCGGCCGGCGCCGTGGCTCAACAGGCTAATCCTCTGCCTTGCGGCGCCGGCACACCGGGTTCTAGTCCCGGTCGGGGCACCGGATTCTGTCCCGGTTGCCCCTCTTCCAGGCCAGCCCTCTGCTGTGGCCCAGGAGTGCAGTGGAGGATGGCCCAGGTGCTTGGGCCCTGCACCCCATGGGGAGACCAGGAAAAGCACCTGGCTCCTGGCTCCTGCCATCGGACGAGCGCGGTGCGCCGGCTGCAGCGCGCCATCCGTGGCGGCCATTGGAGGGTGAACCAACGGCAAAAGGAAGACCTTTCTCTCTGTCTCTCTCACTGTCCACTCTGCCTGTAAAAAAAAATAAATAAATAAATAAAAAATTAAAAATAAAATAATAAACAAATACAATTTTCTTACTATGCAATTAATCTTTTAAAAATCCATAATTCAAATATGTGCAATAATCACCAAGAAGCACTTTTTAAAAGATTTTATTTATTATTTATTTAAGAGGTAGAGTTACAGAGAGAGGGAGAGACAGAGAGAAAGGTTTTCCATCTGTTGGTTCACTCCCCAAATGGCTGTGTTTGCCAGAGCTGGGCTGATCCAAAGCCAGGAGCCAGGAGCTTCCTCTGGGTCTTCCCGTGAGGGTCAGGGGCCCAAGAACTTGGGCCATCTTCTACTGCTTTTCAAGTGCATTAGCAGGGAGCTGGATCAGAAGTAGAGTTGCCAGGACTCAAACTGACACCCAAATGGGATGCTGGCAAGGCCTCAGGTGTGAAGCAGTGCTCTGGGTCACTCCCCCAGAGCCTGGAGTTCCCTAGGTCTGGCCCCATGCAGTCTGGGGCTGCAGTGCCCTGGGTCTGACCCCATGCAGTCTGGGGCCACAGTGCCCTGGGTCTGACCCTGTGCAGCCTGGGGCCACAGTGGCCTGGCTCTGGCCCTGTGCAGCCTGGCCACAGTGCCCTAGGTCTGGCCCCTTGCAGCCTGGGGCTGCAGTGCCTGGGTACTGGCCCTGTGCAGCCTGGGCCATAGTGCCCGGGTGCTGGCCCCGTGCTGCCTGGGCCACAGTGACCTGGGTCTGGCCCATGAGCCTGGGCCACAGTGGCCTGGGTATGGAGCCAGGCAGTCTGGGGCCACAGTACCCTGGGTATGGCCTCGTGCAGCCTGGGGTCGCAGTGTCCTGGCTCTGGCCCCGTGAGCCTGGCTGCAGTGCTCTGAGTATGACCACGTGCAGCCTGGGCCACAGTGCCCTGGCTCTGGCCCCGTGCAGCCTGGGCCGCGGTGCCCTGGCTCTGGCCCCGTGCAGCCTGGGCCACAGTGTCTGGGCGCTGACCCCATGCAGCCTGGGCCGCGGTGTCTGGGCGCTGACCCCGTGCAGCCTGGGCCGCAGTGCCCTGGCTCTGGCCCTGTGCAGCCTGGGCCGCAGTGCCCTGGCTCTGGCCCCATGCAGCCTGGGCCGCAGTGCCCTGGCTCTGGCCCCGTGCAGCCTGGGCCACAGTGTCTGGGCGCTGACCCCGTGCAGCCTGGGCCGCAGTGCCCTGGCTCTGGCCCTGTGCAGCCTGGGCTGCAGTGTCTGGGCGCTGACCCTGGGCAGCCTGGGCCGCAGTGCCCGGGCACTGACCCCATGCAGCCTGGGCCGCAGTGTCTGGGTGCTGATCCTGTGCATCCTGGGGCCGCAGTGCCCAGGTGCTGGCAAACCAAAGGCACATTCCTGAGGTCTGGCTCTGTCTTGACACAGCCTGATGTGAATGGCTGTCTTGACTTCACAGTCCCCAGCTGCTGTGCGTGTGTGTCTGCTTGTTTGTGTGCCTGTGAGTCATTTCTTATAAAATACATTTCAGTAAAAATGTGAGTGAAGTGAAATGCAAGAGTAAATAGTCATAAAATTCAGGTAAATAAGAAAGTCAAATATAGGAAGAAATGACTCACAGTAATGGTGGCAACCCCGAGGAGGCAGCCCGAGGGTGCATGTGGAAAATCTGGTAGCAAGAGGCCACGCCTGGGGCAGGGCTCCAGCACCTGCAGGCTCTGGGCCCAGGGAGAAGCCAGGTGCTGGGGGGGGCTGGTGCAGGGATCAGATGTGCTGACCACAGCAGCTGCTCCCAAGCTCCTGAGCTGTGTGGCCTCGTCCACTGAGACGTCCTCCCCTCTCTGGCCACTCCTGTGCTCCCAGAGACCAGCATGTGAGCAGGTGAGGGGGTGCAGATGGAACAGTGTGCGAGCCCAGAGCTGGCCAGGCATGGGCGCACTAAGTGCACTGTTGGGCCGTCCTGTCCACTGTGACTCTGACTGAGCTGCTTGGTGGCTGGTGACACAGCCTGTCTGTGGACAGTCGGGTGAAGAAGGTTCTTGGGAGGGCGTGGGCAGCCTGCAGGGTTCAGAGGCTCAGGGGGAGGCTATGGTCACTCCCTGGAGGCTGCCCCTCCCTGCATCCAAGTTCCTGGAGAGGTCTTAAGATGGCCCTGCTCAGCTCACAGGTACAGACTCTCCCCTTGGCTGGGGGGCTGAGACCCAGTGACTCCGTTCAGCAGCCTGCGGGGGTGGGGAGGGGAGGGTTATCCCTGGAAAGCAGCTGGGCAGAGGGGCTGTCATTGAACCTGCGTCCTGCTGGGCAGTCTGGATGGTGTCAGACCACCTGTGTTTGCATTTCCTGGTTTGACCTGGACCCAAGAGGGGACTGCTTGCCTGCTCATCAGAATCGCTGGGCACTGACAAACAGGGTCTCCGGGACCTGGGCAGGAGGCTCTAAACGCCAATGTCTCAAACGAGCTTCCCACAGAAAATGCTGACCGTCCTTGGCCATGCTGGGCGACGACTTGCTGTAGGAGGCAACCGTCAGGCCCCAGGCCCAGTGGGGCAGCTCCACACTGACTGTTCATCCACTGGACCTGCTGACATCCCAGATCCGCTTTCCAGTGCCCCCACCTCTTCCTCCCTGATGCTGCTGCCAGCCTCGTGGTTCCTGCTGTCAGAGAAGCACGTTCTCACCTCATTTTCTGTGCCTTCAGCCTTAGTCCTGCAGAGCTTTCTAGGACAGACTGCAAAGGACAGCATGCATGCTGGCAGCCCAAGGGGCACTCATTGGCCAAGTCACGAGCCTCAGTGATGTCACGTCCTTGCCTCCCGTCTGGGATTTGATGAGCACTCCTGAGATGAAAGAGTTACAGTGAGAGAAAGAAAGAGAGTGAGAGATCATTTACATTCTGGTTCACTCCTCATATGGCAGCAATGGCTAGGGCTAGGCTGGGTTGAACCCAGGAACCTGGAGCTTCTTCCAGGTCTCCCACATGGGTACAGGGGCCCAAGCACTTGGTTCATCCTCTGCTCCCTTTCAAGACATATTATCAGGGAGCTGGATTAGAAATGAAGCAGATAGGGCTTGAACAAGCTCCCATATGGATTTCCATCACTGCAGGCAAAGATCTAACCAGGTATGCCACAAAACTGATGCTGTCATCATTCAAATTTCTACTAATATTTCCTTGGCCAGAATAATCTGGCCTTGGAATTTTTCCAGTCTAGGAGTGGATATGTGATCCTCTCACAGAAAAACACTACTGAAATTGAATGGATAGTGGTCACCACATACTAGAATTCCTTTTCTCCCACATATCTTAACTTCATTCTATATCCAGAGAGACAGTGTTAAGATCTCATCTATTTATCACTTTTCACTCAAATCCATGATTTCTAAATGAGATCAAAAGTTGTATAATGTCCAGATGTGGCTTCCCTTGATGCATGGACCTGTGTCTCAAGCAGACAAGTTTTCTGTCTTGTCTGTACGCCACTGTCCATGGTCCAAGCATGAGCAGTATATCAGAGTAGGCATTTTTATTTATGAATTACCCTTTGAAAAAAATTTAGGATGGGAGAAGGCAGGAGTACCACTTCATGACAATCTGGCCATTTAGATGTAACACATGGCTTTTGGATGGTTTGAACAATTAATAAGTTTATTTGGAGCCAATCTAATCCATTTACAAGTTTTAACAATAGCTGCCATTGTTGTAACCTTCCTAAATTCACCATGCAGTTGACTATGATTGTGCTGGATTTCTAAATGTTTTCTTGAAAATTTTTTGTAAGAAAAAAAATAAGCAAACTTCTCAATATTAAATGATAAAAGCCACAATGAAAATCCTTTGAGAATTTTCCATTCCTCTGTATCCTTAAATTTCTAATTTTTTCCTATTCTCTTTCTCTCTTGCATGCATGATTTGGATATTTTTATGAGCGCATTTTCCTTTAGTCCTACCAAACAGAGTAAATAGTAACTGATACTTGATACCAATCTTTTCCTAAAACTGTCAATCTATGGAGGTAAATGTTATTTGACTTACACTTAGGTTATGATTGTCATTAGGTACACACAAGTGTTTAGCAAATAGTTGGAAATGTGCAGTATGAAAAAAATGCCTAAATTTCAGTATTTTTATAACAAAATAAGTTTATTTTCTTATTGAACTCTATGAATTTTTGAAAACCCTAAGTTTATGTAACCCCTAGAAAACAGAGATGCTCACTCTTATTCTCCTCATCTTCATTTATATCAGTCCTTGTTTTACTTTTGTGTTTCATTTACCAGTTTGATCAGCAGATAATTTTTTCTGACTCATATTGCCCATCCAGGAAGTGTAATGTTTGTGTTTTTTTCTTTTAACTCTCCTCAGATTCCCAGTGTAGTCTTTCTTTCTTTCTCTTTCCTTCAGAAGTTATTTATTAGAGAGGAATAGAGAGAGAGAGAATGAGAACTCCACCTGCTGGTTTCCTCTCCAAATACATGTACTGACTGGGCCTTGGCTGAGAGTGATCCTGTAGCTGGAAACGTGGTCTGAGTCTATAATGAGGATAGAAGGAATCCAAGCACCTGAGACATCATCACTCCCACCCATGGTCTGAGTTAGCAGGAAGCTGAGGTCAAGTCTCAAAGCTGAGAATCAACCCCATACACCAATGCCGTACATGTGCATGCTAACTTCTGCATTAAATTTCCACAATTCCATGTGGCTTTTGTATGTTACTTTTATATTCTGTTAATGTTGTATTATTCTGGTAGTAGTTTTCAGGGGAATCTTTGGGTTTTGAGGTTACAAATTATATGGAAATCATAATTATCTCCAATTTTGCTTCTTTCAATCAACTAATAAATATCCGGCCGGCGCCGTGGCTCAACAGGCTAATCCTCCGCCTTGCGGCGCCGGCACACCGGGTTCTAGTCCCGGTCGGGGCGCCAGATTCTGTCCCGGTTGCCCCTCTTCCAGGCCAGCCCTCTGCTGTGGCCCAGGAGTGCAGTGGAGGATGGCCCAAGTGCTTGGGCCCTGCACCCCATGGGAGACCAGGAAAAGCACCTAGCACCTGGCTCCTGCCATCGGATGAGCGCGGTGCGCTGGCCGCAGCGCGCCGACCGCGGCAGCCATTGGGGGGTGAACCAATGGCAAAGGAAGACCTTTCTCTCTGTCTCTCTCTCACTGTCCACTCTGCCTGTAAAAAAAAAAAAAAAAAAAAAAAAAAAAAAAAAAAAAAACAACTAATAAATATCCAACAGAATTAAAATTAAAATTGTGCTGATAAGGTGTGGGGTCATCTGGGAATGGGGTGTGGATGGGGAGGGGTTAGGGGTAAGGTTAGATGTCAAGGAACCCTGTGTGTGGGTGGCTACAGGTGGCCTGAGCTGCCACCAGGCCAAGTGGGAGATGGCAATCTTGGGCAGGGAAGATTGAAGGTGCCTATTGCAAAGGAAGAGGCATGGCTGCTGTGGCCACCTGGCAGCAGGGAGCCAGCAGCTTTGCACAGGGATTGTCTCCTTACCAGACTATGAGCTCCTTGAAAGAAACAATCATGTCTTACTCATCTTTGTTTTCTTTGAGTCCACTACAATTTCTTATTTTATTTTATTTTATTTTATTTTATTTTATTTTATTTTATTTTATTTATTTTGACAGGCAGAGTTAGACGGTGAGAGAGAGAGACAGAGAGAAAGGTCTTCCTTCTAGTGCATCATCCCCCAAATGGCCACTATGGCCGGCATGCTGCGCCGATCTAAGCCAGAAGCCAGAGGCCAGGTGCTTCCTCCTGGTCTCCCATGCGGGTGCAGGGCCCAAGCACTTGGGCCATCCTCCACTGCCTTCCCGGGCCACAGCAGAGAGCTGGACTGGAAGAGGAGCAACTGGGACAGAAGCAGCGCCCCAACTGGGACTAGAATCTGAAGTACCAGTGCCACAGGTGGAGGATTAGCCTAGTGAGCTGCGGCACTGACCATCTACTATAGTTTCTGATACATAATTCATGCTGAATTTTGGGACATGGCCACTGCTTTACCAGGGTCTGATACTAGTAACAACCACAGTAGAAGGTCGTAGTTGCAGACAGGTATTTCTAGTGCCAAACTAAGGTTAAAAAAAAAAAAAAGCTAGTTTGAAACAGCTCTCTCTATATATAAAGCTACAGGTGGAGAAAAAAAAGCAAAATTCAGTAGTTCTTACAATCCTAAATGAGATGAACAGCTCACTATAAATGTGACCCCACAGATTTACATTGGAATTTTGGGTTTGGAGTCACCACACTTTAAAAGCAGATGGTTTATTAGGAAGAATAAGGATAGATTTTAAACCTGCTCTATTAATACACAATAGAAAATTGAAAAGAGTGATGGATAATGCTTCCACCCTGAGTGTTAAAGCAGTCCCTTAAGAAACCCACCTTGTCTTCAGACTGCACTAGCACTACTGTTGAAGATCCTCCCATTCAAGAGCTACTCAGTTCATCAGAAAATAATGAATATATAGCATCTGCCAGTGCACAGGTGGAATCTGAAGTGAGAAACATTATATCCTGAAAAATCTAACTCTGAAAATAGTTCTGCCTTTGATAAATGAAGGCAGCCAGAGGGGTGTGAGGATCTGTATGGCATCAGTTTGCAAATGCCAACACAGGAACTTTGCCATCAGGGTGGAAAGAAAAAAAAGATCTTGATTCTTTTTCCTCAGATTGCATCTCACAGGTGCCCTGAGCAGACATAGAAATGCATTTTAGACAGCAAAAGTCATTCTGCCCAAAGGGATTGACCCAAAGGACCATCCTAAGAGACAAGAAAGCATGTCTTTATTAATTGTCCTAGCCTGGTAGGCATTCTTGTCTTGCAGCACATTACAAGATCAGTCTAAATCAAGATCCAGAAGCCAAAAGGGATGACATTCTTATAGAGAGGGTAAAGTTGCCACCTAGGACACTGGTATCACAAATGAGCCAGTTTGAGTCTCAGCTGCCACACTTGTGATCCAGCTCCATGGAGATGACCCTGGGAAAGTAGCACAAAGAAATTAAGTGCTTAGGCCTCAGTCACATTCATGAGAGACAATGATGGTGTTCCAGGATCCTGACTTTGGCTTGGCTCAGCAATGGTCACTGTTTTTGCTCTGTAGAAAGCATCAACAAGCAAAACCCCCCTGACAGAAGCCATCACCTGACCTATACTTGAGGTAAGACACAAATTAAATTATCTGCAAGCCTTTTCCCATCATCTCAATGCTTCCTTATTAAGCATTTTTAGGAAGCCAGTTGTATTAACCCTTATACACTGATCATACAAAAATGTGATGGGACCAGACATCTGTATGCAACAAGAACCCCTTGTTATCTTTTTTTTGTTTTTGTTGTTTTAGTCCAGGGAGTTTAGAATCCACTGAATGAAAAACAACCATCTGGGCTTATTTAGAGCACATTATTCTGATTGAAGTTGATCATTAAATTCTATTTAAAATTAAAAGATCAGAGTATCTTCTGATTTGTATAAGTTCCTCCTATGTAGCTTTCTACTACTTATCGAGGGACTGGTCTGGATTATTGACCTCAATTTCCACAGTTTCTCTATGAAGGATGAGGCACCACTCTCATCCCATTTTACCTATGGGAAACAAAGCAACCAGAAGATCAAGGCACTTGCAAGTCACAGTCAGAAAGCAGCAGTGGTAGAGCCAGGACTCCAACAACACAGACTACAGACCAATCACTATTTAACATTTTTTAACATGTGAAAATATATGGTACATCTTTTTAAGCTTTTATTTAGTAAATATAAATTTCCAAAGTACAACTTTTGGATTATAGCGGCTTTCCCACCCACAGCCATCCCATCTCCCACTTCCTCTCCCATCCCATTCACATCAAGATTCATTTTCAATTATCTTTATATACAGAAGATCAATTTAGTATATACTAAGTAAAGGCTCTTGTTATGAGCTGCCAAGGCTATGGAAGCCTCTTGAGTTCGCCAACTCCAATCTTATTTAGACAAGGCAATAGTCATGGTGGAAGTTCTTTTCTCCCTTCAGAGAAAGGTACCTCCTTCTTTGATGGTCCGTTCTTTCTGCTGGGATCTCACTCACAGAGATCTTTCACTTAGCCCAGGTTTGGTTTGTTTGTTTGTTTGTTTGTTTGCCACAGTGTCTTGGCTTTCCATGCCTGAAATACTCTCATGGGGTTTTTAGCCAGATCTGAATGCCTAAAGGGCTGATTCTGAGGCCAGAGTGCTGTTTAGGACATCTGCCATTCTATGAGTCTGCTGCATATCCTGCTTCCCATGTTGGAACAATCTCTCCTTTTTAATTCTATCAGTTAGTATAGACCTTTGACTCTTAATCCTATCATTATGATACATTATGAACTGAAACTGATCCCTTTGACTAGTGAGATGGCATTGGTACATGCCACCTTGATGGATTTGAATTGGAATCCCTGGCACATTTCTAACTCTAGCATTAGAGGTGAGTCCAATTGAGCATGTGACAAACTGTACATCTCTTCCCTCTCTTATTCACTTTTCAGTTAAATTTAAACACCTCAGAATAATTGTGTGTTAATTAAAGAGTTCAACCAATGGTATTAAGTAGAACAAAAAATTACTAAAAGGAATAAAGTAGTAAGTTGTTCTTCAACAGTCAGGTTAAGGGGTGATTAAGTCATTGTTTCTCATAGTGTCCATTTCACTTCAACAGGTTTCCTTTTAAGTGCTTAGTTAGCTGTCACTGATCAGAGAGAACATATGATATTTGTTCCTTTGGGACTGGCTTATTATCTTCTCAGACTGCAGTGAATGAAGCTGGAAATCAACAACTCAGGAATCCCTAGAGCATATGCTAACACATGGAGACTGAACAACATGCTCTTGAATGAACACTGGGTCATAGAAGAAATCAAAAGAGAAATCAAAAACTTTCTGGAAGTGAATGAGGATAACATCACAACATGTCAAAACTTATGGGATACAACAAAAGCAGTGTTAAGAGGAAAGTTTATAGCAATAGGTGCCTACATCAAGAAATTGGAAAGGCACCAAATAAATGAGCTTTCAATGCATCTCAAGGATCTAGAAAAAATGCAGCAAACCAGACTCAAAACTAGTAGGAAAAGAGAAATAATTAAAATCAGAGAAGAAATCAACAGGATTGAATCCAAAAAAATTTACAAAAGATCTACCAAATGAAGAGCTGGTTTTTTGAAAAAATAGACAAAATTGACACCCCATTGGCCCAGTTAACTAAAAAAAGAAAAAACCCAAATCAATAAAATCAGAGATGAAAAAGGAAACATAACAACAGACACCACAGAAATAAAAAGAATTATCAGAAATTACTACAAAGACTTCATGCCAGCAAACAGGGAAATCTATCAGAAATGGATAAATTCCTGGACACATGCAACCTAAATAAATTGAACCAGGAAGACATGGAAAACATAAACAGACCCATAACTGAGACAGAAACAATAATAAAGGCCCTCCTAACAAAGAAGAGCCCAGGACCTGATGGATTTACTGCTGAATTCTACCAGACATTTAAAGAAGAACTAACTCCAATTCTTCTCAAACTATTCAGATCAAAAAAGAGGGAATCTTCCCAAATTCTTTCTATGAAGCCGGCATCACCTTGATCCCTAAGCCAGAAAAAGATGCAGCATTGAAAGAAAATTACAGACCAATTTCCCTGATGAACATAGACACAAAAATTCTCAATGAAATTCTGGCCAATAGAATGCAGCAACACATCAGAAAGATGATCCACCCAGACCAAGTGGGATTTATCCCTGGTATGCAGGGATGGTTCAATATTCGCAAAACAATCAACGTGATACACCACATTAACAGATTGCAGAAGAAAAACCATATGATTATCTCAATAGATGCAGAGAAAGCATTTGATAAAATACAACACCCTTTCATGATGAAAACTCTAAGCAAACTGGGTACAGAAGGAACGTTCCTCAATACAATCAAAGCAATTTATGAAAAGCCCACGGCCAGCATCCTATTGAATGGGGAAAAGTTGGAAGCATTTCCACTGAGATCTGGTACCAGACAGGGAAGCCCTCTCTCACCACTGCTATTCAATATAGTGCTGGAAGTTTTAGCCAGAGCTATTAGGCAAGAAAAAGAAATTAAAGGGATACAAATTGGGAAGGAAGAACTCAAACTATCCCTCTTTGAAGATAATATGATTCTTTATTTAGGGGATCCAAGGAACTCTACTAAGAGACTATTCAAACTCACAGAAGAGTTTGGCAAAGTAGCAGGATATAAAGACAATGCACAAATATCAACAGCCTTTGCATACACAGGGAATGCCACAGCTGAGAAAGAACTTCTAAGATCAATCCCATTCACAATAGCTACAAAATATCATAAAGGTTGGAATAAATTTAACCAAGAATGTCAAAGATCTCTATGATGACACTTACAAAGCATTATAGAAAGAAATAGAAGAGGATACCAAAAAATGGAAAAATCTTCCATGCTCATGGATTGGAAGAATCAATATCATCAAAATGTCCATTCTCCCAAAAGAAATTTATAGATTCAATGCGATACCAATCAAAGGACCAAAGATAGTCTTCTCAGATCTGGAAAAAATGATGCAGAAATTCATATAGAGACACAGGAGACCTCAAATAGCTAAAGCAATCTTGTACAACAAAAACAAAGCTGGAGGCATCACAATACCAGATTTCTGGGCATACTATAGGGAGGTTATAATCAAAACATCATGGTACTGGTACAGAAACAGATGGATAGACCAATGGAACAGAATAGAAACACCAGAAATCAACCCAAACAACTACAGCCAACTTATATTTGATCAAGGATCCAAAACCAATTCCTGGAGCAAGGACAGTCTATTCAACAAATGGTGCTGGGAACACTAGATTTCCACATGCAGAATCATGAAGCAAGACCCCTACCTTTCACCTTACACAAAAATGCACTCAACATGTATTAAAGACCTAAATCTATGACCCGACACCATCAAATTATTAGAGAACATTGGAGAAACCTCGCAAGATGTAGGTACTGGCAAAGACTTCTTGGAAAAGACCCCAGAAGTACAGGCAGTCAAAGCCAAAATTAACTATTGGGATTGCATCAAATTGAGAGTTTCTGTATTGCAAAAAAACAGAAAAGTGAAGAGGCAACTGACATAATGGGAAAAAATATTTGCAAACTATGCAACAGATAAAGGGCTGATAACCAGAATCTACAAAGAGATCAAGAAACTCCACAACATCTAAACAAACAACCCACTTAAGAGATGGGCCAAGGACCTCAATAGACATTTTTCAAAAGAGGAAATCCAAATGGCCAACACACACATAAAAAAAATGTTCAGGATCACTAGCCATCAGGGAAATGCAAAGCAAAACCACAATGAGGTTTCACCTCACCCCAGTTAGAATGGCTCACATTCAGAAATCTACCAACAACAGATGCTGGTGAGGATGTGGGGGAAAAGGGACACTAACCCACCGTTGGTGGGAATGCACACTGGTTAAGCCACTATGGAAGGCAGTCTGGAGATTCCTCAGAAACCTGAATATAACCCTACCATTCAATCCAGCCATCCCAATCCTTGGAATTTACCCAAAGGAAATTAAATTAGAAAACAAAAAAACGGTCTGCACCTTAATGTTTATTGCAGCTCAATTCACAATAGCTAAGACCTAGAATCAACCTAAATGCCCATCAACAGTAGACTGGATAAAGATATGGGACATGTACCTTATAGAATACTATACAGCAGCCAAAAATGATGAAATCTGGTCATTTGCAACAAAATGGAGGAATCTGGAAAACATCATGCTGAGTGAAATAAGCCAGTCCCAAAGGGACAAATATCATATGCTCTCCCTGAGTGGTGACAACTAACCAAGTACCAAAAAGGAAACTTGAAGTGAAATGGACACTATGAGAAATGGCGACTTGATCAGCCCTTGTCCTGACTGTTGATTTACAACTTAACACTTTTTCTCTTTTAGTATTTTTTTTTTGTTCTACTTAATACTCTTGGTTGAACTCTGTAATTAACACACAATTATTATTAGAAATCAATAGAACTTAAATTGCTATTGTTCACAGATCCTGCATTGGGAATATTAGGGAGGACTGAGTGTTTGTGTGGTTCAGGGTCTTTCTTGAGGCTGAATTCAGACATTCACTGGCGCTGTAGTCATCTGAAGGGATGACAGACCGATGGGTTCATGTAAAGTTCATTCACATGATTGACAAGCTGTCACTGCATTTTGGCTATAGCCCAATTCCAACACACATGCATCTGTCCACAGGATTTACTGAGTGTCCTTGCAGCATAGGGTCTACCCCATAGGAAATTATCTAAGTAGAGGAAAATGATCTTTTAACAGCCTCAGAAGTCAGATGTCATCTCTTGCATGACATTTTACTGTTTCTACAGGGCTATCTCAGATTAAGTGAGTGTGCAGAGGGTATGGACACTGATAAGGATCATTAGGGATCATCTTGGAGATTGGTTGCAATAGTATTTGAAAGAACATGAAGCATTTCTGAAAAGATGTACAAGAGAGAAAGGGAGGGATGATGGGAGAGAAGAAAATATTTTGATTCCCATAAACTGATAACAAAGAGAAATAATGTACCCAGGGTTTCCTTGAGATCCCTGAGGCCACATTGCAGTTCCCTCACAAGAGCATGCCTGAAGCAGGTGCAACTTCTAAGACAGAGATTCCAGATGAGTCACAAAAAGCCAGAATGCCATGAGATGCTCCTCTGGGCTCCAGGAAGCACAGCTGTTCTCTCTACCTCTTTTGCCTACCTCACCTTTGCTGAGGCTATGATGTGACAGTTACCTGAGGATGAATCTGGCTTGACACACATGGTCTTAAAACCAACAGTAAAATGTAGTGATGCCTCTGGGGAGGGAAGGATATTGTTGTTTTCTTGGATGCATCAATTTCATTGCCACCAGCTTTCTAGTGAGTATGGAGCAGAAATCTGGAATACCACAGGAGAAAAATAAATGGGAATATAGCACTTTCCTTGCTCTTTTTTTTTTTTTTTTTGACAGGTAGAGCAGACAGTGAGAGAGAGAGACAGAGAGAAAGGTCTTCCTTTGCCGTTGGTTCACCCTCCAATGGCTGGCGCACTGCACTCATCCTATGGCAGGAGCCAGGTGCCAGGTGCTTTTTTCCTGGTCTCCCATGGGGTGCAGGGCCCAAGCACCTGGGCCATCCTCCACTGCACTCCCGGGCCACAACAGAGGGCTGGCCTGGAAGAGGGGCAACCGGGACAGAATCCGGCGCCCCGACCGGGACTAGAACCCGGTGTGCCGGCGCCGCAAGGCGGAGGATTAGCCTGTTGAGCCATGGCGCCGGCTTTTCCTTGCTCTTGAGAGTAAAAACTAGTATGTGTAACTGCTCCAGTCTGTAAAGATGGAAGAATTTAACAGCCAGATTTATCTAAATATTAGGGGAGGATAGTTAACATTAAAAAAGAAGAAAAAGAAAAGCCAGGGCCATGGCATAGTAAGCTAAGCTTTTACCTGCAGCACCAGCATCCCATATGGGTGCAGTTCATATCCCAGCTGCTGCACTTCTAATCCAGTCTCTGGTATGACATGTGTAAGCAGTGGAAGATGGTCCAAGTGCTTGGACCCCTGCACCCGTATGAAGACCAAGAATAAGCTCCTGGATCCTGCCTTTGGATCAGCTAAGGTCCAGACATTGTGGCCATCGGGGAATGAACAAGGAGACAGAAGACCTTTCTCTCTGTCTCTCCCTCTGTCTGTAACTCTGCCTCTCAAATAAATAAATAAAATCTTAAAGATTTGTTACTCTCCTCCTATTGAATCCACTCTCACCTGTTCTAACACTGGATAGCAGTCTTTAGTAATATTCATGAAGCACCTGACTCTCCCGTGTCTTTGGTCCCCTCTTCTTAACCATAGTACTCATTACTGAAGCTCAAGGCCCTAATATCAGTATCTGATGTATTATTACAGCTCTGAGTCACCCAAATCATTCAAAACAACATGCAACACTGACCTTTACCTGTAGATGGATCTCTGAAGGTCAAAAGAGAGAAGGGAGAAAAACCTGTGGACACATTTTGGGTGGCAACGGTTCACATTAAAGCTCAGGGGAAATGTCTAAGACTCTCCTCAACACTATTACCAATCACTCACCACTGGCTTTCCTATCTTGATCTGATCACCTCTTCACATCATCTTCCCTTCTCCAAATGTGAAAGCAATGTCCACCAGAGCAGAGTTCGCTCAGGACATTATGGCAATTTCTCAACCCCCTATACTATAGATAGCACTTTGGGAGACTGAACAAGACCTAAAGATGTCAAATAAACACAGTCTTAGGACTTTTCTTTTGCCAGCTCCAGACACACACTCCCCTAGAGGCCCTGAATCATTGTAGGACTTTTAAAATGCAGCAAGGAAAAGAAAACACAAATGCAGTAGTAACGGGAACATTGGTAAAAGTCTAGAAAAGGTTTCTGAACATGTGAAAAAGTTATTTTCTCTTTCCATTTTTGTTGGAAATTTGCATGATGTCTAATCCTCAGAGGCCTAACTAAAGTTTTAGTTACAAATAATGCAAGTTTCCTAAAATAGAAACAAATAAAGGTAAGGCAGAAATTTTGTCTTTCCTCCTTTTAAATCCAGCTCCTAAATTTCTCACTACTTTAGTCTTTAAACAAAAACCTCACTGCTCAGAACAGAAGTGGCCTCATTCCAACAAACACAAAGGCTTGTCTCTGAATCGCTGCCAGTTGGCACCTGGCTACTCCCATCCAAGGTAGAGGAGATAACACCCAGTGAAGTCCAAAGTATATTTCAAAGGCAAACAGCCCACTATCACATGCGTGGAATGGACAATGCCAAGTGTCACTTTTTTTTCCCAGCTCTTTTCTTTCTCACTGAATTAGCCACACTCACCTACATCTTGACAAAGCTATGTGCCAATGTAGGTCTTCAAAGTACCTGAATTTCTAGTGAGAGCTCATGGGGATTCAGTAGTGGTAAGGCTGAAAGCTATGTTAAATTGTTCCTGGGTCCTACAGAAGCACAGCACTTGTTTTTCCCACTGTGTTATAGCTCTCCAAAAATACAGCCAAAATCCCTTTGCCTGGGTAGCCAAAGGTTGCCTTGTGTTTCTCTCTTGAATCCCTAGGAGAAGAAAAAGGGCCAACATCCCTTTGGAAGACAGAAAGCAAAATAACTCTTTACATCACCCTCTTCTGAAGGTTGGCTGAGATGGGATACACTAATATTCTCAGATTTCACATTCAAGGTGTGATGCAAAGTCCCTTGGTGCCTCAAACTCTTCTCTACTCCTATCAACTTAGGTCATATATAAGGCCTTTTGAAAGTCTTAACCTTAGGCTAGCACTCTGGCATAGCAAGTAAAGCCATCGCCAGCAGCTCTGGCAACCCTATGGGCTCTGGTGAGAGTCCCAGCTGCTCAATTTATGATTCAGCTCCCTGCAGATGTGCCTGGGAAAACAGTAGAGGATGATACAAGTTCTTGAATCTCTGAACCCAAGTGGGAGATCCAGAAGAAACCCCTGGCTTTGGATCAGCCCACCTCTGGCCATTGCAGCCATTTGGGGAGTAAACCAGCGGGTGGAAGATCGATCGATCGATCGATCGATCTCTCTCTCTCTCTCTCTCTCTCTGCCTTTCAAACAAAATAAATATTTTTAAAGGAAAACCTTTTGGAATCTGTAGACTGTGTGTGTGTGTGTGTGTGTGTGTGTGTTAGTGTATACAATCAACTAGACTGACAAATCCAAACAAAAATTAACCATTGTCATTAAGAAATGCTTCCAGGTTTGAATGCTGACTTTGTCATGCTTAGCAATAGATCTTGGGTAATCTCTGTTCCTCTTCATCTGGAAAATGATAACAATAGTTATATCTAGTGCTTAAGCAAAAATGAAATGGGGCAACACATTTAAAATACTAGTAGTCATGTCTGGCATATAATGACTCAATAAATACTGGTTAACCACTATTACTACTATATCCTAACAGGCTATTTCCAATACTCTGAGTTTATAAGATCAATCAACACATCATGCAGCTGCAGAGGGATCAGTGTCTCCCATATTCCTCCCTAGAGTGCTCTAGACCACACATAGGGCAAACTATATCCAAGGAGACTTTTAAAAATACACAAGACAAATGGAATTAAAGGGCCAGTGCAGTGGTACAGTGGGTTAATCCTCCACCTGCAGTGCCCGCATCCCATATGGGCACCAGTTCTAGTCCTGGCTGCTCCTCTTCGAATCTAGCTCTCTGCTGTGGCCTGGGAAAGCCATAGAAGATGGCCCAAGTGCTTGGGCCCCTGCACCCATGTGGGAGACCAGGAAGAAATACCTGGTTCCTGGCTTCAGATTGGTGCAGCTCTGGCTGTTCTGGCCATTTGGGGAGTGAACCAATGGAGGGAAGGCCTTTCTCTCTCTCCCTCCCAATGTCTGTAAATACATAAAATCTTTTTTAAAAAAAAAAAGAAAAATGGAATTAAAAGGTAAGTTAATTGTATTACAATTAAAAAATTGATACCTAGTTTTTCCCTGACACACATTTTTAATGGAATTTTTGAAAACTCTTCATGTACCCTAGTCTATATCATGGGCAACATATTGATTTTCAGAGTCCTTTTGCTTGCACACTATATTTTCTCACTTGATTTCACTCACATATAAAAGCCCTAGGAAATCATGGGAGTAGCCATTAATAGGTCAGGACTCCCACTATCAATAGTCACTGGGTTCCACACTCCCCTTCCTTCTCACAACTAAGTTCAGCTAAGTCAAAGAAAAAAGGGCAGTTTTTTGTATTTTATTGCTGAAAACATCAATCTTAAGACATTTTAAGTTCTCTTTCAAAGCTTCAAGTTGGAGAGAGGACATTTATCCAAGGCCCATGATCTAGGTAGCTGATTATTTTTAGCATCTTTGAGCAAGAATTGTGAATGAGCTTTTAATCTGAAAGGCTTAAATCACCGAAGTGTTCCAAGTTTCAGGGAAGCATCACAGAATTCAAAGAAAATCTCATCAATCCCTTTATCAGTTCACTTCCTGACACTCACCTTCCAAAAAAAGCAGCCAAAAGACTTTCTAAGATCACAGATACACTTTAGTGGAGCCACATTCCAAGTCCTTGTTTATAAATCGGTTTTTAAATGGTCAGTGATTGAGGTAATATACTTAATCTCCATATACAAGTCCACAAAACAAGACAAGCTGTGTGCCAAGAAAGAGGAGACAGCATGAAGCCACAGGCAGTCCAGGTTTATTCAGAAGGTTCATTCACTCCAAGGTGAATGCATGGCAGAGTTCCCAACAAACACAGGAAAGAAAGAACCCCCTGTCTTACAGACTAGTGCTTTATATAGTACAAAAGTGGTGGGAAGGAGCTTGGAGGTCTGAGCTAAAGCAGGACTGCTGAGATAGAGAAGTGCTTGGGTTAGATTTAAAGGTCCTTTGAGGTCACAATGTGAGCTGGGAGGGGTTTGAAATGAGGCTGGATTCTGAGGCTGAGCTGCTAAGACAGAGGGAGACAGCTTGGGAAGAGTGAAGGAGATCTCAGGCTGATAGCAGGAGCTTTCATATATTGCTGTGTCCAAAAGTTGAGGCAGGGCAAGGATGGTCAAGGCGGGGTGGGGGGAAGAGGATGTATAGCAAGACAGAGAAACAGGAGCCTGCTTGTTGTGTAGGTGAGAGGTCAACATGGATGTAAGATTTTTTCTTTCCTCCATCCCTCCATCACTGTGTATGATAAATCCAGAATAAAGGATACTTTGATGGCAAATTTCTGATATAAATTCTATAATAAAAATTTAGCCAATCAAAATCTTTTACAGTTCAGATAGGTTTCTGTGGGTGATCCCATGGGACTGCCTGCCCTGCCCCATGCAGAAAGTTGAGAGGGCATGGCGCACCATGCTTGCTGGGAGGGACCCCACAGCCTGACTGCTGGCAAGTTGCAGGAGCTCCAGGCCCATTTTCTCCATTCCCCACTTCCTGTTGGAAGCCTTGTGGCTGTGATTTTGTGGTTCATAAACAGAGAGCTGATAAGCAACACCCAGATGTGGGCTGGTTGCACAAAGGAGCCCAGGAGCCTATGTGTCCTACGTGACCTATAAGTCGATTAGTTAGAAGCCTTTTGGCATGCTGCCCCTTCTGCCCTATAGAATTGCTGTTACCACCCCAGGTTTTTTTCTTCTCCTCCTACCCTATACAAATCTGTGCCTGATTGCTAATAAACAGACATGCTCATCAGGTCTGTCTTTGGTGCTTCTTGTTGAGTGACACCTTCGCTCTTGCAGCCTGACAAATGAGAGTCTCACACAAAGAGACACAGATGTCAGTCTTTTGATAATGGGATTCATGTCTGGCTGCCTTTCAGCTGGGAATCTGAGGAAATGTCTAGCAAGGGTCAATGCCATAGGAGTTGTCAGAGACCTAGTAGAGAAAATGACGTGCACCACCAATGGCAAAATCCAGCTCTAATGACAGAACTCCAAATCCCCAATATGGAGCCACACATTTAGCATCTTTCAAGTCAGCAAGGAGTACTTACATTTTGCAAGAACTCTCAATCAAATCTCAAGCTATATGCATGCCTACATTTGTTTTAAGAAAATATCATTTGTTGGGCCATTTTAGGAAAGACAAACAGAATATTAGCCACATTAGGCCCTTTATTCACAAGTTCCTACATCATTACTAGCACCAATTCAGACTTAAGAGGAGGGCAAAAAAAATTGCTAACCTTGAGTGTGCATCTTGGGGAAGGGGCTAAGGGGATGTAGTATTTCCTATGTCTTTGCTCATTTTCTAGCCTGCAAACCTCCCTTCCCCTTCTCTAGTAGCCCCAGGTAAGAAATCAGCCTGTCTCACTTGCTCACAGGTCCTTCTTGAAAATCCCATGGCCCACTCTCCCTCTGTCAGATCCTCACTCATATCAGGCATGTGGGTGAACACATGGGACAGCACCAAACATTGCACATATGGTTGTCATTATGACCCACAACCTGCATACATTAACCAGAATCTCATCTGGTGGTCTTTCAGCATCACCCACCCAGGTTGTTGCACTCAACTCAGGCTCATCTAAGTTCAGAGGAGCATAAGGGGAAGGACATGTAGTAGGATGTAGGGGATGGATGCTAATTACCTCCCCACCCCACTTCCCCTGCAGCTGCACAGTGTCCCCAGGCTGAGCCCTGCCTTGCAGGGCTACCCCTGCCACATCACCTTCTGAAAATATTATTGCCATGGCAACTTTCCAACCTTGAGGCCAGTGCTTCATACTTCCTCTGACTGTAGGTCTACACACATCCCTTGGACTCATCAGGCACTCCAGGAGCAGATTCGCTCCATGCATACTGCAGTGCTGGCCAGGCAGAGACAGGATTAGCTCAAACCACTGCCACTAGTCATCCCTGATGTGTCAACAGCTGCAGCCAGTACCATGAGGCCACAACTCACAAAACGTCTTCAGGCCTTCTGTGATCATCCTACTCTGGGCAGATGTGTGATGCAGCAAGCCTCTGAGTCTTTTGCTGGATCCTTTGACCAATGGGCTCTAGTGGGGCAGGGCTTTTCCTCCCCAAATGCTTTCTACACTGTCAAGATAGTGCTTGTCCAATTCTGGTCTTTGGGATTTGTCATTGTTCCAGAGAGCATGTACTCAGGAGGTGGGTGGCTGGGCACTTCTGAAGTGTGAATAGGATTTTTTCTTTTTGTAAGGAGGACTCTATGGTTGAGCATGACCAAAGTCCCCTGCCTCAGTTTTCTCACCTTCAAGTACACCCATAAGGTGAGAATAGATTCATGAGTCTTCCATTTACATGATACCTCAAGATTCTGTTCATTCAGCCATTTGTTATCATGTGCCCTGTGATGTGGGGCTATGGGAGATCTGGTGACAAGGCCAGAAAAGCCTTCCTATGAAAGAGGGAATCTCAGGGTTAAAAAGATTCTGGATTTGGCCGGCCGTGGCTCAACAGGCTAATCCTCCGCCTTGCGGCGCCGGCACACCGGGTTCTAGTCCCGGTCAGGGCGCCGGATTCTGTCCCGGTTGCCCCTCTTCCAGGCCAGCCCTCTGCTGTGGCCCGGGAGTGCAGTGGAGGATGGCCCAAGTGCTTGGGCCCTGCACCCCATGGGAGACCAGGATAAGCACCTAGCACCTGGCTCCTGCCAGCGGATGAGTGCGGTGCGCCGGCCGCAGCGCGCAGGCCACGGCAGCCATTGGAGGGTGAACCAACGGCAAAGGAAGACCTTTCTCTCTGTCTCTCTCTCTCACTGTCCACTCTGCCTGTCAAAAAAAAAAAAAAAAAAGATTCTGGATTCAAATGTGGGGAGCTCCCACAATCCCCTCAGCCAAAGCCAGAGATGATTTTCTCTTTCTTGGTTATGCCTTTCTGCCAAGACATGGACACTAGGACAGAAGTTGGGAGATCCCAGCTTTGTCCAGGTTAATGATTGGTTTGACAGCCTGCCAGTCAAGATCCGTGTTCTTATCCCAGCTTCAGTTACCAAGCTTCTACCTATCTATCATCTGCCTATTTTCGTTTCATACAATGCTGTCATTTCTGGGCTCTGCTACCTCTGAGATCTGACCCTTTTTTTTTTTAAATAAAAATTATTTATTGATTTGAAAATAGGAGCTACACAGAGATAGAAGGGGAGACAGAGAGAAAGAGGTCTTCCATACACTGGCTCACTCCCCAGTTGGCTGCAATGGCCAGAGCTGCACTGCTCAGAAGCCAGGAACCAGGAGCCAGGGGCCAGGAGATTCCTTCAGGTCCCCCCATGAGGGTGCAGGGACCCAAGAACTAGTGCCATCTGCTTTCTCAGGCCACAGAAGAGAGCTGTATCAGACGTGGAGCTGCTGGGAATTGAACCGGTGCCCATACGGGATGCTGGCGCTGCTGGGGGTGGTTTTACCCTCTATACCACATGCCAGCCCTGAGATCTGACGTTAACCTGATGGTTCCTGCCTGATGGGCATGGCATCCACAAATGATGTAGGTGATTGTATTGTGCACCTACAACTTTTGTCACATTGTTTTTAATTATCTATGTCCTGTCATCTGTCCACCAGGACCGAAATCACCTTTAGGGTAATCATGATGTTCACATTATTCATGTTGCATCAATTATACCCAGGAGAGTACCAGACATAATGCAGACAAGTCATCCTGTCTCCATTCACCCTCTTCTCATTCCCCCAGTGCTAGGGACTCTTGCTCTTCTCCTCCTCCTCCACCCCTCTCTGTGCACAGCTACCACCACCACGAGACCCACACACCATGCTCCTCTATTCCATCTGACTCCATACACTCTCCAGTTCCAGTGGATCCAAACAGAATGACATATCAAGTGTGGAGGTTTAGTTGTACTCATGAAGCAAAGCTACAGTGCTCCACTATCACTAAGTGAATTGTGGATGTTGGACTTGAAAGTTCTGATTGTTGTGCTCAGTTCTATGGTCCTAGAACAACTCAGAGCATGGCAGAAATTAAGGAGATGCCTGCCTGCATATTACATTCATTTAGGAGCCACAGAGCTCTGCAGCGTTGTTGTTGGAGCCCTTTCCATTTATTCACTGCTTAAACCTATTGCTTTCTTTTCTGCTTTGTGTCCATGCACTTATATCAGAGTATCCAAGACAGAGTTTTTTATGAGTCATGATGGTGAGCCAGTGGCTAGACACCTTACTTGGACTTTACAATGTGCATTTTGGTTATTCCAGAAAATTTTTTAAAGATTTACTTATTTATTTGAAATAGTTACACAGAGAGAGAAGGAAAGGAAGAAAGTACATCAAGTACATCAATGTACTGAGAACACCTTGCTTATTAAATAATAAAATCTAAATGAAGAGTTACACATGAGTTCCCTCCTGCCTTCATCTACCATTGAAATCCTATTTTTTCTGCATTTTAGATCTCCCTGTAATCTGTTGTCTCTTCTTCATTCCCACTACCACCATACCTTGGTTCAGTTCCTACTAAATTACCTTTGATATACTTTTTAATTGACCTCTCTGCTTTTTGTTTTTCTTACCTTTGTGTCAAAAGTCTCTTAGTTCATCCCAACCTTTTTCTGATTGCTCAGGTTCTCTTGCTCCAATATCTAGGAAAAGCATGTGGCTGGTAGTTCTTTCAACACACCACACAAAAGAATGCTCAGTAAATGCTTACTAAATAGTGAATGGAATGCCTTACAAAGCTAGGGTGAACATTTAACCTACTTGGCCATGGATGTTTATACATTTCAACCCTGTGTCATTATTAATACGTCTCTTTTATTATCAAATTTGTCTCTGAGCAACAAATTATACATTCATCTAATTGTGGCAGTTATCAAATAGATATCTATTTCATTGTCTCTTCAACTAGGTGGTTCCTGGGGATCAGAAATTGTATTTGTTTAATTTTTATAGCCTCCTTTATTCATTCAACTAAAAGAATGACTCTATTAAGATGCTGAGTTTTAATGTCAAAGCAAACATGTTTCTCGCCCTCCTGAATTTTCTTTTTACTTTTTTTTGACAGGCAGAGTGGACAGTGAGAGAGACAGAGAGAAAGGTCTTCCTTTTCTGTTGGTTCACCTCCCAGTGGCTGCTGCAGCCAGTGCACTGTGGCCAGTGCACTGCACTGATCTGAAGCCAGGTGCTTCTCCTGGTCTCCCATGGGGTGCAGGGCCCAAGCACTTGGGCCATCCTCCATTGCCTTCCCAGGCCACAGAAGAGAGCTGGACTAGAAGAGGAGCAACAGGGACAGAACCAGGCACCCCTACCGGGACTAGAACCTGGGGTGCTCATGCCACAGGTGGAGGATTAGCCTATTGAGCCATTGCACCAGCCACCCTCTTGAATTTTCAATTTGGCCAGGAAAAGCAGTCTACACAAAGAATATTGCCTGATATAATAAACATGAGTGTGAAATGAATGGATACATTTAAGCATTCCTAATCCAGTAATTCTAATATCATGAATTATAATTGACAGAAGTAATCACAAACAGAACTCCATGTCATCCTGCTTCTATTTACTTTTCTACTTAAAATATTAAAAATCAAATACCACACATATACATAAGAATGCATACTATTTATATGCTATCTTGATATTAAACATGAGAAAAATGACCATACAGTGGGTCGGCACCGAGGCTCAATAGGTTAATCCTCTTCCTGCACCTCCGGCACACCGGGTTCTATTCCCGGTCAGGGCACCAGATTCTGTCCTGGTTGCCCCTCTTCCAGGCCAGCTCTCTGCTGTGGCCAGGGAGTGCAGTGGAGGATGGCCCAAGTGCTTGGGCCCTGCACCCACATGGGAGACCAGGAGAAGCACCTGGCTCCTGGCTTCAGATCAGTGCAATGTGCCAGCCGCAGCGCACCAGCCGTGGTGGCCATTGGGGGGTGAACCAACATCAAAGGAAGACCCTTCTCACTGTCTCTCTCTCACTGTCCACTCTGCCTGTCAAAAAAAAAATGACCATACAGCAATAGCAACTTTCAATCTCCTTTCTTTTTTAGATAAGTTATAATCCTATGTGTTTCTCTACAGTGAAGATTAGCATTGGGGATACTCTTCCTCTTCCACACTTTTTATTTTAGAGATGGGAAATCTGGGGTTTTAGAAACTGAGCCCCAAGATAAAACAAATATTTCCTTTTTTGATTTTTTTTATTTGAAAGGCGGAGTTACAGAGAAGCAGAGGCAGAGAGAGAGAGAGAGAGAGAGAGAGAGAGAGAGAGAGAGAGAATCTTCCATCCACTGGTTCACTTCCCAAATGGCTGCAATGGCCATAGTTAAGCTGATCCAAAGCCAGGAGCCAGGAAGTTCTGGGTCTCCAATGTGGATGCAGGGTCCCAGGCATTTGGGCCATCTTCTACTGCTTTCCCAGGCTAGACCAGAAAGCTGGATTGGAAGTGGAGCAGCAGGGACGTGAACCAGCACCAGTATAGAATGTCAGTGCTGAATGCAGAGGCTTAGCCTACCATGCCACAGTCCTGGTCCCAAAAGATTTCTTTTTTTTTTTTTTAACTTTTATTTAATAAATATAAATTTCCAAAGTACAGTTTATGGATTACAATGGCTCCCCCCCATAACTTCCTTCCCACCTGCAACCCTCCCATCTCCTGCTCCCTCTCCCATTCCATTCATATCAAGATTTATTTTCAATTCTCTTTATACACAGATCAATTTAGTGTATATTAAGTAAAGATTTCATCAGTTTGTACCCACACAGAAACACAAAATGAAAAATACTGTTTGAGTACTAGTTATAGCATTAAATCACAATGTACAGCACATTAAGGACAGAGATCCTACGTGAGGAGCAAGTGCACAGTGACTCCTTTTGTTGACTTAACAAATTGACACTATTGTTTATGGCATCAGTAATCACCCTAGGCTCTTGTCATGAGTTGCCAAGGCTATAGAAGCCTTTTGAGTTCATCAACTCTCATCATATTTAGACAAGGTCATAGTCAATGTGGAAGTTCTCTCCTCCCTTTAGAGAAAGGTACCTCCTTCTTTGATGACCTGTTCTTTCCACTGGGATCTCACTCACAGAGATCTTTCATTTAGGTCTTCTTTTTTTTTTCCCCAGAGCGTCTTGGCTTTCCATGCCTACAGTACTCTCATGGCCTTTTCAGCCAGATCCAAATGACTTAAGGGCTGATTCTAAGGCCAGAGTGCTGTTTAGGACATCTGCCATTCTATGAGTCTGCTGTGTATCCTGCTTCCAATGTAGGATCATTCTCTCCCTTTTTTTTATTCTATGGGTTAGTATTTTCAGACACTAGTCTTGTTTATGTGATCCGTTTGATTCTTGGTCCTATCATTACGTTCAATTGTGAACAGAAATTGATCAAATGGACTAGTGACATGGCATTGCTACATGCCACCTTGATGGGATTGAATTGGAATCCCCTGGTATATTTCTAACTCTACCATTTCGGGAAGGCAATTTGGGATTGAGCACATCCCAAATTGTACATCTCTTTGCTCTCTTTTTCCCAGTCTTATATTTAACAGGGATCACTTTTCAGTTAAATTTAAACACCTAAGAATAATTGTGTACTAATTACAGAATTCAACCAATAGTATTTAGTATGTCACAATGCCAGCCCCAGTAATCTAGTTTTCAACAGTTTCTTTATCTTCTTTGCATTCTATCATTGCTACTTACAAACTATTCATTTTTCATAGCAAACATATTTTATTTCATAACAGTCTGTTTATTTGCTTTTGTATTTGAGTTCATAGCTTACACCTATATATCTCTTTAACTTGATATTGTAAGCCAGTTCTAGCACTGTGAATGTGTGGTCATCATGGTTGGGCTTTTCTTTATGAGATCAACTCCATCCAAAGACTACAGTTTTTGCTGGCAATCATCATGGACACACATTTTTATAGACATCCTAGATTCATCTGATAATTCTAATAATTCATTCTTGTAGTTAGCAAATGTTTACTGTTTCTGATTTTTTGAGACTCTTATCTTCAATTTTTGAAAGTATCAATAGAATAGTTCAAGATACATATTTCCTTTAAAATAATTGTGATTAAAAATCAGGTTATTTTGCAGACATTAGTCTTATTTATCTAATCCCTTTGACACTTAATCCTATCTTTTTGATCAATTATGAACTGAAACTGATCACTTTAACAAGTAAGATGGCATTGGTTCATGCCACCTTGATGGGATTGGATTGGAATCCCCTGGCACGTTTCTAGCACTACCATTAGGGGTAAGTCCGAGTGAGCATGTGCCAAACTATACATCTCCTCCCTCTCTTATTCCCACTCTTATATTTAATAGGGGATCACTTTTCAGTTAAATTTAAGTGACTAAGAAAAATTGTGTGTTAAAGAGTTCAACCAATGGTATTAAATAGAACAACAACAAAAAACACTAAAAGGAATAAAATAGTAAGTTGTTTTTCGACAGGACAAGGGCTAATTAAGTCATTGTTTCTCATAGTGTCCATTTCACTTCAACAGGTTTCCTTTTAAGTGTTCAGGTAGTTGTCACCAATCAGGGAAAAGATATGATATTTATCCCTTTGGGAATGGCTTATTTCACTCAGCATGATGTTTTCCTCCAATTTATTGCAAAAGACCGGATTTCATTTTTGTTTACTGCTATATAGTGTTCTGTAGATTACATATCCCATAATTTCTTTATCCAGTCTTCTGTTGATGGGCATTTATGTTGATTCCATGTCTAGCTATTGTGAATTGAGCTGCAATAAACATTGAAGTGCAAACAGCTCATTTACTTGCCAATTTAATTGATAGAATTTAATTTAGTGGATAAATTAAAAAAAGACAGAATGACCCTACATGGGAAGTAGGATACACAGCAGACATAGAATGATGAATGCCCTGAACAGCACTCTGTCCTCAGAATCAGCCCTTAAGGCATTTGGATCTGGCTAAAAAGCCCATGAGAATATTTAAGGAATGGAAAGCCAAGACACTGTGGCAAAAAATAATGACCTAAATGAAAGATCTCTGTGAGTGAGATCGCAACGGAAAGAATGTGCCATCAAAGAAGGAGGTGCCTTTCTCTGAAGGAAGGAGAGAACTTCCACTTTGATTATGGCCTTGTCTAAATAAGATCAGAATTGGTGAACTCAAGAGACTTGTATAGCCTTGGCAGCTCATGACAAGAGCCTTGGGTGAATACTGACATCCTAAATAAGAGTGTCAATTGTTAAATCAACAACAGAGTCAATATGTACCTGCTACCCATGTAGGCCCTCTGTCCTTAATGTGTGTACTATATGAATTAATGGTAAAACTACTACTCAAACAGTATTCTATACTTTGTCTGTGTGGATGCAGTCTGTTGAAATCTTTACTTAGTATATACTAAGTTGATCTTCTGTATATAAAGATAATTGAAAATGAATCATGATAAAGAATGGGATGGGAGAGGGAGTGGTAAATGAGATGGTTGTGGGTGGGAGAGAGGTTATGGGAGGAAAAGCTGCTATAATTCAAAATTGTACTTTGGAAATTTATATTTATTTTAAAAAGTTGAAAAGAAAAAATCAGGTTATTTTGGCAAGTTATATGATCTGAGTTATCTTTGCTAAAAAATATTTTTTGATTTCCTTTTTTCAATGTACTTGTATTGGTCTAATTTGTTGTAAAATCTCATATTTCCTTTTTGAGCAAGTACTGTTCCAACTAAAATTATAGATTTCCTCTCAGATTAATAGCAAATGAATTTTGTTTCATTTTAAATTTTATTCTGATAGAGATAACAGTTCTTATGTAATTTATAGGTAAAGTTCAAGGAAGATGATCACATTTCTCTCCCTCCCTCAGTTCCCCTTTTTTTTTCCTTTTTTCATGTTTTTGCAATAACAATTAAAATGTAACTTATAATCACATACTTAATGCACCACTAAACCTAACGTTCAACAAGAAAAAAGTGGAAAAGTCATTATTCCAGAAAAATATAGATAAGCATCATAAATAATGATTATATAATGATGTCACTTCATTTTTATGCATTGTGGATTTATTTTGGATTCTATATTAACTACTGCATAGAAGAGAAAACACATACTGACTTTCCTGTCACAGGGTTATTTCACTAGGCATAATGGTCTCCAGTTACATCCATTTTGTTGTAAAATATGGGATTACATTCTTTTTTTTTTTACTGAGTATAGGGTATGTATGCCATATTTTTATTTTGCAATATTTCCAATTATTTAATTTTGTATTTGATAATATGTGTTTTATCTATATATCATTAATATCCTTTTTCAATGTGACAACATCATTACCTCAAAGCAGTAAGTTGTTCTGGCAATTTTCATTTATATAAATCTTAAAGCCATTTTAGGGCCCATCAATTATTCATTTTTGTTGATTATGATTTGTTTATCTTTGCTTAGTTATTGGGGGACTTTGAATTTTCCTATGATATTAAAAATACCCAACTAATGGCTGGCGCCATGGCTCAACAGGCTAATCCTCCACCTCACGGCGCCGGCACACTGGGTTCTTAGTCCCGGTTGGGGCGCCGGATTCTGTCCCGGTTGCCCCTCTTCCAGGCCAGCTCTCTGCTGTGGCCCGGGAGTGCAGTGGAGGATGGCCCAGGTGCTTGGGCCCTGCACCCCATGGGAGACCAGGAAAAGCACCTGGCACCTGGCTCCTGCCATCGGATGAGCGCGGTGCGCTGGCCGCAGCGCGCCGGCCGCGGCAGCCATTGGAGGGTGAACCAACAGCAAAAAGGAAGACCTTTCTCTCTGTTTCTCTCTCACTGTCCACTCTGCCTGTCAAAAAAAAAAAAAAAAACAACTAAGTACTTCTATGTACTATCCTCTTTCATTTAAAATTATTCTCAAAGAAATATGATTTTTATCTTCCCTTGATTTTCCCCTATATAAATGTAATTTTAATGACTTAGTTTTCAGCAACTGCCTTTACAATTGATTGTCACTCTATTATTACTCTTACCGGATTGGATTACTCATTTCTTCACATAATAATGGTGCTTAAGCTATCATGCACATGTATTTTCAGAAAAAGTCTTAAGCCCTCTGATAATTCACTCTTTTGAGTATCATATTTTTAGTTTGTTCTCAATTTGAATAAGAATTTGCTTTTTAGTTCTAAGAGTTTCAATTGAATATTTGTGTCATATTTTCTTTATTGTTATTCAAGTAAGTGGTGTCCTATATCCTTGATTTACATTTCCTGGAAGAGATTTCATTTGCTTTCCCCTTTTAATGTAGTTATACAGGACTATTTTTGATACCTTGTCTTACACTTTATTTTTACTCTTCATTCCTTTTATTAAAGTTTCATTTATTTCAAAATCAGAGTTATAGATAAGGAAGAAAGAAAGGAGAGAGTGGAAGAAGGAGGGAGGGAGGGAAGGAGGGAGAGAGAAAGAGAGAAAGAGAGGGAGAGAGGAGAGAGGAGAGAGAGGCGAGAGGCAGAGAGGGAGAGAGGGAGAGAGAAAGAGAGGGAGAGGGGGAGAGGGAGAGAGGGAGAGAGGGAGAGAGGGAGAGAGGGAGAGAGGGAGAGAGGGAGAGAGGGAGAGGGAGGGGGAGAGAGGGAGAGGGAGAGAGGGAGAGGGAGGGGGAGAGAGGGAGAGAGGGAGAGGGAGAGGGAGAACATGAGAGAGCATGAGCCTCTATCTTCTATCTGCTGGTTCACCTCCCCATTGGTTGCAGCAGCCAAGCATCCAAGGCTGATCCAAGCTGAAGGCTAGGAGTTTATTTATTTATTTATTTATTTTTCTTCAAATTTTTATTTAGAATATAAATTTCCAAGGTACAACTTAAGGATTACAATGGCTTCCCCCCCCACTTTCCCTCTCCCCTCACAACCCTCCCCCCTTACCCGCTCCCTCTCTCCTTTCATTCACATCCAGATTCCTTTTTCAATTCTCTTTGTATACAGGAGACCAGTTCAGTATGTGTTAAGTAAAGATTTTGACCATTTGCCCTCATATAGCACCACGAACTAAATTGATCTTCTGTATATAAAGATAATCGAAAAAGAAAAAAAAAGCTCATTGTTATATTAGAAATTGCATAAAAATTAATCAAATTCAAAAAATATATCATGCAGGATCTCTGTCCTTAATTTGCTGTACAATGTGATTCAAGGCTAGGAGTTTTATCTGAGTCTCCCACATGAGTGGCAAAGGTGCAAACCCTTAGCCATCTTTCACTGCTTTTCCCAGGTCCTTAGCAGGAAGTTGGATCACATGTGGAACATCTGGTGCCCATACAGAGTGCTAGCATCAAAGGTGGTATCTTGACCCATTATATTAACAACCCACCCCCTACTGTTGCTTAACAAATACTTATTTCTCTCACAGTGATCACAATCTCTATTTTATTACATTTGCATCCCCTTATCATTTTGTGTTGCTATTTTGACAATATTTCTACCACGTTTGTGTGTCCTCAGTATTTAGATGCCAGACCCTGCTATGTTATCTTTTTCAGTGTGATGTTATCAACCCAGAGAAATTGTTAACTATCACATTTTTTATGTGCACATTGTTTTCTGAAAATTTTAAGCCAAGACCTGGCCATTATCCTTTTATAAGTTACATTTCACAGATTTTGTTGATGTCTATGGGGATCTAAATTTAGCTTTTATTTTTAACATGTGTGGAATACATCTACATAATCAAATCTTTTAATTTTTAAAGATTTATTTTAGGGTCAGAGTGGAAAAAAAGATGAAGCTATGAAATTTTATGTGTTTATTCACCCACATAATTTCCACAGCAACTGGGCTGAGAAATCTCAAGCCAACAGCCAGAAACTAATTTAAGTTGCTCATATGGATGGCAGGAAATGAATTATGTAGGCCATCAGTTTCTGCCTCCAAGGTATATTAGCAGGAAGCTGGATCAGTAGAGCAAAATAGATGGTACCCTAATCAGCAATCTCAATCATTGAAGAAGGCATACATATTGAAGTCTTAATCCACCTTCCACAACACCTTCCCCTGACATACTTATTTAATTCTGTGATAAAGGGTATGACCTTTGTTATAACTTCGTTGGAATTTTAAAATTCATTTTAATGCAATTGTAATGGTCTGTGCTTCAGTCACTTTGTTTTAGCTCATTTTTATTTATTATTCATTATAATAATAATATATAAATATAATACATAAATATGTTTATTATGCATAAAATATGATATATAATATATTTACATATGATATATTTATATATTTTATATTACATATATTACATTTATATATTATATATTTATATATAATATACTTATATTATATATTTATATATTTGTAATTATTTATATAATGTATAATTTATAATATAATTTACATATTTATATTATATATAAATATATTATTTATTCATTTTTTCTTCCAATCAGGGCGTACTACAGGGCAGTTATAGTGAAAACAGCATGGGACTGGTACAGAAACAGATGGATAGACCAATGGAACAGAATAGAAACACCAGAAATCAATCCAAACATCTACAGCCAACTTATATTTGATCAAGGATCCAAAACCAATTCCTGGAGCAAGGACAGTCTATTCAACAAATGGTGCTGGGAAAACTAGATTTCCACATGCAGAAGCATGAAGCAAGACCCCCACCTTATAACTTACACAAAAATGTGGCCGGCGCCGTGGCTCAACAGGCTAATCCTCCGCCTTGCGGCGCCGGCACACCGGGTTCTAGTCCCGGTCGGGGCACCGGTTTCTGTCCCGGTTGCCCCTCTACCAGGCCAGCCCTCTGCTGTGGCCCGGGAGTGCAGTGGAGGATGGCCCAGGTGCTTGGGCCCTGCACCCCATGGGAGACCAGGAAAAAGCACCTGGCTCCTGGCTCCTGCCATCGGATCAGTGCGGTGCGCCGGCTGCAGCGCGCCGGCCGCGGCGGCCATTGGAGGGTGAACCAACGGCAAAAAGGAAGACCTTTCTCTCTGTCTCTCTGTCTCACTGTCCACTCTGCCTGTAAAAAAAAAAAAAAAAGATTAAAAAAAAAAAATGCACTCAACATGTATTAAAGACCTAAATCTATGACCCGACACCATCAAAGTATTAGAGAACATTGGAGAAACCCTGCTAGATATAGGCACTGGCAAAGACTTCTTGGAAGAGACCCTGGAGGTACAGGCATTCAAAGCCAAAATTAACTATTGGGATTGCATCAAATTGAGAAGTTCCAGTACTGCAAAAGAAATAGTCAGGAAAGTGATGAGGCTACTGACAGAATGGGAAAAAATATTTGCAAACTATGCAACTGATAAAGAGTTAATAATCAGAATCTACAAAGAGATCAAGAAACTCCACAACAACAAAACAAACAACCCATTTAAGAGATGGGCCAAGGACCTCAATAGACATTTTTCAAAAGAGGAAATCCAAATGGCCAACACACACATAAAAAAAATGTTCAGGATCACTAGCCATCAGGGAAATGCAAAGCAAAACCACAATGAGGTTTCACCTCACCCCAGTTAGAATGGCTCACATTCAGAAATCTACCAACAACAGATGCTGGTGAGGATGTGGGGGAAAAGGGACACTAACCCACTGTTGGTGGGAATGCACACTGGTTAAGCCACTATGAAAGGCAGTCTGGAGATTCCTCAGAAACCTGAATATAACCCTACAGTAGAGCCCGGCCATCTTACTCCTTGGAATTTACCCAAAGGAAATTAAATTGGCAAACACAAAAGCTGTCTGCACCTTAATGTTTATTGCAGCTCAATTCACAATAGCTAAGACCTGGAATCAACCTAAATGCCCATCAACAGTAGACTGGATAAAGAAATTATGGGATATGTACTCTATAGAATACTATATAGCTGTAAAAAACAATGAACTCTGGTCATTTTCAACAAAATGGAGGAATCTGGAAAACATCATGCTGAGTGAAATAAGCCAGTCCCAAAGGAACAAATATCACATATTCTCCCTGATCAGTGACAACCTACCACCAAAAAGGAAACTTGTTGAAGTGAAATGGACACTATGAGAAACAGTGACTTGATCAGCCCTTGTCCTGACTGTTCTTGAAGAACTTAATACTTTATACCTTTTAGTATTTTTTTGTTCTACTTAATACTCTTGGTTGAACTCTGTAATTAACACACAATTATTCTTAGGTGTTGAAATTTAACTGCAAAGTGATCCCTGTTAAATATAAGACTGGGAGTACTAGAGGGAGGAGATGTATAATTTGGGACATGTTCAATCTGACTTGCCTCAAATCAGAGTTAGAAATGTGCCAGGGGATTCCAATTCAATCCCATCAAGGTGGCATGTACAAAAGCCATCTAACTAGTCCAAGTGATCAGTTTCAGTTCACACTAATAGGTCTAAGAGTCGAAGGGATCACATAAAAAGACTAGTTTCTGCTAATACTAACTGATAGAATTAAAAAGGAGAGAACCTTGCAACATGGGAAACAGGACCCATAGAATGGCTGATGTCCTAAATGGCACTTTGGCCTCAGAATCAGCCCTTAATGCATTTGGATCTGGCTGAAGATCCCATGAGAGTATTTTAGGCATGGAAAGCCAAGACGCTCTGGGAAAAAAAAAAGAAGACCTAAATGAAAGATCTCTGTGAGTGAGATCCCAGTGGAAAGAACAGGCCATCAAAGAAGGAGGTACCTTTTTCTGAAAGGAGAGAACTTCCACTTTGACTATGACCTTGTCTAAATAAGATCAGAGTTGGTGAACTCAAATGGTTTCCAAAGCCTTTGCAATGCATGACAAGAGCCTAGGGCAATTACTGACCCCATAAAAAAGAGTGTTAATTTGTTAAGTCAACAATAGGGGCTCTCTCTTCCCTCCTGTTGGCTCTCCTCTCCTCTCATCTCTCTTTTACACTCTCCTTCTCCTTTTTTCCCTTCTTCACCCCACCCCTCTGGTCTGCTGGGTTTTAGGTCAAGTGCCTAAGCCCCACGTGGCCAACTGAATATGACATCATGGGCCTAAGGTGTTCTTAGGAAAAAGGTAACTGTAACTGTAAAAAGACACTGAATTTGAAGGAATTTCTCTTTGAATCTAGGAAGATCAATACCTTTGAAAATATCACTTTCTAACTTGATGAACTTATTTTGCAATTTATTTTAACAGGTTTCCTGGTAATCAGTACTCAATGAAACAACAACGGATAATTAGTACTTGTTTTAGATGAATGCAATTTTAATTTTAATTGAATTCAGATAGCGATATTTAATATCAGCATCTTAAGTCATTTAGGTGTAACTGCTAATTTATTGTAAACTCTTGTATTCTCAGCATGTTAAATCTGTGTTAAAAATGTTATAGAAATGTGCATTTGGTAAGGAAGGATTAAAAGGAAAGAGTTATTTTGAATAAAGAAAGGACAAGGTTTGTAAGATTGACTTCATCCTAATGGCTAGTTTACTCTAGACTGGAATGGAAATGATGGAATGTTTCAAGTTGAAGAGGGTGTGTGGAAGTCACAGAAGGTTACAAAAGAAATCTTGGATCTTAATGAGAAAGCCACAGAGGCCTAAAGAGTTAAATGTTCTATAAAATCCTACAGATGCTTTCAAAAATGTTATATAAAGTAAGCAAGTGCCTCTTGTTGAGTTTATAATGTTTATAATTTTAAACATGGCAACTTAAAGTCTTCTGTCACCCACAGTTTTATATATCAGATTCTATGCTCATAAAACTAAGGTGTTGTTGGTTCTGTGTTTAGCTGTCCTCCTCTAGGTTCTGATGGACTTTTTCCAGTCACATCGATTGTATTCAGTACTTTGAGATGGCACTGTAAACAGATGAAGCCGATAATGTATTACAGGTACCAACTGAAAGCATGGTTAGCTGAGGTTACTGAGAGCACAAAGTAATTTGAATCAATTGGTAAATTAAAAAACAGTTAAAGAGTTTAAAAAGTTAGTATTGAAACTGCTTTCTATGTTTTCATTTGATATTGCTATTGTCAGTAAGTGATCTGGGACTAGCACCCCCATTTCTCTATTCTAAGTCCAACTTATTCTCTCATTTCTCTATTCAATTCGAGGTAGGAAAGTGATTCTATTCTGAACGACTCTCTGAGGTGCACAATTTGATTTTTAGATTAGAGATGGGACTTGAGCACCCCCTTGACTTGCATCCTGTGGTCTGCTTTAACAAAAACCAGGAGGAAGAGAAATCCAGGCATCATAAATGCAAAGATAGGTGGCAGGCCTATTAATGGCTGTTCTGTACAGTGTTCTGCCCTCAAGGAGACCCAACAGGCCAGTCCACTGCAGTGGCTTGCAATGTGGTAAGCCTGGGCTTCAGCAGATGTCAGCTTGTGAAGAGCCCTGGAAACTCTGCCAGCCGAGTTGGATCACTGGAAACAGAACTGCCCTGGAGTTCATCCCAGCTCCCAAAGTGACCACCACAGCTGAGGAGACGGCCAAGTAGGGTCAGCAACATTGCAGGCAGAACTGTAAATTTCCTGTTAGAGATGCCACCTGCCTTTACCTGGCCAGCTCTCCTGCCAGGCCAGCTAAGTAATGGAAGTCAACAGGGTGCCTTCCCAAGGAGGTTCACACCTCCCTTGGGATGTGACCTATGTGAAGAGATAGATAGGTCTGGGCCTCTTACAAGGCCTAAAGCCCACCAGATTATCATCAAGCCTCTTCTGTCAGTTTCTATTTGGCTGAGACAGCACCTTTCTTGGGTCCTCTAATAATGACTCTGTCCTTTTTTCTAGACCCTGTCTAGCCCACTTGGGCCTCATTCCTTTGTAATGATAGCCTCTACTCTAACATCAATGACTCTGCTCCCAACCTATGTGTACTGATGGTCCTCTCCCACACTTAATTTGTATGATTATTCAGAATTTCTCTACATACAAATCCCTCTACCAGCAAAAGTTGAGTGGCCTTTCTCCCGGTCTTGGCTGGGATCAGATTTAAACCACGTCCATCAAACAATCCTCACAAGGGTCCAGAGACCCCCCTAATTTCCTCTCCTCTATGAAATCCTTTCATTACCTGGTTAATGTCACTCTTAGGATCATTGGTTGCTATTCTCACCCTGACTTGTATACTACAGCATCTGTTTAATTGTTTATAGCAGGTGATAATGGAATGAACCGAGGCCTTCAGCAACCAAGCAGTCAACCAGATGCTTCTCCATCCATATATGCCTGTCCCTGCAGAGCCCTAAGATACCCACAGTGGGCCCCTGTAGATGACATCACCAGTCAGCAGGAAGTAGCCAGATAGACTCATCGTCACCCCCTTTCCTAACATCAAAAGATCGGGATGGTAGCTTTGGGATCCACATGGAAGGAAGGCCTATACTTCTGGGAATGGAGAAGTCCCTACCTGTACTTCCTGGGAAGAAAAGTCCTTGTCAAGGTCCCAGCGGTGGCCTAAAGGTCAATCAATGAGTATCAGACCTGCCTCAACCTTTACCCCCATGCACTGAATCTATAAAAGGAGCCCTCCCAATCTCTGATGCATGACTTCCCCAGCCCCCTGCTCTGTTGGGACTGAGGAACCTCGCCTGGGAGCAGAATCCCAAGAAAAGCCTGTGAATTAAAAAAAAAAAAAAAAGCAATAGGAGTCACTGTGCAGTTACTCCTCATGCATGATCTCTGTCCTTAATGTGTTATACAATCTGAATTAATGCTATAACTAGTACTCAAACATTATTTTACACTTTGTGTTTCAGTGTGGGTGCAAACTGTTGAAACCTTTACTTAATATACCTTTACTTAATATATACTGTATATAAAGAGAATTGAAAATAAATCTTGATGTGAATGGAATGGGAGAGGGAGCGGGAGATGGGAGGGTTGTGGGTGAGAGGGAAGTAATGGGGGGGGAGCCACTGTAATCCAAAAGCTGTACTTTGGCAATTTATATTTATTAAATAAAAGTTTAAAAAAGCCATCTAAGGGGCTGGCTCATGGCTCCCTTGGCTAATCCTCTGCCTGTGGCACTGGAATCCCATATGGGCCCCAGGTTCTATTCCTGGTTGCTCCTCTTCCAATCCAGCTCTCTGCTGTGGCCCAGGAAGTCAGTGGAGGATGGCCCAAGTGCTTGAGCACCTGCACCCTCGTGGGAGACCAGGAAGAAGCGCCTGGATCCTGGCTTCAGATTGGTCTAGCTCTGGCTGTAGCGGCCATTTGGGGGGTGAACCAATGTAAGGAAGACCTTTCTCTCTGTCTCTCCCTCTCACTGTCTATAACTCTACCTGTCAAATAAATAAATAAATAAATCTTTTTAAAAAAGCCATCTAAAAATTTTCCATAAGTTGTCAAATTGTAATAAATATAGATTAAATTGGTCAAAAATAATGTAGATTAGTGTAATTTATAATCATTAAGGGAAATATAAAGGAAAAATTTAGGAACATATTTAACACAGAGAGTACAAGTGCTTCTGGAAAATATGGTTTAATCTGGTGTCACTGATCAATCCTCCAGCATTATCACTCCTGCATTCTAGATGAGGTGGTATGAACTTCCACACAAAAACTACTTTTTAGGAGCCAGTGCTGTGGCATAGTGGGTAAAGCCACCACCTGCAGTGATGACATCCTATATGGGCATCAGTTCAAGTCCCAGATGCTCCATTTCTGATACAGTTCTCTGCTATGACCTGGGAAAGCAGAAGATTCTCTAAGACCTTAGGACCCTGCAACCATGTGAGAGACCTGGAAAAAACTCATGGCTCCTGGCTTCAGATCAGCACTGTTCCGGACTTCCTGATCACCTGGGGGGAGTGAATCAGCAGATGGAAGACCTCTCTCTCTCCACCTTTCCTTCTCTGTGTAACTCCCACTTTCAAATAAGTAAATTAATTAATGAAATAACCTATTTTTTAGACAAACTAGACTTTTTAAAATAAAAGATGTATTTATTTGAATGACTGAGTTACTGAGAAAGATGGAGATATAGAGATGTATTTTTTATCTGCTGGTTTGCTCTTCAATGACTGCAATGACCAGGGGTTGGGACTTCCTGCAGAAGGACCCAGAGCTTCATCCAAGTTTCCCACATGAGTGTTAGCAGCCCAAGTCCTTAGTTCATCTTTCATTGCTTTTCCTGGCACATTAGCAAGGATTTTGATTGGAAATGGAGTAGCTGGAATTCAAACTAGTGCTTATAAGGGAAGCTGGCACTGTGGTTGGTGGCTTAACTCACTGTGATAGAACCCTAGACTATTTTCTAGAAATGCTAGAGGAAAAACATTTTGACTTTTCCTATGATGTTCCCATCCTTGTCAATTAATGCTAATGTTCTATATTGTCAAGTATAAATGTAAGAGAAAGAAATTTCTATTTAGCAGACAAGGGTTACAAATGTAAAGTTTCTTATTCAAAGGCTGAATGTGCAGTTTTGACTGACTGAATCAGTCCCTTTATTCCATGAAAATTGTTGGCTGCAAATCTCATGGGCAAATAAACCTAAGTATGTTTTAACTGGATCTATAACACATCTTTTGAAGAGCGTGTATTCTCTACTAGTTTTCTAACCAATAAAGTGCAGATAGCAATAGCTTCAGCTGAATGAAGTTATGAATTTTCTTGTACAAATTTATATAGGATACATTGACCTCATATGGTTTAAACAAGTTTTAATAATATGACTAATGATTTTAATGGATTTAATTTTAACTATGAAAATGAAAAATACAGAAAAGATGAACAATACAATCACTCTTCAAATTCCTGTAATTCAAGATAAAGCATATTTGAAAATCTTGGCATATTTGCCTTGAATTTCATCACTTTATATTTATAAATAGAAGTGTCATATGCTTATTATACAAATTTCAAAAATATACAAGAGTATAGAATAATGTTATTTTATGTTATTATTTTTTACTTTGTCTCAAGACATCTTTTAAGGTGGTTAGGAACACATAGAACCCAGAAGGCCAATTTTTACTTAGAGAACTTACAAGGCTTTTTTGAAAAAAATCTTGGATAATAAATTTTAAGTACAAAAAAAAAAAAAGCCTAAGAGTGTGAGTGCATGTGTATATGTGTGTAGGCTGAGTTGACTTTTCTCTCCACTTATTTGAGACATGTTTCTCTAACAATCGGAATTATAAACAAATAAAGCATTCTAGTAGCCCTCTAGAATAAAATGATCACATTGTGTTGGTCATTTGATGGTTTCAGTGAACCAAAGCATTTTGGTGATTTTTTTTTAGTTTTTTACATATTAGGCATATACTGCTTTTATTATTTATCAAAGTCAATGTCATTCCAAGATTTAGAAAGTAAGCATAATTTTCCCTTCATAATGTCATCATTACTTTGAGCTTTCTTCCCTGGGTATAATGCTACAAAGTAATATGATAATGCTTGCTTTAAATCTTTTTTAGAATCCCAGAAAGCTTGGGCCTGGTGCCGTGGCTCACTTGGCTAATCCTCCGTCTGCAGCATCTGCATCCCATCTGGGCACCAGGTTCTGGTCCAGATTGGTCCTCTTCCAGTCCAGCTCTCTGCTGTGGCCCGAGAGTGCAGTGGAGGATGGCCCAAGTGCCTGGGCTCCTGCACCTGCAGGGAGACCAGGAGGAAGCACCTGGCTCCTGGCTTCAGATCGGCATAGCACACCGGCCATAACAGCCATTTGGGGAGTGAACCAATGGAAGGAAACCTTTCTTTCTGTCTCTCTTTCTCACTCTTCCTTTCAAATAAATAAATTAAAAAAAAAATAGAATCCCAGAAAGCTAACTTTGTCATGTTCTTGTGAGAGCTCACCATTTCCTTATTTGTTTATTGAAAGAAATATCTGAAGTGCATTAACTCAAAATGTGAGTATTTTGAAATAAATAGTATTTTCAGGTAAATCCACGATGACTTTGTTCACTTCATGATGTTATTATGGTAAAATACACCATTATTTTTTGCAATACAAAAAATGAAAAACATTTCAGTTATGACATCCTGTCATTTGTAAGCACATCCTAATCTCAGAAATATGTGATAATATATATCCCATCTTAGATGGGAAATATAATTAGCATCAAAGTGCCACAAAACCTTGAATAATGATATTGATATCAAATTTATGGGAATTTTGAATGAGAGTGTGAAAGTAGAATTTTGTTACCTTTGCCCTGATCTTGGACATAACTCTGGTTTTCACTCCTCATTTCCTAGAGCTTGCTAGAGTTTATGTGTAATTATTTCATTAAAATATTTTAACAAATCATGTTTTCCTCTCTCAGACTTTTCTCTTGTTTCAGCAAATTGCATGCTGTTCTTTTACACTCAAATTCTTTCAGCTGTCCAAACTGATGCTACTTAACTCCGATGGTTGTGCTTACCCCATCTTTCACTATGTCACTATGCCAGTTGAGTTCATGACTTTCCATTCTCTGTGTTTTGTTTCAGTAGCCTTTAAAGTTCTTTCTTGCTTGTTTCTAAAAAAAAGTAATTATGTATTCCTCCAGTTTGGACATTTTAAAGTGTTTATTCCAGAGCAGGTTAAATTGCCTTAACCTAACCTGCAGTTTTTTCTTTCTAATTTTATCTTTCTTCCTCACTGCTACGTCATGAAGAGTGGAGGAAGTGCATATAACAATTTTTAAACTTGTGTTCGCTGCTATGTTGTATTAGCTCTGGTGTCTAGTTTACTCAGTTTTATTGAGCATTGGGAATATCCTCTTTTAGTTATATTAAGAAAGAGCAATATCCCTTATCTCTTTTTAAGCAAGAAAGACAGAGTGAAGGACAAAGCAACCAGGAGACATATTGGTGATATTTTTCCACTTGTGCAACTGACTTTTGACATCCCTTGGATATCCTTGGTCTTTGCTGTAAACTGTTTATACTTATTAGGAATTTTTTCTTCTCTTCAAAATCCCAAAAATAAGTGATTCCACAGACACATTCCTGTATTGGCTGTGACTCAGGGTAAGCAGGAATAAAATTGGAAGATTTCAGGAAATTAAATTTACATACTGCATAGGTTAAAATATTCTGAGTGTAGCAAAGCAGATAATTTCATATATAAAATGAATTGAGATTGTAAATAAATCCAGAATCTTGTGCACAGTATCCGATTCTGTACTATTATGCCTTTTTAATAAAATTTAAATGTTTTTATTTTCTGTGTGTGTGTCCAAATATATTCTGATAGCCCACTCAACATTAATACATTTTATAGAATTCATCAATTTCAGTTTTAACAAATTCTTTTTTCAGTTTCATAGATGGAATAACTACTTTGCTCTGTAATGAAAAGAAAATTCATTCATCAATTAAAGTTAAAAATAATCAGAAAGTGTTTGGTGGAATACCATAAATTATGTGTTTAGATGACATAGATTCACTTTCTATACTTTGTTTTGCTAAAAATTTTTGCATGTGTGAACCTATTTCTTCCTTATAATCCCAAATCCATTGGTGCATTGGAATGGAAATTGAGTTCTATACTGGCCACAATATGAGTTATTCTGACAATCGAATACTTAGCTTTCCTTTTCTAAATATTCAGGCCTTACAACTTTAAAAGTAAGTATATTTGTTTATGGTATAAATGCCTTTCCTATCATTTTGCATATCTTTATCTTCCTTTGTAATTATTCTTAAACTACTGTTTTGATACTGGCATTTACAGTTGTGTATAATACTGAACAATTAAAACTGCATTATTTACTGGATAGGGCAGCTTTACTGGAAGTAGGTAGTATATATATACTATGATTCTTGGAAAAGCATATATCTACATATAAAAGCATATGTGTTAGTCATTTGAAAGTGACTTATGATGCTCAACCAGATGTAAAGAATTAAATGCTAATTATTTAAGAATCAGATATTTAGAATTAGAAGGATCTTAGAAAGTTTTCAATACAGCCATGATTTTTATGAAAAAATATTAATTTTTAACATATTGTAAAATATTCAGAATAAAGCCAGTTTTGAGATAGACTATTATAGTGCACATAGAAGTTTGAGATTATACGTCTTGGTATTAATTTACAGCTTAGTGCTTATTTCCTAGTTTATTTCTGTATTTCATTTTAATACTAATAATAAGACCTTGTATTTAGTGGGTAAATATGTGCCAGGTGATGTTCTAAAATAATATATGGATATATGGGTTATACAATTGTACTGCAGATGATCAAATTTTTTGCAAGAAATTAAGGAAATCTTTATGAACATAGTAATAAAGCAATAACAGGTTTTTAAAATAACTTTCAAAGTCATAGTGATATTCAATTAAACTAATTATAAAACAAGATTGAAATAAAGTGCTCTATTTTGGAGGTAAATCACTAATATATCCTTTTTTAAAAATTCATTTTATTTATTTGAAAATCTGAATGACAGGCAGGGAGATACAGAAAGACACACACATATATACACAGAGAAAGCAGAGAGAGAGAGAGAGAAATCTTCTATCTACTGGTTCACACTTCAAACGGCTGCAATAGCCAGAGCTGGATCTGTATGAAGCCAGATGCCAGGAACTCAATTTGTGTCTCCCACACAGGTGGCAGCAGCTCAAGTACTTGGGCCATCTTCTGCCTTTGCAGGTGAATTAGCAGGAAGCCTGATCAGAATTAGAGTAACCATCATTCAAACTGTCACTGTGACATGAGGTGTTAAAATGGCAAGCAGTGGCTTAACTAGCTGCACCATAATGCCAATTTTACCAGCATATCCTTTTTAAAAAGATTCACTCTATTTGAAAAAGCAGAATGACAGGGATGGAGGGGGAAGGAGGGAGAGAGATTAACCTGCCATCCATTGGTTCACTTCCAAATGGCTTCGACAGCCAGTGTTGGGCTAGGCTGAAGCCATTAGTGAGGAACTCAATGATCTGGATAACCACAGGGTGACAGTGGCCCATGTACTTAAGTCATCTTCTACTGCTTTTCCAGGCATCTTAGAAGGGGACTTGAATAAAAGTGGGCCAGCATTCAGGCATAGAAGGTAAAACTTCCACCTGCAAGTCCTAAGAGAAAAAGCCTGTCAAGCCAGAATACTGTACCCTAAAAAATTGTCATTTATGAATGAAGGAGAAATAAAGATTTTCCACAACAAACAAAAATTGAAAGAATTTTTATCTTCTCACCCAGCCCTATAACACTGTCTCAAGGATGTGCTACACACAGAAACACAAAAGCAGGAACTTCACTACAAAAGAAGATGAACATAGAAAATGACACAGCACAAGTACAAACAAAATCCAAAATACATAAACAGGACTGTTTAAGGAAACATGGCAAGGAAAAGACAGTATTTAGCAATAGTCACAGTGAATGTAAATGGTCTCAACTCCCCAGTACAAAGACACAGACTGGGTGAATAGATTAAAAAAGGAAACCCATCTATCTGCTACCTATGAGAAACACACCTTACCAACAAAGACGCACACAAACTGAAAGTGAAAGGATGTAAAAAGTTATTCCATCCTAATAGAAACCAAAAAAGAGCTGGTATGGCCATACTATTATCAGACAAAATAGACTTCAAACAAAATCTATCAAAGAGACACAGAAGGATAGTTTATAATGATTAAAGGATAAATTCAGCAGGAAAATGTGACTATTGTAAATGTATATGCCCCTAATTACAGGGTACCTGGCTATTTAATAGAGTTATTAAGCAATTAAAAGTGAGATACAGACTCAAATACAATAGTAACAACAGACTTCAATACCCCACTTTCAGCAATGGACAGATCAAAAAAATCAGACATAAAATCAACAGGAAAAAAATAGAGTTAATTGATACTATATACCAAATGGACCTAGCAAATATCTACAGAGCCTTCCACCCTACAGCTGTAGAGTACACATTTTCCCCAGTGCATGTAATTTTTTCTAGGATTGGCCATATGATAGGCCATAAAGTCAGTCTCAGCAAATTCTATAAAAAAAAAAAAAGAAAGAAATCATATCATGCATCTTCTCAGACCACAATGCAATGAAGCTGGAAATCAACAACTCAAGAACCTCTACATCATATGGAAACACATGAAGGATGAGCCACATGTTTCTGAAAGAACAATGGTTCACAGAAGAAATCAAAAGTGAAATAAAAAATTTCTGGAAACAAATGAGGATGACAATACAACATACCAAAATTTGTGGGGTACAGCAAAAGCAATGTTAAGAGGAAAGTTTATGCAATTGGTGCCTGCATCAAGAAATGGGAAAGGCACCAAATAAATGAACTATTTATGCACCTCAAGATCTAGCGAAGCAGCAGCAAACCAAAGCCAAAACCAGAAGAAAATAAATAATTAAAATTAGAGAAGAAATCAACAGAATTGAAACAAAAAATACAAAAGATCAGCAAAACGAAGAGTTGGTTTTTTGGAAAAAAAAAATAAAGAAAATTGACACACCACTGGCCCAACTAATTAAAAAAATGAGAAGACCCAAATCAACAAAATTAGAGATGGAAAAATAAATGTTAACAACAGACACCACAGAAATAAAAATATCATCAGAAACCATTACAAAGAGCTTTATGCCAACAAACTGGGAAACCTAGAAGAAATGGATTTCTGTACAAAACAACCTAGCTAAATTGAGCCAACAAGACATATAAAACCTAAACAAACCCATAACCAAGACATAAATTGAATCAGTAATAAAGGCCCTCCCAACCAAGAAGAGACCATGCATGACCAGATGGATTCACTGATGAATTTCACCAGATATTTAAAGAAGAACTAACTCCAATTCTTCTCAAATTATTCAAAACGATTGAAGAGGAGGAATCCTCCCAAATTTTTTCTATGAAGCCAACATCACCTTAATTCCTAAACTCTAGCAAGATGTAACAGAGAAGGAAAACTATAGACCAAGATCCCTGAAGAACATAGATACAAAAATCCTCAATAAAATCCTAACCAATCAAATGCAACTACACACCAGAAAGATAATTCACCTGGTCCAAGTGGGATTTCTCCTTGTTATGCAGGAATGGTTCAACATTTGCAAATAAATCATGTGATACATCACATTAAAAATTTGAAGAACAAAACCCATATGATTATCACAATAGATACAGATAAAGCATTTGACAAAATACAACACCCTTTCATGATGAAAACTCTAAGAAAATTGGCTGTAGAAGGAACATTCCTTGACACAATCAAGGCAATTCATGACAAACCTATGGCCAGCATTGTACTGGAGAAAAATTGAAGGCATTTCCATTGAGATCTGGTACCAGACAGGGATGCCCACTCTCACCATTGCTATTTAATATAGTACTGGAAGTTGTAGTCAGAGCCATTAGGACAGAAAAAGAAATCAAAGAGAGAGAAATTGGGAAAGAAGTCAAACTATTCCTATTTGCAGATGACATGATTCTATATAAGGGATCCAAATGCTTCACTAAGAGACTATTGGAACTCATAGAAGAATTTGGTAAACTAGCAGGATATAAAGTCAATACACAAAAATCAACAGCCCTTGTATGCATAGACAATGCCATGGCTGAGAAAGAACTTCTAAATTCAATCCCATTCATAATAGCTAGAAAAAAATCAAACACCATGGAATAAATTTAATGAAGGATGTCAATGATCTCCAAATGGATGAATATTACAAAACATTAAAGAAAGAAATAGAAGAAGATGCAAAAAATGGAAAAATTTGCCATGGTCATGGATTGGAAGAATCAATATCCCCAAAATGTACATTCTTACAAAAGCAATTACAGATTCAACACAATACCAATCAAAATACCAAAGACATTATTCTCAGATCTAGAAAAAATGAAGCTAAAATTCATATGGGTTACAGGAGACCTTGAATAGCTAAAGCTATCATTCAACAAAAACAAAGCTGGAGGCATCACAATACCAGATTTCAAGACATACTATAGGGAGGTTATAATCAAAACAGCATGGTAATGGTACAAAAATAGATGGTTAGCCAAATGGAACAGAATAGAAACACCAGAAATCAATCCAAACATCTTCAACCAACTTATATTGGTTCAAGAAGCTAAAACCAATTCCTGGAGCAAAGATAATCCCTTCAGCAAATGGTGACGGAAACCTGGATGTCCACATGCAGAAGTGTGAAGCAAGACCTCTACCTTACACCTTACACAAAAATCCACTCAACATGGATTAAAAAACTAAATCTATGACCATACACCATCAAATTAACTTAGAACATTGGGGAAACCCTGCAAGATGGGCAAAGAATTCCTGGAAAAAAACCCAGTGGCACAGGTAGTCAAAGCCAAAATTAACAACTGGGATTACCTCAAATTGAGAAGCTTCTGTATAGCAAAAGTAACAGTCGGGAAACTGAAGAGGCAATTGACAGAATGAGAGAAATTATTTTCAAACTATGAAACTGAAAAGGATTAATAACCAGAATCTGCAGAGATCAAGAAACTCAACAACCACCAAACAACCCACTTAAGAAATGGGCCCAGGAGTTAGACATTTTTCAAAAGAGGAAATGCAAATGGCCAACAGACACATGAAAAAATTTTCAGGATCACTAGCAGTGAAGAAAACGCAAATCAAAACCACAATGATTTTCACTTCACCCCGGTTAGAATGGCTTTCATAAAGAAATCAACAAACAACAAATGCTGGTGAGTATGTGGCCAATAGGCACACTAATCCACTTTTAGTAGGAATACAAAGTGGTAAAGCCACTATGAAAGACATTATGGAGATACCTTAAAATCTGAATATTGATCCAGCAATCTCACTCCTGGGAATTCAACCATAGGACATGAAATCAGTAAACAAAAGAGCTATCTGCACCTCCATGTTTATTGCAGCTCAATTCAGAATAGCTAAGACATGGAATCAACCTAAATGCCCATCAATTGAAGACTGCAGAAAAAAATTATGGGATATGTACACTATGGAATACTACAAAAGCAGTAAAAAATGAAATTGGTCACTTGCAACAAAATGGATCAATCTGGAAAACTTCATACTCAGTGAAACAAGCCAGTTCCAAATGGACAAATACCATGTATTCTCCCTGATATGTCAGAATTAATAGTGCTCCTAAAATGAAAGCTGTAGAAATGAAATTGCCACTTTTAGAAAAAATGACTTGGGCCGGCGCCGTGGCTCAACAGGCTAATCCTCCGCCTCGTGGCGCCGGCACACCGGGTTCTAGTCCCGGTCGGGGCGCCAGATTCTGTCCCGGTTGCCCCTCTTCCAGGCCAGCCCTCTGCTGTGGCCCGGGAGTGCAGTGGAGGATGGCCCAGGTGCTTGGGCCCTGCACCCCATGGGGAGACCAGGAAAAGCACCTAGCACCTGGCTCCTGCCATCGGACGAACGCGGTGCGCCGGCCACAGCGCGCCATCCGCGGCGGCCATTGGAGGGTGAACCAACAGCAAAGGAAGACCTTTCTCTCTGTCTCTCTCTCTCACTGTCCACTCTGCCTGTCAAAAAAATAAAAAATAAAAAAAAAAAGAAAAAAAAAGAAAAAATGACTTGAATAACCCTTGTCCTGACTGTCAAGGAACAGTTTTTAATTTGTGCTTAATTCTTTTTTCTTCTTCAAACTATATGTTGAGCTCTTTAATTAACATAGTTAATTATATGTATATAAATTCAATTGAAAATAGACCCCAGTTAAAAATAAGAGAAGGGGGGTTGGCACAACGGTGTGGTGGATAAAGCCACCACTTGCAGTACTGGCATCCGATATGGGTGCTGCTTCAAGTCCTGGCTGCTCTACTTACGATCCAGCCCTCTGCTGTGGCCTGGGAAAGCAGCAGAAGATGACCCAAAGCCATGGGCTCCTGCACCCATGTGGGAGACCCAGAAGAATGTCCTGGCTCCTGGCTTCAGATCAGCACAGCTCTGATCGTTGCAGCCATTTCTTTCTCTCTGCCTCTCCTTCTCTGTGTAATTCTGACTTTCAAATAAGTGGAAAAATATTTTTTAAAAATAATAGGGGGAAATAAGAGAGGGAGGAGGTAGTTTATAACTGTAAAGCTATATAGGTCTGCATACAGTCCCACTGACTTACTTCTAAGGGTACAGTTTTAAAACTTATCATGGGACTCCAATTCCATCAAAATCGTTGGTAAAAATGCCATCTTAATTGTTAAAGTGACCATATTAGGTGTTAAAGTGAACGTATAGATAGGAATAAGTATAAAAGAGATCATATAAATAACACTAAGTGCCTGGTAATAACCATAGAATTTAAGGGAAGGTAATTTCCGATATGGGAAGCAGTCCACACTGCAGAGTCCTAGAATGACATTCACTGTAACACTCTGACCTCAGAATCAACCCTTAAGTCTTCCTGGTCTGGCTGAAAGGCCTGTGAGAGCATTTCAGGCATGAAAAGCCAAGATTCTGTGGCAAAAAATATCCTACACGAAGGTTATCTGTGTGTGAGACCCCATAGGAAAGAAGGGCCATCAAAGAAGGATGTATTTTTCTCTGAAGGGAGAACTTCCACTTTTCTTATGTCCTTGTCCAAATACTGAAGATGTCTGTGGTCACAAAAGGCTTTCACAGCCTAGGCAGCTCATGGCAAGAACCTCTAGTGATCACTGACATCATAAATAAGAGTGTTAATTGTTAAGTGAACAAAAGAAGTCACTGTTTACTTAATCCCCATTTAGGACCTCTGTCCTTAATGAGTTTTGTACTATGAGAATTAACAGCAAAACTTGTTATCAAACTGTACTTTATGTGTTGTGTGGGGGGTGCAAACTGTTGAAATAAGATAAGTTTTATTAAATGCATCCCTTTCAAAGCAGAGCTACAAGTATCCTCTGCAAAATATTAATTTAATAAATGAAATCACATAAGAAAACATAATATGTCAATATAAAGCAGGATATATTTAAAAAAAAAAAAAAAACAAGAGTGCTATAGATTCCCAGACAAGTCATCCAGGTAGGTAAAAAAATAAAAGAAGAAAATCACATGATCATTTAGATTACATATTGAAAGGCATTTAATGAAGTCCAGCATCTGGTAAAAAGAATACTGCTAACAGAACAACAACAAAAAAGCCAGTGACTTCCTTACTCTGATCAACAATGAAATGAACCTACAACAAACAATGCAAGTAATTAGGATCACTGAAACCTTTTTTTTTTTGCCCTAGGAGTAAACCTAGACCACGAGTCTGTGCTACCTCTCAAACTTTCTACTACAAGGATATTAAGGAAAATAAAACAGTAAAAACAAATTATGAGGTATAAAGATCAATTTCAGTCATAAAATGAATATATTGGATGATGTTTATATAGAAAGATAATCCATAAAATAATAAAAACAAATGCAACAGACAAATGACATTACTGGAAAGATCAATTTTATATATACATATATGTGTGTGTGTATATATATATATTTATAAAGTCTACTACTTACTAAGTGCCAGCAAGAAACAAATAGGAAATAATTGTAAAGGACAATAGGTAGCCTAGAAAGTACAAGAGAAATGGGAAAAAAGATTAAATTATGTGATATCTTTAAACATTTTTAAATAAATACTAAAAATACACAGATGACTCTAGAAAAAAGTCACATATATGATGAAAAAGAAAGGCTCTGAAGGCAGTAAACCACCAGGAAACTATAACTGACCTGAAGCAGGTTACTGCAACCTCCAAGTAGGATCCTCTCAGGATGATGGACTGGGAGGTCAGAGGGAGCCCAGCAGTTGGCAGGACCAGAGAAGAGAATATTCCTCCCACTACGGCATGGTGGAGCTTAGAAAGACATGTTCCAGCATGACCTGGAGATATGTCAGTGCTATGGAGGATGCTGGTTGGCTGTGCCTGTTATGATGTGCATGGACTTTTATGATGTGCTATGTCTTTTATGATGACTCATGGAAATGCAAGCTGTCCAATCATGTCTGGTGGCATAAACGCTACATAATCACCAGGGATCTTGACACCATAGTAGTGCTCCAGTTCCATGGCAGATAGAAGTTCTAGGAGGGGCCTCCACCACTGGGAAACTCGGAAGGTAGCCAGCGTTCACTGTTCTCTGACTGTCTTCTGATGCAGGATTCCACCCACCTCAGATGCTGGGAAATGGTGAGTGTCTGGGGCCGGGCTTGAGGAGAGGGGGAAGGGGAAATGGGCAGAAGTCACCAGAAAATGCTGGCAGAATGCAGGCTTCCCACAGGTTATCTCAAGTTTGTAGGCCCCATCTCACTGCTGGCACAACCCTTCCCTTGGCCCCCTCTTTTACACAGTGTATGGGCTGGACTGGCATCCAGAACTCCAGGTGCCCTGTTCCTTTCCTACTCACAATGCAGAGGCCATCTCTGGGCAGCTGTTGGCAGCAGCCCCTTGCATTCCCTGATTGTGCCATGGGGACAGGATAGTCATTATGGATAATATGGGCTGTGTGCAGGGTTCATGCAGTGAGGAGCTGTCATTTAAGGGGTCCTTAGTTTCCCTCTTCTTCCAAGTGTTGCTTCTAAATTTTTCAGAAGAATGTTCTCACTACACAGACTCTGACAACTCAGCATAGCTCTTTTTAGGGGTCTGACCTCATTTTTTGTTGGTATTAACAGTGTCATAGACAACGTAAGTTAAAAACAAAGCAATTTTATTTTGCTCAGGGTTTTGGTCCAGGTTTTAGGGGACAGGAGGACACTGTAATTTGTATTTGCATGTTATCTTAGCCCTTACATGTTCCTTTGACAGGCTGTCATCTGTCTCTGAATTTTCAAATTAGAAATCTTAGCTAGTCACGTTTATGAAAGTTTTAACAATTGTTTCTGTTCCATGACAACCATCTCAGCCTCAAAGATATAAGCCTAGATTCCAAAGTTAGTTTTAATTTTTATTTTGATATAGGGTGATTTTTTGAATGTTACTGGAGGATACTTGGCAAACAAAATTTGTATTTATTCAAGGCCTGCAGGCTGATGTTTTGATATGTGAAGAGACTTTTTAAAAGGAAAATCCATCTTATTTTTTAATCCCATTTTTCACAAACTTTTTGGAATCCCCTTGTACATATACATTACAGAATGCTTAGGACAATCAAATGAACATACTCTATCTTTCATAGTTTTTAAAAGAATAATGAACATATTAACAAGTTGTGTAATAATGTATTCACATCATTTTTGTGCTGTATATTATCTCCTAACTGCAAATGTGTGTTGTTCAACTACCATCTTCCCATTTCCTTCACTCTCAGCCCCTGGCGACCACTATTTTGTTTTGTACTTAAGTTTGACTTTCTTAGATTCCACAAATAAGGGAGATTGTGCTTGACTTGTGAGGTAATTATGTCCACAAGTAAAGCACTCATCCATAAAAGTGATTGCCAGCCACCACTCTCTCACGAACAGTGGTCAATGGTACCTGAGTATGAGAAACTATGACTGGATCAAATCTTGTCTAGACGGTTGATATACAATGTAAATCTTTTCCCATTTTAGTATTTCTTGACGTTGTTTGTTATTGATCTAGTACTATTGGTTGAACTCTGCAATTAACACACAATTATTCCTAGATGTTTAAATTTCAACTGAGGCCGGCGCCGTGGCTCAACAGGCTAATCCTCCGCCTTGCGGCGCCGGCACACCAGGTTCTAGTCCCGGTCGGGGCACCGAATTCTGTCCCGGTTGCCCCTCTTCCAGGCCAGCCCTCTGCTGTGGCCCAGGAGTGCAGTGGAGGATGGCCCAAGTGCTTGGGCCCTGCACCCCATGGGAGACCAGGAGAAGCACCTAGAACCTGGCTCCTGCCATCGGATGAGAGCGGTGCGCCATCAGCAGCGCGCTGTCTGCGGCAGCCATTGGAGGGTGAACCAACGGCAAAGGAAGACCTTTCTCTCTGTCTCTCTCTCTCACTGTCCACTCTGCCTGTCAAAAATAAAAAATAAAAATTAAAAAAAAATTTCAACTGAAAAGTAATCCCTGTTAATTTAGGAGAGAGGGAAAAAGAAATGGAGGATATGTACAATTTGTGCAAACTCAATTGGACTTGCCCCAAACGATGGAGTTAGAAATGTGCCAGGGGAACCTAATACAACCCCAGCAAGGTGGCATGTACCAAGCCATCTCACTGGCCCAAGTGATCAATTTCAGTTCACAATTGATCACACTGATAGGTCTAGGAGTCAAAGGGATCACACAAGCAAGACTAGTGACTGCTAATACTAACAGATAGAACTAAAAAAGGGAGAGACTGATCCAACATGGGAAGTAGGATACACAGCAGACTCATAGAATGGCAGATATCCTAATAAATCACTCTGGCCTCAGAATCAGCCCTTAAGGCATCAGGATCTGGCTCAAGAACCCATGAGAGTATTTTTGGCATGGAAAACCAAGACACTCTGGGAAAAAAAAAAAAAAGAAGAAGAAGACATAAATGAAAGATCTCTGCGAGTAAGATCCCAACGGAAGGAACAGGGCCACCAGAGAAGGAGGGGCCTTTCTCCGAAGGGAGGAGAGAACCTCCACTTTGACTATGACCCTGTCAGAACAAGATCCAAGTCGGTGAACACTAAAGGCTTCCATAGCCTCAGCAACTCATGACTACAGCCTAGGGAGATTGCTGACGCCATAAACAAGAGTGGCAAATTGTTAAATCAACAACAGTAGTCACTGTGTACTTACGGCCCATGTATGATCTGTCCTTAATGTGTAGTACAAGGTGAAGTAATGCAATAACTAGGACTGAAACAGTATTTCTGCATTTTGTGTCTCTATGCGGATGCAAACTGACAAAATCTTTGCTTAATATATACTGAATCGATCTTCCGTATAGAAAGACAATTGGAAATGATTAAAAAAAATTGGAAGTTACATAAAAAATCAATTAAAAAAAATAATATCAAAAAAAATGACTACCAGTTGTTTAAATGGAGACAACTATAGTTTTCCACTAAACTTTCAATTACTGAATTGCATGTTTTTATTACCTTAACAGGTTATGGTCATTAGGAAGCTATTTATGTATTATAACAATATATAATGATAAAGCCCATGTGTAACTGCAAGGAGGTCACAGGCATACTATTGACTATATTATAAAAATCCTGACACAAATTTTGATGTAAAAGATTTACTGCAGAAATTCCAAGATGGCAGAACAGAGGAGGAGCTCATTACTCTAGTGTAGGGGAAGGTAGTTTTAAAAAAAAGATAGTTAAAAAAGTGGAGAGAGTGCAATCTCAGGGAAGAGTTAGGGAGAAAACTGCAAGGAAATTCCATGGAACACTGTGGATCTATATGGGGGATGGGGACGTGCACAATTCAGGACTATGGTAGCCTAAAAACCTCAGCACCAGCTTTGAAGAGTGAAGTGAGATCAGGCTGCAGCAACCCAGGCCAATTGCAATTACACTTCAGGAAGAGCCTGGTGTGAGTCTATCTTGGAGCCCAGTGTCAGAGGACAGTGTCCCTCTGACCAGAGCCCAGTGTCAGAGGACAGTGTCCCTCTGACCTAGAGGAATAAAAAGGGAGAACATATTTCTCTCTCACTGACCACCTAGCACCAGCATCCTGTAATTACCTGAGAGGGAAAGTGCCATTTTAGACATACAGTACAGCTGTGTCAGCTTGAGTCCACATGCCCACCAACTAGCTGAGAGGAGTTGAGTCTGAGTTTGGCTGACAGAATTGACAGGGGGCTGGGTTACCGTGACTTGGGAGCCTTATTACTGTGATGGACTATGAAAACACTGTGGTTCCATGGGAGGGTGCAAGGCGTGTCTGAATCTATGAGCATACATTGTGGGTGGCTCCATATGCTTGGAGCCCCCTGACTGCCTGGTGAGAGTCACTGCTAGAGGATCCATGCTCACACTGCATTGATCCTTTGTGTCACTCTTGTGGCAGTGCAGATGATTATTGCACCCACTGAAGATAGTGGATGGGCATAGGTCTCCTTGGAGAAGTGAGCATGAGAATATACCAATAAAGCGAGCCAAACCCCCCTGATTAAAAAAGATATTTACCACACCTCACTTGTGTGTCACCTTGGACACTCCCCTCACACTGTAGCACTGAATGGAGCTCCTGAACCACACTCATCACATGCCTCTGGGTATTCATAGAAAGAGCAGGTACTATACTGAACCACATAGGCATAATCAAAAGATAAAGACCATCACATGGAGGAAAATAACCGACATGTACAGTAACAGAAAATTTCCATAAATTGGACAAAGATAGGGATCCTAAGTAGAGGAAGCACATAGAACTCCCAAAAGACATGACCAAAAAAGGTCTTCACCACGACACATTGTAGTAAAAATCTCCACAGTGAAATATAAAGAAAAGACTCTAAAATGTGCGTGAGAAGAATGCCAAATTACTTTCAGAGGAACTCCAATTAGACTCACAGCAGATTTCTCATCAGAAACCCTACAGGCAAGGAGAGAATGGTGATATATATCCCAAGTCTGAAGAGGAAAAAAAAAAACTTTCAACCCAGAACACTGTACCCTGTAAAACTCTCATTTATGAATGAAGATGAAATAAAGACCTTCCTTAACAAACAAATTTAAAGAATATGTCACACTTATCCAGCCTTACAAAAGATGCTGAAGGATGTGCTTCAGACAGAAATACAGTCATCACTATGGAAGATGAAAAGCAAAAAAAAAAAAATGAAAGCAACAAATCTCCCAATGAGAGTACCAAGGAAGTCCAAAGTAAACAATATGAATATATAAGGAAAAACGGCAAGGCCAAGTCATTTTTATCAATAGCCACCTTGAATGTAAATATCTTCAACATTCCAGTTAAAAGTTACAGTTTGGCCAATAGATTAAAAACAAGACCCATCTCTTTGCTGCCTATAAGAAATGCAGCTCACCAGCAAAGATACACTTGGACTGAAATTGAAAGGATGAAAAAAGTTATTCCATGCTAACAGAAATAAAAGGGAGCTGGTATAGCCATCCTAATATCAGACAAAACAGACTTTACAGAAAAAAACTGTTAAAGGATACAAAGAAGGGCATTATGTAATGACTAAGGGATCAATTCAATGGGAAGATGTGACTATAATAAATGTATATGCACCCAATACTAGTGTACATGCTATTTTAAAGAAATGTTAGTGGATCTAAAGGGAATTATACACTCCAATACAACAGTCATACAGGATTTTAATGCCCCACTACTAGCATCAATGGACAGATCAAACAGAAAGAAAAATCAGTAATAAAACAACAGAGTTAATTGACACTATAGACCAAATGAACCTAACAGATACCTACAGAACTAATCATCCTACGGTTGTGAAATACATCTTCTTCTCACCAATGCATGGAACTTTCTCTAAGATAGACAACATGCTAGATCATAAAGTGAATATCAGCAAATTCAAAAATAAAAATTATACCATAATGGAATCAACTAGAAATCAACAACTCAAGAATCTCTAGAACATATGCAAAAACATGGAGACTGATCAACATGCTCCTAAATGAAGAGTGGGTCATAAGGGAAATCAAAAACTTTCTGGAAACAAATGAAAACAACAATACAACATAGCAAAATTTATGGGATACAGCAAAAGCAGTGTTAAGAGGACAGTTTATAGCAATTGGTGCTGACATCAAGAAATTGGAAAGATACCAAATATATTAACTATCAATTCATCTCAAGGAACTAGAAAAACAACAAACAAAACCCAAAATTATTAGGAGAAAAAAATAATTAAATTTAGAAAACAAAAAAATTGAAACCAAACAACAAAAAGATCAATGAAACAACAAATTTGGAAACCTAAAGGAGATGGATAGGTTCCAAGACACATACAATTTACCTAAATTGAGCAATGAAGATACAGAATACCTAAACACATCAATAACCACAATGAAAATTGAATAAATAATAAAGACCCTACCAACAAAGAAAATCCCAGTACTGGATGGCTTCACTGCTGGATCTACCAGACATTTAAAGAAGAAGTTATTCAAAATAGTTGAAAGGAAGGGAATCCTTCCACATTCTATGAAGCCAGCATCACCATAATTTTTAAACCTGAAAAAGATACAACAGAGAAAGAAAGCTGCAAGCCAACTTCTCTGATGAACATAGATGCAAAATTCTCAACAAAATACTAGCCAATCGAATCCATCAACACTTCAGAAAGCTCATTCAACTGGACCAAGTGGATTTATCCCCAGTATAAAGGAACAGTTCAAACATTCATAAATCAACCAATGTGATACATCACGTTAACAAATTGAAGAACAAAAGCCATATCATCTCAAGAGATAGAGAAACTTTTAATAAAATACAACATTCTTTTATGATGAAAACTTTAAGCAAATAGAAAGAACTTTCCTCAACACAATCAAAGCAATTTATGAAAAACCCATGGCCAGCATCCTATTGAATGGGGAAAACTTGTAAGTATTCCATCTAACATCCAGAATATGACAAAATGCCCACTCTCACTATTGCTATTCAGGATAGTCCTGGAAGTTTTAGTCAAAGTCATTAGGCAAGAAAAAAATCAAAGGGATACAAATTGGGAAAGGGGAAGCCAAACTATTTACCTGAATCTATGTATAGGGGATCCAAAAGACTCCACTCAAAGAATATTAGAGCTCATCAAAAAGTTGAAAATGTGGCAGGTGTAAAATCAACATTCAGAAATCAACAGTCTTTGTATACACAGACAATGCCACAGCTGATAAAACTTCTAAGATAATTCCATTCATAATAGCCACAAAAACAAACACTTTGAAATAAATTTAATCAAGGACATCATAGATCTCCACAATGAAAATTATAAAACACTAAAGAAAGAAAGAGAGACACAGAAGTGAAAATTTTTTTCATGTTCATATATAGGAATAATTGACATAATCAAAATGTCTCTTCTACTGAAAGTAATTTATAGATTCAAGGTGATACCATTAAAATGCTAAGGATATTCATCTCAGATCGAAAATAAAGGATGCTAAAATTCACATGCAAACATAAGAGAAACTGAATAACTAATGCAAGCTTATACCACAACAACAAAGCTGGAGGCATAACAATACCACATTTCAAAATGTACAAAAGCACAGTTATATTCAAAACAGTCTGGCCCTATCACAAAATTGATGGATATGCCAATGGAAAAGAAGAGGGACTCCAGAAATCAACCTATGCATCTACAACCAACTTATCTTTGACAAAGGAGCTAAAATCAATTCCTGGAGCAAAGACAATCTCTTCAACAAATGGTGCTGAGAAAATTGGATATCTACATGTAGAAGTATGAAGATCCCCTCCTAATACCTTACACAAAAATTCACTCAAAATGGATCAAAGACTTAAATCTATGACCAGATACTGTCAAATATAAGGGAACATTGGGGAAACACTACAAGATATTGGCATAAGCAAAGAGTTATTGGGAAAAACCCAGAAGCACAGGTAATCAAAGCCAAAATTGACAAAGGGGATTACATCAAATTGAAGTCGCTGTACTGCAAAAGGAAAACTCAGCAAAGTGAAGAGGTAACCTGCAGAATTAGAGAAGTTATTTGCAAACTATGCAGCTGATAAAGGATTAATATCCAGAATCTAAAAGAGTTCAAGAAATTCAATAACCACAAAACAAAATATCCATTGAATAAATGAAGCAAAGACTTAAATAGGAATTTTTTTGTTTTATTTTCATCCTAATTTATTGATTTTTAAAAAGTATAAAGTAAATATTTAAAATCTTTTTTCCACAGGGGAATATTTTACATTATTGTTTTAAAGACATTTATTTATTTTAAAGGCAATTACATACAGAGAAATCTTTCTTCTGCTGGGTCCCTACCCCAAATAGCTGAAACGGGCAGGACTTGGATAGACCAAAGCCAGGAGCCTGGAACTCCATCCAGGTCCTCCATACGGATGGCAGGGGCCCCAAGGACTTTTCATCTTCTACTGCTTTCCCAGGTGCATTGTCAGAGAGTGGCACTGGAAGTGTAACAGCTAGGGCTTGAACTGGTGCCCATATCGAATGCTAGAGTTGCAGGTGGTGGCTTAACCTGCTGTGCCACAATGCCAGTTCTGATTTACTGCTATGTATATTTGAATGTTAAATTTGTGATTATAAAGTAAATTGAAAGTATGTCATGGTACAAATTAAAAATTTTTTAAAAAGGAGGAAGGAGGGTGGGAGTGAGAGAAGACAGCAGGGAGGGGTGTGTGAGAAGTATCATTATACTCTAAAAATTGTATTAAAATTGGATGTATGAAATACATGAAATTTGTTCCCTTTATATAAATAAAAAGTAAAAATATTAGAATATGCTTTTGATAAAAGATTCTTAGTAATTAATAGGCAGTTTAAAATGTACTTAAGGCTATAGCCCTTCTATTTGTGTTGAATAAAGATAAAACCAATTGATTCTATATTTGAGTGATGGCATGTTAAGAAATGACAATATTTTTCATAAATTAAATGAAAATTACTAGTGTGATGAAATACTTCTAGAGTATGAGGGCTATGAAATTTAACCATGTGCCCCTTAAATTAAGACAAGGAAAATTATACAGTTTAAATATCAATTTCACTTGTAATGCTGCTGAATTCCTTTAGCAATTACATTCTTTTTTTTTGTTTTCAATTAATTTATAAGTACCAGCTGAAAATAAAACTGCAAGACACATACGTATGGTCAATATTGTTTTACAGACAACTGCAGCTTGTATCATTAATATTGGAGATGTCAATGACAACATGCCAACATTTACTCATTCTTCTGTAAGTATATGAAGTTAATAAGAAAAATATGTATAATCCAATGTTAATTATTAAGTATGCTCATCTCTGCTCATGACATAATTTTTTAAAGATTTATTTATTTGAAAGTCAGAATTAAATAGAGAGACAAAGAGTGTCAGAGAGAGGTCCTCCATTCACTGGTTCATTCCCCAGTTGGTCATAATGGTTGGAGCTGTGTCAATCTGAAGCCAGGAGCCAGGACCTTCCTCCGGGTCTTCCCATGCAAGTACAGGGGCCCAAGGACCTGGGCCATCTTGCATTGCTTTCCCAGGCATCACAGGGAATTGGATCCGAATTGGAGAAGCCAGGACACAAATCGGCACTTAGGTGGGATGCTAGCACTGCACGTGGTGGCTTTACACATTATACCACAGCGTTAAAAGGCATTTTTCAACAGAGGAAAGTCATGTGGCCAACAGACACTTGAGAAAATGTTCCAAATCACTAGCCATCAGGGAAATGCAAATCAAAACCACAATGAGGTTTCACCTCACCCTAGTTGGAATAGCTCTCATACAGAAATCAACAAGCAACAAATGCTGGTGAGGATGAGGGGGAAAGTTACCATAATCCATTGTTAGTAGAAATAGAAACTGCTACGGCCACTGTGGAAGACAGTGTGGAGATACTTCAGAAATTTTAATAGAGACCTACCATGTGACCCAACCATCCCACTGCTAGGAATTTACCCAAACAAAATGAATCCGCATGTGAAAGAATTAACTGTACCCCCATAGTTATTTCAACTCAATTCACAATAGCTAAGATATGGAATCAACCCAAATGTCTGTCAATGTAAGACTGGATAAAGAAATTATGGGATATGTACACCTACACAGCAGTAAAAAAAATAAAAGGCAATCTTGCCTCTTGCAACAAAATGTAAGCAACTGGAAAACATTATACTTAGTGAAATAAGCCTGTCCCAAAGGGCAAATACTATATGTTCTCCCTGATCTTTGATAACTAATAGAGCACCTAAAAGGCATTCTAGAATATTAGAGTTTAACATGGAGTTCAAGAGAAAACCACCACTACTTTCAGGAGGCTCTCATGGGCAACAGCTTCCTATTCACCCTTAAGGTTGGAGGTGGGTCAAGCAGTCTGTAAATCAGGGGTGGCTTTTTATCGTTATGCTTGTAAAATAACATAGTAAATAGATCTTACACATAAAAAAAAAGAAAAAAGCAGAAAAGATATACTGCACTCTCTCATAAAGAATAGCTGATATTTATAGTAGTGTCTGTTTTTAAATAAAAAATAAAATGCTATCCTGTCTATAAAATTATACTAGCCCATTTTATATAATATTAAAAAACTTAGAAATGCATTATCTCTCAGTAAATAAACATAACACTGCAACCCAATTTAAAAGAAAAAAAGTCATCAGTCTGGCCCATGGAAATACCTAAGATTACTTCGTAGATCCTAATATTAGAAGAATTAAAACCAGGCGGCCGGCTCTGTGGCTCACTAGGCTAATCCTCCACCTGCAGCGCCAGCACCCCAGGGTTCTAGTCCTGATTGGGGTGCTGGATTCTGTCCCGGTTGCTCCTCTTCCAGTCCAGTTCTCTGCTGTGGCCTGGGAAGGCAGTGGAGGATGGCCCAGGGGCTCCTGGCTTCGGATAAGTGCAGCGCCGGCCATAGTGGCCATTTGGGGGGTGAACCAACGGAAGGAAGACCTTTCTTTCTGTCTCTCTCTAACTCTGCCTGTCCAAAATAAAAGAAAAATTAAACCAAATAAGGGAAAAAATTAAAGAGAAACAAAAAATACAAAATTACAACCATGACCTAAAAAAGCATACTGTAATATCTTCAATCAAATTCAGTAACTAAGTCATTTCTGGAATGAACACTGCAGATAATTAGGTTAGGGGAATGGTTTTGCTAGCACTCAGATCAAAGTCACAGGTATATAGAAATAATTATTAAGAAAGACTAATTCTGAAATAGCCGGACTATTTAAAAGTCATATTCCTACTGATAAAGAGAGTATATTCAAGATGGGCAGCTTTGATTGAAGGAAATCTTCAATGGAAACAGCTAAAAGTCATATTCCTGGTGATACTGCCTAATTTTTACCAAGGTGAGAAAGGAAACATAATTGCAAGGTCCAACACACATTGATAGGCTAAAATGAGAAATTATGGACAATTACCAAAAGATTTTCTACTGAAGCAACAATACATGATTTTCTGGTGAATAATGGCCTCTAGTGTTTCCAGATTTTCCACTTCATGAATTTATGTTTTTTTTTAATCAATTCTTGTTTTTTCAAAACTATTTGTAACTATTCCATCAAAATCTATTTCTGCTTTAGATATCATTTTACCTCATCCCAGAATTGCCCTTACTGATGTATCCTTCTCAAGGACTTTAAGATGCCATTGGGCTTGTTCTGGCTGGATTGATTTCCCTAAGAGGATTTCTGTGTTAGTATAGATGATGAATGCTTAGACCACACCTAATTAGGTGCCCACACCCAAAAAACCTAGCCTGTCAATGTGAATTCATTGATACAAGTAAGCTTCACTTTTAGTTTTTTCCCCATCATTTAGGGTTTCTGGTCTGAAGGATTTTGCTGATTTTTTTGAAAATCTTAGATTCTATTATAGCATACAAAAGTTTTATTTTGCTTTAATTTTTATTTTATTTTCAAAACAAATAAAAGGCAGAGACAGAGAGAAGTAGAAGAGAGACAGAGATCTTCTATCAGCTAATTAATTTTCCAAATATCCTCAACAGGCAGGGTTGAAACAGAGTGAAGTCAGAAACCTGAATCTCTCTTGTTCTTCCACATGTGTGCAAAGATCCAGATACTTGAGTCATCACCTGCTACATCCCAGGGTTCACATTAGCAGAGTGGGATAGAAAACAAAGAAGCTGCGACTCAAATCTGGCAGTCCAATATGGCATGCAGGTGTCCAAAGTAGCATGTTAACTTCTGTGTCAATCACCTGTCCAAAGTCCGTTTTTAAAAAAATTGTGTTGATGGCCGGCGCCGTGGCTCAACAGGCTAATCCTCCGCCTTGCGGCGCCGGCACACCGGGTTCTAGTCCCGGTCGGGGCGCCGGATTCTGTCCCAGTTGCCCCTCTTCCAGGCCAGCCCTCCGCTGTGGCCCAGGAGTGCAGTGGAGGATGGCCCAAGTGCTTGGGCCCTGCACCCCATGGGAGACCAGGAGAAGCACCTAGCACCTGGCTCCTGCCATCGGACGAGCGCGGTGCGCTGGCCGCAGCGCGCCGTCCGCGGCAGCCATTGGAGGGTGAACCAACGGCAACGGAAGACCTTTCTCTCTCTCTCTCTCTCTCACTGTCCACTCTGCCTGTCCAAAAAAAAAAAAAAAAAATTGTATTGAAATCACATGTGAGCTTATTCAGGGGAAATTTATTATTTAAATTGTAAAAATAGGCAAAAGAGACTATTTCATGTGCTTTGAGTGATGAAAACTATGGGTTACAGAATATTATTGTTAAAGGGCCTTACAGCCTTGCATGCAGACTTAATTTGTTCTCCATGCTTTGGATACCTGCTTGAACATTAAAGGAAAAGTATAGTTCTAACTATCCAATATAGTTTTATTTAGATCACTTAATAGTCCTGGTAAATAGGATATGGTCAGAGATGTAATCTTCCAAATATTGATGTTAAAAAGTTGCAATCCTTGTTGTGTAACCAAAACCAAAGAAGATACTTAGTAGTACAGCTATAGGTGCTTATGTAGCAGAATGATGGAGATGTAGGTGGGAGCAGCAGTTCTGTCTGTGCTACCTTGTACAATAAGGTAAGTGAAGCATATGTGATGGAAATTCTAAGAATTAAAAGTATGAGTTTACTGTGGTACAACTTTTTGGCAAAAAGACATTTTCATAACATATAAAATAAATATGAAAAATACATTAATTTCAAAATTGGTATTGTACCAAATTACTTCATTTTTAGTTCCATTTTATGAACATTTAAAAATGCTTTAAATACTTATTTATTTGAAAGAGTTACAGAGAGAGATGGGGAGAGAGAGAGGGAAGGAGGGAAGGAGGGAGGGAGAGATGGTGAGAGAGAGAGAGAGAGACACTTTCTATCTGCTAGTTCAATTCCCAAATGGCTTCAATGGCCTCCTCTGGGTAAGGACAAACTGTGAAACCAGGAGCTTCATCTGGGTCTCCCATGTGGGTGGTGGGGCCAAAGGGTTGAGCCCTCTTCTGTTGCTTTTCCCAGGCCATTATCAGGGATTTGGGTCAGAGGTGAAGCAGCTGGGACTCAAACTTGTGCCCACATCAGATGGCATCACAGGCAGTGGCTTTACCCACTACACCACAACTGTGTCCCCAAAATGTTCATGAATATGTATTTTTTAAAAGGCAGAGTGACTGAGAGAGAGATCTGTCTTCCATACTCTGGTTTGTTCCCAAAATGTCTGAAACAGCCAGAGATAGGCCTGTCTAAGCCAAGATTTGTGGTCTACCATATGAATAGCAGTAATGCAAGCACTTAGGTCACCAACTACTACCTCCCCTACACATTACCAGAAAGATGGATGAGAAGCAGAGGTGGAACTTGATACTGAAGGAATAAAAAATTCTGAAATCTGCCCCTTTAATATTAAAAACTGCTTCACTTGCTTTCCTTTCACTCCTTTTGTTATGCTGTCTCTTATGCACTCCTTTTGTTATGGTTTCTCTTAACAAAGAACTTTAGCGGGACCCTACCCTGTTCTTTCCCTACCCTGTTTTGCTTAGTTAATGGCTCATACCTGTTTTGTGTCACAAAGGAGTCAAAACACAGACCTGTAACTTTCTTTGTGTAAGCCTTGTGATGTAAACTCCCACCACATCCCTAGACTACTCTCATGACCTACGTGACCCTCCCCTTAAATCTTGTTAGGTGATAGAAAGCCCCTTAATCCTCCCCTTATCACTTGTTATCTTACTCTATGTGCCTGGTACTAGATGCACTCGTAAAACAACTGTCTTCACATGTACTGATTGTTAGCTCTGTAAATCTTGCCAAACTGTAACATAAATTAAATACCTCAATGTATAAAAACCCCGACCATTTACTCTTCAGGGCCGCCTGTTCTTGGACGAATGGGGGCCCCAGCATGCTGGTTTAATAAACTACCCCTTTGCACTATTGCATGAGAGTGGTTTCTTGGAGACAGTCTTTTGGGCAGCCCTTCTCCGACTCTAACAATACCAAGCACTCTGATGTGATGTGTGGGCATTCCAAGTGGTGGCTAAACCAACTGCTAAACCAGCTACTCCTTGAATATTTTGAAGTACCACACACCTTTGTTTTACCCAGGTTCTGATATTCCAGGTGTGACTTTTGATTTCCACAGGACGTACTTTCATCTTTTCAGCAAAGAAATGTGTATCATGAAGAGAAATGATGCCAGAAACAAATCTTGAAATATGAAGATTAATAAGAAAAGCAATTCTTATAATTAAAATGAATTAACTTTTCTATGCAGTGGCAAATATTTGGTCAACTTCTTACCCATAGTATCTAAAAGCACTATGAAAGCAGATTATACCATGAAATAATTATTAGAAAATAGTTTTTGGGTCTGGAGCCATGGCATAGTAGGTAAAGCCGCCACCTGTGATGACAGTATTCCATATGCATGCTGATTTGAATTCCAGCTGCTCCATTTGTGACCCTGTTCCCCAGTAATGCAGCTGGGAGGGCAGTGGAGAACAACCCAAATGCTAGAGTGTGGGGAACCACAGGCCGGCCACCTGTGGGGACCTCTCCATTGCACTGCCTCATCCTGCAGAGCAGATCAAGGTCAAGGAAGTGCTGAACAAAAGACTTGCAAACAACCTGAACAAGAGACTTGCAAACAACCTGATGGGATGAGATACACCTTGACCTGAGGCTATGCATGCCTTTTGATCTGATTGATGGACTGCTCACCCTAGCCCTAGGGGACCGGGGATGGATAAAAGACCAGGATAGGGGCGGGAAGGGGGGCAGTCTCTTCAGTCTTTCTCCTTCTTTCTCTCAGCTGCTTCTCTTCTCTTTCTTCTCTTTCTCTTTCTCTCCTCTCCTTCTGCTATCACTAAAAATATAAGTTCCTTGAGAACCAATCAACAGCGGTCGTGTTGTGATTCCGTGGGTTGGACCTTTGCTGGCGAGGGTTCAACACTAGAGCCCCTGCACCCATGTGGAAGATCTGGAAGATGTTCCTGGCTGCTGGCTTTGGATTGGTCCAGCTCCAACTGTTGAGGCCACTTGAAGAGTAAACCAATGGATAGAGGAGATGGATCTCTCTCACTCTCACTCTCTTCATCTTTGTAACTATGACATCCAAATAAATAAAAAGATCGTTTAAAAAAAAGGAAATTAATGTTCAGCAAGATGATGATTTCTATAAGTGCTGGAAAATGGAGGTTTTTTAAAAAACCTTAATCATGAAGCAATCAACTTAATGAGATTGAAAATAAAGACCCAGTAAATCACTTTAGGAAAATAGTGTGTTCTAGGTTAAAGATCACATTAAAGGAGAGACCTTGTACTGTCATTTTACCATTGCTTCCAGGTAATTTGTTTGAAGTTGAGATAAAGAAACATGTGCATGTTGAAATCGGAAAAGACCCCTAAAATTTACTCTAAAATGTGGCCCTTTAAAGTTCCCTAGAAATGCTATCCTGGGTGCCACATGCATTACTGGAATTTGGGGTGCCTTACGATTTCACCACGGGCTTAGTACTAAATCCCCAATATCAATAAGCCCGAGAGGGTTCTTGCCTAATATTTAGAGAAGAATTCTAAATACCAGCACAGATCAACGAGGCAGCATGGTACGTTTTAAGCTTTTATTTAGTAAGAAAGGTGCATAAGAGAGTGAGAGCTTTATTTAGGAGAGAGAAGTGATGGGGGTTCATACCTAGCACCAGGAACCAGCCACGTGGATGAGCATCTAGGCCAGGAAGCCTAGAGCACGTGGCCCGAAGGCCATGTGCCCTAAAGGCGCAGGGCTACAGCAAGCCCTGTCCTGGCAAGAGGCCAGGGAAGAAGAGCAGGGCCAGAAAAGCAGGCAGACCACACTGTGCCCTAGACTTTTAACCCACTCCAAAGGGGAGTGGTTAATTAACCTGATTGGCTGGTGGGCACCCTGGGTGTGGCCAGGTAGGGGAATGAGGCCACACAGGGGTGTGGCAAAGGCATCAGGTAGGGGCAGGAGGTCACACAGGGGCGTGGTCTTCCAGTTCACAAATCTGAGCAATTTTAACCTGTATGCCTGCCCACTTCAATGTGAGAAGTAATACAAATATATTTTTTAGGCCATGCCACGAAAAGAACTTTGGAACAAGGTAATGTTTCAAATGAAGACAAATGAGACTTACTAAGTCTTTACCTTAAAATTAAAAAAATCATTTTATATGAAAGGTTGAGAGAGAAAGTGTGTGTGTATGTGTGAGAGAGAAAGGAGGAGAGAAGGAGAGAAGGAGGGAGGGAGAGAGGGGGACAGAGAAATAGATTGAGATAGAGATCTTACATTCACTGCTTTATTCCCTAAATGCTTTCAAAAGTCCATGATGGTTTCTTATCAAAGCCAGAAACCCAGAACTCAATCCAGTTCTTACACATTGGTGGCAGGGACCCATCCACTTGAGCCTATACCTGCCACCACATCTCATTAGCAGGAAACTGGACTTATGGGAAAAAGCAATACTAAGAGGAAAGTTTATAGCAATAAGTGTGTACATCAAGAAATTGGATGGCTGGCACCACGGCTCACTAGGCTAATCCTCCTCCTGAGGTGCCTGTACCCCAGGTTCTAGTACCTGTTGGGGCACCAGGTACTAGTCCCGGTTGCTCCTCTTCCAGTCCAGCTCTCTGCTGGGGCCTGGGAAGGCAGTGGAGGATGGCCCAAGTGCTTGGGCCCTGTACCTGCATGGGAGACTAGGGGAAGCACCTGGCCCCTGCTTCAGATCTACTCAGCACACCGGCCATAGTGGCCATTTGGGGCAGGGGGTGAACCAACAGAAGGAAGACCTTCTTCTCTGTCTCTCTCTCTCACTGTCTGTCTCTGCCTATCAAAATAAAAACAACAACAACAACAAAAGAAATTAGAAAAGCACAAAATAAATGAGCTATCAATGCATCCCTCTGAGCTAGAAAATAACAGCAAACCAAGCCCAAAATTATTAGGAGAAAATAAATAATGAAAATTAGGGAAGAAATCAACAAAATTGAAACCAATAAACAATACAAAAGATCAGGAGAACAAGAGCTTTTTTTTTTTAAAAAATAAACAAAATTGACACACCATTGGCCCAGCTAACCAAAAAAAGGAGAGAGAAGACCCAAATCAATAAAATTAGAGATGAAAAAGGAAATGTAACAGACACCACAGAAATAAAAAAAAAATCATCATAAATTACTACAAAGAGCATTATGCCAACAAATTGGGAAACCTAGAAGAAGTGCATAGATTTCTAGACACATACAACCTACCTAAAGTAAGCCATGAAGTTTAGAAAACCTAAACAGACACATAACTAAGACAGAAACTGAATCAATAATAAAGGTCCTCCCCAAAAGGAAAAGCCCAGGACTGGATGGCTTCACTGCTGAATTCTACCAGAAATTTAAAGAACTAACTCCAATGCTTCCCAAGTTATTTAAAACAATTGAAAGAGAGGGAATCTTCCCAAATTCTTTCTATGAAGCCACCATCACATTAATTCCTAAACCTGAAAAAGATGCAGCAAAGACAATTACAGACCAATTTCCCTGATGAACATAAACACAAAAATCCTCAATAAAATTCTGGCCAATAGAATTCAACAACACATCAGAAAGATTACCCACCCAGACCAAGTGGGATTCAACATTTGCAAATCAATCAATGTGATACACCACATTAACAAACTTCAGAAGAATAACCATATGATTATCTCAATAGATGCAGAGAACTCATTTGATAAAATACAACACCATTTCATGTTGAAAACTCTAAGCAAATGGGGTATAGAATGAACATTCCTCAAGACAATCAAGGCAATTTATAACAAACCCATGGCCAGCATCATATTGAATGGGGAAAATATGGAGGAATTCCCACTGAGATCCAGTACGAGACAGGATGCCCACTCTCACCACTGCTATTCAATATGGTCTTGGAAGTTTTAGCCAAAGCTATTATACAAGAAAAAGAAATCAAGGGATACAAATTGTTAAGGAAGAAGTTGAACTATCCTCATTTGCAGATGACATGATTCTATATATAGCAGATCCAAAAATTTCCACTAAGAGACTGATGGAACTGATAGAAGAGTTTGGAAAAGTAGCAGGATATAAAGTCAATACACAAAAATCAACAGCCTATGTATACACAGACAATGCCATGGCTGATAAAGAACTTCTAAGATCAATCCCATTCACAATAGCTATAAAATACCATAAATCTTGGAAAAAATTTAACCAAGAATGTCAAAGATCTCTATGATGAGAATTACAAAGCATTATAGAAAGAAATACAAAAATATATATAAAATTGGAAAAATTTTCTATGTTCATGGGTGGAAGAATAAATATAACCAAATGTACATTCTTTAGAAAGCAATTCACAGACTTAAGGAGATACCAATCAAAACACCAAAGATATTTTCTCAAATCTAGAAACAATGATGCTGGGATTCATACGGAGGCACAGGAGACCTCAAATAGCTAAAGCAATCATACAACTAAAACAAAGCTGGAGGCATCACAATACCAGATTTCAAGACATACTATAGAGAAGTTATAATCAAAACAGCATGGTACTGGTACAAAAATAGATGGATAGTCAAATGGAACAGAATAGAAACACCAGAAACCAAACATCTACAACCAAGTTATATTTGTTCAAGGAGATAAAACCAATCCCTGGAGCAAGGACTGTCTCTTCAGCAAATGGTGCTGGGAAACCTGGATTTCCACATGCAGAAGTATGAATCAAGACCCCTACCTTACACCTTACACAAAAATCCACTCAACATGGATTAAAAATCTAAATCTATGACCCTACACCATCGAATAATTAAAGAATATTTTAAAAATATGTAAGATAGTGGCACAGGCAAAGAGTTCTTGGAAGTGACTCCAGCGGCACAGGCACTCAAATCTAAAATTAACAACTGGATTACATCAAGTTGAGAAGTTTCTGTACAGCTTTAAGAAACAGGAAAGAGGCAACTGACAGAATGGGAGAAACTATTTGCAAACTATGCAACTGATAAAGGATTCATAACCAGAATCTTCAAAGAGATTTAAAAAAAAAAAAACTACACAAGAACAAAACAAACAACCCAGTGAAGAAATGAGCAAAGGACTTAAACAGATATTTTTCTAAAGAGGAAATCCAAATAGACAACAGCCACATAAAAAAATGTTTTGGATTACTAGCCATCAAGGAAGTACAAATCAAAACCAAAATGCGTTTTCACCTCACCCTGGTTAGAACGGCTTTCATACTGAAATCAACAAAACAAATGCTGGTGAGGATGTGAGTAAAAATGTACTCTAATCCACTTTTGGTGGTAATTCAAACTTGTAAAGCCACTATGGAAGACAGTTTGGAGATACTTCAGAAATCTGAATATAGTCCCTTGTCTTGACCTTTGAGGAACAGTTAATTATTTTATTATTTTTTACTATTTTCTTTTTCTACTTAATACCATTGTTTGAACTCTTTACTTAACATAGAATTAATCATAGGGGTATAGAATCAATTAAAACTACATCCCAGTAAAAACTAAGAATGAGAACAAGAGAGGGAGGAGATGTACAGTTTGCACACATTACCAGACTTACCACTAAGGGTAAAGCTAAAAACTTGCCATGGGACCGCAATTCCCATAAACTGGGTGTACTAATGCCATCTTGCACTTTAAAGTGATCATATTAATTGTGTAACTGATCATATAAATGGATTTAAGTCTCAAAGGGATCACATAAGTAAGACCAAGTATCTGATAATAACTATAGATAGAATTAAAAGAGAGAATGATCCAACATGGGAAGCAGGTCACATAGCAGAAGTAGAATGACAAACACCTTAAATAGCACTCTGATCTCAAAATAAGCCATTAAGAAATTTGGATCTTGTTCTTCAAAGAGTACATTATACTTTGTGTGTCTGTGTGGGTACAAACTGTTGAAATCTTTACTTAGTATAAAGTTGGTCTTTTGTATATAAAGATAAGTAAAAATGAATCTTAATGAAGAATGGGATGGGAGTAGGGGTGGGAGGGTGGGTATGAGTGGAAAAACTGCTATATTCCTCAAGTTGTATGTATGAAATTTGTATTCATTAAATATAAGCTTTCTAAAATTAAAAAGTTAAAATAAATTTAAAAAGAGAAAAAATAATTTTTGGAACTTCATTTCCACATACCTTATATCATAAGATACAGCCCATTTATTATGCCAAATGAGTTTGTGTAAGTTTCAATCACCAAGGTCTGTGTTAAGTACAGTTTCACATTAGTTCCAGTGGATAATTTTTTTGGAGTTTATCTTAAGAGCTAACAATTGTTTTCAGTTAGACTCAATGTGCTAATGTGTTTTTTCAGATGAAAACATGACTTTTGTTTATAAAAGATTATGTACTATAGATAAATCCCATAGGTAAGTGTGGTGAAATGAGAAGGCCTTGCCAAGAAGGCCACTGGCAAGTGAGCATCAGTTACTCAGGAATGGCTCTGAATCCCACCTGGCAACAGAGCCTGCCTGGCAACAGGCTGTGATTGGATGGCTTTGGTAACTGCCTGGCAACAGGCTGCAATTGATTGGGACATAGAACACCCTTTGACCAGATTGGCTGGTCTTGGCTATAGAAGCTGCTGTACCAACTGAAATAAATGAGTCTGTGGGCTGCTTGCCTCAAGCCCGCTTTCACCCGACTCCCAGGGTCTGTGTGGTGACTCTGCACCTCTTGCCCCCACCACGCTCCTCCTCTCAGAAATGAATCCACTGCAACACTGTTGAGAAATCAACTGCAACAGGTAAGCAAACAAAATTCCAGAGGTAAAATTGTTATTTGAAAGTATAGTGGGCCGGCGCCACAGCTCAATAGGCTAACCCTCCACCTGTGGCGCCGGCACACCGGGTTCAAGTCCTGGTCAGGGTGCCAGATTCTGTCCTGGTTGCTCCTCTTCCTGTCCACTCTCTGCTGTGGCCCGGGAGTGCAGTGGAGGATGGCCCAAGTGCTTAAGCCCTGCACCCACATGGGAGTCCAGGAGAAGCACCTGGCTCCTGGCTTCAGATTGGCATAATTCCAGCTACAGTGGCCATTTGAGGTGAACTGATGGAGGGAAGACTTTTATCTGTCTCTCTCTTATTCTCCACTCTGTCAAAAAATAAAATGAAAGTATAGTGGCCAGTGCTGTGGATAGCTGGTACAGCCACCACCTGCAGTGCTGGAGTCCCATATAGGTACTGATTCAAGTCCCAACTGCTCCCCTTCTGATCAGCTCTCTGCTATGGCCTGGGAAAGCAGTAGAAGATGGCTCAAGTACTTTACTTGGGCCCTTGCACCCATATGGGAGACCCAGAAGAATCTCCTGGCTCTTAGCTTCAAATCAGCTCAGCTCCAGCCATTGAAGCCATCTGGAGAGTAAACCAGTAGATGGAAGACAGAAAGACCTCCTTCTCTCCCTCCCTCCCTCCCTCCTTTCCTCCTTCTCTTTCTCTCTCTCTCCTCTTCTGCCTCTCTGTAGCTCTGCCTTCCAATTAAATAATTTTTTTTTACAAAAGAAGACATTATAATACACATTGTATTTTTAACATTTATTTAATAAATATAAATTTACAAAGTACAACTTTTGGATTATAGTGGCTTTCCCCCCTAAAAAAAACCTCCCTCCCACCCGCAACCATCACATCTCCCACTCCCTCTCCCATCCCATTCTTCATCAAGATTCATTTTCAATTATCTTTATATACGGAAGATCAACTAGTATATACTAAAGATTAACAGTTTGCACCCACACAGAAACACAAAGTATAGAGTACTGTTTGAGGACTAGTTATACCATTAATTCATATAGTACAACACATTAAGGACAGAGATCCTACATGGGGAGTAAGTGCACAGTGACTCCCATTGTTGATTTAACAATTGACATTCTTGTTTATGATGTCAGTAATCACTGCGGCGGCCATTGGAGGGTGAACCAACAGCAAAAGAAGACCTTTCTCTCTGTTTCTCTCTCTCACTGTCCACTCTGCCTGTCAAAAAAAAATCACCCAAGGCCCTTATCATGAGCTGCCAAGGCTATGGAAGCCACGAGTTCACCAACTCTGATCTTATTTAGATAAGGCCATAGTCAAAGTGGAAGTTCTCTCCTCCCTTCAGAGAAAGGTACCTCCTTCTTTGATGACCTGTTCTTTCCACTGGGATCTCACTCACAGAGATCTTTCATTTAGGTCCTCTTTTTTTGCCACAGTGTTTTGGCTTTCCATGCCTGAGAAATTCTCATGGGCTTTTTAGCCAGATCCAAATGCCTTAATGGCTAATTGTGAGGCCAGGATGTCGTTTAGGACATCTGCCATTCTATGAGTCTGCTGTGTATCCTGCTTCCCATGTTGGATTGTTCTCTCCTTTTTAATTCTATCAGTTAGTATTAGCAGACCCTGTTTTGTTTATTCGATCACTTTGACACTTAATCCTATCATTATGATCAATTATGAACTGAAATAGATCACTTTAACTAGTGAGAATGCATTGATACATGCCACCTTGATGGGATTGAACTGGAATCCCCTGGCATGTTTCTAACTCTACCATTAGGAGTAAGTCCGAGTGAGCATTACATATTGTATTTTAAATCCTGTAATTCTACCCCCATGTTCACTAAACTGTAATATCAATGCATGTGGTTTGAAAACATACCTGATGATAATTTGAAGATACATGAAGTATTAGAAAGGAATATCAAAGAGCAGAAAAACCAACAATGTTTCACTATGTGGCTAATTTGGGAGATAATTCTGTTAAAACATTAATTGAAAATTTGCTACATTATAGTTGTGTTTATGCTTTTAGGAGCACATCTTTCCTAAATGCTACTTTTGAGTAACAGCAAAGAAAAATTTGCAAGGTCTTAGGAAAACATTCCTCAGGTTGACTGTCCCATAAGATTATAAAGTACAGTTTTTTTGTTTTTTGTTTTTTTTTTGACAGAGTGGACAGTGAGACAGAGAGAAAGGTCTTCCATTGCCATTGGTTCACCTCCCAGTGGCCACTGTGGCCAGCACACAATGCTGATCTGAATCCAGGAGCCAAATGCTTCTCCTGGCCTCCCATGCAGGTGCAGGGCCCAAGGACTTGGGCCATCCTCCACTGCCTTCCCGGGCCATAGCAGAGAGCTTGACTGGAAGAGAAGAAACTGGGACAGAATCCAGTGCCCCAACCAGGACTAGAACCCAGTGTACCGGTGCTGCAGGTGAAGGATTATCCTACTGAGCTGCAGCACCGGCCTAAAGTACAGTTTTTTAACCACTTTACATCTTATACTTCAGTATTTATCTGTTAGAAAGTATAAATATTGGGTAACAAACATAACTGTTTTATCATTCTGTTTATTATGTTTTAATATGTGCTAATATATCACCATATGGATTACTGTACTGATTTTACCTGTATATACCCAAACATTCTCATGTTAGTGTGTTTATGTGTATATGTCTTTTTGTGTATGTGTGTGTGTGTCTATGCATGCACCAATTATGACAAAGACTGTATAGAAAATTGTACTGTGAAAAACCCTAACAATCAAAAACCAAGTCCTCCTAAGAGGACTTGCAATTCTCTCTAAAATTTATATCGTAAGTTGTTAACCACCAATGTGACTCTATTTGGAAATAGGACCTTTAAGCATGTAATTAACATCAAATGATATAAGTGTGGAGCCCTGATTCAAACTGACCTACACCCTATAAAAAGAGGTAGACATGGGAGAAACGAACCTCAAGTAAGTATTCAGCAAGATAGTAGCTATGTAGTGGAGAGAGAGAGACCTCAGGAGAAACCAAATTTGCTATCACCTTGCCCTTAAAATTTCAATCTCTAGAACTTTAAGAAATAAATTGCTATTATTCAAGCCACACATTCTACAGTATTTTGTTATAACAATCAAAGCAAGTAATACATTCTTATCTCTACCTATATTTTCTGCAACCAACTAGAAGGCCACTACCATGATCAGAAACATAGAAATATAGGAAGACAACATGATGCCCCAAAAGAAACACACTTCAATACAAGAATATCAAGTTGAAAAGATAGATGAAATGCCAGAAACATTATTCAAAATTTAATCATAGGATCACTGAGAAATAATCAGAAGCAAATACCTGAGTTAAAGAAATCCATACATAACATTAATAAATTTTCCCATGAAATTGATATTTCAGAGAAATCAAAATGAAATATTAAAAATGAAAAACTAAAAGATCAAATTAAAAATGTGGTAGAAAGCCTCAGTAACACACTTTGTGAAGCAGAAGAAAGCATAACCAAGTTAGAAGACAAATCACTGGAAATTTTACAGTCAGACCAAATCAAAAAAAGAAATGAGAAATTAACACATGGAGATTTATGGGATACAATCTAATGACCCAACTTATGAGTCTTACGAATGCTGAAGGTGTGAAAAGAGAGAATGGATTAGAAGGTATTTTTATTGTAATAACTACAGAAAAATTTCCAGTTTCAAGAAAGAAAGGGACATCCACGTACAGGAAGAAAGAACTTCAATAACATGACTAGAAAAGATATTCACCAGTCAAACTATCCCTCTTTGAAGATAATATGATTCTTTATTTAGGGGATCCAAGGAACTCTACTAAGAGACTATTCAAACTCATAGAAGAGTTTGGCAAAGTAGCAGGATATAAAATCAATGCACAAAAATCAACAGCCTTTGTATACACAGGCAATGCCACAGCTGAGAGAGAACTGCTAACATCAATCCTATTCACAATAGCCACAAAGACAAAAAATACCGTGGAATAAACTTAACCATGGATGTCAAAGACCTCTACAATGAGAAATATAAAACCTTAAAGAAAGAAATAGAAGAGGATACCAAAAAATGGAAAAATCTTCCATACTCATGGATTGGAAGAATCAATATCATCAAAATGTCCATTCTCCCAAAAGAAATTTATAGATTCGATGTGATACCAATCAAGATACCGAACACATTCTTCTCAGATCTAGAAAAAATGATGCTGAAATTCATATGGAGATGCAGGAGACCTCGAATAGCCAAAGCAATCTTGTACAACAAAAACAAAGCCAGAGGCATCACAATACCAGATTTCTGGGCATACTACAGGGCAGTGGTAATCAAAACAGCATGGTACTGGTACAGAAACAGATGGATAGACCCTGGAACAGAATAGAAACATCAGAAATCAACCCAAACACCTACAACCAACTTATATTTCATCATGGATCCAAAACCAATCCCTGGAGTAAGGACAGTCTATTCAATAAACGGTGCTGGGAAAACTGGATTTCCAAGTGTAGAAGCATGAAGCAAGACCCCTACCTTTCACCTTACAAAAAAATCCATTCAACATGGATTAAAGGCTTAAACCTACAATCAGACACCATCAAAGTATTAGAGAACATTGGAGAAACCTCGCAAGATAAAAGTACTGGCAAAGACTTCTTGGAAAAGACCCCAGAAGCACAGTCAAAGACAAAATTAACATTTGGGATTGCATCAAATTGAGAAGTTTCTGTACTGCAAAAGAAACAGTCAGGAAAGTGAAGAGGCAACCGACAGAATGGGAAAAAATATTTGCAAACTATGCAACAGATAAAGGGTTAATAACCAGAATCTACAAAGAGATCAAGAAACTCCACAACATCAAAACAAACAACCCACTTAAGAGATGGGTCAAAGGCCGGCACCGCACCTCCACCTTGCAGTGCCAGCAAACCAAGTTCTAGTCCCGTTCAGGGCACCCAATTCTGTCCCGGGTGCCCCTCTTCCAGGCTAGCTCTCTGCTGTGGCCAGGGAGTGCAGTGGAGGATGGCCCAAGTGCTTTGGCCCTGTACCCACATGGGAGACCAGGATAAGCACCTGGCTCCTGCCTTCGGATCAGCGCACTGCGCAGGCCACAGTGCATGAACCGCGGCGGCCATTGTCCACTCTGCCTGTAAAAAAAAAATAAATAAAAATAAAAATAAAAAATAAAAGAGATGGGCACTATGATTCATTTAATCCTCACAAATCCCTATGAAGTACTTACTACTTTGAGATGAGAAAACTGTGACACAGAGGAGGGAAAGAGATCTGTCCAGTTCCCTCTGCTACTGACCAGAAGAACTGGGATTGGAACGCAGACAGTTTAATACCAGAACCTGATTCCTCAAATATCATGCAATGCTACTTGTTTACTCTCTCAATCCGTTTGATTGAATCTTTGCCATTTTCAGTACAATTTTGTAGTTTAAAAGTACTGTTTTATACAAGTTTTGTTACTTATTTTAGGATATTTTATGGTTTTTGTTATACATATGGTATAATTATTTTTTGAAGATTTTATTTATTTGAGTTACAGAGAGAGAGAGAAAGAGAGAGAGAGAAGGTCTTCCATCTGCAGGTTCACTCCTTAAATGGCCACAAAGGCCAGGATTGGGCCAATCCAAAGCCAGGAGCTTGTTTTGGTTGCTCCACGTGAGTGCAGGAGTCCAAGCCGTTGGCCATCTTCCACTGCTTTCCCAGTCATAAGCAGAGAGATGAATCATAAGAGGAGCAGTTGGGGCATGAACTGGCACCCCTATGGGATGCTGGAACCACAGGTGGAGGCTTAGTCTACTATGCCACAGCACCGGCTACTGTCTGATAGAATCCTTAAATTGATACTTTCTGATTATTATTATCTTTAAACTCAGCATCTTTCACAACTACGAATAAAGTCATATGTGAGCTCAAAAGTATACTAACTCTGACCACTGCTAAATGATGGTAGAAGCACTGTGCACAGTCACCCCTGTCTCTGTGTTATACTGCTTCTGAGTGGAAAGTGCAGACTGGGGAGGGGTGCCTGGAAGGAGGCAATGAGAGCTGCTGAGTCCAACTGTGCAGAGCACTGGGGCATGCTTGGGAGATGGTGATCCTGGAATCAAACCTTCCAAGAGAAGATTCTAGGCATGGACACAGGATCGTTGGATTTGTTCTTGAAAATACCAGTCTTGGGCAGGGGGGAGGGGAGAGAAGGGGATATCATTATATTCTTAGAATTGTATCTGTGAAGTATATTGAATCTGTTAAAAAACTAAAAATAAATAAATAAGTACACAAATACATAAAATATTTGTAAAAGAGAAAAAAGATAAAAACACTATTTTTGCAGCATTTTATAGGGTGACTTGGGTTTGGACAAGTCTGGTGACAGAGACTGGTTAGGGCACCACTGCAGTATTTCAAGTGGAAGATGATAATGATCTAAGGCAATAAAAGGAAGGAAAGTGAGAGTGGGAGGTGCATTACGGGAGGCTAAGAAAAATGCCTTAGGTGACATCAATAGTCCTGGGTGACTCCTACAAGATTGAAGGAGAAAAAAAGAGAGGTGTTGAAGCTGTCACAAGACAGAAATGGGTAGCTTTGGGAGTGGGGGTTGTGTGGGGAGAAAGTGGCGTGAAAATAATATGAGGATACTTCAGAAAGCTCTTGAAAAAAGAGAATTTAAAGATACATTTATTTAGGTGCAGGACAGGCAATGGGCCTAGCAGTTAAGACACTGATTTAGATGCTCATGTCCCACACCAGATCCAATACTCGACTCCGGCTCCTCAGTCCAGCTGCCTGCTGATGCTGTCGCTGGGAGGTAGCAGTGATGGCTCAAGTGAGTGGGTTTCTGTAAGGAAAAGAATGCAGATGGGTGGCTCCTCACACAAGGCACCAAATGTAAGGAAAAAGGGGCCACAGAACAGAGAGGAGACAGGGTACAAACTTGCAGCCAGACCAAATTTATTCAGAGAAAATAAACTCACAGAGGTTGACGAACTGCCATCAAGCTCACAGACAGAACACGTGGCAGAAGCCCAGACCCCAGCAGGCTGGGCCTGTTTATATCTCAGGTGGGCTGGGGTGGGGCTGGGGGCAGAAGGCCAAGGTGAGCTTCTCCTTACTGGTTCTTCAGGCTTGGCCCACTGGCTTCCAAACCTGGGGAAGAATGCAGGGGGTAGGTGGGGAACAATACATGAAATGAGATTGAACTCCTCTCTTGAAAGAAGACAGGGTAACAAGAACCTAAAGTGGCTGAGACTCCTGTCCTTGTTCCATCAGTTCCTGTCACCCGTATGGCAGACTTGCATTGAGTTCCCAACTCCTGACTTCAGCCATGCCCAGTCCCAGCTATTGTAGGCACTTGGGAGTGAATCTAGAAGATGAAAACTTCCTCTTTCTCTCTCTCTCTCCCTCCTTCCCCACTCTCTGATACAATACAATTTTGAAATTCATTAATAGAGTTTTCATTGTACACATTTTCCATGAACTTCTTGAAAACCGCTTGTACATTTGGTATTGACGTGGTCCACGTGAGAGAGCCAGAACGACAGTCACAGAAATCTCAAAGTGTGATGTAGAAACTAATGAAATTAAAAAGTAGACATCTTCAAAAGAACAGAAATTGAAGATCTGTGGAAATTTTACACAGTTTTTATGGGAGAATGATTAAGAATGAGGCTGAGTACTTGGAAGTTACTGGCATATTAATGGTATTTGAGACCAAAAGAAAGGGTGAGGTCACAGCCCAGGCAGAGTTGCCATCTGTAGCAAAAAACAAAGTAAAAAAGGACACCCTTTAAAATTTGAATTTCAGATAAACAATGAATAATATTTTAGTACAACTCTTGCATTGTTTAGGACATACGTATCCTGAAACTTATTTGTTGATGTGAAATTCAAGCAATTCTAGTAAACATAACAGCAGCTATGAACAGGGCTGCCTACAGGGGCCAGAAAAGCCATTTCACAGGTGAGGTGGTATGGGAAACACAGAACAGGGTGGAGGGACTTTGGGGGTGGAGGTTGGGCTACCTGGTCACCTGTGTCATTCCTGGGGACACTTGCTCCTCACCTCCAGCTGACTGAATTTGTGGAGATGGCCTTAAAATATTTACAACAGAATGAAAATAGGTATTTTAATGTGGACTGTCTTGATTTTACAAATGAGAAACAAATCATCAAGAAGTAAAAACAGAGCTAGGCTGTGAGATGCACAAAGCATATCTGATCTAATCTCTGGAGTGGGCGGGGCAGGGTCTAATCTGTAAATTATGGTGATTTGCAGTGTTAGGGTAAACAGTGCTTGGTGTGGGGAAGGGATGCGGGAGGGGGATGATTTCCTCTTGCAAGTGACTCCAGTCTTGCCCCTCAGCGCCACTCTCCCTGAGCCAGCACTGCGCCCAGTGCAGCCCTGCTCTGCAGGACCCCAGAGAGGTGGTCACGGCTCCCTGCCTTTTCAGGTAGCACAGCCCCGGCAGCTGTGGCTCCGGAGGCTTTCATCAGAAAGCTGTGGGCGGAAACTTCCAGGGGTTGGCTCTGAGCTTGAGGCTTCTCAGCTGCAGATATAAGGTGAGTGGGTGTCTCTCTGAGAAGCAGAAAGAGAAGATGAGAGAGAGAGAGAGATTGATTGGTGTTTCCCTTGGTGTGGAAACTCTATAAAGCGAGAGCTGGCTTTTCTTCTCCTAAGCAGTCAGCAGCAGGAGTCCCTTCTTCGACACTGCAGCCTCCACAGGACTGAGAAGCACAATCCTTGGGAGTCCCTGGCTGCCATGCAGCAGCCCTTCAATTATCCATATCCCCAAATCTACTGGGTGGACAGCACTGCCAGCTCTCCCTGGGCCCCTCCAGGGTCAGTTCTCCCCTGTCCATCCTCTGTACCTGAAAGGCCTGGTCAAAGAAGGCCACCACCACCACTGCCACCGCCACCACCACCACTGCCACCGCCACCATTGCCCCCGCTGCCCCCACTGCCCCCGCTGCCCCCACCACCCCTGAAGAAGAGGAAGGAGCACAGCACAGGCCTCTGCCTCCTTCTGATGTTTTTCATGGTCCTGGTGGCCCTGGTTGGACTGGGGCTGGGGATGTACCAGCTCTACCACCTGCAGAAGGAGTTGGCCGAGCTCCGAGAGGTAAGCTGTGTGCTGCAGTCACCCGTGTGGGAAGAGGGCTCTGCTGCTGTGGGACGGAGGCTCCTGGGGTCTGCCGGGACCGCTGTCTGGCTTGCAAAGTGCTTGCCAAGCTTTACTGTTTGTCTTGGAAAGGGATAGTTCTTGTCGTTCTATTCTATAGGCAGAGAAATGGAGGGTCCTAGGAATGAAGAGGTATTTTCTGTCTTGTAAAGAATTTGAGCCATATGGTTTTTCCTTTTTCAGTTGTCATGTCAGTCTGTGAAGCCACTGACCTCAGATCTAGTGATTCAAGAAATAAAAAGAACTTTGAGTCTGCTTAGAAGTGAATCTATTCAAATGGCCAGACTGAATTTCCTTGAAAACACTTTAAAAAAAAACTGGTACCATTTCAAATGACAAAACTGAGGGACAGTAAGACAAACTTGTTTGGCTAAAGTCTGAGTTAGGAAAGGCTCTGAGGAGTTTGGAATCTCTTTCGGGGGCTGGCTTATTTGGCAATTCCTCCACTGATTAAAGAACTTCCTATTTATCCTGCATCTTTTCTCTTTCTTCCGTAGTCCTTCAGTCAAAGGCACACAGCATCATCATCTATGGAGAAGCAGACAGGTGAGTCCTTTTATTCATGTGCTTTGAATTTCCAAAGATAATCCTTAGCACTGAACACTGTTGGGGGGATACCTTGAATCCTATCCCATTCCTGGGCTTGTGAATATTATGAGAAGAGTCTTGGACAATTCTGAACCCCTGGTCAGTGTGGTTTCTTGAGCATCTTTTAAAATATGGAGTGAATTTCACTGCTCAAAATCAGTGTAGCTGAGTGTTTCACACAATGCAAAATACTTTTGACTTGACTTTGGGATGAGACACATATACATAATCCTGGAACCCTGCCATTTGGGCAGCTGGTTGCAGGTCCATCTCTTTCCTCAGGAGTCCTAGTTAGGTATGGGCAAAGAGAGAAACTTCTGGGAAATGTCCTCTCCTCTTCTCAACTCCAGAAAAGAGATCACTCAAGAGTCAAGCTTTATTTAAGACAATGTACAAGATTTACCTAAGCTTTTGATAAATGGACAATTTCCCACATAGCATGGTTCCTTTGAAGTCATGGGGAGGCCTGGGAGAAGACTTAACCCATATTCAAAGGATTATTCCACTTTACCCATGAAATATTTTTGACAATAAAGGAAAGTCCTTTGTATGAAATCCAGTACAAGAAAAAGGTAAAAGTGTTGAATTCTGGCTTCATTAAATTTCAGAGCATAGATTTAGACACTGTGGACAAGTATATTTTAGGATTTGCTCCATTTGTATTAAACTAAGATTAATTGACTTTTTAAACTTGGTTAGAACTGAGAGGGATCTTAAAGATCATCAGTTCCACCCATTTCATTTCTCAGAAGAGAAACAAAACATCAGACAGATTGGGTGATGTGCCCACGACTACTGGGTGGGCTGGGGCTAGAAGGGATGCAGGCTCGTGCTGCCTTGGCACTGCCAGGGCTTTCTAGCATGTGGACTGCTGCCTCATGGAAAGACAGAAACTCTTGCTTGTCTGTAATTGCCAGGGGATGAGAAAGAAATGGAAAGCAGGACACTTCTGCAAAATCAGTAGGTATTTTTTTTCCTTAGAAATGTGGAAGAAAAGAACAGGCAGGGCTAGCCATCTGTTAAGTGCCACCAGTTTCAATCACAGGATGGCCTGCTGCAGGTGGCCCAGGTCAGCGACTTCCCTGGAGCATAAACTCATGTAGGAGCCATCACTGAGATGCTCTGGCCCCTTGTTCTGATGTGGTAGAAACTCAGGAGGGGCACAGAGTGGAAATACTTTTTAGAAAAATGCAGCCTCTGGAGGACTTCTAATGTCACTTTGAAAATCAGGGGACTGTGGCTAGGGAAATAGGTACCTCATTACTCATCTCTCACCCACTCTCTGGAGGCGTTTCATTGGTTAAAAGTTAAATGAACAGATGAGTCAGGTCTACCTACCCCACTAAACTCTTATCTTCTCTACATCAACCCAGACAGATCAGAAATTAGGGAATTATCAAATTAGCAACTACTAATTATCAAGTTTACAACTTTACTAATAAGAGATGCCACTTATAAAAAAGATACCTATTTTCATGCATCCATTTAATAAACATTTAAAAGAGTAAAAATCCAGACTACCAAAGCTGTGATAGGAAAGTGCCCCTTTAAGCATTAGTTTGAGCTAGTGTGAGACAAATTGACCTAACTTTTCTGAAGAATAGTTTGGAAATATGTATCAAAAGCTTGAGATTGTTAGTTTAGCCTGTAATCCCATCATTAAGATTTTATCTTAATAAAATAATCAGAGCTATGGCCCCCAAAGGCTTCTGCATAAGGATGTTCATCACTTCATTATGAGGCTATTAAAATAAAACATTCAGAAGAAACTTAAATACCTTATTATATGTTAGTTAAGCACATTATGGTATATTCAGATAAGCATAAAATGTTGAATTAGAGCCATGTATCAGAAAAACATTTAATGCTATAGGGATTGTGCTTTCTATATCATTAGTAACAGAAAGTGTATGATAGTTTATGGCAGTTTAATACTGACTGTGCAATTATATTTTCATATTTTTATATCCTTTGAAAAGAACTAAAAGACAATGACATGTTAATAGTGATTTTTCTCCCAGAGGTATTGTGATAGATTATTTATACCTTCTTATTTATCACTTGTTTTGTTTTCCATTTTATAAGTAGATTGACTAGTTAATTATCCACAAGTGTTCTTGGAGGGCCTCCCATGTGCCAGGCTGGACTTGGGTGGTAGATGATGATTGAGAGTGAGAGAAAGAAGGGGAGCTATCTTCAGGGAGCTTTCTAGAACGGTGAATAACAGTAAGCAAACACAAAATATCCTTTCAAATTGTACCACCTGAGACCCAAGATGGAGCAATCTGGAAAACCCCTCCACAGAGGTGCTGTTTGTGCTGACACCCAAGAGATCAAGAGCCCACCAAGTGGGGAATTGTGTGTCTGTGTCGTGGAGGGGGGTGGCGGTGGGGTGCATCCCGGACTGGCATGTGAAAATATCCCTGGGGCAGGAACAATCATCCCAATGTCTAAGGCATTTATTTTTCAGTTTCTTTATTCCAGTGTTTATCCAAAAGATATTTTCAGTGTCTATCTTCAGTGAGAAGAATAACATTCTACTAGGCTCTGTGTAGGATATAAAATGTGCAACATGTGGTACTAACAAGTGCATTTCCTGTCAGTACCTGGCCAAATGCCAGATCAGCTGCTCGATGGTTTGTGGTGTAGGTATGGAGAAGAGACTCAGTTCTGCCTTTCCTGTTCACTGACACCTCATTCGTGGTGGGTTGTCTTGGATGGTGAGAGACAGCGTGGTGCTCAGGTCATGTCCTTGGTTGCCTGGGCCACTCTCAAACCATGTGCGAGTTTCTCAGGGTAATTAAAAGTAGGAGATGGCTGAGTTTCTTTCTTTTTTTAAGATTTATTTATTTATTTGAAAGTCAGAGTTACACAGAGAGAGGAGAGGCAGAGAGAGAGAGGTGTTCCATCCGATGGTTCACTCCCCAGAGGGCCGCAATGGCCAGAGCTGTACCGATCCGAAGCCAGGAACCAGAAGCTTCTTCCAGGTCTCCCACGCGGATGCAGGGGCCCAAGAACTTGGGCCATCTTCTACTGTTTTCCCAGGCCATAGCACAGAGCTTGATTGGAAAAAGAGCAGCAGGGACTAGAACCAGCGCCCATATGGGATGCTGGCACTTCAGGCCAGGATGTTAACCCACAGTGCCACAGCACCGGCGCCGGCTGGGTTCCTTTCTATGAATCTTTACTGAAATCGTTAGCTAAATGGCACCTCTCTAAGTTAGCTGACACATTTAAAGATAGAGAAATCATATCTATTTTGAAAACTATTGTATATTTTTAAGTATTTTATTTATCTATTTATTTGAGAGGGAGAAATAGAGTGAGAGAGAGAGAGAGTGCTTCCATCCACTGGCTCACTCCCCAAATGCCCACAACTGCCCTGAGACAGGGGCTAAATTCAGGAACCCAGAACTCAAACTGCCTGAGTCATCACCTGCTGTGTCCCAGGGTGCATATTAGCAGGAAGCTGGAGTCGCCTAGGGGGTGGTTTACCCGCTAAGGCACAACACCAGTACTGCAAAATTATTTTGAAATCCATGCATAGCTTTTTCATAATACATATATTCTATGAATTTTTGAAGGCCTCTTGTATGAGGTAGGACAACAATTCCTACCTAAAAGATTTCTTAAGCATTCTAAAAGTAGGCACAATATGACTGTACTTTATGAATTGATGTTTATTTAACTTAGGTTCTTTGGTAACATAATTTATGTCTATCTATCTGACTGCCTAATTTTCCTCTTTTTGCCTGTTTCTAAAATACAGACTACTGTTGAGTCTTACAGTTTGTATTTCAATGATTAACATATGATCAACTGTGGCCAGTTATACATTTAAGTAGTGGTGATTAGACTCCCACAAAAATAATTGGTGTATTTTTTACATATATTTTTATTTCTCTATGATTCAGCTCACCCAAGTCCACCTCATGAAAAAAAGGAGACCAGGAAAGTGGCCCACTTAACAGGTTCGTATTTGGATGGTGCAGTTGGGGTTTGGAAGGTGCAGGTGGGCTTTTCTATCCCTAGGTTTGGAGGGAGTTGTTACTTCCAGTGACAGATTTAGAACTCAAGAACACACACCTTTCTGTGCAGGTTACTCTTACACCCCTACTTGGGGTGTAAGCCTTGTCCTAAGCTAAAGTTGGGCTGATTATGATACAACCTCTGCCCATAAAGGGCTCCCCTTTTCTGTCATTCCTAAGACCCCTAGAAGATTTGTGACACAGACCCAAGAGAAAAGAGCTTAGGAGGTGGGCTGTATGGAATTATTTTAGCCAGTGCTTCCCTGGTTTCCTGGGAGAGCTTCAATTTGCTTTGTCCACAAGTAGAAACAGGATTGGGAGAGGAGACTCAGTCCTTGTACTTGTGAACTTTAATCCTGTGAGTGTGAGGTGGAATGAAATACTTAACTGCATTATGTTATGGACATTCCCACTGTAAACTTCATAAATAGCTGGAAATTGGGTACATATCACAGAAAGAGGAATGCCATGATCCCTAGAATTATTTAGGCAGAGACTGTGGAATGACATAGTTGAGCCAACACTTATTAAGCACCTGCTTTGTGCCAAGGTTTGGGAGCATGGAGATGAGTAACACAGTTCCTGCCTTCAAGGAGCTTGAAATCAAATAGAAAAAGACAAACACTTAGTGACAGTTTCAGTAACAGAGAGAGTTCTCTGATAATAGAATAAGGGAATAAGGACACAGAAGAAAGCAAAGTTTAGCCCAAATTGAGGGGCTGAAGAGTCATTACTTTAGGTAAGAAATGGACAGATAATCCCTAAAATCCTTCCAGACTTTAGAATTTTGGCTTAGATTTGGCTTTTCCAAGTGAAAGAACCTAAAGCCTAGCAGCTTTGATGCTAATACTTAAGATAATACAAATCTTTGCTTCTAAGAGTTACACGGACTTGATAATCTCTCGTCATGATCGACGGTATGTATATCACTGTCCCAGTTGTGTGGATGCTAAGATTGAGGCAGGTCATTCAACAAAAGCATTGATGGAGCTCAGTGATGGATCGAGTTCAGACTCCCCAGCAAGCTCTGTATAGGCTATGTCACTCTGGGTGAAAATTTGTTAATGAGCCCACAGTTTTGCCTTGCAAGCCTGGTTTTTCCAATGCATGAGTACTGCTGGCTGAAAGCTCCTCTCTGGTTTATTTTAGGCAAGTCCAACTCAAGGTCCAGCCCTTTGGAATGGGAAGACACCTATGGAATTGCCCTGGTTTCCGGACTGAAGTATAAGAAGGGCAACCTTGTGATCAATGACACTGGGCTATACTTTGTGTATTCTAAAGTGTACTTCCGTGGCCAGTCCTGCAGCAACCAGCCACTGACCCACAAAGTCTACATGAAAAACTCTAAGTATCACCAGGATCTGATGCTGATGGAAGAGAAGATGATGAACTACTGTACTACTGGCCAGATGTGGGCCCGGAGCAGCTACCTGGGGGCAGTGTTCAATCTCACCAGTGCCGACCATTTATATGTCAACGTCTCTGAGATATCACTGGTCAATTTTGAGGAATCAAAGACATTCTTTGGCTTATATAAGCTCTGATTAAAAAAAAAGTACTTTGGGATGCCATTACAATTCCTGTTACAGGCACCGAGAATGTTGTCTTGATTGAGGGTCCTCTTAGGTCCCTCTTGAGGTCAGGCCATGAACCATGAGGCCCTGGAGACCACAGGGTCCAGCAGGTCTGCAGTTCCAAGTCTCACCCAAGGTCCATGGGCCAGGCAGGAGGAGGAAGATGACTGAAGAACATAGAACTCTAGGCTGTCGTGTGAAGATCAAAAGCATTGAAAGGTCACTACCAGGCATTCTACATTCATGTTAAGTGGCCAAGAGAATTTCAGCACATTTTCAAAGATACCTTTCACCTCACCTCTTGAGGTGGGTCTACTTGCTACCTCAGCAGAGGATGCATTTCACGTATTTGGTTGTTACATGAGTGTGCTAGGGATGGAAAAGGACTTGCAAGATAAGCTAAAGAGACTGAACGAGTCTGGTGCCTGCTTGGCAGCATCTTTACTTCGAAATTAGTAGCATGAGCTGCCAAGTGATGCTAACAGACAAACAAGAGGGGTCTTTGGAGGACTCAGTTCATTCCCTACACTGCATGTGTATTTCCAGTGCAATGGTAGGGGTGTTTGCGTATGTGTGTTTGTGGGTGTATGTGTGTGTGTATGTGGGAGAGCAAGAGGGAGAGGAAGAGAGGAGTCACATATGTATGGAGTGTGAAAATTATGAAGTGCATTTTTGGAAAATACGGGTTGCATTTGGTGGTAGATGTGGAATGCTTCTTGGCAACCAACTCTAATAGTCCTCAAAAATCTCTGATGGTCAGCTGCTGCTGATGTTTTTCTTTATAAGCAATATTTATATCCATTCTGTATATTTTAATGAAATATTACATGGAGTAAACCTACTTTAGAATATAGATAAATATGAATACAGTTTTTGGAAATCACTAAAATTCATTTTGTTGCTTATAATTTCTTTCCTCCATGATTTCTTCATTCTTCAGGACTTAGAACACTTGGAGAAGAATTTACTGGGGTGAGAACTGTGAGGCATCTTTCCATTTGGTCAGGTCTTCCTTTTCTCTCTACATTCTCTTTCCTCTCCACTCATTGTTATTCAGAGTTTCCTTTACCACTGTTAATGTCAGTGGTGAGCTTACCCAATTTTCCATAGATTTGATGGCACTTGCCTTATTCTGGGGCTGTGATATAGGGCAAGGGGCACAGATTTTGGGCTAAAGAACCTGGATTTGAATCTTTGCTCTTCCACTTTCTATGTTCCCTATGGACCTTCCTTGGACAAAAAAAGGGCTGATGCATCCAGAGAGTATCTGAAACATAGTAAGACATAAAAATGGCATTTCTAATAAGTCAGTTCATCAGAGATACTGTATTCTCTAGAATAAGTCACTGATCTATGGGATCCATCCAAACACTTGGTTTCTTACCGTCCCACACTTGTTGCCTGCAATGACTTTTCCTATTTTTAAAAAAAGATTTATTTATTGGGGCCAGTGCTGTGGCGCAGCAGGCTAAAGCACCAGCCTGAAGCACTGGTGTCCCATATGGGTACTGGTTCTAGTCCTGCTGCTCCTCTTCCAATCCAGCTCTCTGATATGACCTGGGAAAACAGTAGATGATGACCCAAGTGCTCAGGCCCCTGCGCCTGCGTGGGAGACCCAGCACAAGCTCCTAGTTCCTGACATTGAATCCGCTCAGCTCCAGCCATTGTGGCCATCCGGGAGTGAAACAGCGGATGGAAGACCTCTCTCTCTCTCTCTGCCTCTCTCTGTAATTCTTTCAAATAAATAAATATAAATATATTTATTTGAAAGTCAGAGTTAACAAGAGAAAGGGAGAAAGAGAGGGAGAGAGAGAGAGAGAGAGAGAAAAAAAAGAAAGGTTGATTTTTCAATCTACTTGTTCATTCCCCAGATGGCTGCAACAGCCAGGCTGAAGCCAGAAGCCAGGAGCTTAATCCAGGTCTCCCATGTGGGTGCAGGGGCCCAAACACTTGAGTCATCTTCTGCTGTTTCTTCCAGGCCATTAGTAGAGAGCCAGGTCTGAAGTTGAGCACCAAGAACATGAACTGGTGCCCATATGGGATGCTGGCATCACAGGTGGTGTATTTACCCACTACACTACAACACTGGCACCATATTTTCTTAAACTACTCACAATAATGGATTTTCCCTAGGTTGTATTATCATTGGAAATCATGATAATTCCTATGGAATTTGATTTCAGATGTCTTAATTTTACAACATCATCCCCTACAGTTCCAGCTCAATTATTCAAAAATTTTATTTCTTAAAATTTTAACATTATTGTGATGTGTAATTAATTACCTATCATTTTTATATATCCACCCACACCTCCCTCATCCTCACTTTTCTGTGCAACTTAGGTTTCCTTGTCATTAAAATCAGTACCTTGAAAAGCCCCTTAACTCCAAAATAATCTCTTCTAAAAGGGAATCTCCACTGTATTCCTTTTTAAAAAGTTGTATTTCCTTTAGCTGGCAAATCAGCAGCTGATATAGCTGGAGAAAAATCGCCTAAACAGGCTGAGTGTTTTCATCTTATTTTTACTTATCTATTTAAATTATTTAATAAGTTACTGATTTATCATTGATTTGTTTATGTCTTTTGATGGATTTGAGTAGGTAATACATGTAAGTGGTAAAAAAAATTAAAAGGTATACAAGGATATAGGATGGAAATTAAGTCTTCTCTCCACTTTATCTTGTGGCCTCATTTCTGCCTTCAGAGAGAAGTATGATCTCCTATTGTAGCCTTCTAGATGTTCTATACATAAATATGACCTCATGTTACAACAACATTTCTCAGTATTGGCTCTATTGACCTGCTGAGCTGAGTAATCCTTAGTTGTGAGGTCTATCCTGTGCAAAGTAGTAGGAATGGCAGCATCCCTGCCTTCTATTTCCAAGACGCTAGTAGCATCCTCCACTTCCCTCATCCACCAAGTGACAACCAAAACATTACCTTTAAATATTGCTAAATGTCCCTGAAGGTGGGTCAAGACATAATTATCCCTGGTTGAGAACGCTGTTTGATCTTAATGATTGCAGATCTCAAACAGTCATCCAACAGTGACCAGAACTTTTTCTTTAGTTTCCTAGTAAGCATGCTTTTTTTTTCTCATTGGGTCATTATACCATATTTTCTCCTTTTGCAAACCAACCACATCTCCACCTCCCCCCATGGCAACTTCCCTTCCACAGAAAACACAGTCCCAATTGCATCTGCTTGGTCTCTTCCTTCCATTGTTAAGGTGATGGAACAGAACAATCTTTGTTAACTAAACTCACATTTCTCATTCCTACTTAGCTCCTTTAACATTTTCTTCCCTCTGAATCCCCAAACTAGCTCCTTCTATGAAATCATTTCCAGAAACATGTACCTATACTTAAGTATCTCTAGGGAAAAACAACCCAACTCAACCTAACCCAACCCAAACCAAACCAAGCAAAATCCCCCACAACTGCCAGCTTTCGCTGCTTTTCTCATTCCCCAGGCAGAGGCAAACATTTGAGCTTATTGGTTTCACCCACTTAGGCTCCATTTCCTTTGCCAGGAATGTTTCCTCTCCAGGTGTCTCACATGGAGTTCAAATGCCACCTGCTCAGGTCATTCTAAGTAGAGTTCCTTATTATTATTTAATTGAAATTTGGTTCTTTCTTAGTAACCAGGAATTGTGAATATATTATTTTTGACTACTTTTAAATATTTTGTAATCTTCGCCTAATGGAATGAAAGTTCTAAAATGAAGCCCTTGTCTACCTGTTTAATACTCTATTCAGATCACTTAACCTAGTTCCCAGTATATACTAAGTACTAATAAAACATTTTCTGACCTAATAGCTAATTAAAAGGCAAATGTCTCTTAGCTTTGGTATGTAAATATGTTTTTCAGAGCAGTGAACCTATAATAGTGTCACCTCATGGATGTGTGTGACCATTCAAGCTTTGAGTAGACTTTTCAAATGGGAGTTTGAGACAACAGATAAGAAAGAAATGTATCCTAAATAATAGCATTGAAAAATAACAAAATGAGTTAGAAGGGTCAAGAGAAATTGCTGAATCACCAGAGCTAAAACTGTAATTTAGAAATTAGTCCATAAATATCTGTTAAGTAAATTAACAAACAAAACCACAGTTCCATGTTGAAACAGGGGTCACTTACTCTTCCTGAAACTATTCTATTCATACATCTGCTTTGGATGGTCAGATTCTTAACAGTTGCTGGTCTGTATTTCAGCCATCATCATAAAATCCCTCATCATTATAAAATCATCCTTTACTTCTCTTGGTTTAAACTACTAATTATGCCAGTCCCAAGGGTCGTGCTGGATCATTTTGTTTGTTTTTGTAACTGGACCATTCTAGATGATCGTTCCAGAGCAAGAGAAAGTGGGAATGAGGACTGGGCCTTCTGAGATGGCCTGATGGCATCAACTAGTAGTGATACTACATCTCTCTGACTTCTACCAAAATGCCTTGGGAGTTTTCTGAAGATAGTCTTGTGGCTTACTATGATTTGACTACTGGTTCAAGAAAACACAAATGAAAGGTTTTTAAGGAAGCTTGTATTATGTTTGCTTATCTTAGTTGGAACATAAAGACTGTCAAAAACCCAAACTTTTGAATGTACTCATTGAAAATAGGATCTGACATCCTTTCTTTATGAAACTCTAAGCCCAACATAAAACACACACACACAAAGGTGGCTTCTAGATCAGTAGTCTGAGGTTTTCTTTCTTTTTTTCTTTTCATGAAACTAAAAAGACACAAAACCCATATCTTTTCTTAGCCCCCCAGGGTGGTGACTTTGTATTCTCTGAAGTAGGTTTTGACTTACCACAACTTAACAGGAAAAGAGCTCTATTGTGGGCATCTTGTGAGATTAAGTAACTTGAAACAATTGCTTATCTGAGGAGGGGAACTGGAGAGAAGCCCCTCAGAACCAGAGTATAAACTTGGTTTAGTATGTTAAGCCCTAGACATTCCCTTGTCCTTATCTAAGAACATGAGAATCCACATGTTAATTTAAAAGTTGCAAAGGGGTCTGGATAAATTTTGACATTAATAGAGATACAATTTTACTTTTTGTCTTTTTCTTTTCTTTCTCAAAGTTCTGAATCAGCCAGAGGCAAAATGAGGTGATCCTAGAAAATCAGAGTCAGAATCCCATTCCTTTGGGTCTCTGGGATCAGAAATAAACCATATTCAGAAATTACAAGGCCTTTGAAGGTGTCAGACACCTCTGGGATTCTCTTGGAGACCGTCCAGCCTTGGCAGTGTAGACGGCTAAGTGGGTGTTCTTCTGTTCCTTACAGTTCTCTCAGCCGGTAGGAGCCTCGGTGGTGACTTTGCGCTTTTCCCCAAGTTCCCATTTACTGGGAGACACTTCTTTGGCCAGTGTAAGGGGCAAGGCAGGTGTTCCCCAGCCCACCCTCTAAGGTTACTGTTGCTCCTCATTGGCAACAGAACAAAGTGAGCCTCAACCTCACTTTCAGATTTTATGGATTTTCAGGAAATACCACCATTCCCTAGTGTTATGGAAAAATGGCAGTGAAGTTACTTTTACCTTGTTCTGTTACCAGAGAAATTTGCAGGGTTCTTGTCTTCACGCAAGAAAGAATTCAGGCGTGAGACAGAGAGTAGTGGGAGGTAAAATAGCAAGGTTTATTAGGGAAGGGACATCTGTAAGACGGATGGGCACCTCTCCAGACAGAGCCTGAGAGACTCGGGGGGGGGGGGGGGGGGGGGTTGAGTAGAGATTACACCTGACCAAGTCAGGCGAGAGGCCCAGCAGAGAGGCAGAGGGCCAGTTGAGGCCGGGGGTTTTTAAGGAGATGGGTCTTGCTTCCCCACCTCTGCTCCTCTTGGAACAAAGGGCTTTTTGGATGTAAATAGAAAAACTTCTATCTGAATGGGGATCCCGAGCAGGGTCTTTGAAATGCAGATACTGGGCTGCATCTGGGAGAAGGGGCTGGGACCCCCACTAGGCAGGTTATCAGGTAGAAGGGGACAGGGCAGGATGTGAAGGCCGGGCTGCCCCTGAAACATTGTCAGGATGACTCTGAGATGCAGATGCATATGCTGGACATAGATGTCTTCTCTTTAGGCCTTTATGTCAACACACATAAGCTCATAACTGACTTCCTACCTAACAATTCTTTATCTCACATGGTAGAATTTCCAAGCAGATGGCAAAGAAATTTAAAAGTACTTATTGGAATCAAGGACCTCCAGCCAGAGCGGCCTGAAGGGGGGCTTCCAAGGGAGGAAAACCCAAAGGGACAGGTAGCAGTCAGCTTTAAGTACAATTTCGAAGAAAAAAAAACTTGACACTCAGATTGGCATTCAGTTATCAGGGAGGGACAAAAATAATCAAAAGACCTCACAGAATTCTCCATCTTGTCTGGCTCGCTAAGGGTGGGACAGCTTGCTTGTTTGCACAATAAGCTGTGAGCTCAGGAAGAACTCCCTTGCTATTCTCAGGGTAAATTTGGTGATTCTGAAAGAAGGAGGGCAGACTGTTTGTTCTTGTTTTGGGAAGGAAGCAAATATTTTACATCTCAAATTCCATTGGGCTCCCCTGACTACCTATTGACCCATCTGACTCCTCACACTTGGACAGCTCACAGCACAGCAGGTTTGCTGGCTTTTACTGGATTCAGGCAGTGGATGTGCTGTTAGGGTTCCTGCCATCCTCTTGTGGAATACCTTAATTACCATGGAGGTGGTTGTTTCTGTGTGTAGGCAAAGTTTATTGAAATTGCACTAATTGAGAGAGAATGCCTTACAACACACATAATGTAAACTATTCCTAAAATCAAGTGTTAGACATCACCACTGTTCCCAAATTTGCCACATTTCCTTAAATGTGCCACACAAAATTCTAGTACCTGAAGTAAGATAATCATTTGTATTCATTCATTCAACTATCCATTTTTAGTTTTTATTGAATGTCTAGCATAAACAAGCAGGAGCTCTAACTACTGTGGACACATTGATAAACAGAACCCCTTATCAAGCTATATGTAAATGCAGAGCTGATAAACAGACAATAAAAAGGACAAATATTTTCTGTGTGAAGTATATGCAGCAAAGAATGGTTAAACAAGGGAAAGCATTGGAGAGTGTTAAGTGGTGGCCACAGTCTATGATGGAGGCAGAGAACTCTATTTTCTCCCATACATTACAGTTTTTTATTCCAAAAAGGGTTGTCCATCACTGGAGGGTCAAAAACACAGAGGTCAGCCAGTCTTTGGGTTCTGCATGAGCTCTGTTCGAGGACATAGCTTCTTTGTAACAGTCTTAATAAAAAAGGAAAATTATGTGTACTGAAATCATATACAAATTTGAAGCTGTTGCCAGATATCACTCATTACAGATCCTGAATTCAAAAGTAATCTTAGACATGATATCAAGTCCCCTCCTCTCCATGGCAGAGGTTCACATCACCACATTTTCAACAGGAAGCCACAAAGCCTCTGTCTCAACACTTGTTGGAGAGGGGGTGCTCTGAGCTCTAAGAGAGTCCATTTCTACAATTAAATATACTATTATTTGGAAAGGTCTTTTTTAGACTTTGTTGAAACCCTCCTTATTGTAACTTGCACACATTGGTTATGATTTTCCTTGCTTCCTGATATTCCTATAGTATTTTATAGTTTATAGATCTTTCTCATAACCCTTATTGTTCAAATTTCATTATAATCCTGGACAGTAGCTTATTGCCATTTTATACATAAAATCAACTGGAAATAGAGTATCTATGAGCCTTGCTTCAAGTGTCTTCCAGCTATGGTCTGACCCAGTCCTGGCTTCTATGGGGATTTGGGATCTCTCTCTCTCTCTCTGCTGCTGCTGCTCTACCTTATATTTTCTTTTTCATATGCCCTTCACCTTCTCTAATAATAGGACACCACATGAAGGCTTTCTTCAGATGCCTCCGCTATCTATGCCTTTGGACTTTCCAGCCTCCAGAACAAACCTCTTTTCTTTATGTTACCCAGCATGTGGTATCCTGTTATAGGAACAGCAAACAGACTAAGACAATGACCCTATAGATAGAGGTCTTGGTTTCAAAGGAGAGTTACTCTTGGATTTTTTTTCTTTAGTTTCTTTCTGAAAGTTACTAGTATACCTCTCTCCTCCATCTATCCTGTCCCCTCCCCCATCTCTGTCATTCTGTTGTGTACTATATGAGTTGTTCTTATGGTCCCTCTGCTCCTAATAGCATCCTAGGTGTAATAAGGTCAGAAGAGATTGAACTTGGAGCCAGAGGCCTAGTTTTGGCCTCTGTTACACAACCAGCTATGTACAGACCTCAAGTAAGTTACATTTAACCTGCTAAGATTCAGTTGTCTCTTCTAAGAAATGAGGAAGCCAATTCCTATTCTTATGTCTTTATAGGAATGCTTTTGAGCCAAAGAAATAGAGGCATTCTGAGTTTTTGGAAAGGTATTCCTGAAAGTAGGTTAGTGGAATAGTTATATGAGTATTTCTCCATGACTTTCTGGATAGAGTAATTGCTACAAAAATTCTTGCTGCTTAATATTTCTACGAGGTTGATCAGCCATAATCCTAGCATACACAAAATTTCATCAACCAAAAAATGTCAATTAAGAACAACAAATATGTAATCTAATATTCTGAGATCTAAAACCAAAAAATATTACTTTCCATTGACACAGTCTTAAAATTTCCTCTCATTTTTTCTGGCTTTTTGTTAGAATAAATGTTAAATAGGTTGAACATATTCAGTACCTTTTAGATTCACTGCCTACTATAACTAGCCATTTAGATGCTTACCTTGTATCTTGTAATACAGTTAAATAGGGTGGTATTTAAATGTTTGACTCAGGGAACAGAACACTTAAACTCAGTGTTATCCTTACGTATAGCTAAACACTTCCGTGAACACTAGGTCCTCTCAGGAGATGTGACCTGTTGAGGGAATCCCCCTCCTCCAGCACGGCTTGTCACAGAGGGGATACAACCTCTTGTTTCTTATGTAGCTGCTCTGGCTTTCTGTGAGTGAACCACTTCAAAGACGATGAGTGAAGTAAGAAAACCCTTGATGTTATCAAGTGCATAAAGTGTCCACACAGAAGACATCGTATGCAAGCCAAGAAACTTTGCAAAGGAGATTAGAATGTTGGATAGGCATCCTTTGTCATCTCAGATGTTTCTCAGGACAAGGATTTTTCTGAAATGGCCTTGGGTTTAGGGCTCAGTCTTCTCATATACTTCACCTTAACACTACTACTGCAGTACTTCTAGTCTCTGGAAGAGAACGTGGTACATGTTTTCTGGGAAGGAAAGTTCTAGAAGTTGTCCTTAATTGGAAGGCAAGATTTAGGAAGCTACAAAGAAGCTTTTTTCTAACCTTACATATATGAGCTCAGATTCTAGATCTTGGAAACAGAGATTAAAGAGTATAGGTGGAAGAGACTGGAGCTTCTGAAAATGTGAAATATGTTTGTTCTCCTCACCCTTGGTTCATTAAGATTAAACAACAGCCTTGACTGGGTGATGAGAAAGAGACAGGAGGTGTTAAACAGAACTCTCAGAGCGAGCTGCAGTGAAGACTTGTCTAAACCTCAGCATCCTCTTTGCATCATTTGGTGGGCTGTGTTCTGGCTTCTAAGAAATTCTAGGGGCTTTGGAAGGAGTTTGGGAGGGGTGATGAAAAAATGAAAGCTGTGTAGGAAACTGAGGCAGTTCACACTTCCTGTAGTCCTCTGTTCTTGGGTTCCTTGATGCTGCTGACTGGGCAGGCCAATCAGCTCTTCTTAACTTTCCAAAAGACCCTGAAAGCTATGTAGCCAGCGGAGGAATATGGCCAAGGAGCCAGATTTACTTTTGAAAGGAAAGTGAGTGTGAGTACACTTAAGTTTACATTTAAGGCTCACAGATGAGTAAGAAGATCAACTTTTTACTTAAAAATGATGTTACACTTTTTACAAAATCTATACTTGGTCTGAGTCAAATTCTGAAGCGTATGAATAACAATAGTAATCCCTTGTTGACAGGAGCATGAAAAGCAACCTATACAACTTTTAGTAGTTCTCACAACAACCCCCCCTCCCCCGTAAGTAAAGTATCACTAATTCCACTTTGTAAGTCAAAAAACGGATTGAGGGGCCATGGCGCAGTAGGTTAATCTTCTGCCTGTGGCGCCAACATCCCATATGGACGCCAGTTCTAGTCCTGGCTGCTCCTCTTCCAATCCAGCTCTCTGCTGTGGTCTGGGAAAGCAGTATAGGATGGCCCAAGTCCTTGAGTCCCTGAACCCACATGGGAAACCGGGAAGAAGCACCTGGCTACTGGCTTCAGATCAGCGCATCTCCAGCCGTTGTAGCCACCTGGGGAATGAACCTTTCTGTCTCTCCCTCTCACTGTCTGTAACTCTCTCTCTCTCAAATAAATAAAGAAAATCTTTATTAAAAAAAAAAAAATGGATTGAGATTCAGAGATGGTAGTAACTTTCCCAAGGTCACAGAGTAGCAGAGCCAGGATCTCAGGCCAGGTTTGTCTGCTAAGGAATCTTACCCAAAGAAGGTTAATGCTGCTCCATTATAATCTCAATAATTCTTCATTTTTTAAAAAAAGATTTATTTATTTTACTTGTAAGTCAGAGTTACACAGAGAGAAGGAGAGGCAGAGAGAGAGAGAGAGAGGTCTTCCATCTTCTATTGCTTTCCCAGGCCATAGCAGAGAGCTGGATAGGAAGTCGAGCAGCAGGGACTCAAAGCGGCACCCACATGGGATGTTGGCATCGCAGGTAGCGGCTTTACCCGCTACGCCACAGCGCCGGCCCCGATATTCTTCACTTATTCAGCAAAAAATTTATTAAGTACCTACTAGGTGCCAAGAACAAAACAGGCAAGTTTCTTGGTCCCTTTAGATTTATGTGCTCATTGTGGAGAGGGGTATGTGTGAGAAAAATGAACAAGCTAATAAATACATAATCAGAGATGATCAGATAATGATTAAGTACTATGTTGAGAATTAAAAGAGAATGACAAAGTTTTAAAAAGCAATTCCAGAAAATCATATTAGAGGACTGTCTCTCTTGGTAGTGTCACTTAAAAAGTAAATGTAGTTATTATAGGCAAGAGAGTATTCCAGATACAGGAAACAGTTTGGGGGGCCTACTTTTGGTATTTTGGTTAAAACAATATATTACTATGTGAGAATGTAATGCACAAGGCAATATTTCTAGTACTTCTAAGTGTCTAATCCACAGTAGGTCCTTTTGTCTCCATGACAACCAATCATATCCAAACTCCTTCTTCTCCTTCCCTGTTGAAAACCAACAAAGCAAGAGAGGTCGTCCCATCACAGGGATAAGTTTGGCAGGTAGTAGGATAGAATTAAGAATTGTGTGGTTGCAATGGAGGATGGCAAGAAATGATGATGCTGGAGAGGTAGGCTGTGGCATGGATCTGTGAGGGCTTTGCTGGCTGGCATGAGAAAGATGAAGTTTCACTGTCAGTACCAACAGAAGCCACTGAAAAGCATTGCAGAATGGGAATTGGAGGGAAATGGGGAAATTCTGATACATGTTTTGGTAGTAAAGTTTTCAGATCCACCCATTGGGTATTGGGTACATGAGAAAGAGATGAATCAATCATTCCAACTACAGATTTTAGCATTGCCTTCACAGTACCTGCTCTAATTATTCCTAGACTTCCCCCACCCCATCTCTCTAGCTCTGCAATTAGATTCAGTTCTACTTCTATTCTGGAGCTCAATAGAAATGCTTTGAATTAATGATTCAATACAACAATATGAATATCTCATCCTCCTCCATACATATAAATATCTCTCTCTCTTTCTCTTTCTCTCTGATTTGGGAAGGAGAGAGCAAGAACAAGAGTGAGAGAGTACTCCATTCTGTAGGTTCACTCCCCAAATGCCCACTACAATCACGACTGGGTTGGGCCAAAGCCAGGAGCCTGGAACTCAATCCAGGTCTCCCATGTGGGTGGCAGGAATCCAAGTACTTGAGCCATCATCTGCTGCCTTGTGGGATCTGCATCAGCAGAAAGCTGGAGTCAGGAGCTAGAACCAGGATTTGAGCCCAAGTACTCCAGTATAGAATGCAGGCATACCAACCACTAGGCCAAAAACTTGCCAGGCCCCACTCCCTTCTTTTTAATGACTGCCTGCAGAGATCATCACCTCTTCTGCCATTTCTCTACCAAAAGGCATTCAGCTTGCTCCAAAATTTTTGCTCTTCCCCAAACCCTGAAATTCTGCAATTAGTTTCTCTAGGATAGAATTTGAAGGGTTAGGCACAAGCTGTAATTATAATTTTTAATGGCTATTGTCAAATTGTTCTCTAAAAGTTGTACCATATTTTAGTGTGTTCTCTATACTGTAAGCACTATTCAATTTCATTTAAAAATGTTATACTAGCAGGTAAAAATGGTCTCTTATTATAATTTGTATTTAATAAATTTTATTTTATTTAATGTTATTTAATGGGACTATTATTAAATAAATATTTGATAAACTGAAATTCTCAGTTTTATTTTTATTTATTGATATTTGTAGTTATTCAGTTAATTATTTTTTAAAAATTTATTTATTTATTTGAAAGTCAAAGTTACATAGAGAGAGGAAAGGCAGAGAGGTCTTCCATCCGCTGATTGACTCCCCAGATGGCTGCAACGGCCAGAGCTGTGCCTATCCAAAGCCAGGAGCCAGGAGCCTCCTCTGTGTCTCCCACATGCGTGCAGGGGCCCAAGGACTTGGGCCAACTTCTACTGCTTTTCTGGGCCATAGCAGAGAGCTGGACAGGAAGTGGAACAGCTGGGTCTTGAACCAGCGCCCATATGGGATGTTGGCACTTCAGGAAAGAGTGTTAACCCACTGCACCACATCACCGGCTCCTATTCAGTTAATTATAAAATATGATTTACTCTTTTAAAAATTAAGCTGTGGTCTTTTCTTCTGTGGTTTAAGGCCGCTGTCTATATGGTGTGACTCTGACTGTTTGTAACATGCATTACAAATGTTTCCTATTGTGTCACCTGTTAGTTAACTTTTTCCATGCAGAAATGTTTAATTTTTTAAAACAAATCTGTTTTTTTCCTTTATAGCTTTCTGTCGCACTAGACTAACCTCACTATATGATTAAAAATACTGCTGTTCTGTATTTTCTTCTAATAGCAAGTGTGATTGTGTTTAAGTTCCATAATGCATTTAAAATCTATTTTTATATGTAGTGTGAGGGAGATAGTAAATTTGATTTTTGTGAAAATAGATAACTAATAACACAGTAACATTGGCTTAATTTCTTGTACATTTTCAATAAGAGCTCTCTCTTAAACTAAACTTCTCTGAAAGTTGAATCTGGTTCTGGACTCTCTTCTGTTTCTTTGATGCTTTTATTTATTACTAGGCTGACGACTCTCTTAATAACTGCCTCTTTATAAATGTTTTCTTCAAAGTATCACTGGCAATGTTTGTATATTCATGAGAGTGATTCACAAAGCTTGTGAAAGTGGAATTAAAAGATCAATATGTGTTCATGCAAAAAATTTGAAATCCATGAGGAATTCTTTTTGATAATATGTGTTTTTTATGAACTTGTCAAAGTCTCCTTATTTATAAAGTCTTTATATAGACTATATAATCAGCTTATCAAATGCCCCGCCCTTCCCTTACTTCTTGCAAAATTCTGCCAGACTTTTCTCAGACTTTAGTATAATTTAGCTTGAGGGAAATTTGCCTGCTTTAGACTATGAAGTCTACCTCTCTAGGAAAATGTGGTATGCTCCAGCATTTATGCAGCTTGTCTTACAATCCCTAAAAAATCTTGATTTTCTTCACATAGGTGTTTTTTTCCCTATATATTTTATAGTTTTATATCTGGACAACATATTGAAACTTCTTTATGGTAAACGTACTGGACTTTAAAATGCTTGGACTTTTTTTCTCTTAGTCTTTGATGCCTTCCACCTTCATGACCTCTAACTGTCCAATGCTGCCTTCTCTAGGAGCCTTGCTCACAGGGTGTCCTGCGCAAGTATGTACTGAAACACTAGCTGGTATCTGCGGTATAGGTTTCAGCTGGAAACTTAGATAATGGAAATTCATTTTGTACCTCCTTTGCCCTCAGATTAGTCCTTCCTCCTCCGCTGTTCTGGCCTGACTCTCAGGGGCTGGCTTCCTAGGCACCGGGAATCACTGGTAGGCGCTGAGAGCACAGAGGAGAGGGAATCTGGCACTTCTCTCCTTTCCCTCCAGGCTGGCTCGGGTTTCAGCTTAGCCAGGTGGCTGCTAGGTTTCAGTGACAACAAGGCCTGCCTTTGGGTAGCTGTGAGATGACTGCTCAACACCTCCCCAAGCCTCTGCCGTCCCACCCCTGTGCAAAGGTGTATGCATTTTAAACACTTGCAGTGATGGCTTTTTTGAACCACTGATAGAAGTCTACAAAGTACTTGTCATCATTCTACAAGCAGAATTCCAGGTAGGAGAGCTGTTGTGGGCCTGACTGAGATCCTGTTGCAGGTGACAACAAAAAGCAGAAGAGGGTGATGGGTAAACAGGTCAAAAGGCAGCAAAGAAACACAGCAATTTAACACCCAATTTATGAGAGTGGTCTTTCTATTTTCTTCTAATAACTACCTAGCATGGTGGACATTATTTCTACCTTACAAGTGAAAAATCTGGGATGCAAGTGCAGAATACATGGTTAAGCCGTGGTTTGCTGCATTTCAGTGCAGATTGTCTCCCTACACAGTTCTGCTTCTGAAAACCAAAATAAATAAAGCAGCCTTTAGTAGGATATTATCGTAGTCAAATTCATACTAAACAGACTACTTTTCCCTAGTACTTCTGTGTTCTTTTTTGGTGGTTGTTTTTGTTTTTTTTAAAACTTTTATTTAATGAATATAAATTTCCAAAGTACAGCTTATGGATTACAATGGCTTCCCCCCGCCCATAACTTCCCTCCCACCCGCAACCCTCCCCTTTCCCGCTCCCTCTCCCCTTCCATTCACATCAACATTCATTTTCAATTCTCTTTATATACAGAAGATCAGTTTAGTATATATTAAGCAAAGATTTCAACAGTTTACCCCCCCCATATAGCAACACAAAGTGAAAAATACTGTTGGAGTACTAGTTATAGCATTAAATCACAATGTACAGCACATTAAGGACAGAGATCCTACATGATATTTTTAAAAACTGATTAATTTTCTATGCAATTTCCAATTTAACACCAAGTTGATTTTTCATTTTCAATTATCTTTACATACAGAAGATCGATTCAGTATCCACTAAGTAAAGATTTCATCAGTTTGCACCTACACAGAAACACCAAGTGTAAAAATACTGTTTCAGTACTAGTTATAGCATTACTTCACATTGGACAACACATTAAGGACAGATCCCACATGAGAAGTAAGTACACACAGTGACTCCTGTTGTTGATTTAACAATTTGACACTCTTGTTTATGGTATCTTTAAGGAAATTATTGACCAATATCTATTTCAACATTTTTTTTGAAACCTAATTTTACTCCTTATTAACTCATACTGAAAGTGAGTCAAATTGGACCCTAGGTGTTTAGACTTGGCAACATTTATGTCAAGTGATCTGTTTCCACCCCGAGAGATTTTTCCTATTTTTGACATTCTTTTTTTTTTAAGATTTATGTATTTACTTGAAAGTCAGAGTTACACAGAGAGAGGAGAGGCAGAGAGAGTTCTTCCCTCTGCTGGTTCACTCCCTAATTGGCCACAACGGTCACAGCTGTGTCAAACTGTAGCTAGGAGCCAGGAGCTTCTTCCCACGCAGGTGCAGGGTCCCAACAACTTGGACCATCTTCTGCTTTCCCAGGCCATAGCAGAGAGCTGGATGGGAAGTGGAGCAGCTGGGACTCAAACTGGCACCCATATGGGATGCTGGCACTGTTTTATCTAATATGCCACAGCCTCGACCCCTATTTTTGACATTCTTAACTGCAGGTGCTTTACTATACTTGATCAGAAAGCTCCATTTCTTCAGTCTTTATTTTTTATCTTTCATCAAAAAAAACTCTTTGAGTTTCCTCCTTGATAATGAAACAAAATTAACTTTGAGAAAATAGAAGGCTAAAGTGTAAGTTTGCTCAGGTAACTTAGTGCATTCACGCAAGTGAAATGCATTGTATCCTTATCAGGCCGGGGAGGAGCACTGCTAATTGTGGAGATTATGGTAACCACGTGGGTGAAGAGGGAGAGCCTTTGACTTCACCCCCACATGTGGCTTTTGGGGTCCATACTCTCCACCTAAATCTAGATCTAAACTTTTATATAAAATAGGGATTTAAAACAAAACGTTAACACAGAGTTAACTCCATGAGGAGTTTTAGAGAACAACACCGGTACGAGCATCGTCCTATGTGGTTCTGTGTCTCCACAACTGTATCAGCTGTCAAGGAGCTTTGGGGCCTGGTGTCTCCCCTGCGATTCTCACCCAGGTTGCTCACACTTCCCTAAATCTGGGTCCAGGTTTTACGGCACTGCCTACTAGCACGTTGCTTTGCAAGAGAGACTTTGCAGTTGGGGTCCCTGTGGAGTAACTGAAGTGGACGCTGGCTGAAGACAGCCCTCCTGGTATAGAAGCAAGAAGGTAGACTTGTTGCTCACCAGTCAGGTCATTTTCCTGAGTAGACTTCTACTTTACCTTTCAGGACAGGAGAGCTTTAGACTCAGGTTCCTTCCCTATCTGTGGGCCTCTAGCAGTTGGAGTTGGCAATGCTTTTTTTTTTTTTTTTTGTGATGCTCTTTTAAAGGACACTCATTCCTCAGCCTTCAAAGGATCTGAAGGAAGTAACAACAGCGCTTTGTTTAACCTTTGTGGTGCAGCTGAGTATCTCCAGAACTCAGCTGAGTCACTGCTCTTCCTTCCCTTGCTAGGGAATAGTGTAAGGTCATGACGTCTAGATACAGAGGATGCAGGGGATGGGGACAGGAAAGGGGAGGTGGGCGTTGCAATGTGTGTGCTCACAGCTCAGCAAGGGAGTCAGTCTGTCTTGTTCAACACAGCATTCTGGCACTCAGGTGGGCATACAGTATGTGTTTAGCAAGTACTTGTTGAATGAATGATGTAACTGTGGCGGGAGGTTGCAGATGCAATTGCAAACTTGAGGTCAACTCTATCTCTATAGGTATTTAGATTTCCTTGTAAACCACTGTCCGAGCAGGTGCTGTGACGCAGCGGGTAAAGCTGCTGCCTTCAGTGCTGGCATCCAATATGGACACAGGATCAAGTCCCAGCTGCTCTACTTCTGTGCCAGCTCTTGGCTATGGCCTGGGAAAGCAGTGGAAGATGGCCCAAGTAATTGGGCCCCTGCACCTTCGTGGGAGACCTGGAAGAAGCTCCTGGCTCCTGGATTTGGATCAGCACAGCTCCGTCCATTGTGGGCAATTGGGGAGTGAACCAGTGATTGAAGACCTCTCTCTGCCTCTCCTTCTGTCTCTGTGTAACTCTTTTCTTCTTCTTCTTTTAAGATTTATTTATTTATTTGCAAGCCAGAGTTACACAGAGAGAGGCGGGGTGGGGAGGGGTCTTCCATCCGATGTTCACTCCACAGTTGGCCCCAACGGCCAGAGCTGTGCCAATCCGAAACCAGGAGCCAGGAGCTTCTTCCGGGTCTCCCACATGGGTGCAGGGGCCCAGGGACTTGGGCCATCTTCCACTGCTTTCCCAGGCCACAGCAGAGAGCTGGACAGGAAGTGGAGCAGCCGGGTCTCAAACCGGCACCCATATGGGATGCCAGCGCTTCAGGCCAGGGCATTAACCTGCTGTGCCACAGCGCCAGCCCCAGCTCTGACTTGCAAATAAATAAATAAAGTAAATCTTTAAAAAAGAAAGAAAGCCACTGTCATTTCTGTTTTCAAACTGGGTGCACTCAATTCCCAAATCCAAGGGGCTTCCAATTTAGAAGCTTCACTTAGAGTTCTAAGACAAAAATACTTAACATTTGTTGCAATGATTATGGATTGTTTACAGAGCAACTTCAGTAACACCACTGACTGTAAGCCTTCCTCAGACCTTTGTGATAGATTTTCAATGACAGAGCATCGCAAAAGATCTGAAATGACTTAATTTCTTCTATACATTTGAGATTAGAATGGGTCATGTCAAAAAAAAATCTTCTAACCTTGAAATTCTGGCATCTTGACATTTTACTTATTTATAAATCCATTTATTCAATTATTCACTAAATAAATATTTAGGGTGCTATTCTGTGCTAAAACAGTGATACTTGAAATGCAATAGAGAAGACAATAACCAAGTTCTGTTTCCTCATTATACTCTAATAAAGGTCCTAGTTCTCTTTTGCTTTTTTCATTCTTTCACTCATTTATTCATTCATGTCAGTCTCTCCAGAATTTCCCCTGGTAACTTTATCATTCACTTTCTAAGTACTTAAATACTCACAGTACAAAAGATGTACTATGTACACACTATGTAATAAATGCAATTGGGAGAAGCAGCAATCTTGGTGCCTTCAGATAAAGATCCATGTCTTCAAACTAAAATTTCCATATTGTACCACCTGATTGTGATGATCTCACATCCTATCACTGACAATCAGCAGCATATCAGAGTACCATGGAGGCATGTCGAGACAGATTCAAGTCTCAATAGCAGCTCACATCAACAGAACAGTTCATTCCCATCAGCCAGAGGTCATGGTAAGAAGATGAGTTGTAAAATACCGGAGGTGACATTAGACAAAGATGTACCGTATGCCCTGATAATTACTAGAATTCTCCTTATTTCACAAGGAGTCAGACACTGCCCTGGTGGTGGCTTTGGATGGTGGGATGTTCACCAGATTGCATACGTGATGCAGTGATAGCTGAAGTGGTGGGGGGTAGCCACATGTCCCTTGAGGAGTCTGGGCAACATTTCACAACACTAGATCCTGAGGAGTTTTAAGTTGACAGATTATTGAAAGATCAGAGACTGTGATGCTAGATTATTTAGCTTTCTAGATTTTGATTTCTATGTAATGATTTGAGAAATTTTTATTTTCATTTAAATCAATCAAATCCCCCCCTCCCCCGCTTTGCTTTTCTTTATTTTAATCTCATGGTTCACAATTGTTAAAGCAGACCACAAGGATCTTACTACCAAGAAGTTTCATTATCTATCAGTAAGGCTTCAGACTTTTCTCTGTGCACATCTGCATAACTCTCCTCATCCAAATCTAGAACAAATGATGCAGAATCAGTGCCTCTGCAAGATGCTAAAGAACAGTTCAAAACAGCTCATTATTATGAAACAAACCTAATTTCCAGAATATCATGTTCAGATATTCAACATCATTGACAGATTTCTGTTTAAAAAGATATATCCTTTTCTCAAAAGGTGAAAGTTAATATTATATTTCCTAGCTGCTAATTACTGTAGGAGAAACTCGAAAGCACTCACTGGCTATATAAACTGGTAATATGAGCCTAAAGGTAGTCCCTAAGGTCCAGTAATGAAAGAATCCATCTCTGATTTTCTTCCAGTTACATTTCCATTAATCGACACTTTCCCTTCCCTACATCTTTTTGCCCTTTTTCTAAAATCATTCCAATAATTTTCCTTCAAAATTTAATCTGTGCAAGATTACTTTTAATCTGAAAAAAAGCTATATTTAAAAAATTACACATCATTTAACATGGTATTTGAGTAGCTTTTATGTACTAGGCTTGGGGTATGTATAGGGATTCAGAAAAAGTGGAAACAATGCTTGCTTCCAAGGCAATCACAAGTTAGTCATGAGATGGTAATACCAGACACACAGAGAATTCCAGGAACCAATGCTCTGAAAGGAATAAACACAAAATGCTATGGCAACACCAACAACAGGACTGTAACCCAGTTTTGGTGAACAGAAAAGGCTTGATAGGAAGGTCCAGTTGAAATAAGTCTAGAAATTTAACTTATCTTATTCTCATGGATTCACAATTATGAACTTTAAAAAGCTGCTTATGAACAAAAGGATAAAGGATAAAGGCACAGAGGGGGGTAGGCAGGCTTGACCCACTGCAAACATTGACTGGTTTTTGTTTTTGTTTTTGTTTTTGTTTTTAACAGGCAGAGTGGACAGTGAGAGAGAGAGAGAGACAGAGAGGAAGGTCTTCCTTTACCGTTGGTTCACCCTCCAACGGCCGCTGTGGCCAGTGTGCTGTGGCCAGCGCACCGCGCTGATCCGAAGCCAGGAGCCAGGTGCTTCTCCTGGTCTCCCATCCCACTGCAAACATTGTCAACAGTATGCACATTTGGAGCAAAGAGAGTATCTGTGGAGACCATGAAGAGATAGTTTTGAAGGGGGCATCTCACGAAGGGTTTTGCATGCCATAGTGAGATGCATTTCACTATAGGTTAACTAATGAGATGCATTTCATTATAGGTTAACTAATGAGATGCATTTCACTATAGGTTAACTAATGAGATGCATTTCACTATAGGTTAACTAAGTTTTTTCTCTCCACTTTTCTATTAGCCTAGGAGATCATCTTGCCATGGCACAATTAGCCAGGCCTGTCCGTGTTTGCTGCTTTAGGGAAGGGCTGCTGTAGAAATGCTCAGAAAAATCTGATGCCACCAGACTCTAAGCTCTTTAATACCAGAACGCATCTCAGGAGTCCTCAGCTGGCCCATAGCAGTACTCAATAACCACTGGTTGAATTAATTAGCAAAATATTAAGACTATTGGCTACTAAGTTTCAAAAGCTTATTTGAAGTTATGAGAGCCTACGTTTTGGTAACTTTTGCATTACAGTTTATACATGCTGTTGTTTCTCCCACATTTATTGGCTGGAATTCTATGAACAATAAGAGCTTTTTTTTATCATGTAGTTTTTCTTGATTGCTCTATGATTTGACACAAAAATGCTCTTATTCTGGTGGACCTGGAGACTCTAGTCTAGTTGGAGATAGACACAGGATTAAATTCAAACCAAACCTCATTCAGTGGGTTATGGATGTTTTCCTCCTAGTCAAGCCTTAAGGGCAACTTCCTGCTCTCATGAGGAACAGACTGAATTACTTTATGCAGAAAAGACATATAGAAGACAAGCTGTATCATTTCCTATACACAGACTATGACTTACTACTCATCCACTTAGATCAAACCCTTAACAAAGAAGGGAAAAGTCCTAAAAGAAACATAGTAAGGGGGAAGATGACACATTTAATTCTAGAAATATTGAGTTTCAGTATTTATTGAGATCAGGCCATTTGAGAATGCATGTAATTAGTTTAATTTAAAGTGCATTAAAATTGAGATCCAGGGGTAGAACTTTGTTTTGCAGATGTCCAATTGTCAGGACTGACTCCCTGAAGAGATGTCAGTGCGAGTGCTACAGATTTTAGAGTTATCTGTATGTTTGAAGCTTTGAGAGGTGATGGGATGCATTGACAAAAACAGAAGGCTGAGCATTGAGCCTTGGGTTATACTGAATTTGGTAGAAGGAAGGAAGATGTAAAACCAATGAAAGAGAAAGATTTAACACATGCAGTAGGGAAATTGTGAACAAAATAGCCTCATGCATGTCAACACAAATACAATTTTGAGAACGAAGGTCCAACTATGAGTGTCTACGGCTAAATATCAGAACATGAGAGATGATTTGGTGACCAATAACCACTGTGGAAGAAAAAATTTCATTTGAGTAGTGTGTACTAGAACTGAGTACCTGTGGTTAAGAAGTGATTAGGAGGGGCCAGTACTGTGGTGTAGCAAGTAAAGCCACCGCCTGCAGTGCCAGCATCCCATATGGGCACCAGTTCAAGTCTCACCTCTCTGGTTCTGATTCAGCACTCTGCTATGGCCTGGGAAAGCAATGGAAGATGGCCCAGGGTTTGGGGCCCCTGCACTGCATGGGAGACCTGGAAGACGCTCCTGGCTCCTGGCTTTGGATTGGTGCAGCTCCAGCCATTGCGGCCAACTGGGGAGTGAACCAGCAAATAGAAGACCTCTCTCTCTCTCTCTCTCTCTCTCTCTCTCTCTCTCTCTCTCTCTCTCTTTCTATCTGCCTCTCCATCTCTCTCTGTGTAACTCTAACTTTAAAATAAAAATAAATAACTAAATCTTTAAAAAAAAGAAGTGATTAGGAGTGAGCAAATGGGGAGGTGAGGTCAAACAGTCTTTCAAAAACTGTAGTCATTCAGAGTTATTGGATGCTGCTAAAACACTTCAGGGCTTTACAATGCTCTGGTCCTGGGACGGTTTGGATTTTGTGATATTTGGGACAATTCTCAGCTTTTTAAAAATATCATAATTTTGCCTCATTTTTCATTAAGGATCTCTTTTGTACCTAATTTTCCATAGTAATTTTATATTTTCTAATTTTAAAAATTATGATTATAATTACTTATTCAGAGAGAGCCAGCTCTCATCTACTACTTCACTTTCCAAATACTTACAACAAAGTAGGAAGCTGTGAACTCAATTCAGGTCTCCCATGTAGGTGGTAGGAGTCCAACTACTTGAGCCATCACTCGTTGCCTCCCACAGTACACATTAGCAGGAAGCTGGAATCAAGAGTGGACCCAGCACTGCAATCCAGGCACTCCAATATGGAATGTGGATATTCCAAGCAGCATCTTAACTGATAGGCTGAATGTTCACACCTATATTATTTTTTTTCTAAAGGATGTCACCACAGTTTGTTAAGCTTTAGGATGGCCAAAACTGAACACCCACATCTAGGAATCTATGCTTATGTAACTGATTCACCATGAAGGGAATTTCTACTCTGTCTCATTTTCTCAGGGCCAAGGCAAATCTTGGTAGGGACGAGTTCTGGTGAACCTGCAAGCATGTTAGTATTGACCAAGCAGATGCCACCCTGAATGTTGAAAGCATACTTAATATTGGCTTTTCTTGGTTTAGACCTTTCTTCTTTTCCTTAATCTCCCACTGGTATGAAATTGTCAATCCAATTGCCTGTTATTGTGGAAAGTACTTAGTGGGTGGAATTGGATGATGCTTTGGGTTCTTTATCAACTAGAGGGTCTGTATTGGTTTCAAAAAGCAAGGACTTCAAGGGTATCTGTAAAGGCAGGAGTTGCAGAGGGAGAATGGTGATAGGGAAGAGGTGAGTACTCTGAGGGAGGGAAAGGAAAGGAGGAGGCTGAGAAAGCTTAGTCCAGATGAAGGGCTTGGGGTTAGTGCTTGGGTTTTCTGGGGTTGGCCAAGAACACGGAACAAGACTGACAAAGAACCGGATCTATACCTGGGAAGGATATTCAAGAGAAAGAAGTTTGGAAAGGTGAGATGATGCAGGGGTAAGCGTGGCTGCCTCGGAGATCCTTCCACAGCACCTCACTCACAGGAAGCCTGTCTGATCTCTGACTCACTGTGGGGCCTTCTCTTCCGGTGCTTAATTTCCCCTTCTGAGTTGAGAAGCACCACAAAAGTCAAGAGAGAGGAAAAACTGAAAAGCTGACAGAAAACACTAGTTGGCATATACATTTTTCTATGGTTTCTATAGCAATAATCCTAAACTGAAATTAAAAAAAAGATGCATCTTACTTGTTTGCAAATACATTCAAAATTGAGATTTTTCTCTTCCTTGAGAATCGTCAGTAAAATACATTGTTTTTCACGAAAATTTCCCATCTCATATTTCCTAGTTTGCCACTGAATGCAGAGGTTGAATTAGATACAAGTTTTTTGCTATTAAGAAATGGTAGATGAATGATATGTCTTTCACCGATAATGAATGTGTTGAGTAATACTGTGTGCCAATATGTCAAAGTTACAGTGGGTACAAATTACAAAGCTGGAAAGGACAGATTTATCATTAAATAAGTATGGCAGAGGAGAAAGGAATATAGCTAATGATAGCTGCTGTAGAGCAACTGTCTATTCTAGCAGTTTATGCCAGATGTTCTCAGGGATCAGATGAAACAACCAAGACTGCAGGGAAGTGGAGCTGGCACACGTTCCACGAAGAAGCTGACATTTTACTGGAGGTCTCAAAGTTCTAAATGAAGGGATACTCAGGTAGCAAAATAAAGGGTGGGAGAGCATGGGAGGAAAACTTTTCCACATTGGCATGAAACTCAGACTAGTAGAATGACAATTCCAAAGGAAGCTGATACCATGGTTGGTTCATCTTCAGGTACCCCAAGTTGCACTTGTTCCCAGTGCAACTCCAACAATGATTTGTGCCTCATTCAGCTCTTTGTGTAAGAGGATTCAGTAGGTTTCCCTTGATTCTGAGTATAACTGAGCATAAACCAACCCCTTCTGAATTATGAAGCCTTGCATGATATTTTTCTCTATTACTGTATCCATTTAGCAATAATTGTGTTGGATAAGTTAAATGTTGATTTAAATAAAAACATCAACATTTATGGGGTACTCACTATGTGATACTATGTCTATTTCTTTATAAACATTATTCCATTTGGTCCTCAAAATAAGCATATGAAATAAGTACTATTGCCATTCCTATTGTGCAGAAAGGAAACTGAAACTTAAGAGAGGCCAAGCAAATTGACCAAGGAAATACAGATAGTGATACAGCAACAAGCTTAGAAATCAGCAAGTCTGACCTCATGCTCCATCCTCTTAAGTATATTTACTTAAAAAATTTTAAATGCTGCCTTTTGAATGTGTGTGGCTGCACAAGGTATTACCAAAATACTATCATATATTTATTTCAGATAAGTCTTAACATTTTAATTTTTTGTTTAGGGTAAACAAATTTGATGTAGTTCATATGTACAGACTTAAGAATACAGTGCTACTTCCCACCTTACCCTCCCTCCCACCCTTCCTCCTTCTTCTTCTCTTATTCGCTCTCTGAATTTTTACAATGATCTACTTTCAGTTTACTTCATATTCATAAGATTAACCCTACACTAAGTATAGAGTTCAACAAATAGTAAAAAGGAAAAAAAAAAAACCAAACACTTTCTCAATAGTAGAAACAAGGGCTATAAACAATCATTGAATCTCAAAATGTGAATTTCACTCTTACGCATAATATTTTTGGTACTCTATTAGTTACCACAGATCAAGGAAAACATATGGTATTTATCAATTTGGGACTGGCTTATTTCACTAAGTATTTTGGTTACCAATTGCATCTATTTCATTGCAAAAGACAGGATTTCATTCTTTTTTAATAACTGAGTAGTATCCTATACTTTATATACATATACCTATGTATACTCTGTATATTAATCGTGTGTGTGTGTGTGTGTGTGTGTGTGTGCATACCACAGTTTCCTTATCCAGTCATCACTAGATGGACCTCTGGGTTGATTCTACATCTTAGGTATTGTGAACTGAGCTCTTTTATATGGTGACTTCATTTCCTTCAGGTAAATTCCCAGCTGTGGGGTTGCTGGGTCATATGGTAGATCTGGTTTCACCTTTCTGAAGTATCTCCACACTGTCTTCAATGATGGCTGTACTAATCCCATCAACAGTGGATTAGGGTACCTTTTTCGCCACATCCTCACCAGCATTTATTGTTTCTTGCTTTTTGGATGATAGCCATTCTAACTGGGGTGAGGTGAAACCTCACTGTGGCTTTGATTTGCATTTCCCTCATGGCTAGTGATCCTGAGCATTTTTTCATGTGTCTGTTGGCCATCTGAATTTCGTCTTTTGAAACATGCCTATCAAAGTTCTGTGTCCATTTCTTAAATGGATTGTTTTGCTGTCGTTGACTTTCTTGAGCTCTTTATAGATTCTGTGTATTAATCCTAGATTGGTTTCATAATTTGCAAATATTTTCTCCCATTCTACTGGATGCCTCTTCACTTTGCTGAGGGTTTCTTTTCTTTTCTTTTTTTTTTTTTTTTTGCTTTCCCTTTCCTCTTTTTTTATAGAAAGGTTTCATTTAATAAATTTAACTTTCATAAGTACAACATTTGGATTATAGTGGTTTTTCTCCCATACCCAACCCTCTCATCCCCAAACCATCCTGCCTCCTGCTCCCTCTAACATCCCATTCTTCATTAGGATTCATTTTTAATTATCTTTATATATAGAAGATCAACTCTATACTAAGAAAAGATTTCAACAGTTTGCACCCACTCAGAAACACAAAGTATAGAGTACTGTTTGAAGACTAGTTTTACTGGTAATTCTCATAGTACAACACATTAAGGACAGAGATCCTACATGGGGAGTAAGTGCACAGTGACTCCTGTTATTTTAACAACTGACACTCTTATTTATGGCGTCAGTGATCACCCAAGGCTCTTGTCATGAGCTGCCAAGACTATGGAAGCCTCTTGAGTCCACAAACTCCATTATTTAGACCAGACCACAATCAAAGTGGAAGTTCTCTCCTCCCTTCAGAGAAAGGTATCTCCTTCTCTGATGGCCCCTTCTTTCCACCAGGATCTCACTCACAGATATCTTTCATGTGGGTCATTTTTTGCCACAGTGTCTTGGTTTTCCATGCCTGAAATGCTCTCATGGGCTTTTTAGCCAGATCTGAATGCCTTAAGGGCTGATTCTGAGGCCAGAGTGCTATTTAGGGCACTTGTCATTCTATGAGTCTGCGGTGTGGCCTGCTTCCTACATTGGATCATTCTCTTTTAATTCTATCAGTTATTATTAGCAGACTCTTGGTTTTATTTAAGTGATCCCTTTAACATTTAATCCTATCTTTATGATCAGTTATGAACTTAAACTCATCACTTTAACTAGTAAGATGACATTGGTACTTGCCAATTTAATGGAATTTGGAGTCCCATGGTAAGTTTTTAGCTTTACTCTTACGGGTAAGTCTGAGGGAACATGTGCTGAACTGCACATCTTCTCCCTCTCTTATTCCCACTCTTATTTTTTTTAAAGATTGATTTTATTTATTTTAAAGACAGAGTTACAGAGAGAGATAGAGACAGAGAGGTCCTCCATCTGCTGGTTCACTCCCCAGATGGCTGCAACAGCTGGAGTCAAGCCAATCCGAAGCCAGGAGCCAGGAGCTCCAGGGACTAAAACTGGTGCCCATATGGGGATGCCAGCGCTTCAGGCCAGGGCTTTAACAAGCTGTGCCACAGTGCCAGCTCCTCCCACTCTTATTTTTAACAGGGATCAACTTTCAATTGGATTTAAACACCTAAGAATAATTCTGTGTTAAGTAAAGAGTTCAACCAATGGTATTAAGTAGAAAAAGAAAATACTAAAAAGAATAAAATAGTAAGTTGTTCCTCAACAGTTAGGTCAAGGGCTGATCAAGTCATTGTTTCTCATAGTGTCAGTTTCACTTCTACAGGTTTCTTTATAGGTGTTCAGTTAGTTGTCACAGATCAGCAAGAACATATGATATTTGTCCCTTTGGGAATGGCCTATTTCACTCAGCATGATGTTTTCCAGTTTCCTCCATTCTGCTGCAAATGACTGTATTTCATCTTTTTTTTTTTTTTACCACTGTGTAGTATTCCATAGAGTTCATATCCAATAATTTCTTTATCCAGTCTTCTGTTGATGGGTATCTAGGTTGACTCCATATCCCACCCATTGTGAACCAAGCTACAACAAACACTGAGGTGAGGACAGCTCTCTCATTTGCCTTGGGTAAATTCTGAGGAGTGGGTTGGCTGGGTCACATGGTAGGGCTATGTTCAGATTTCTGAGGTATCTCCAAACTGTCCTCCAGAGTGGCCTCACCATTTTGTATTCACACCAACAGTGGATTAGTGTGCCCCTTCTGAACCACATCCTTGCCAGCATCTACACTCCATCGATTTCCATGTGAAAGCCACTCCAATGGGGGTGAGGTGAAACCTCAAGGTTGCTTCAAGCTGCACCTCCCTGATGGCCAGTGATCCCGAACATCCTTTCATGCATCTGTTGGCCATTTGGATCTTCTCTTCTGAAAAATGTCTGTTTAGGTCCTTGACACATCTCTTAAGTGGGTTGTTTGTTATGTTGTGGTGGAGTTTCTTGATCTCTCTTTGTAGATTCTGGTTATTAATCCTCTACCAGTTGCATAGTTTGCAAATATTTTCTCCCACTCCATCGCTTGCCTCTTCACTTTCCTGACTGTTTCTTTTGAGTACAGAAACTTCTCAACCTGATGCAATTCCAGTTGTTAATTGTGGCTTTGGCTGCCTGTATGAGGGTTTCTTTTACAGTGGAGAAGCTTCTCAGCTTGACGTAATATTTTTAAGTCCATGAATTTTTATGTAATTTGAGAAATCAATCCAGAATCATTTACTACAATTCCTTTTATCATCCATGGCATCCAAAAACATTCCTTATTCACTAGCAAAAGCAAAACATGAAGTTAGTTCTCTCCTGTCTACTCAAACTTTCCTTGCCCACAATTTATGTGATAGCTACGAGCTTGTGTTCAGTGGGAGAGTTTTGAGGCAGTGCATCTCAAACACTTATGTTCGTAATCAGTTGAGGATGTTGTAAAAATGTTGTTTCAGACTCAGTAATCCTAAAATGGGGCCTGCATTTCTACTAAACTATCAGGTCCTGCATTTCTACTAAACTATCAGGTCAGGCTGATGATGCTTGTTGGGGACGACATTCTGAATAGTGAGTTTCTAAAGGACAATATAAAGTACAACCTGGATTTGTCCTTCTATCTCTAACAGGGGAAATAATATCCTCACATCTGGCCATATGAAGACTACACTGGTAAGAATAAAGGAGTGGGGGCCGGCGCCGTGGCTCAATAGGCTAATCCTCCGCCTTGCGGCGCCGGCACTCCAGGTTCTAGTCCCAGTTGGGGCGCTGGATTCTGTCCCAGTTGCCCTTCTTCCAGGCCAGCCCTCTGCTGTGGCCCGAGAGTGCAGTGGAGGATGGCCCAAGTGCTTGGGCCCTGCACCCCATGGGAGACCAGGAAAAGCACCTGGCTCCTGGCTTCTGCCATCGGATGAGCGCGGTGTGCAGGCCGCAGCGCGCCGACTGCGGCGGCCATTGGAGGGTGAACCAACGGCAAAAGGAAGACCTTTCTCTCTGTCTCTCTCTCTCACTATCCACTCTGCCTGTCAAAAATAATAATTAAAAAAAAAAAAAGAATAAAGGAGTGGGATACACAATCACAATATAAATATAATTTAGTCTCTAGGAGATTAGGTTACTTTTCTGCCTTGTTCACTGTATATTCTCATCCTAGCACAGAGTTAGAGCCCAATTAATTCACAAAAGAATAGAATCTCTCCTTGCTAAAAAAAAGTAGACTCTATTTCACATCCCCATTCTTCTATTCCTTCCCAATTCTGTGATCAGAGTGGAAACCACATATCCAAGTGAAATACTTTCCTCTACCATGACTCACATGAAGAGGGTGACAGTCAAGGCCTATGTGGGAACACAAGAAAAGGAAAGAGATCCTAAGACTTGAACTTCTACTAGGTTAATAGGCAAGTTCTTTTTGGATTTTTTTTTTTCTGATTTAGGACCATTTGAAGGAGAAAGTTGCTCAGGAATTGAATGTTTGCTGAACATATTTATTAATTCATCCAGAAAGGATACGTGAACACATTCTAGGGACTGGAGATATATTGTTTTTTGTTTGTTTTTTAAGATATATTTATTTATTTGAAAGTCAGAGTTACAGAGAGAGAAGGAGAGGCAGAGGCAGAAGAGAGAGAAGAGAGAGGAGAGAGAGGGGTGAGAGAGAGAGAAAGGGCTTCCATCCACTGGTTCACTCCATAGATGACCACAATGGCCAGAGCTGTGCCGATCTGAAGCCAGGAACCAGGAGTTTCCTCCAGGTCTTCCCACATGGGTGCAGGGGCCCAAGGACTTGGGCCATCCTTTACTGCTTTCCCAGGCCATAGCAGAGAACTGGATTGAAAGTGGAGCACCTGGGACTTGAACCGGCACCCATATGGGAGGCTGGCACTGCAGATGGCAGCTTTGCCTGCTATGCCACAGCACCAGCCCCTATATTTTTGAGCAAACAATATCCTCAGGAGCTTTTACTACAGCTGGTGGATACAGAGTAATAAATAAATATGTAGACTGTATGTTATAAGGTGTTAAAGACAAAGAAAAACAGAAATAGAACAACGTGGGACAAGCATAGGTTCATGATGTGGAAGGTGTTTGTAGTATTAGTGTTGTCAGAGTAGGTCTCATTGAGAAGTGGGTATTTGGGTAAAGACTCTAATGGGAGAAGAGAATGACCCAGGTGCACTTTAGGGGCATAAATGTTGCCAAGCACAGCCAACTGTGCTGTAGACACTAAGGCAGGAGGCTAGCTGGAACATTTCAGACACAGCAATGAGGGCAGTGTTTCTGAAGCAGAGTGAGGGATGAGGAGAGTCATGTGGAGTGATGTCAGAAAGGTAACAGGGTGGGCGAAGGGTGACTCAGGCTTTGGCTTTTACTCTGAGTGAAATAGGGAATCTTTATAGTTTTGATCACAGGAGTGATATAATCTGACTTTGGTTTTCAAAGGGCCTCTTTAGCTTCTGTGTTGTGAATAGGCAATAGTTGGTGCAGAGACCAGAAAGAGCTATGGCAATAGTCCAGGTGAGAGGTGTGGTAACCAGGATCAGGGTGGTAGGAGGAGAGATGGTGAGAAGTAGTCAGGTCAAGGGGATATTTTGAAGGTGGAGGTGACAGAATTTCCTGATGGTAAGATATGTGGTGTGAAAGAGAAAGGGGTCAAGGACGTTCCTAATGTTTCTGACCTGCCTGACTGGAGGGATGGAGTAACAAGTATGCAGACATCTGAGGGGAAAGATTGGAAGTTCAAGTTTGAGAGAGAAGAGACAAAGTTCTATTTAGGACAAGTTAAGCTTTAAAGGACTGCTGTTTCTCCAAAATACGAATAGGCTCTTAGGAAACATTATTCGTATGTGTAGGAGAGAGATCTGGGCTGGATATAAATGTTTTGGAGTCATAGGATATAGGAGGATATATTGAAAGACATGAAACTTGATGAATGAGTATCAGTTGAGAAGAGCAGAGGGCCAAGAACTGAGTCTTGGGACACTCCAGCATCCTTCAACAAGTTGGGGAAAAGAGGAGGAATCAGCAAATCAGATGGCAACAGAGGGATCTGCAAGACAGGAAGAAAACAGGGTGTGGGATCCCAGAAACCAGGTGGAGAAAAGGTATCAAGGAATAGAGAAAGATCTACTATATCCAATGCGTCTGACAGATCCAGTGACGAGAGCCTGGGGTTGCTGAAAGTTGATCAAGAGAGCCAGAATTTTGGGGGCATTGGTGCCTTGAAATTAGCAGGTTTTGTGGAGTCATAGAGGCAAATATTTGATAGGAATGTTTTAAACAGAGTAAGAGAATAAAAATTGGAGATAGAATATAGAGGTTTGCTTGGGGACTGTTTTTTAGATTTATTTATTTATTTGAAAGGCAGAGTTACAGAATAGAGAAAGAGTGAGAGTGAGAGTGAGAGAGAGAGAGAGAGAGAGAAAATCTTTCATCCACCAGCTCACTCCCCAAATGGTCACAACAGCCAGAACTAGGCAAATTCGAAGCCAGGATCCAGGTGCTTCTTCCCAGTCTCCTTGGGTGCAGGGACCCAAGGACTTGGGCTATCTTTTGCTGCTTTCCCGAGCACGTTAGCAGAGAGCGGGATTGGAAGTGGAGCAGCCAGGACTTGAACCGGCGCTCCTATGGGATGCCGGAGCCATAGGCAGCGGATTTTCCTGCTACACCACAGCACCAGCAAAATACAACATTTTGTCAAGGCATCTAGAGTTACCACATGAAGAAATTATCTTCTTAGAACTGTACGTATGAAATACATTAAATCTGTTCTCTTTATATTAATAAAAATTTTTGAAAAGAAAGCGAAGTAGAAAAACCATCAATATAGTCAGGATAAAAATATAGAAGAGTATGGAAATTAAAATTTTAGTTATTGGCAGAACCTATGAAATATTGCTTCACCTTACTGAGCTTTCTGTATGTAATTTCAAACAGCAAAAACCAAAAGTCTCTACCCAAAATGCTGCATACTTCTGCACACCTAAGGAACTGAATCACCTGGTTATACATGATTAAGCTTGGTGATAACTGCAGCCAGCACTGTGGTGTGGCTCATTAAACCACCACTACTGATGCCAGCACCCCATCTGAGAGTGCTGGTTGGAGTCCCTGCTTGGGTTTCTGCCTTCTTGCCTTGGGTTCCAGCATGGGAGACCTGGATGGAGGAATTCCTGACTTCTGGCTTCAGCCTGCCCCAACCAAAGTTATTGCAGGCTTTGGGGGAGTGAGCTAGCAGATGAAAGCGCTCTCGCTCACTTGCTCTCTCTCTCTCTCTTTCTCTGTTGCCCTGCCTTTCAAGTAAGTAAACAAACATTTACAAGTGCATATTTAAAATTATGAAAATAGTATTGGACAGAAGTCATTTCTTTCCTTGTAAGTGGAATAATGATATAAAAAAGGACACAGCCAACCCCAAATGATTGCTTCAAAATGAGCCTTTCACTTCAGTTCTTTTTCCTTTAACTGTCCTGGTATTCAGGATGACACTTTGTTTTTTTCCTACAGGTATTTGGTATTGACAGTCAACTAGCATTATCTTTTACAAATATAGAATTCTAATGGGATCTAAACATAGCTTCATTTATATCCATGTTCTAAATTGATTGTTATTTCTAATGGGATTCAAGAATAGAAAAGGGATCTTTCTTTCAACAGTTCAGAGCAGAAATAAGGATGGGTCTTCACTGACAGTTTGTTGACATTATGACTTTTGGCAAATTATATCAGTTTTCTATTTTACCTGTAAAAATCAGATGACTGAAATTGATAATCTCTGAAGATCCCTCCTAGAAGTAGAGTTTATTTCTAAATTTTGCCAAAGGCCCTTATAAGGGATATTCTGCACTGGGTTGGGTCTTTTATCCTTTAGTCTTCAAGGGGCTTACGATCAAGTTGGTGGGACAGGCTTTCTCTCTGTAAAGTTAGATGACCATAAAAGGGCTAGAACAGAGGCCGTGCTGGGCTTGCCAAGTGCCAAGAGAAAACTCCAGATTAGCCCTGGCTTGAGTTAGGGGAGGGCGTGTGGATTCTTTGTGAGACAAGATAGTAAATGTCATTTCCATTTCATTGAGGGACAAATGGGAGTGGACCAGCTGAGACATGTAACCAAAGCACAGAGCATCAATGCACTTGGTGAGTCCAAAGGCTGATAAGCTGCTCTCTGTCACTATAGCTGAGCAGTTATTTCACAGGTAGCTGAAGGTTGGGAAATAAGTTGACAGATTGTCCTTTTAAGTTACAGTGGTTGGGACCTCCTACTTCAATGAATCTTAGAGTCACTAAGAAGAAACAAAACCCAGAAATCATTCATTTTTTAAAGCTAGTCAGCGTTAGCTCTTCCCTGCTGTGGGTGGGGCCCATGCAGAGAAGCACAGAAGAGAGACACAGTGCATGAAACCCTACATGGATAAATGGACTGGAGGAACCAACAGCCTGCTCTCTACCTGGCTTTTCAGGAGAGTGCTTCTTGGTCCTGAGCTGTGTCTTACTGCTTAACTTGTGTGCAGAGAACTTTTGTAGGTTAGTCAAATGTATAAATGGCCTTACACATAATATGGTATATGCAACATATGCACCTTCTTTCAACTCCGTAACCTTTAAACCTTATATAAGTCCGGCGCCGCGGCTCACTAGGCTAATCCTCCACCTTCAGCACCCGTACCCAGGGTTCTAGTCCTGATCAGGGCGCCGGATTCTGTGCTGGTTGCTCCTCTTCCAGTCCAGCTCTCTGCTGTGCCCCAGGAAGGCAGTGGAGGATGGCCCAAGTGCTTGGGCCCTGCACTCGAATGGGAGACCAGGAAGAAGCACCTGGCTCCTGGCTTCAGATTGGCACAGAGCATCAGCTGTAGCAGCCCTTTGGTGGGAGAACCAACGGAAGGAAGACCTTTCTCTCTCTCTCTCTCTCTCTCTCTCTCTCTCTCTCTCTCTCTAACTCTGCCTGTCCAAAAAATAATAAAATAAAATAAACCTTGTATAAGGAGAATGAACATCAGAGAACTTTGTGGATTGTCCAACTAAGACCCACCCAAGCAATTCAAAGGCAAACTGGTTGTTCCTGGAGAGAGTTTGCAGGAATAGGTGTATGTGTGTTATGTGTGCATACATGCAGCTGTGTACAGATGGAAAGGCACATGGCACAATGTGTAGAGAAAAAAAAGCAATGGCCTTTCTCATCTTCATTGCCACTTACCCAGCCTTGATGGCACCCCTAGTGATCATTCATGTCTTTGACCTCAGTTACCTTCCAGGACTTAAATCCAGGAAAACAACCTCAGCTTATCTAACATTATGATGAGCCAGTTGTGAAGAAAAATCCTTCGTTCCTAGTTCCTGACCTATCGTGCTCACCCTGGTTAACGTTTCTGACCTCTCATTCTATATAGCCAAATGCCCGTTTCCTCCTAGAATGAAAGGAGAGAAAACCACCTTCTTATGAGCCCCCTCTTGTGAAAAGACATTTCCTGGCAGCACGCTGTGGTCTTGTCTGAAGGTAGGCTTTGGTTGAGGTTTCAAGAATTTTCATAACGAACTAGGCTTCTACGTAAGTGAGCCTTAGACCAGAGATGCTTCTGGTAAATAGACATTTGGGGTAGGGGTAGGTGATTCACTTTCACGTGTTCTGCTGCTGCCTTACCATAATTTGAAGATAATTGTACAAAAAGAGCAAAACAGAGAGGATTATTGGAGAAATCAACCAAGCAGATAAACCTTCTTCATCTTATAATGCTGTGGTTATAGTCCCTGGACAGAATGAGAGGTTTTTACTTAACCATTTCATGACATATAAACATTTCAAAACACCATTCTGTTCATAAATACATAAAATTTTCAGCAGCTAAAAATAATTTTTAAAAGAGCCTTTTTGTTTGCTGTTGTTTCAGTCTGCTAGACTTCTTCCATGCAACTAACAACGTACTGTGTGCTTCTCATCTAGTCCAAAAGGAAAAAGAGAGAAAACAATAGGGTTCACTTCCTTATCACCACTATAGTTAAAACCCAATTTGATTCCAAAAGATGTGTTGAAATAAATAAAGGACACTCCCTGGACATGGGTAATACTTTAACATAATTGATGGCTGTTTTGGATGTTCTCCTTCTCAAAGGTAATATGATTCAAGCCATGTGCTTGTATCATATATAGTGATTAATATTAAACATATTTAATAGTGAATATAAGTGAGAAAGTTCTCTCAGAGGGTATAGATATACTATTGAATCATGACAGAACATACTCACAAGTCTAAATGTGAAGCAGCCACATCATCTTCTGTGGCTATCTACCCTCTTGAGCATTGACATGAACACTAGGGCCAATGAAAATCACCTGTTGCAAGGCCCTGGAATGTCTCTTGGGAGTAGAATACTCAAGGATCACCCAGGTGGCATGACTTCTATAAAAACAGGCAACCTGTATTGAACATGGAAAAGCTTAGGTGGGGAACAGAATCCTTTTTTAGTTTCAATTTTAGGTTTTGACATCACTCAAGATCATCTCTGTTCATCTCAGAAGAGTCTCTATTATTTTTAATAATCTTCAGGAAAGAGGAGTGAAGTTAGCACACTATGGGTTTCCACTCCAAGTGAGTGTTTAGGGTAGCTAAATCAGCTGGAAAACCACAGAGGTGAAGTGTGTGTCTTGGGGGCTCAGTTGTATATAAAACTAATCCAAGTACTCAAACCCAGTGTTGTAATTAAGATCTCCAGATTTGTGGGCCTATTTAATTTTTTTTTGGTAATTTGAGAAGCAGAGAAAAAGGGCCATATCTGTACAGACAGAGCTCTCATCTGTTGGTTCACTCTCCAGATGCCTGCAACAGTAAGGGATGTGCTGGGCTGAAGCTGGGGGCCAGGAACTCAATCCAGGTCTCCTACTTGGCTGGTAGGAACTCAAGTACTTGGGTTATTACCACTTCCTTCTGGAATCTGCATTGACAGGAAGCTGGAATCAAGAGCTGAAGCAGGAATCACAGGCAGGTACTCTGATGTGGAACACAGGCATTTTAACTGGGGCCTTGCCCACCAGGTCAAATGCCCACCCCTGCTTAAATCTTCAATCACATTTCTCTACAGAGTGAGAAAACTTTGCTGTCACTTATGCACCTCAATATGTACATTCCTTAAAATGAATTTATGGCCCCTTCCTCCCTACCATCTTCTCTACCTTCCCTGTTCTGAATCTCAGTAAACAGAAATGCCCTTCACCCACCAGGCTAGAGATAGAGGAGTCAGTTCTGATTACTAGCTTTTCTTGACCCTTACATCCAACTCATCATCAAGCCTACCATTTGCCAGCTTTCCACCCCCTCAGATACTGTCTTATCCTAGTTCTAGTTCACCCAGTTTATTGCTCTCTGGTACTACTCTTAACCCCCAGCAATCCACTCTTCCTCGTGCTATTGGAGTATCCTTTTAAAATCACCCACCTGGTCGTCCCATTCACTCCTTTGCTTAACACTCTTCCATGGCTTCTTGTTGACTTCACGTTTAACCTCAAATTCCTAACAGGACTTCCCTACTGAGGGCCACACTGAATGTAGTGCCCCTGGAGTCCTCCCCACCCCCGTTCTCTGCTCCAGCTTCCCTGATGAGTACCAGTTCACTCTTCTGCTGCCTCCTGTTACCTGGACTACCACTGTCTCAGTAACACATGTGTGTCCTCTTCCATTTGCTATACAAGATTCTGTGTAAATATCACTTCCTCCAAGAAAGTCATCTCTAACCCCCTGTCATCAGCTCTGTTAGTGCCCCTGGTTATACAAGCCCAAGGCCCAAGTATTCTTTATATTACTTTGCATGATTTCTGAAGCGTGTATATGTATGTATTTAACGTGTGTCTCTCCCTCTCCCCTGTAAGGGATAATTCCCTTCTACTCATGAGTGTCCCCAGTGCCTCGTCCTAAACGTGGCACATAGAGGGACCCCAAAAATGTTTTCTGTTTAATGCAGACTCCCTGGATCAGGATGGTTTTCCCAGCAAGTGGCAGAATTCCACATGAACTGTGCCTTTGAACTAAATTTGCTCTCCTTTCATGTAGTAGAAAGTTCAGAGATGGGGTAGAGTTTCAGGTTTGGTATTGACTTAACAATTCTGTGAATTCATACAGAATCTCTCCATTCTGCTTTCAACTGTGCAGGCTGCTTCCTGGGTCTGTTTCCCTGAGTGGTACACAGAGTCTGCCTGCTTTTCAGCAGAGTGAGTAGCAAGTGACGTTCGTCACGGATACTTGATAGGAAACCCAGGTAGGGCCTCCAGAACTGACCAGGCCTTAAGGCTCAGCCACAGTGCTCCTTGTGTGCTTTAACTGCTAATCAGCAGTGGTTTCAAAGACCCAAATATTACGTGAAAACCAACACATAAATAGTATGCATGTTCTTTATTTAAGATTTCCTAAGATTTAGCCATCACTTCCTCAGTTAAGGAAGGGCTGCTCTGGTGAAAGAAAAAAAGGAAAATTAAATGAGGATGAGGGCAAAGCTGCCCCTCAGATCAATCTGTGCTCACACCTTTGAGTAAACTCTTTCCGAGGAGAGCAGGAAATTGGCCTAGGTCCCCTTTCTGAAGTAGATCTGAAGACTTCTTAAATGCTTGGTGGTTTTATTGACTTAAAATACCACCTTTCATTTTAAACTTTTTTTAAAAGATTTATTTTATTATTTGAAAGACAGAGTTACAGAGAGAGAGGTCTTCCATTGACTGGTTCACTCCCCAGATGGCTGCAAGGGCCGGAGCTGCGCCAATCCAAGCCAAGAGCCAGGAGCTTCCTCCAGGTCTCTCACACAGGTGCAGGGGTCCAAGGACTTGGGCCATCTTCTGCTTTCCCAGGCCACAGCAGAGAGCTGGACTGGAAGAGGAGCAGCCAGGCCTAGAACTGGTGCCAATATGGGATGCCAGCTCTTCAGGTCAGGGCTTTAACCCGCTGTACCACAGCACCAGTCCCTCATTTGAAACTATTAAGATGCTTAGGCTTAGGTTCTGAGTACAAACGAGTAGTACTTAACACTTACCTTCTCTTTTAGCTAATAGGCTTGAATATAAATATACGGAGTTAAATTCTGTGCTTCCATAGAGAAGAGCCATGACTCTTTTTTTCTACTTTCTAAATTTCATGCCAACTCATAGTTAGCCTTCAAAGTCTGTGCTTTGACAAAAAATATTAAAACATGTTTATATATATATATATGAAAAGGAGAGAAAGAGAGAGTTGATATCTTGATAGTAAACCGTGAGGGGATGTTAGTGGTAACAGCTGTGGCTAGGGCTGAACTCACATTCAAAGAAGAACTCTTGGATAATGACAGATTCAAGAAAATGAAGGCCCTCAGTTGGTGACCTCTGAGAAAAAATATTCCTGGTGGTGCTGTGACAATCAGATTCCATAGTGTCTATAATCAGAGCTCATTCTGACAGGTCTTTTCTTATTTCCTTGCTTATAATTTGATTAGACTACACTGTTGTTTTCTCTCAACTTTGATTTTTAACCGATTTTAAAACAAATGAGTGATCTGAAGATATGAGGGAAACGCGTCTCAGATAAACGTTTCTCTCCCAGCGAGGTGTGGGAGGTGGAGGGTACCTCGGGTATTCCCTGCCCTGCCTGTTTCTGAGTTTGAAGACACCTGTTTCAGCTGAGGGGCTGAAAACAACCAAACAGCCAGTGCTCTGCCTTTTGATCTCTCCCACGTCGTGGTGTTTCCCCTCTCACGTTTGCTGAGCGGTGATTTCCACTGCAGATAGGCTGTGTGAGATGTCGGAGCCTGTCACTGTTTCCCTCTATTTGTCAACTTTTACTTTTTGTTTAATCAGGCAACCCCACGGGGGTGGCCTCGTATTCACTGCTCCAAGCAGTGCACATCAGACCAACTAAGAATGTCTGCTGCGTCCTGGTGCCTGATCTCTGTGTCTTCCTCGTGAGCTCTCTGCTACAGGTCTGACGGGTATTTTCCATGTCAGCACCGTGGAAAATGCTGAGCAGTCCCCTCTCTATGGGGTTGGAATGTGAGATGTAGGGGAGAAGAGATGAGAAAATCGCCTTTTTCTTTTCTGTTGGGCACTTGTTTTTAAGATACTTGCAGAATTCTTTGGAGGGTAATCTGCCTTTGAAGTCTGATCCACCCCTCTTCCCATATTCACACCCACTGGTCCTGAATGGGATTGACAGATTGGGGTAACTTCTGCCTTTCTCCTTGCCATTGGTATGTCCCTCCAGAAGCTTCCATCTCAACAGCAGAGACTGCATTTTATTAACAACAAGCCCCATTCTGCAGTCAGAAGTATTTAAATAATATTCCCCTCAGGTTGAAGAATGAGCTAAGATAAGAAAAAGACCAACTCATTTCAGTTAGTAGAGGGCGCTCGTTCTTAAGCACTTCCCACTCAAGCTTTCAAGATCCAAATAGTAGAGTATAATAGCTTTATACAGTTAAAGAACTGAATTCAATCTGAAAGAGGTGAATAGCTTTTAAATGAGTATCTGGTTTGCAAAGCATACAGGTTCTTCCCATCCACTTTCACCCCAGCAGCCAGAATACTTTTTAGAAAACATAAATTAGATCATACTGGGGCCAGGGCTGTGGTATAAGGACACATTCCATATGGGCGCCAGTTCTAGTCCTAGCTGCTCCACTTCCAATCCAGCTCCTTGCTAATGTGCTTGGGACAATAGCAGAAGATGGCCCAAATTCTTGGCACCTGCACCCCTGTGGGAGACCTATAAGGAGCTCCTGGCTGTGGATTGGCCCAGCTTTGGCTATTGCAGCCATTTGGGGAGTGAAGCAGCAGGTGAAAGAGTTCTTCCTCTGTGTCTCTCCCCACCTCTCTCTGTAACTCTGCCTCTCAAATAAATGAATAAATCTTTTTTTAAAAAAATTTTGTGTATTAAACCTTAATAACTCTCCATGTCTCTAAGGATAAACTACGAGCTGTCAGTCATGGCCTACTTGGCCTGTATGGTCTGACCCCTATCTACATCACCGAGATCATCTCTGGGCAGCTTCCCTAAACCCCACTGTACTACAGCCACTCCTGCCCTGTCATTTCCTGCAACCAATTGCCACACTCTATTTCTTCTTAGAATGCTTCTCTTTACATGGTTGATTTCTCACCCTTTGGCTCTCAGGCCATCTTCTCAGGTCTTTCACAACCACATAAGAGCATCCTGTATCTCTCCATTACTGTACCCTGTCCAATTCATGGATTTTTATTATCATTTTTATTATTTGTTACTTATTGTGAATCTCTTTCTATTGGGCCACAGAGACTATGCCTATGTTTTTATTATTGTTGTTGTTTCTACCATTCTCTTCCCTCTGTTTTCCTTCCTTTCCAAAAAAAATTTTTTAGACTTATCTATTTGAAAGTCAGAGTTACACAGAGAGTAGGAGAGGCAGAGAGAGAGAGAGAGAGAGAGAGAGAGAGAGGTCGATCATCTAGAAGAAATAACTATTTGTAGATTGTTTTAAAAACTAAAGAATAATTTGCATAAAATAAAAGGCATGATCTTAAGTGTTCAATAATCACCATTCCTAATAATACGGAATTGGAATTTTTCCATCATCCCTGAATGTTCTCAGGCTCTACTCCGGCTAATTCCTAACTAAAGGTAATCATTTTCTGACTTATGCCACCAAATATTATTTGTGCCTATCCTTATCATTTTCCTTTCAACATCTGTGAGATTAATTTGTGTTTGTAGCATGTATCAGAAGGCTATTAATTTTTGCTGCTGAGTTGCTTTCCATTTTTTGAAGATATTAAGGACTATTTCTCTGTTCTCTGTTGATGACATTTAAGTTGTTTCCAGTTTTTGACTCTTAACAGTAAGACTGTTATGAATGTTCTTGTACAAGTTTTTTGTATGAATATATGAACTCATGTCACCTGGGCAAATTCCTAGGTAAAATATCACAAAGTCTATATATGTTCAACCTTATAAAAAGGGATCGGAGCCGGCACTGTGGTGCAGTGGGTTAAAGCCCCAACCTGCAACACCAGCATCCCATATTGAGGCCAGTTCGAGTCCTGGCTGCTCCGCTTCTGATCCAGCTTTCTGCTATGGCCTGGGAAAGCAGTAGAAGATTGCCCAAGTCCTTGGGCCCCGGCATAGGAGACCTGGAAGAAACTCTTGGCTCCTGGCTTCGGATCTGCTCAGCTCTGGCCATTGCAGTCATTTGGGGAGTGAACCAGTGGACTGGAAGACCTCTTTATCTTTCTGGCTCTACTTCTCTCTATAACTCTGTCTTTCAAATAAATAAAATAATCATTTTTAAAAAGGGATCAAAAAGTTGTCTGTGTTTATTTTATTCAGTACAACTACCCAATTTCTATTAGGGCCTGACACATACCAGCTATTTACTAGAGCTCTGTTGAAGGACTGAATGCTCTTGTTAGCATTTTGACTTCCTGACAGACATCTGTCAATTATTAGGGAATTGAATTTTTATGGAGAACTTATGACTGTACGGTAAAACTCAGAATGTCACTATGAAAGACTTTGGCATGAAAAATGCCAAGGTTGACTTTGAAATTGGGCCTCAGCCTCAGCATTTTGTTTTGTTTTACTTTTTTTCTTTCATTTCTTTTCTTCAGTGACCACTGCTCCCTAAGCAGAAAACCTTTAGCACCTTGCATTGAGCATTGTATAGATTGTACTAAAATTTTTCTTCCCAAGATTTCAGCATACTTTGTCAGAAGTACTAGTCAGGTAGCAGTTGTTGGGAACAGATGGGTAAGATATGCTTTGGATCTTCCAAATGAAGGACAGAGCTGAAGTTATATCCACCAGCTCTCTTTATTCTCTATTAGAAACTATGAGAACTCATTACTTCCTCTTGATACCAGTGAGTCAGGCCAACATTGACTTGAGGTGGGTGGAGATGATGGGTGCTTCATTCAAGGTAAATTCTCAAGGAACATCATTCGTGACCTGAAGTGATCCCCATGGGTTCTCATCCTCTGATTCTCCTGTGAAATTTTCAGGAAGCCACAAGAAGCTTTTGGGACTTGCTTTAGGTGAGTGAACTTGGATTGTGGGATAGTTGGTGGGTGGTGAAATAACACCAATTTTAAAAAAAAACAGATGCAGGTTTCATGAATAACTCCTTAAAAGGTAAAGTCTTTCTGGACCTCATGAACATTTGCATAAGTTCTAATTAACGCCTGGGGGAACTGAATCACCAGAATGTCAGGGGCAGGTTATTTCTATTAGCCTAGTGGAATTTTATGGTGGGCACGGCCTGCTTGGTCCTCTATAACGTAACAACTTACAACATCTGAGGGCTGAAACTCCTTCACTTCTAGCCTCTGATTGGGTGGTAGTGCTCAGGAACACGGATGACTCAGAAAGCTTCTAGAAGTTAGATGCAGAGCAAAGACTCTTCATGGATCTTTCTCAGGATTTGGGAGAGCAAGATCAATATCAAGGTGGAAGGACTTACAATAGTCTGCAAAGCCGTCACAATTATTTTTTCACAATTCTTACCCTACTTATTCAATATTCATTTTGTGTCAAGCTATAGTTTTAAAGAAAACATAGTACTGGGCAGCTGAAAGAATACTATAACAGAAATTGTTTCAAAGGGAGTGAAAAAACGTTACACACAAACTGGGATATTGTCCCTACAATCAGTTACTATGCTTAGCTCTGGTCTTACTGGTAACCTTATTATAACAGCAACCTCCCCCAAAAATTAAACAGGAGACATTGTTCCTGATATTACATAAAAGTCCCATAAAAATCCATTCAGGGTGTATTTTGTTGACATTGAGTTTCTAAGAGAAATTACTGAGCGGGTTTCCTTGTAACGGATTATAAATAAAGAAATGGGCCATGTATGCAGGGCTGTGTGGGGCCAGATACCTCTCCCACTCATTCAAAATCCAAGGACATAAAATTGATTGTGCTCATTGATGGAATTCACTTAGGGAATTAACATGTCTAATTCAAAGATGAACTAATTTGACATGTTATTACAGTTTTGCAAACTTAGTCCTGGATTTCTTAACTTTCTTATGCTATGGACTTCTTTTTAAAATAATATTTTGCATGCATGAAACAAAGCACATTTGATTACAAGGAAATCAGTTATATTGAATTACAGTAATGAACTTATTTGAAAAACCATGATATATTAGCATACAAACACATCAAGTACCAAGATATGTCATCTGTTTTATAAATGATCACAATTTAAAATAGTGATGGATGTAAATTCTATTTCAATATATTTGTGGGACTTTAACATGATAAGAAAAATATCTTTGGTTTCTATTAGCAGTCACAGATACTGCTAATATTACTTTTGTAAAAGAAGAAAATGTAAAATGCTACAAGGTACTGAGAATAAACGTGTATTTTCTCATCTGAGTTCATGAAGCATATCACTTCCACAGCATCCTAAAGTAAAAACAAGTCAAAAGTTGACCTATTAAAAATTGTACTTTGGGGCCAGCGCTGTGGCGCAGCAGGTAAAGCCGCCACTTGCAGTGCCGGCATCCCACATGTGTGCCAGATCAAGTCCTGGCTGCTCCACTTCCGATCCAGCTCTCTGCTATGGCCTGGGAAAGCAGCAGATGTCCCAGCTCCTTGAACCCCTGAACCCATGTGGGAAACCCGGAAGAAGCTTCTGGCTCCTGGCTTCAGATCAGCACAGAGCGCTGGCCACAGAGCCATTTGGGGAGTGAACCAACGGAAGGAAGACCTTTCTCTCTGTCTCTGTCTAACTCTGCCTGTCAAAAAAAAAAAAAAAAAAAGACTTTATTGTGACTGAAGAGTGCTCTATTAGCTTTAGATTATCAAAAAAAAAAAAAACCACATTATGAGAACCTTTCTCAGTCTTCTCTTTGCTTTTTTGCACTATTTTTATTTTTTATTTGTTCTTCAATAACTTTTTAGCAGCAATGATATCTATATTTTATTTCAGACCAGGATAAAAAGATAAAAACATACTTGCTGATTTTTGAAATAATGAGTAAAGATCCGATCCATCATGGGAAGCAGGATACACAGCAGACTCATAGAATGGCAGATGTCCTAAACAGAACTCTGGCCTCAGAATCAGCCCTTAAGGCATTCGAATCTGGCTCAAGAGTCCATGAGAGTATTTTAGGCATGGAAAGCCAAGACACTCTGGCAAAAAAAAAAAAAAAAAAAAAAAAGACCTAAATGAAAGATCTCTGTGAGTGAGATCCCAGTGGGAAGAAGGGGGCCATCAAAGAAGGAGGTACCTTTCTCTAAAGGGAGGAGAGAACTTCCACTTTGACTATGACCCTGTCAGAATAAGATCGAAGTCGGCAAACTCAAAAGGCTTCCATAGCCTTGGCAACTCATGACTAAAGCCTAGGGAGATTACTGACGCCATAAACAAGAGTGTCAAATTGGTAAGTCAACAACAGGAGTCACTGTGTACTTACTTCTCATGTAGGATCTGTCCTTAATGTGTTCTCCAATGTGAAGTAATGCTATAACTAGTACTGAAACAGTATTTTACACTTTGTGTTTCTGTGTGGGTGCAAACTGTTGAAATCTTTACTTAATATATACTAAATCGATCTTCTGTATATAAAGATAATTGAAAATGAATCTTGATGTGAATGGGAGAGGAAGTGGGAAAGGGGAGGTTTGCGGGTAGGAGGGAAGTTATGGGTGGGGGGAAGCCATTGTAATCCATAAGCTGTACTTTGGAAATTTATATTTACTAAAAAAAAAAAAGAAAGAAAGAGTACAATCACTGGGAAAAAAAAGAAATAATGAGTAAAGTTTTTCTTGATTTTTTATATTATCTCCAATAAATCTTCCTTTAAGCTGCAAATTAGTAACAAGTTAATTAAATTGATTTTCCTTTTATATCTGCAGTCTATTGCATTGTGATTCCAACATTTTTAGCAATGGAAAAAGATGGAAGAACTCATGATAGGATCATTTTATCAAAAGCACTAGACTTGTGGAAAATTGTTTGAACTTGAAAAGGACACCAGTAAGTGACTGGTGCTCAGAAAGTCAAGACAAATTAGGCTTTTTCTGTGGCTATCATGTTCCTTTTCTATGATTCATAGCTGAAAATGCAAAGGCGTAAGGGAAAGAGACAAAGGAAAAAGGGGAACACAGAAAGGGTAGTAGGGAGAAAAAAGTGTTAATGAGGCAAGTAGTGGGAGGAGAAGAAAAAGGAAAGGAATTCTTAATTGTGCTTAATGCTCACTACCATTCCATCATTCACATGACTCATCTGGAGCTGTTTTGTGTGTAAGTATGGAGTAAAAGAGTGTGTGGAAGGGAATATTACCCTAGTTTTTGTTGCTATAACACGATGCCTGATACAGACTACTTATAGCGAAAAGAGGTTTATGTAGTTCCAGGGCTTGCTATCTGCACTGCTCAGCTCTGATGAAGCCCTTCTGGCTGTAGCACAGCATGGGACTGCACCATGCAGTGAGAGTAGGAGAGAGGAAGAGATCACATTGCAAAACAGGAAACCCAAGTGAGTTGGAGGGGCCAGTCCTGCTCCTTGTACAACAACCTTCTCACAAGAACTAATTCAGATGTCCCAGGAGAACTACCTTCATCCCTTCTAAGGGAGATACCTTCAATTTAAGGACCTTCCACTTACGCTCCCACCCCTTAAAGTTCCACCACCTCTCACATTGCTATACTGAGAACTGAGCCTCCAACACATGGATTCTTGTGGGGGCAAAAACCACATCCAAACTATGGCAGGGTGTTTCAAAGTGTACACTGAGAACTACTTGTGGTATTTCTTTCCAATGTAGTTTCTTTCCTGGGCCTCTCTTTCAGCCCACAGAATCAAAATCCCCCTGACTGTGTATTTTAACTAGTTTTCTAAGTGGTTCCAGGACTTGTGGAGCAACAAGAGGGAAAAACTTGGTTGATTCTTACTAAGGTAAATTATATCTAATTTTTGCCCCATTCATTAAGCAAGAAAGAAGGTCTCTTTTACCTACAGATACAAATACTGCACTGGAATTCATGGCTTTTGTAATTTGGCCAAGCACTAGGTTGAGTGTTTTCTTCAGATTAACCAGTTATTAGGAAAAATGGGTAACAGAATTTAATTTACTTAACTTGCAGAGCTTCATGAAATCCCTAGCTTGTTAGAAAAAAGAAGGGATGGAAGCAAGCTCTCCTACTAACCCTAAGTATGTGAGTGTGTGGGAGGGAGTTTTAGGATCTGCTAACAGTCTCAGCTTATGGGCAATAGATGCACAACTCTCTATGTTAAACACACTTATATTGTTTTCCAGAGAAAGGGCATTTTAAAACTAACCCTCTAATCACTGATGTTGGATTTTGAAAGCACACTCAATTGTGAGGACTTTATCTATTGTTTTAGCATCAATGCTTGTCTTCTTAAGCTTCCTTTGAAATCTGCATTTCCTTTTCATGAAGACATTCCAAGTAGCAGTCCAAAACAACCTGAGTCACTGTACAGATTTCCAGAACACTTTTCCATGCTATTTTTAGTTCATGATATTTCTGTTAACTCTCAGGACACACCAAACAATGATAAAAGGACGTCTCTTTACTGAGCCATCTTTCTAGACAAATTGTATGTCTTAGGACTATAAGTGAAAATCTCCTTAAATGTAAATATAAAAGTAAAAAAAATTACATGGGAATGACATTATTTGAACATGTAAAATTCTCAGAGAGAAGCAAACTAGCAACCTCCTTCTAATAGCAAATAGGATAACATTTAAAAATATAACACTAGTGACCGGCGCTGTGGCATAGCAGGTAAAGTTGCTGCATCCCATATGGGCACCAGTTTGAGTCTATGCTGCTTCACTTTCAATCCAGCTCTCTGCAATGGCCTGGGAAAGCAATGGTAGATGTCTGTGAGCCCCTGTACCTTCGTGGGAGACCCAGAGGTGGCTCCTGGCTCCTGGCTTTGGATCCGTGTAGCTCCAGCCATTGCATCCAGTTGGGGAGTGAGTCAGCGGATGGAAGACCTCTCTCTCTGCCTCTGCCTCTTTGTAACTCTGCCTTTCGAATAAAATAAATAAATCCTTAAAAAATCCAACACTAGTTTTGAAATTTTTTTGCTTTCTTTTTTAAGCAAAATATTTATGGCTATAGAATTCCTTTTTTGATTCTATTCCACCTGCAGCGAAGCATTTGCAACTTCATGGGGCTGGACTTTCCCACCCACGTTCAAGCTATTGTATTATTAGACATAATGCTGTGGGCCTGTCCTATGAACAGCACTGTAATTGGCATTTTGATCATTTCAAAACTGGCTGCAGAATATTGAACTCAGGCTTGGACTCCTCTCTTGGATTTCTGGGGACCATTGAAATTACTATTCTTCAACTATGACTTCAAGAGTAACACCTGGGCTCTCTGGGGATGAAGTTACTGATTCATAGACAGAAGTCTATGAAAGTGGGCAATGAGCAATTTGAGCATAATTGGGGAGGGGGGATCACTTGGGATCTTTTCCAAATGGGATGTATGAGCAGAGAAAGAGAAGAATTTACCCCTCATGGAGAAACCTAATCCCCCAGAAGGCATTCTCTCCCTGTTGGCATTAGCTGTGGTTGTGCCATTTAGAGCTTTCTCTTTGATCTTCCCCCTCTTGTACCTCAGCAGGGTTTCTTATCCTCGCCCACTCCTCTCCCTCCCTGCCCCTGTCTGTCACGTGATGGAAAAATGCACAGGAGACTCATCTTGTTTTGCCACTCTCTGGAGAGATCTATTCCAAATTATAAAGAGAAAACCAAATATAATGACTGTAAAAAAAATAGCTGAAATAATTTTGAATAGTCAGTAAGAAAACTATGTAGCAAAACCTACATCAAAAGCTCAGCGGTATGGGTAGACCTTTCAAATTCCACCAGCTTCAAAGGCCATCCAGGGAGGGGCTATGGAGGTGGTGGTGTGTTTGAAAAAAGAGAAAGGTCAGGGTGATAATGAAAGATAAAGTAGCTTGAATAATGAGCTTGAGGGAGTGAGACAGAATACTTAAATCAAGAAGGAGTTTAACTTCCTAGAAGCATAAGGGACCACTTATTATCATTTTACTTTGTGATGTTATTTTTGGAAAGTCTTTCTGGTGGATTTCACTGGGAAAAATAAAATTTTAAAGATTTACTTATTTATTTGAAAATCAAAGTTACAGAGAGAGAGAGGGAGGGAGAAACAGAGAGTTCTTCTATCTGCTGATACACTCCCCAGATGGCCACAACAACCAGGGGAAACATGAGCTTCTTCAGAGTCTCCCAGTGGGTGGCAGGGGCCCAAGGACTTTGACTACCTTCTGCTGCTTTTCCAGGAGTATTAGCAGGGAACTGCATTGGAAGTGGAGCAGCCAGGACATGAACTGGTGCCTATATGGGATGCTGCAAAACAGGCGGCAGCTTGACCAACTACACCACTACACTGGCCCCTGATAAATATTTTGACGTGCCTTTTGTTGTTCTGGGCTTTTTTTTCTATGCATGAACTAAATTCTGCAATTCCATCTGGGGAAATGGTTACTTTGTAGGTTTAGCTAACCGAAAGCAGGCAATGACATATATAAGCATGGAGGGGTTGGGGGGTTGGGAGGTGGGGATGGGGAGTGGGGAGCGAGTTTCAGAAGAATTGTTCCAAAATGGCATCTCTCTCAACACGATTGAGTTGTTTGTGACCAACCCCTCACCCTCTTGGCAGGTGTGCTATGAGAAGAGCAGCCTGTTTATGTACATTCATTGTCGCAATATTTGCTTTGACTCTGCCTTGCCCGGCAATGTCAATGACGAGACACACTGTTCCATGATCTCACCAGAGCTCCAGGAATGATTACTTCTGAGCATAGTAAACAAATACAGCAGACAGGTGATCATTTCCGGGACTAGAATCACTATAATCTCACTCTTGAAATCAAATACAACACTCTTATTTGCTCTCATGAGCTCAAATAATCTAATGACACTGTAGCCTATGGACCTGTTTTTAGGGAAGGTTATTGAAAGGAAATGAGGGTGAGGGGGAAAGGAGCTAAACACCAGATCCTAGCAAAAGCAAGAGGGAAAAGCATATTTCTCTGTTTTGAGGATGTTTAAATTTGAAGACTGTAATTTGTGGTAAATAGTTAAGGTTTTGGGCTAGACATCTATGGGTCAAATCTTACTTGTATGCTGGTATTGACTTGCACAGTTTTCTAAATCCCCGTTTGTCTACTCATCAAACAGAGATAACGACAGTATTTACATGTCTCAGATGACAAAAAACTTACGCTGTCTTAAAGGAAGTTCACCTGTGAAATCCTTAAACAGACTCACATCAGGTGTGGTTTGATCCAGATTCTCTCAACGTCTTAAGGCCTCTACTTCGACTTCTCTGCAATTCTCTTGGCTACAGATTCCTTTTTTTTTTTTTTTTTGACAGGCAGAGTTAGACAGTGATAGAGAGAGACAAAGAGAAAGGTCTTCCTTCCGTTGGTTCACCCCCCAAATGGCCGCTACGGATTCCTTCTTGTGCTAACTATGCCTTCAGGATGCCTTGGTTCAGGGCATTGGTGATTCTAGACCTTCTAGTTTTCATATCACGCCACTTAACAAAGGGGAACTGCTATTCTAGTAGTTCTCATGGAAGAGAGAAGAATCTTTTTTCCAAGAAGTCCTCAGCAATTGTCTCTATATTTCAAAGCCCTGTGTTATCTTATGACTCCAACTCCAATCACTGGGCCAAAGAGATAAGCTCATTATTGGTTGTGAAGCTGGAGTCAAATACACCTCAACTGCCAGCAAAGGATATGGGAGAAGCGTTCTCCAAAGTCAAAAACGCCTGTTGTTCAAGGAAAAACGAAGAAAAGGATGCTATTAAGCAATGAACAGCGGTGCCTCAAAGGGTGGTTGTAACAAGTTTACCAAAGTGCCTGACCCTTGGAAAGTTTGAATAAATACAACCAGTGTGTGTTAGCTTAGTGTTGTCCTGGAGTCACTGTTTCTGCCTAGAAGTGCCACCTTGCCTTTTGGTCTTTCATCTGCAATGCCTGCCTCTCCTCATCCCCAAGTCTGGGGAACTGGATGCTAGCCTATTCTCTGTGCCTGAATGGTCCGGTAGTATCGGTGAGGTCATTCACTTCCTGTCTGTCAGAGGAGGCGTTTGGACGAAATATGAGCTGAGGCACCTTAGCAGAAATTAAGTGCCCTTTGTCTCTATTTGACTCCCAGAATGTCTTACACAAATTTTGTCATGATTCAAGGACTATGTCTACCTGTTTCATGTTTTCAAAACAAAAGACTGTGAAGTCAGGCAAACTGTATGTGAATCCTAGGGCTACTTGTGCTATGCTTGTGGGAAACCTGATCACTCTAAGCCTCAGCCTCAGTGATGTCTAAGTTTCAAGGCTGATTTAAATGAAGGCACAAGTAGAAATTAATACAGTGGCAGAACAAGTAGAAAGTGACTTCCATTTAGAAGTGCATGTCAATGATTTCATCTGCTCTCATTTTAAATGTCTTATCATTTTTCCAATGACTGCATATTTTTCCCCCTCGGGGATACTGAGAGGTTGGAAAGTTAAATTAGCATGATATGTGTGCGTGCATCATAATATGAAATCAGAAGGCACATGTCCCACTCTGCTGGCAGGCTGGTGCTTATCACACAGAGTGAGTTTTCTTACAATATATTAGTTATATTCATCCCTCATTTCCTTCTGTATTTCTTTTCTTTTTTACTTTTCTCCTCTCTTCTGCTTTCCTTTCTTCCCCACTGCCCATCCTTGCGTATACCTTCGGCTCACTGGTACTGCCTAGTGGTGATTGTAGGTATTACTTTAACTTGATAACGTCATCAGTCTTCAAAGGAATTGTGGTGTGTTGAGATCCTGCTTTGTTCCAATTCTGCAGCACCAGAAATGAGCCACATGTGTATAGTAATACTTTATAATATATATATATATATATATATATATATATATATAGTGACACTTTCTCATATGTCTAGTGATACTCATTTTCAAATCTTTGAACTAACAGGAAAAGCTCCAGGAGTTACTCAAGGTGCCCTGGGTAACAGAAGAAAAGAGATCTTGTTTCCTGGAACATAAAGAATGAAACCCTCAGTAACAGAGTGAGAGTTTTATCTCTGTTGTTGGTAGTGGGCAATTCCCCAATATTCTGGGCTATGTAGAGACCAGAGATGTCTTGTTTTGGGACACTTGTTATCTGATGTGAAAAAGTGGCTTTCAGCCGGCGCCGTGGCTCAACAGGCTAATCCTCCGCCTTGCGGCGCCGGCACACCGGGTTCTAGTCCCGGTCGGGGCGCCGGATTCTGTCCCGGTTGCCCCTCTTCCAGGCCAGCTCTCTGCTGTGGCCCTGGAGTGCAGTGGAGGATGGCCCAGGTGCTTGGGTCCTGCACCCCATGGGAGACCAGGAGAAGCACCTGGCACCTGGCACCTGGCTCCTGCCATTGGATGAGCGCAGTGCGCCGGCCGCGGTGCGCCGGCTGCAGCTCACCGGCCGTGGCGGCCATTGGAGGGTAAACCAACGGCAAAGGAAGACCTTTCTCTCTGTCTCTCTCTCTCACTGTCCACTCTGCCTGTCAAAAAATAAAAATAAAAAAAAAAAAGTGGCTTTCAGTATATTACTGGGGTCACTTGAACCCCCTATAGCCCCAGATTTGAAGGTTTTTCACATAGACAAAAACTTCAAAGAGTTCATGGAAAATACATATCATCTTTCAGTTTCATTTTCCATGAACTCTTTGTAGTCCCTACTTTCTGATCTATAATAGCTGGGGACTGAAAAATAAAAATAGGAAGGAAATTGACATCTACTGAACTTCTAATTTGGTCAAACAGTTGCTAGATACTTCAGATATTTATTTATTGTTCATAACCCTGTTTGAGGTGGATTTAACTCAGATTTTACTAGAATTTCAAACTTCTTTAAATTCATCTGTTGAATTGAATTACTTGGTTTAAACCTGTGTCCCTGCTTAAATGATGAAGTTTAGCCTAGGATTGCATCTGTGCATAATAAACTATATCTAGGTTGAAGCATAAATGAGCTATTATCAAGTCTGAAAGTGTACCCTACTAGCCAAGTAACTGAGTCTCAACCAACCATAAGAGCTGAATTCTCAGCCAATCACAGGCTGAAAGTAACCAGAACCTGCTCAAATGAGGCAAATCGTGAGCTACACTAATCAGCTAAGTTTTGTATGCCATTTCCTGTTTTGTTTTTCTGCCACACTGTAGGTGGGTTTTATTTTAAACTGTCTCTGGCCAAGAATGCTGCCCAGTTTCTAGTTCTAGAGCTTTTGTTTTGCTCGATTAAACTTGCTAAATTTAATTTAGACTTTTAAACTCAATTCATGAGTTTGTTTTTTTTTAAAAAAACAGAGAAGGAGAGAGAGAGAGAGGAAGAAAGAGTGAGAGATCTCTCATCTGCTGGTTCACTGCCTAAATGGTCACAATGACCAGGCAGGGCTAGGCCAGGTTGAAGCCAGGAGCTTCTTCTAGGTCTCCCATGTGGGTACAGGGGTCAAAGCACTTGAGTCATCTTCCATAGCTTTTCCAATGCACATTAGTAGGAGCTCCACATTAGTGGAGCAGCATGGACTCGAACTGGTGTATAAGGGATGCTAGTACTGCAGGTGGAGGCTTAACCTTATACATCACAGCCCTGTTTCAATTGATGAGTGTTTTACAGATGTTTTCAAATAAGTCTTTGCAGGAAAGAATGTCTTTGTTTTTATTCCCACCTGATCTAGAATCTAGAACCTCAGTAAAACCTTTAGAACTGCTTCCTTAACTAGAACTTTTAGTTAGGAAATGACTCAATGTGTCTATCAGTAGAGAAAAGGCTGTGTACATTATGAAATTGTAGGTGCTGTTAAAAAATACAGACCTAGAATCATTGTTACCAGAGTCCTTGTCTTCACGCAAGAAAGAATTCAGGCATGAGACAGAGAGTAGTGGAAAGCAAAAAGCAAGGTTTATTAGGGTGGGGACATCTGTAAGAATGGATGGGCACTTCTCCAGACAGGACCTGAGAGAGAGTGCATAGTGCCCATTGAGTCCGGGGTTTTTAAGGGGATGGGTCTTGCCTTCCTTTCCCCTCTCCTTCTTCTCCTCCCAAACGAAGGACTTATTGGATGTAAATACGAAAAATTCCTTTCTGAGTTTTTCCCATTGAAGTTATCAGACAGGGGAAGCCTGGCTAGTGTCACCCCACCTTAGAGGAAGGATGTTTATCAAGCCAGATAGAAGGGGCAGGACCCCTTGGAAGGTCATCAGGATCCAGGCGGGGCTTTGAAGTGCAGATACTAGGCTGCACCTGGAAGGTTATCAGGTAGAAGGGGCAGGACTCCCTGGAAGGTCATCAGGACCTTGAAATGTAAGACGCTGGGCTTCTGGAGCTTCGGCAGTGGGGGCTGGTCTTCAGGCCTTTCTCATACACACATAGGCTCAATTTCTGACTTCCTACCTAACATCACGACTATGATATATTTTTAACAATTTTAGTCAAATATGCATAGCATGGTCTCATGTAAAACTAAATATATAAACATTTATATATCTATATATGGGAGTGTATATATGTTTATAAACACAGAACAACAAAGTCTCCAAAATTATACAATGAAGTTAAGTGTGGCTTGCTAAGAAATACAAGTCTGGGGCCAGTAGAATCAGGTAGGTTAAAAGGGTAATGGGAGCTTAAGGAATATTTCTTTCAGTTATTTACATAATTTTCATTGATGAATTATGATGCCTTTTTCAATATCATGTACTTTTAATTAAAATGATTATGAAAGTCCCCTCCATCCCAGCTTTAATCCATGGGTTTCAAATCAGGATTCTTTGTTCTTTTGATGAAATTACAGATTCTGGAGAAATCATATATTATAAACATATAATAAATATATATAAATAAGACTCCAACCTTCTACCTTATATAAAAATTAACCCAAAATGGATCAAGGATCTAAATCTACATCCTGAAATTATCAAATCACTAAAGTAGAGCATTGGTGAAAGCTGGCAAGACAAAGGCATAGGCAAAAGTTTCTTGGCAAAGACCCCAGAAGCACAGGCAATGAAGCCAAATAGGCAAATGGGATTATATCAAGCTGGTACGTGTCTGAACTGCACAAGAAACACTTAGCAAAGTGAAGAGGCAACAGAATGAGAGAAGATACTTGCAAACTATGCAACTGATAAAGGATTAATATCCAGAATATAAAAAGAACTCAAGAAACTCAGTAACAACAAAACACTGGTATTTTGCAAAAGAGGAAATTCAAATGGCCAACAGACACATGAAAAAATGCTCAGGATCACTAGCCATCAGGGAAACGCAAATCAAAACCACAATAAGATTTCACCTCCTCCCCATTAGAATGGTTATCACCCAAAAATTAACAAACAATAAATGCTGGTGAGGACGTAGGAAAAAAAGTAATCTAATCCACTGTTGGTGTGAATGTAAACTGGTGCAGCCACTGTGGAAGACAGTATGGAGATACCTCAGAAATCTGAATATAGACCTACCACGGACCCAGCCATCCCACCCCTGAGAATTTACCCAAAGGAAATGAAACCAGAATCTGAACGAGTCATCTGTAACCCATGTTCACTGCATCTCAATTCACAATAGCTAAGATATGGAGTCAACCCAGATGCCTGTCAAACGTGTACTGCATAAAAAAATTATGATACATATACACTATGGAATACTGCCAAGGCACAAAACAGAATAAAATCCTATCTTTTGCAACAAAATAGATGCAAGTGGAAACCATTTTACTTAGTTAAATAAGTCAGTCCCAAAAAAGACAAATACTGTATGTTTTCCCTGATTTGTGGCAAATAATAGAGTACCAAAAATGTAATGCATAGGAGTAGAATTGACATTTTGAGACAAGTGATTGTTTATAGCCCCTGTCTCTACCTTTGAAGGACAGTGTTTTTTTTTCCTTTTTACTATTTGTTGAACACTTTACTTAAATGGTACTTTGCTTGAACAATTTACTGAAAGTGGATCATTGTAAAAATTAAGAGATGGATGGGGCCAGCGCTGTGGCGATTTGGTTAAGCCTCCACCTATGGCTCTGGCATCCCATATAAATGCTGGTATGAATTCCGGCTGTTTCACTTCATATCCAGCTCCCTGCTAATGGTCTGGGAACATATTGGAAAGTGGCCCAAGTGTTTAGGCCCCTGATCCCACATGGGAGACCTGGAAGAAGCTCCTGGCTCCTGGCTTTGGAATGGCTCAGCTCTGGCCATAGAGGCCACTTGGAGAGTCAAACAGCAGATGGCAAAGACCTCTCTCTGGCTCTCTCTGTGCCTGTAACTCTGCCTCTCAGATTAATAAATAAATCTTAAACAAGACAAAAAATAAGAGAAGGAATAGGAGAGGGAGGAGGAGGAAGTCTGGCAGTCTGGGCAGGAGGGAAGTATCACTAAGTTCCTAAATTTTTTATATAAAATACATCCCCATTCCTGCTTTTGCTGTCTACACCTGCTGCTTGATTCCACAGTGGAAGCACCCTGAATCAAAGTGGGAGAACAAAAGAAGAGGAATCACAGGGGAAGTCACCCGTGTATGGATTTTCCCTTCCAATGTAGCTTCTCTTCCCGCTTACATTCTTACATTGTCAGTTTTCAGGTAGTTGTGTTTTGCCCATTTAAAAAAAAGGTTTATTTATTTATCTATTTATTTATCACAGAGAGAGAGGCAGAGAGAGAGAGAGAGAGAGAGAGAGAGTTCTTCCATCCGCTGGTTCACTCTCCAATTGGCCTGCAATGACCAGAGCTGAGCTGATCCGAAGCCAAGAGCCAGGAGCTTCTTCCTGGGTGCAGGGGCCCAAGGACTTGGGTCACCTTCTACTGCTTTCCCAGGCCAGAGCAGAGAGCTAGATTGGAAGTGGAGCAGCCAGGACTTGAACCGGTGCCCATATGGGATGCCAGCACTGCAGGCGGTGGCTTTACACCACAACGCCGGTTCCCTTGCCCATGTTTTTAAGCTGTAAGCAGTGGGAATCACAAGCCATAGCGGGCTCATTATGTCTTGGCCAGCAATGGAAGTTCTTTATATCAATTCAGATTTGCATTCATTTCTTATTTGTTTATTTGAGAGGTAAACACACACACACACACACACACACACACACACAGGTGAGGATGAGAGAGGGAGAAAAAGAGATAGAACTCCTATTCAATGGTTCACTACTCAAATGTCTGCAAAGACCAGAGTTAAGCCAAGAACAAAGCTAAGAGCTAAGAAGTCAATCCAGATATCCTATTTTGGTGGCAGGACTGTAATTACTTGAGCCATCAGCACTGCTTCCCATTGGCTGCACTGACAGGAAGCTGGAGTTAGAAGCCAGAGCTGATTATCAAACCCAAGGACTCTGATATGACACAAAGATGTCTGAACCTGCATCCTGTCAGCTAGTCTAAATGCCTGCCCTAAAAGCATTGATTGCTAAAACATTATTTATTGAAAAAAAGGATGAATGACTAAACAAAAGAAAAAAAAAAGAAGAATGTGAGGAAATGAAAGGAGACAGGAGAGCAAAAAAAGGAAAGAAAGTGATGGGTGGGTGGATTTGGAATGTCTGGCTCCCACAGACTCAGATTGCAGTTATTTAAGCAAAATTCTACCTTATTGTCAGTAGATGGCAGTAGAAGCCAATACCCACTTAGTGATCTTTTTAAAAATACACTCAGCATTCCTGACAGTAAACTATGGAGAAAGTACTTTACTTATGAAATAGGAGTGATGCAAGTGAGGAGGGAGATGGTGTCCAAAAGGAAATGAGACAAACTGTGACTTTCATCAGCTCACAAGTTGACAATAGAAAGACTAACCATAATATAAGTCAGATTGTGATATTCCTACTACTAGTTGTATAAATAAAGACAAGAGGGAGAATTAATTTTGTTACAGTAATTGAAGATTTTGTAGAAGAAGTGAAGTTTGAGCTAGACCATGAAGGTTAAATGTAAACCGGTCCCATGGAGATGGGGAGGTGAGAGTAGAGAGGAGGAGGCATTCCTATACATACACAAGTTGTGAGGAGAGCATTCAGAGAACAGTAAGTGTTCTGAAAGATGCGGCTGCAGCGTAGCACATATTGGGAAACTGTGTTGAGAAGTTAAGTTGTTATCAAATTGCCCTGGCTTTATCTCCATTTTCCTGTGATCAGGTGCCTGTCTGTATGTGAGTTCTGGAGGAGCAGATTTAGCTGTCATTTGCTGGTATAACATCCAATCCCAAGGTCCCAAGCAGCCACTGCTAGATCAGAGGCCAAAGACTCAAATGCTTCTAGGATCCTGAGAGAAGCTAAATGGTTGCTATGGCGTGGGTGCTCACCGTGCCAGATATGGCCCCTCTGAAGGGCGTAGATAAACTTCCTTTGTTACTATAGAGGGATGTGGACCTAGCATTGTTGCTACATCTTCCATTTTATTAAGAGAAGTAAAAAACACAAACTTAGGTAACATTTCCTGATATTTATTTATTTTATTTTTGGGGGATTCAGTTTTTTTTTTAATTTATTTTCTTATCTGAAAGAGAGAGTATGCACTTCCATTTGCTGGTTCACTCCCCCAGTGCCCTCAAGGATTCCTTGGTGTCAAAGTTGGGAGCTGGGAACTCAATCCATGTCACTTACAAGGATGGCAAGGACTCAATGACTTGAGCCATCACTTTTGTCTTCCAGGGCCTACATTGGCAGGAAGCTGGATTTAGGAGCAGAGCTGGGACTCAAACCCAGGTACTTCAATACGGACACAGGTGCCTTAACTGACATCTTACCCACTAGGCCAAATGCCACCCCAAATTTCTCCAATTGTATTTATTTGAAAGGCAGATTGAGAGAGAGAGAGAGAGAGAGAGAGAGCACCACTAGGAGCTGTAAACCAATATTGGTCTTCCTCATGGGTAGCAGGGACCCATCTACTTGAGCTGCCATCTACTACTTCTCAGGGTATACATTAGCAGGAATCTGGATTCATGGGTGCAGTCGAGCTTCAAACTCAGGTACTCTTACATGGGATGTGGGTGTACTAACCATTGGCTTAACTGCTATGCCAAATTCCCTTCCCTATATCTTGAGTTTTAGTAGTTAGAACTGGAGAAGTTCGATTTAGTTTCTCTCGCTGATTCCTTATTACAGCTATCCAGATATAAGAAAAAGGATGCTCAATATTTCATGTTCCTTCAGATTGCAGAAGCTGAGAATCCTGTCCAAGAATACCTGAGAGACAGAGTGTAGACATATCTAGAATTCAGGTTTGGGAAGGAAATGGGAACTTTTTCTCCCTCACTCCTCTGACTCCTGTTTTCCTGGCATCAGTGCTGTTGGGGGGGGGGGGGGGGACAGAGTCAGAGAAACTGATAGTGGAGAGTAGGGAGGAGGGCCTTTCTCTGAGGCTCAGCCTCAACTCTCCCCGCCGGGTGCCTTACTTTCTTCATCTGTGAATTAGCAATATCAACATTTATTATCTTAGGGAAGGATGGGGAAAGAGAAGATGTTGATCAAAGGGTGCAAACTTTGCTAGATTAGATGAATAAATTACAGTGATTTATTGCAGGGCCTGGGGACAACAGTTAACAATAATGAGTGTACATTTCAAAATTGCTAAAGGAATAGATTTTCATTGTTCTCATCACAAAAATGATGTTAGTGAGATGACAACTTGTTAATAAGCTTGAAAACTTTCCATCATTATTCATATAAATCAAAACATTACATCATTCCTCATGAACATACACAATAAAACATATACATATATATTGTCTCACTGAGCTATTGTGAAGATTAAACAAAATGGCCTAATGTACCTGGAAGGTAAACGGATACTTATTTCTGTTATGTGAACGTTGACATCACATTTATTTCTTAACACCAATTATAGATAAAATTGTGATGATTCAGCCAGATGATCTCAGGATTCCTACATCACTTACTGTGCAGGTTGACCAGATCTCTTCTGAGATCTAGACCCCTTTTTTCTCATTTCCTTTCCTGTCTCAGTGTGGACCCTTGGAAAAAAGCTGAGTTTTCAGTCTACTGTTTCCCTCCTGTGGTACCAGGGCTTAGAAGATGCAGAAGAGGGCAGAGGCAGGTGAAGGCTCAGCCTGGGAATCCTAGCAGCCAGGCCCATTCTGGAACACTGGATGTCTCCAGGTTGACCACTCTCTGCTTCTCAGTGTCCCAGTGAGGGTGGAAGTTAAAAGTTGAGTCATTGACAACTCTAGAGTCCTGTTTGGCTATGAATTTCCAGTGGGTGGCAGCAGAGTATAGGAAGAGAAGTCACAAGGCTTCTCTTGTTTAGCACAGTCACTATTGTGCTGAAATCGACTCATTAGGGTTGGCAAATCCATAAAAGTGTCTCCATATATAAGTAGCAAATGAGGAGAGGGCGGTTAGCCAGTTGAGAGGAGATTCTGTGTAAGGCAGAGACTCTCAGAGCTGTGGATGGTGAACCAGCTCCACAACCTGGAGAAATATGCAGTGGGATAACATGAATGTGCAGTGGGGTAACGTGTCAGTTATCTGGAAGTTGAGTTGTGGGTAGGAAATGTGGATTCAGCTCTATTTGCTGGCAGAGGAATCAATTGCCTATAGGGTTCAACTGGGGATATCCTAAATGTATTCTTTTCCAACTTATCCCAATTTGCCATTATTATTTATCTGGGATGAGCATTTACCTCTAAGGGGTCACTGGTATAGTGCAAATACATGACACCCCTCCAGTTATAGACAGAATATTTACTCTTGTTAACTGAGATTAATTCCTCTGATTACCTTACAGCATGGGAAGAGTGAACTGTCTCAAGAAAGGAATGGAGAACAGAAATATTTTAAGCCAAATGTGATGGGTAAGGAAAGAATCTATACTGCAAAATTGGGACTTAAAGCAAAGTAGCTCTGGACAAGCGGGGCTTGCTCTGTTACCTAGACTTGGTTTTGCTAAGGCTGGTCCTGTTCTCATGGCGAGAGCTCAGTGTTCTCTTGTTTAATAGAAATAATTTCACAGAATACCAACATCAGAATAGGACACTGGGACCATGAGAGAGCAAAAAATAAGTAAATAAAAGAGAAGAGAAAAGAAAAACTCCACTTTATAATCATCTGAGCACAGATGAAACCAGGAACGTGTTAACAGTAACCACAAGCCTGAACAAATGGCCCTTATCCTGATTAATATGAACGGTTGCTAGTGCATTATCCATGAAAACTTTGATCTAGTTTCTTTCTTCACACTTTTTTTTTTTTTTGACAGGCAGAGTTAGACAGTGAGAGAGAAAGAGACAGAGAAAAAGATCTTCCTTCTGTTGGTTCACCCTCCAAATGGCCGCCACAGCCGGTACACTGCACCAATCTGAAGCCAGGAGCCAGGTGCTTCCTCCTGGTCTCCCATGTGGGTGCAGAGCCAAAGGACTTGGGCCATCCTCCACTGCCCTCCCAGGCCACAGCAGAGAGCTGGACTGGAAGAGGAGCAACCAGGACAGAACTGGCGACCCAACTGGAACTAGAACCCAGAGTGCTGGTGCCGCAAGGCAGAGAATTAACCTAGTGAGCCACAGCTCTGCCCTCTTCACACTTTTTCAACAAGAATAATTAGGGTTCTCAGTCACAGAATCCGGACAGTGTCTAATCCACAGAAAAGTCCCATTTCTTTTAACTTTCCCTGAAATCACCTAACACAAGGTTTAGCTAGAGTACACCAGGTGGCTTGAGAGAGGATGGAAACTGGAGGAAGGGAAGGGAAAATAAAGCCAAAATGCACTGCTTCTCCATGTGGCCTCTGGGGGGCCTCATCTCGCTGTGTTCAAGAGCCAGCTAGCCTTCTTGCACTGCACTGACATTGCTTTTAACAAAGTCCAAGCCCTTGCTTAGCATAGGCGACGATGAGTCCCCTGGAAGCCTGGCCGTCCGGGATGGGGAGATTGCTCGGCCCACTGCCTCTTCTCTTCCTGAGCAGCTGACTTGTTCTAATGTGGTTTTGTGGCTCCAGAGCGAGCAGCACGGCTCATGTGGACATGGTGTACTTTCAGTTTCTGACAGTGAGTCATGTCAACTTTCCTCTTTGGGGTAAGAGTGACCCTTGTTCAAAAGGACAATATGACTAGAAAGAAGAAACACCAGAGGTCACCAAATACCAGAATGTTTACCAATGTAGGCAGTCACTGGTTTCAGGGATCAATGTCATCTTCTGAAACAAGCTGAAGTAAGAAGCATCACTTCGTTTTGAATCTTAGAATGTGTGCCAACTTTTGAAATTTTCTCTATTCTCACTCCCCGGTCAGAGAAATAAGATGGCTAAAGTTCAGGATACACAAAGAGACTCAAATCAATTTACATTTGGTCAGAGGGTACATGATGGGGAAATTTCCAAAAGGATTGTTTGCTATGATTATGTCATTAATTCTCATGTCTGATGGAACAAAGAAGCCTCAGCCATTCTCCCTCCTTGCCTAAAAGAAAGGTAAACATTGGAAAGTATTCCTTGCCCTTGAATCTCCACTGGGTCTCACACCCAATTGCCTTCATACCCCACTCCCCCACGGCCACCTGAAGGGGACCCAAGCTCCAGAGCACACTGGCAGGCAGCTAAATGGAAGCAGAACAGCCAGGCGGGAACCAGAACTCTGAAAGCAGCAGCCAATCTGCTGTATCACAATGCTGGCCCCTGGGTTGAAATTTTTTTTTTTTTTTTTTGAGATCTATTTGTTTGTTTGAAAGGCAGAGAGTTACAGAGAGAAGGAGAGAAAGAGATCTTCCATCTACTGGTTCATTCCCCAACTGTCTCCAGCCCCAGGAGAAGCCAGGAGCCAGGAGCCTCTTCTAGGTCTGCCATGTGGGTGGCAGGGACCCAAGCCGTTGGGCCATCTTCTGCTGCTTTCCCAGGCACATTAGCTGGGAGCTGGATTGGAAATGGAGCAGCCAGGACTCAATCTGGCACCCATGTGGAATGATGACATTGCAGGCAGTGGCTTAACCTGCTGTATCACAATGCCAACTCCCCTGGGATGAATTTCTAAGTGAGATCAAGTCACCTTTGTGCTCTGTTTAGGTACTGGGTCTGTCATTTGGTAGTTACTATACAACAAAATAGGTGGTAGCATCTATTAGGGAAGAATAGATTCAGTTGGGGGCCTTATTAACTGCTCATGTTGTGACATCTAGCACGTGACGGCTATGGAAGTTTTTGTTGTAAAATATGTTAAAGTCATAATATACAAGTACAGATTAAATTTTGTTCCACTTGAGAATCCTGGTTACAGTGAATAGGTATGAACTCTTATCACATTAGCAGAAAAGGGGCTTACTGCAAGGCTCTGGAGTGGCTCAGAGAAGCAACTGTAAGGCTTGAAAATGAGACCTCCGTCCAAAGACAACACCACACCCACGCCAGGCTAATACAGCAGTTGTGGATTTACCTATCTTCTCTTTTGTGACACGAATTTTTTCAGCCATAATATGAGAGCTATGAACCTTTTCTCAGAGGTTAAGGTGACAGCTGGGATACCCTTCTCCCTCACTGAAATGTCTGGATCCAAGTCCTGGCCCTGCTAATTCCAGCTGATGGAGTGCAGATGTCTGCTGTTGCAACTCAAGTAGCTGGGTCTTTGCCACCCACACGTGAGACCTGGACTGAGTTCTGAGTTCCTGGCTTCATCGGCCTAGTACTAGCCATTGCAGTCATTTGGGGAGTGAATAAGCAGATGGGATCTTTCTGTCTTCTCTCTCTGTCTCTAGAATAAATTGAAAAACAAAGAAACAAAAATGAAAATGTATAAAGCAAAGAATACAGGATTATAAGGGAAGCCTATTATATTGAAATAGTTATCAAAATATTTAAAAACCCCAAATTTATGCAATGGGTGTATATATGTATTCTTTATGTATATTCTATATATTCTTCATTTCTCTATATATTCTTTATATACAGAATATAAATATTCTTTTTTCTATATATATATATTCTTTATTCAAGCACTAAATATTAACTGGTGGGCTTTCACCACATACAAAAATAAATTCAAAATGGATGAAACACCTAAACGTAAGACCTAAAATTATGATACTACTAGAAGGAAACACAGAAATGTGTCAGAACACTGAAATGAGCAAGAGATTTTTGGGCAGGATCCCCAAAACATAAGAAATAAAAACAAAAATGGACAAACAGGGGCTGCCGTTGTGGTGTAGCAGATTAACCCTCAGCCTGCACTGCCAGAATCCCACATCAGTGCTGATTTATGTTCCGGCTGCTCCTTTTCCAACCCAGCCCTCTGCCTATGAACTGGGAAATCAGTGGAACATAGTCCAAGTGCTTGGGACTTGCACCCACTAGGGAGACCTGGAGGAAGCTCCTGGCTCCTGGTTTTGGATGGGCCCATCTTTGGCTGTTGCAGCCATTTGGAGAGTGAACCAGTGGATGAGAGATCTCTCCCTTCCTCTCTCTATAACTCTGCGCTCAAATAAATATTTTAAAAAATAGACAAATGGCATTGAATTAAACTAAAAACATTCTGCATAGCAAAGGAAACAGACAGCAGAGTGAAGAGTTAACCTACAAAATAAGAAAAATTTGCAGCTATACATCTAGGAAGGAATTTATAACCAGAATATATAAGAAATTCAAACAACTCAATAACAAAGCAAAACAAAACACAATAAAACCAAACAGATAATCAACTTTTCAAAATACAAGTTACCAATACATAAAGATATTACTAATATCTTCATTAAGATATTACTAATTAATTACTAGTTACATATTACTAATTAATTACTAGTTACATGAAGATATTACTAATCATCAGGGAAATGCAAATTAAAACCACAATGAAATATCTCATGCTAGCTATAATTAACATAAGGTTAATATTACTAACATTACAATATTGGAAAAGTGATGATTATCGTATACTATGTTATTAGATGGGAGAAGCAGTTCTGGTTTCTATTGCACAGTAGGATGATGATGGATAATGATAATGCACTGTGTATGTTAATGAGAAGGATGCATTTTCTGTTTTCCACTATGATAAATTTTTGAGGAGATACATATATATCCATATATATAATGGATACATGTATAGAAACAGCACAATACTCTACAGATATGTACAATTCCCATATATCAGTTTAAAATAGAAAAATTAACTGATGAGTGTAATGAATAATGTAACTTCTAGGCATCCACTAGCTCACTTGCTTACGGTATCTGCAATGATTGTAAAAACTTCTTGAAGGTGGGAATTCAAACTTTGTTCAGCTTTGAGCTAATAATATCCCCATTCTCATAAGTTCTGTTTGTATCCCTCTGGGTGGTTAGGTTCTTGACTAACAAACAACAAGTGACATAATCCTTTTTCTGAGCACTAATGGAAATAAATATCTGAAAAATGGGACAACAGATTGCAAACTACAGATCACCATTCGAGACTGATGATTCTTGAGTTATTTTGTGGGTAACAAACCTGTGGATGATCCTGTGCCTGGTTGGCAGTCTGCCTGCCTAGCCCATGCAGGAGGCTGAGAGGGCATGGCATGCCATACCTCCTGGGAAGGACCCCACAACCTGACTGCTGGCAGGCGGCCACAGCCCCAGGCACATTTCCCCCACCTCCGCTTCCTGTTAAAGGGCCCTGTAATTGCCAATCAGGTAAACAGTGTGGCCCACGCCCATAAAGACCGGTTTTTACAGCAGTTATTGTCTACCTATTACTCTTTACAGTAAAGAAATTAGCTCCTTTCTGGGATGTCACTATTGTTTTCTTATCTCTGTCACTTTCCTTCTTTGATCAGAGGGTTTCTTTGTGTCCTACATTAGTCTTTTTTCAGCTATTCAGCATTCCAGCTGTCTACTATTCCTCCTTCCAAAATCCTGTTAAGCCTGAATTGAACAATTTGTACTTAGTAAGTATTCAATGAAAGTTTTTTATGATGATATTAATCAGAGATCGTTCCATGAATTAAAATGGTGCTTATTCCTTTAAGGAACCCAAATATCTGATTGCTATTTGGATCCTTGTATCTGCAGCTGTAAAGAGTTTATTCCAGTGCCTTGTTTCATGATTTAGTGTCTACCCACAGGAAGAAGAAAGTGAGAGCTGGCGATGGCTTAGAGGATGGAGCCTCTCTTGGCTGTTGGCCACCTTCCTACCATCCTATCTCCTTCTGAAGTACAGGAAGTGAGAAACACAATGTTGAATATCAAAAGATATCACAGGGGAAAGTTCCTTAAGATATATCGGTAATAAAAGCAGTCACTGCAAAAAGCTGTCACGGTAGGATATTGCTGAGTACTTTTCAGCAAATTGAGCAAAACACCATCCTGAAAGAAGGAGTAAGATGCTGCTCAACGTTCAGAAAATCCATGCCAGAAAAGTCATTGTGTTCTGCTGCATCCCACTTATTCTGGAAAAAAAAAAAAAAGAATTTTTTTTCCCACTATATAGCTACCAAAAACTGTTAGAGAGCTCTAGGTTTCAATTGTTGACGACTTGATCACATGTCTGTTGGGAATTACAACCACCCTGAGGTATATCAGGGATCGGTTTCCCTCTTGAAGAGGTGAGGAAAATGAAGTACAGAAAGTGAAATGATTTGGTTAAAGGCATTCACCTGGTGACTGTCAACAGCAGAACTAGAATTCTAAGTTCCAGAACTGCTACCCAGCTGTCTTTTAGACAGGCAGTCACAAGTCCACATTCGTAGAAAATAGACATTTGCAGGTTACTGCTTTGCAGTCTCCTTTTCAAAATGAGGTTTTCCAGTTTTCCTAGAGCCAGTGGCTTATCCCCTGTGAACTCCATTTTCCCGGGGAGGGCACTAGTTAGCAGTTCTCACATGGCGCCCTCAACCGGAGCTTGCTTTTGTCAGCCATTCTGGAGTCGCGGATAGATCTTTGTTTCCCTCGGCTGAAAATAAAGTGCATCTCAGCCTACCTGTCACTTCCATCATGTCAGTCCTGTGTAATTTGCAGTGTGCTTATTCTGTGCACAGCCTTGTTCTTCTGCTCAGGGGACTGGCATGTACATGTTCCGTCATTCCTAAGGGCCTTTACCTCTGTCTGTTTCCTGGGGACAGAACTACAGAATTCCCAAGTGTGGTGATTTGGGGAACATCCAACACATTACTTACTGCTTAAAAAAATGGCCTCTTAGGAAGAAAGGTTGACCTACGTGTTCTCTCACAACAAGGGAAACCGTATTTTGATTCACGACAATATTTATGGGAGCAGAACTGAATTCTTGTCCTTTATTAATAATATTTTTAAGGCCAAGAGACTTCATTAAATTTTATGATAGAAAGAAAGCATCGTCACTCCAGCCCAGTCCTAAAGGTATTCACACAATTCACAGTGACTCTTAGGACGCAGAAGTGGCTTGTAAGAGCCTGGCTTGGGGCAGTGCTGTCCACCCGTGGTCCTGCCTGCTCCATCAGGGGCACACTCGCAAAGCCAAACCCTCCCGCGTGCTTCTTAACAGAAGGCATGGTCCCCGAGACTAGGTTTCCTACAAGCAGAGCTGTCACCAGGGCACAGCCCGGGGACCTTGGCCCAGGTATATGGAGCCACAAGCGTCAGGCCAGCTCCCAGCACCAGGAGGACAAACCCATGGTGGCTTTAGCCCACTCCCCGCCCCACCCCCACTCACCAGGCAGACTTCTGTGAGTAACAGATCAGGAGCTACAAGATCCAGGGTGGGGCCCTGGCTGGGTGGCACTCCAGGCTGTATCCTTGGCTTCCTGCCGGCTCCAGCGGTGCTTCCAGTGCGACAGATCAAGTTCCCACAGCGCTGGGAGCTCCCCTGCCTCCGCAGTGCCCCGGTGTGGTCCTCCACCGCAGACAGCATAAACGCCCCACGGCTGTGCCCTGTCCCTTTCTAGTGTGGATGAGACTTGGGTTACTGCCGAGGAACCTGGCTGGCAAACACCAGACGTCGCCTCCCAGATCAAAGGGCCCGCCCACGGGTGTTCCGAGTTGACCAAAGCCGTCCAGGCCTGTTCCTGAAGTCCGGGACCCTCAGATGTCCTTCAGCCTGTCCGGGCACCCACGGGCCACGGCTGCAGGTAGAGCCGGATACACACCCGGCACCGGTGGTTGGGGGTGGAGGGGCAGCTCTCCAGACGCCTCACGGAGAAGCGCAGGGCCTGGATTGTGCAGGCCAGGTTGCCTATGGGTGGACGTCGAAGTTCTCAGGCAGCGGGAGCTTCCGGGAGTGGTCACCAAGCGATCCAGCACAGTCTCCGCCTACTGCAGGAAGTGCACGCATCTCGTCTTGGGGCGTGTGTCCCGCACACAGACTCCTGCAGAGGATGATGTAGGCGCCCCCTTCCTTGGCGGCAGCCCTCACCTGCAGGGTCTGAGTCCACCCAGACACGGATGGATTGGGTCCGAGGAAAGGTGAGTGCGCCGCTCGCCCGTTCCTCAGCCTCCCGATCTCGGAGACAATCAGACGCAGCAGGGAGCCAAGTCTAGCGAGGACTCATTTATTCCACCGAACCTTTTATAGCACAAAACTGCAGCGTCATTGGGGCGGGGCTAAGGACCAACCAATCACTTAAAAGATCACTTTACAGGGGGGATTTCTATAGGACTAGCCTTATGTCTATACACTTGTTACTAGTTTTGTTACCTCCCCTGATGTTGCGTAGCCAATTAGCTTTTGAGTTCTGCCCGTCTTGCTTCCTCTGGGCGCCATCTTCTTTGCCCCTCCTTGGCGCCGCCCAGTCTGTGGGCCGGAGCCGCCACCGCGGTGCACCCCGCGGGGTCGCTGTCTGACTTGGTGGTGGCTGGGGCCACATGCGCGCACGGGAGGTCCCTCCCTGCGCTGCCATCCCAGGGACACCCGCCGGCTGGCTCCGCGGGCCCTGGCTTGGGTTAGTTCGCGGGCCTGGCTCCGCACAGCTCCATTCCGCGCAGCTGGGGCGGGGGCACCTGGGGACAGCTGTGCACGCGGAGACCCCGGGCCTGGCCTGGCCGCGCCATGGCTGCGCTCATGCCCTGCACTCACCTCTGGCCAGCAAGAGCTGGATGTCCTCCGGGTTGGCTGTTGTTGGAGAAGATAGACATGGCACAATGACAAGGTAATAAGTTCATTTCTAATGAAGGTGCATTATAATTTAGTGGCAGACCAAGTGTGAGAGTTAACCACTACAGAGGTGATTCGGGATGGCTTGAAATCTGAGCTGCATCTTGGAAAGTAACAGTTTACAGGTGGATTATGTATTTACACTGATAAATTCAAAACTCAGTGCACCCTGAGAAAGAAGTCTCATAGCCTAAACTACTTTGCTGTTTAATTTAGTTAGATCTTAGGGGAAAGAAAGCTTAGGTCGAGACCCAGAAATGTGGTCTTTTAAGAAAATCGGAGTCTGAGGTGTCAGTGGTTCTAGCAGACTATTTCCTTCTGAGTGATGTGGGGGCCCTGGCTGGAAGATTGGAGTAGTGCCTACCTTACCCCAAATATTACTTTTCTCGTGTTCAGGGGCCCCAACAGTTCAACACTGAAATTATCAAACCACAACATTGGTTTAATTAATAAAAACTTAGTTATTTTAAAGGCAGAGAGGAAGGGAGAGAATATCTTCCATCCAGTTCCTATAACAACTGGTCCAGAATAAAGCCAGAAGCCAAGAACTCATTCAGGGTCTTCCACATGAGTGGCAAGGACCCAAGTTCTCAATCCACCAGCTGCTTCCTCCCAGGGTGTGCATCTTCAGGAAGCTGATATCAGGAATGGAACTGGGACAGGAACCCAGGCTTTTTACTAGAGGATGGGGGTTCCAAAGCAGTATAACTGTTATACTTAAAAACTCACCCCAAAAAGGAAATTGGAGAAGTAGCATTTAATATCCAAAAAGAACATGTATTTAATAAAAAATTAACAGGACTCACGTTTTAATTTTAACCCATTGCTTAATATTTGTAGAATACTTTTTATTTCCTTATGCCTGATTATTTCAAAATCAACACAAAGTAAACAGTCACAAAAATAAATGCTCTCAGTTATAAATTCTGTCTGCATTTATCTAGTGACCGTAGGCAGGGCTGGAAATCCAAATAACTTGTGTCAAAGCTATTTTAAAATTATACCCCTACCATTTTCATTCACTGGATCTGGGGTGCTATCTGGACATAATTATTTTGGGAATGATTTCCAAGTGATTTGGTTCTTTTTCATTTTGAGAACTACTTGCTTATATTGTTCTACTTCTAATCTGTACTTTCTGTATTTTACCTCATTCCAGTCTGCCGGTTAATATGCGTTGAGGTTTATATCTTGTATGCATCCCTTACACCTATTTATTCCAGTGTGAACATAAATGACTCAGAGGAGTTGCCTAAAATGCCTAGATGTCCAGAAGATCGTATCAGCTGGGTAGAATCCAGTGCAGAGTTCCCAGGAAAGTCAGAGGGCTGAAAGAGGAGTGGAAAGAAGAGAAGCGTTGGGTACTCAGAGACCTGGGAGGGAGAGAAAAAGGCTGGATCTCTCGTGGATCTGCAGGAGTTGTGTCAAAGGTGTTGCTGATATGTACAATACATTTAATCTGTTATAAATGTTACAGCAGGGCCTGCGCCGTGGCTCAACAGGCTAATCCTCCGCCTTGCGGCGCCGGCACACCGGGTTCTAGTCCCTGTTGGGGCGCTGGATTCTGTCCCGGTTGCTCCTCTTCCAGGCCAGCTCTCTGCTGTGGCCAGGGAGTGCAGTGGAGGATGGCCCAAGTGCTTGGGCCCTGCACCCCATGGGAGACCAGGAGAAGCACCTGGCTCCTGGCTCCTGCCATCAGATGAGCGCAGCGTGCCAGCCATGGCGGCCATTGGAGGGTGAACCAACGGTAAAGGAAGACCTTTCTCTCTGTCTCTCTCTCTCACTGTCTACTCTGCCTGTCAAAAATAAAAAAAAAAATGTTACAGCAAATACAAAACATATAAGCAAAATGTATATGACTTGCCTATATAAAAAATCATTACTCCATTCCACTTTTCCTCTGACAAAAGAATTTAAAGGAAAAAGTTTTCTGAATCATTAAGAATATGAAGACATTACTGAAAGGCTAGGAAGGGCCGTTTTTTTCCCTAGCTACTCTTGTTCTTAGGTACAAAGCAGAGGGTTATGAGTTTTACAGTGGGGCTCTCCATATTGTGCCTATGCAGCTTCTTGGTTCCAAAGAGGACTTGATCATCTTCCAGGGGCTTTCTAGACTGGGTGAATGCCGAGGCAAGTATTGACAGTCCCAATTCAAATGGCCTCATAGAGCTCTGACTGTCAGTGGCGTGTTGAGCTGTCATCTGTCTGTCTCCTAAATGCTTTCTACATGGAACCAGGAGTTCCACCATGAATCAGGAAGTAAACATAGATCATTAGTGAAAAACTGTCCTAAGAAGTGAGTGAGTTAAAAAGAAGACTATTGAACCTAAATACTTCCCTCCAGTAGCAGCACTTTAAAAACTTTCTGAACTTCTGAACTAAACTTCTAACTTGGGTGTTCTATAAGCCACAGATTGGGACGCATGCACCTGAGGCTGCAGCTCTCTGGCCGGAGGAATCTCCCCAGTGTCCCGGCAGCCTGGGTGTCACTCAGCTCATAATGCAGCTTTCCAGGAGTTCTATTGCTTCCTCTTCTTTCTTCCTCATTTTCACAAACAGTACAACACATTGGCTCTGTTTTTATGAAACCAGACAAAGTCATAACAAGTAAATAATACTTTAGCATTGACATTACAAGTGTTTCTTTCTGGGTGTTTTAAGAGAGGGTAAAGAGAAATTTGTCTCCAATTTAGCAAACTTCTATTTGGAGCTGTGGAACCACTAGTTCTTTTCTCATGTTACTTTGGTTGTTGGTACCACAAAGATAATCAATTCATGAACCCAAATAAGAGATATCCTGGACACCAATGAAAGAAGAGGAGGGTTTGTAAAATATGAATTTCTCTTTTAGCTTTTTTAGAACCTTTATTCTTATAATTGTGAAACAAAATGTGCTTTTTTTCCTATAAAACTTGAAGCATTGAAATTAAATTTTCACTGCATTGGAGTTACACAAAAGTTGTATAGAATCACTGTGTAACTTCATCATGAGCAGCATTTTCAAATGATAATTTTTTAAAATATTTGTTTCAAATGTAAAACATGGCCTCAAAGGATAAAGGAAAATTGAGCCTTGCTAAGGCTGAGCAAAATTTCCATTAAGTACCTATGTTTGTAAGGTCAATTCTCACATGATTTGCTATTGAGCCTAATAGTTACCTTTTGGTCTCATTTTTTCCTTTTCTGCTTTAAAATCAATAGAGCAGTTTTATGTTTACAGAGCAATTAACCAGAAAGCACAGAGAGTTCTCATAATTACGCCCCTGCTGTCCTCACCACATACACAATTCTCATTATTAAAATCTTGGTTTGATGTTACTTGTTACAATTGATGAGCCAATACTGGCATATCATTATTAAATGAAGGCCATATTTTACATAAGGGTTCACCCTTTGTGTTGTAAAGTTCTACAGCTCTTGAAAAATGCAGTGTTCTATATCCACCATCATAATGTCATACAGAAGTTATACTGCCCTTAAAAATTCTCTGTGCATCACCTATTCTTTCCTCTCTTCCCTGAATTCCTGGCAACTGTTGGTCCTTTTAATAACTCTATCATTTTGCCTTTTCCAGAATGTAAAAGAATAATTTAGTAGGTAGCCTTTTTAGACTGACATCTTTAACTTAGCAATTCCGTTTAAGTTTCTTCCATCTTTTCATAGTTGGATAGCTTTTTATTTTTTACTTATTTATTTGAAAGGCAGAGTTACAGAGAGGCAAAGGCAGAGAGGGAGAGAGGAAGATCTTCCATCCACTGGTTCACTCCCCAAATGGCCACAAGGGCCTGAGCTGAGCCCATCTGAAGCCAGGAGCTACTTTCGGGTCTCCCACGTGGGTGCAGGGGCCCAAGGACTTGGGCCATCTTTCACTGCTTTCCAGGCCATAGCAGAGAGCTGAATTGGAAGTGGAGCAGCCAGTATTTGAACAGGCGCCCCTATAGGATGCTGGCATTGCAGGCGGCAGCTTTACCTGCTACACTACAGCCAGCGCCAGCCTCGCTCATTTGTTTTTATTGCCGGAACATTTTCCACTTACAGACATATTGTAGTCTGTATTGCTTTCAGCTTTTGGAAATTATGAATAAAGCTGCTATAAACTTGCATGCACTAGCTTTTGTGAAGGCATACGTTTTAAACTCATTTGAGAAAATTGCAAGTGGTACAGTAGCTGGATTTCACGGTTAGACTATCTTCTTTGATATAGTGATGCTCAGAGCTTCTGTCCATTTTTAGGTTTGGTTGTAATTTATTCATCTGTCCATTTTTAGGTTTGGTTGTTTATTTTCTAACTGTGTGAAGCGTTTTTTCTTTATTTTGGATATAATTCCTTTATTAGATCATTTTTTTTCAAATATCTTCTTTCTGTCTATGACTTGGATTTTTGTTCTCTTAAGAGATTGTCTTTTTGAAAATGAAATGTGGGCCAGCGCCGTGGCTCAACAGGCTAATCCTCTGCCTTGACAGGCAGAGTGGACAGTGAGAGAGAGAGACAGAGAGAAAGGTCTTCCTTTTCTGTTAGTTCACCCTCCAATGGCCGTTGCGGCCAGCACACTGCACTGATCCGAAGCCAGGAGCCAGGTGCTTTTCCTGGTCTCCCATGGGGTGCAGGGCCCAAGCACCTGGGCCATCCTCCACTGCACTCCCGGGCCACAGCAGAGAGCTGGCCTGGAAGAGGGGCAACTGGGACAGAGTCCAGTGCCCTGACCGGGACTAGAACCTGGGGTGCTGGCGCCACAAGGTGGAGGATTAACCTATTGAGCCATGGCGCAGAAAATGAAATGCGATATGCACATAGGCAGATTTCTTGTAAATGTCCAGTTATGTTATGAAAGAGTCAACCAGAGAGGTTTAAAAGTTAGGTTCCTTCAACTTTGAGAATTCAGAACATGTTATTTCAGGAACTAGGAGGAAGATTATCTGAATTACCAAGTTTTGTGGAATACAGTGGACCTCATGAGAGTGTGTGGTGCCTTTTAAGAAGTTGCCCCATCATGGTGGAATATGGATGCCCTTTCCTGAAGTTCAAGTCCTCAAGATCTTTCAGCTTGAAACTTCTTCTTTGTACTTCACTCCATTCTCTTCATACCCATTCTCTCTGGATCTGTTGATCTACCATCTACATCACTGGGTGAATCTTGTCTATTGGATGCCCTTTTCACCGTATTGAATTATGAGCTTGCCCTTTCTTGCCAGAAAGATTTGACCCCATGAAAAAAAGGGTTGGAATGTTAGAAATGCCCATAATAACAAATGCTGAAGGAGAAAAGGAAGCTTCAATTACAAAAAATAGCCTCAATTGTGTCTGAATGGGAACTTCAGCCTGAGACTAGGAAACACCAGATGGGACTGGGCACAGGACACTTAGAAAAATGGAAACCAGCAAAAGGAGGGAAAGGTACATTGCTCACAGGGCTATTTGGAGAAATATCCATCCTCAATCAAGGAAAATTGATAGTCAAACAATAATAGCAAAGGAGTAGAATATAAAAGTTGAGAGAACAGAGGGAAAAAGGAATGAGAAGAAAACTGGTATCTCTGAGTGCCACTGGCAGGTGACATGCTGGATGCTTTAGATGTTACCTACTCTCCTTGATGAACTGATGATCTAGGCACACAAAGAAGCAGGTGTCAAGTTAACAACATCCCCAAAGTCACACAGCTCTTAAGCTGGTGCCGAGGACTTCAGGGATGACACATAAAACACAAAGAAGCCAGCCTTCTGAAGAGGGGTAAACCATTGCTAAGTACCTGGGGGCAGGTGTGTACCAGACGGTGTGAATGAGAGGGACGCAGGGGGACAGGTCAGAGAGGAAGGCAAGGACCAGGTCCTGCAGGGCCTTGGGAAGGGCTTTAGGTTTCACTGAAGCCCCTACAGAATTTTAATTAGGGCAAAGTTGGGACGCACCTTTGAAATCACTCTGCTGTATAAAGAATGAACTGTTAAGAGTGGAGGCGTAGAAACATGTTAGGCTATTGTAGTACCTATGTTGGAAGCAGCACGTTGTCAACAGAGGAGAAGGTAAAGATGCAGAGAAGTGGATGAAGCTCTGATATTGTGGAGATCGAGCTTGCTGATGGATAGAAGATGGGAGAGAGAGATGCCAAGGGTCACCCTCAAATGTCCATCTCCATTAACAATGTTTTTACTTTTTCCTTTGTTAAAGCAAAGTAAAATATAATCATTAAAGCAATCTTATAACACACAAATCTTATAAATCTTATAAATCCCCTTGTCAGGGCTAATCATTTTAATAAAGTATTATATACTCTTCTGGAATATCTGTGTGTATGTGTAGAGAAAAGTATAAGACTGCCATTTAAAACAAAAACCAATTATAGCCATTTCTACCTCCCAGGAGTAAAGCCTAAATCCGTATCAATATGCAGTATTTTGCTTAAAAAATCACCTTCATGGTTCTTTTTGGTAAGTGACCTGGTAAAAGAGAAGAAAATAAAGGGAGGAGTGAACCATCTTGCCTAACAGACTAAGAAGACTGAATGTACGTGGGCAGACTGGGAGACAGGTTCAGAAAATGAAAGATAGGAGGTCTCTAAGATAGGGCCTGAAGAATTCCTTGGTTTAGGGACATAATCTGTGAAAAAAGTGGTCAAGGAACTTTAGGAGAAGTAGCAATGCCTATTGTAAGTTTCTCAGGTTTGTAATACTGCCTCCTAAACTCTCAATAAAATTCTGTTGCTCAGTACAGCTTTAAGCCAATGGTGCTGTAGGAAATAAGATTGGGAAAGGAGTGTCGGAAGGAAAGAGCAGGCCCAGGAGTTGAGAGCCAAGAGTTCATGGGTAATCAGTCTGCATGGAGGATAAATTAGACAGATGGAGAAGAAATAGACACCATTCCCTTTATCTGTCTACCGGTAAGGAATTCCCTGTGACTGGAACTTGTGGCTTGGGTACTTGTGCCATTTTATTTGAGTAGTTAACAATGTTTACTGCAGGAGGTTGGAGTGTTAAGGATACCAGGCAGCAGAATGGGTGTTGTATGTATGCATTGTGGATGTGTGTGCCTGTGTGCAGATGTGAATGTGTGTGGGTGTATACGTGTGCACGTGTGTGCACACTATGCATAGTTTTTAATCATTTGAGAATCTTCTCAGGCATAACCAGCATATCTCAGCTGTAGGTAATTACCTCTATAGCTAAACACATTTCCTGACAATGTTTTACTGAGTTTCTAGACAGAGAATAAGATTCTTATGAAAAGTTTCTGGGATATGAGTCATAGTTCTTTCATTATTTAAAATGCATCGGTATCCCTGTTCAAGTCTGGCAATGCTGGTAGTAGATGGGCAATCTCTAAAATGTCAGGGTTTCATATGCCCCTCAAGAGTTGGCAAAATTGTTGGATGGCTCTTAAATTTAAAATATTCAATTATAGCAACTTCTGAATTTAATTATCCTGTATTTGAAAGGTCACTAGAAACCAAGAGTTTAGAAAAAAAATAGTGTTGAAACTGAAAAAAAAAAAAAGGTTTAATTGGTTTCTACTCAAACTAAGATCCCTTATTGCATTTTTTCCCCTTTGAGGAGGTTATGAGGCAGAAATAGGTGGTGGAGAACAAGGTGCTTATTGTTTTTGTGAAACTCCTTGGTTTTAACTCTGACCTTTACCTTACAGTAGAAGAAAGAAGGTTCTGTAGTCAATGGAAGAAACTAGTGGTGAAGGAGTAGAAAAGCTGTTATTGGGGAAGCTGAGATGGTCTTACAGAGACGCACATTGGCTTGGCAGAATCCTGGAGCAGCAGTGTGTGGCTGTAAATGGGACAATAAGATGTCTTGCCGATGAATTCCAAAGCTAAGTGCTCCAGGGACATTTAATAAGTGAAGAATCTGATTTGTCTTCCTAGCCTTAATAAATACCAACCTTTTGCCTATATTCCTGCTGAACTAGGGTCTTTTCAATTGTTTAACTCTTTATTTAGTAGAACATGTAGCCTTTGACTAGCGTGTAAATTAAAATTATGACATCTCGAAGAAAGAAAGGGAAGGGAGGAGGAAGAAGCATCATTATAGTCTTAGAATTGTATCTATGAACTACATTGAAACTGTTTCTTTGTATTAATATCAGCTTAACATGAGAATTGTGTTGTAGTAATTATCATGCATCCTGAGAATCTAATGTATTAATAAAGTCCTTACAAATATCACCCATTCCCACCATACGAATAACCAGACTTCTGCTGACATCTCATTTCTTTAGTTCAGGAAGACTTTAGCAGCTCAGCAGCCTTCAGAATAACAAGCAGGTTTCCTCTGATCTACTCAGAGTCACCTCCTGCAAACATGCCTAGTTCCATAAGATCTCTTGTTTAAGACAACATAAAAGTAAAGGAAGAGACATGGAAGGGTGTTGTTTTAAAAAGATTTGCTTTATCTATTTGAAAGCAGAGAGAGAGAGAAAGGGGGGTGAGAGAGAGAGAGAAAGAGGGGTGGGGGAGATAGAATTTATCTGCTTGTTCATTCCCTGAATGGCCACCATGGCTTAGGCTTGTCCATGCTGATATCAGGAGCCCAAAATACCGTCTGGGTATCCTACATGGGTGGCAGGGGCCCAAGCACTTGGGCCACTATCTGTTGCTTTCCCAGACACATTAAAAGCCAGCATCACAGGTGGTGGCCCAACCCACTGAGCCACAATGTGGGCCCCAAATGAAAGGTTTTAAGGTCAAGTTCAAGTTCATCCTTTAGTATTTCTTAGGCTTATGATGTGTATAAGTCGTAAAAGTGGGGTTCTCTTTTTGGTCCTGTAGTTAATGTTGGAAAATTTCTGAAGAACCTAGGTGATTTTTTGTAATAAAGTACCCACTGGCATTGTGAGAGAGAAGCTACAATGAAACTTTTCTATACTACTGATTGAATCTATCATGGTGGCCTTCACCCAAGATAGTGCATTGCTCTAGATTCTGTACTTGCATGCTGATACAGTGTGAATATTTCATCTCATCTTTTGGTTTTCAGGAAGATTCTTGGTTTGCAGTTAGATTTGTCATTCTTTTTTGTACTGCACAGAAAGCACAATTGCAAGTGGTGAGTCTGGCTACTTCACAGAAAGGAAAACCAAACAACAACATGAAAAATCAGTTTTTCCCTTTCCTTCAAGTTCAGTTTGTCTCTATCCATAGAATCCACAGTGAAACTTCAGAAGGGGCTGCCCCTGTTCCCAGCTGGGGAATTCCTAGGTTCTTCCCAGTTCTTCCCAGTTACCAAGAACTGTCTGAATTCTATGCTGTACACTGTAGTATCTGTAGCACCATGCTTGTTCAAGAAGTTGCTTGCTCAGCAGTTATTTGCCTCCCAAATTTAGAGTTCTTTAAAGACCAGGATGGCACCTTATTCACTTGCCCAGGGGCTTAATCTGAATTTCTACCTCAAAAAATAGGCCATACTAGGGCAGGCAGGGGTTGCCATTTGCATTAGGATCTCCTGGGCTAACTGGAGAGAAAAATCCTGAAATGAATATTCCTGAATACAGAGTTGAGGCAAAGTCAGCCAAAACTCTCAGGATGTAGAGGGAGAGCTGTCCTGGGGCACAGCAGGGAGTGTCACTGAGAGTGTTGTGGGGTGTGGAATGTTGGTTCATTATCAGGAAGATCAGTTTGGTGTTAGGCCCGGGATGGTGTTGCTCTGGTGTCTCTGGGAATATGTCCCTCAATCTTTGGTAAAGAACACTGTGGATTAAAATGAGAAGTCTCCTTTGGGGATTGACTCAGCACTGGGGCAGAGACGCTGCAGTGGCAGGGGTAGGGAGATAGCAGTCACACTGACGAGGCTTGTGGCTTCCATAGGCTGTTTTTTTTTTTTTTTTTGCTCTGTTAAGAGTGGGACCCCACAACCAGGTGGTAAGTGTTATGTTGAGCAAAGCAATGATTGTGAGGATAGAGCTCACAGTGAGAGAGGTCAGTGGAGCAGGACACACTGGGATCCCCGGGATGGGGGGAAACCTGGGGTTTTGGGGGCCCACATCCACAGTTTTTGGGTCTGAGGATGTGAAAGACACTGTAGTTAAAAGCCTGGGTTACAGCTATGGTTTTAATAATCACACCCCTTTGAGTCAAACAGTTGATTTTAGGAACAGATTGAGAAGCAGTCAGCTTAACAAACAAGTCCACAGTTGAGTCTTTTTAGTGAGAGCAACTATTTTCCTTTTCTCCAGGGAAAACCATGCTCTTGGGTAGAGATGCTACTTTCCCACGAAGGGGGTGTATTTTAGCAGGGGGTGTGTGTAGGGGCAGCCCACAGGTGAGAAGCACTTCAGTTGGGTTTGCATTTGAGTGGGCTGAGAGAATGGGGAAGGTTTAAGGAGCCCAGTGGGCTGTAGAGCATCAGTTGCAGCCTTGTGTGACTGGCTGGCTGGCTGTGCACCTGCTGCTCTGTATCTAGCAAAGCTTCAGTTTCAACCTTTAAAAGTGTTCTCACACGTAGATCCTGTTGATGTAAGATGTTTGATCAAACACCCACAGTCACATAAGTGCTTTAATTACGTATTGGAAGAGCGTCCTCTCACCCCTGGCAGTGTTCTAACACAGAGAGTAGAAAGAAATGCTGCTGTGCTCTCTAGACCCCAAGTTTCTCATGTGGAATCATTGTACATAAAACTCCCATGGCTCAGTGGGCACTGCTTTCACCAGCTCACCTATCTGGCTTGCCTTGATGCAGGGCTGGGGCTAATTGATTAAAGATTTTACTTTAGGCCGTCACCGCAGCTCAATAGGCTAATCCTCTGCCTGCGGCACCAACACCCCAGGTTCTAGTCCCTGTTGGGGCACCGGATTCTGTCCCGGTTACTCCTCTTCCAGGCCAGCTCTCTGCTGTGGCCCGGGAGTGCAGTGGAGGATGGCCCAAGTGCTTGGGCCCTGCACCTGCATGGGAGACCAGGAGAAGCACCTGGCTCCTGGCTTCGGATCAGCATGGTGCACCGGCCGCGGCGGCCATTGGAGGGTGAACCAATGGCAAAAGAAGACCTTTCTCTCTGTCTCTCTCTCTCACTGTCCACTCTGCCTGTCAAAAAAAAAAAAAAGATTTTACTTTCAAAAAAAGTCAGTACAAAATAGAATTGTCTGTATTACATTTCCTCTATTCTGAAGCTAGCCAGATACAGTGAGAACTGGGGTTTGACTGGTTTCATCCTCACCTGGGTTGCTGAAGACAAGTCGTCCATCTCTCCAGCAAAGCTTGTCCACTGTGGTTTGAGTGGTTCCATTCTCACCTGGGTGCTAAAGACAAGTCGCCCATCTCTCTAGAAGCCCTTGTCCACCGTGGTTTGAGTGGTGCCATCCTCATTTGGGGTTGCTGAACACAAGTCGCCCATCTCTCTAGAAGCCCTTGTCCACCGTGGTTTGAGTGGTGCCATTCTCACCTGGGTGCTAAACACAAGTCGCCCATCTCTCTAGAAGCCCTTGTCCACCGTGGTTTGAGTGGTTCCATCCTCATTTGGGGTTACTGAAGACAAGTCGTCCATCTCTCCAGAAGCCCTTGTCCACCGTGGTTTGAGTGGTTCCATCCTCACCTGGGGTTGCTGAACACAAGTCGCCCATCTCTCCAGAAGCCCGTGTCCACCGTGGTTTGAGTGGTTCCATCCTCACCTGGGGTTGCTGAACACAAGTCGCCCATCTCTCCAGAAGCCCTTGTCCACCGTGGTTTGAGTGGTTCCATCCTCACCTGGGGTTGCTGAACACAAGTTGTCCATCTCTCTCCAGCAACGCTTGTCCCTCGTGGCAGTGGTGCCTTCAGTAGTCCAGATCTTTGAATTTTCTGCAGTGGGTCTTTGTTTACACTTGATCCTGACAGAGCTATGCTAGCAGAAAGTTCTTTTTGCTTTATATACAGACATATTCTGGAGCATAAGATGACCGATATTGAAGTCTAGTTGGCTTCCAATAACTGTTACCTATTACAAAGTCCAGAGCCAGCTTTACCCCTTCTTTCCTAATGACCATTACCATCTGAGTGGCAACACAACATTTGCAAAGCCTCTCAGAATTCAACATGTCTTACATAACCTTCTATAAAAAAATACTGCCTTATTGTGACAGATAAAATGTAACTATTCATGAAACCAATTTATTTCCTTCCTGGAAACACAGGAAGACTTCATTTTCTAGCAGCTAGGTGGGACCCATGATGAGGTCTGCATACAGAGCATGGCTCCACACACTTTCTCTTTCTCAGGCCTTAGAATAAAGACTTTCCTGTGGGTTATTACAGGGTCTCTTTCCTATAGCAACATGGCCATAAGTAACCGATTGCAGCATGTAGAGTCACAAATTAGGAACAGCCTGAGCCCTGAGCTCCTGCTAAGAGAAGTGCAATCCAAGAGAGTGGCAAACCTGCCCAAGACCTTGTGTGCATGGAAATAAGTAAATATTGTTAAAGTTTCTAAGATCTGGGGAGCTATCTATTACTGTAGCAGAGCCTAGACATCCTTAACTAATAGACACATTACTTATTGCTTTTCTCCACCTGGATGGTTTTTATTCAACTTCTCTTGGTATAACCCAAAAGATCTTTTTCACATGTATTTAACTGGAACAAAAGGGTTTGCTTTAGGTGGATTTTCTTAATAACTCCTACTCCTTAAAAAAGTTGACATTTCTATTTCTGTAAACTACAAAGTCATAGAAAATATATTTTATGGGTGAACTACACATGTTTTCAAATGTTTTCGTACCAAAATAAACTTATCTTTTGATTTCCTTTTCCCATAAAGGTTTTGAAGTTCCATCAAATATCAGTCAGTCAGCCAGGCTAAATTCTGCTAAATAATGGATGACTTCCAAATCTAAGCAGTTTGTATCAGTGAAAGTTTATTTCTTGCTCCATTATGTATGTGTCCGTACATAATGGCTATGGCTGTGCTTCACGTCATCTGAAGTGTGGAATGAGCTTAGCCCTAGATGGGGTGTTGCCGGGCTGGTGGGAGAAGGAAACAGTGTTCAACCACACGCAGCCTCTTAAAGCTTTTGCTTTTAAGTGAAAAGCATCACTTCTGCTTGTGTAAAGTGAACCAAAGCCAGTCACATAACTAAAGCAGATGCTGTTGAGAACGATAGAAATTCACTGGCAGGGAAGGATCCTGTAGGGAGGGCAGTGGCATATTTGGAAGAGTAGCCATGCTCTCTGTCACAGTCCACAAAGGCTGTCCTTAATTTCTGTTTTGACAGGTGTCCTATTATTTTTAAAAGGTATTGAATGGGAAGTTGGTAGGACATTACTTAATTTAAATTCTTTGGAAATATGTACCTCCCACAGCAGACTCATAGAATGGTAGATGTCCTAAACAGCACTCTGGCCTCACAATCAGCCCTTAAGGCATTTGGATCTGGCTAAAAAGCCCAGGAGAGTATTTCAGGCATGGAAAGCCAAGACACTCTGGCAAAAAAAAAAAAAAATGACCTAAATGAAAGATCTCTATGAATGAGATTCCAGCAGAAAGAATGGGCCATCAAAGAAGGAAGTACCTTTCTCTGAAGGGAGGAGAGAGTTTCCACTTTGACTATGGCCTTGTCTAAATAAGATCAGAGTTGGTGAACTCAGGAGGCTTCCATAGCCTTGACAGCTCATGACAAGAGCCTTGGGTGATTACTGACATCCTAAATAAGAGTGTCAATTGTTAAATCAACAACAGGAGTCACTGTGCACGTACTCCCCATGCAGGATCTCTGTCCTTAATTTGTTGTACTATGTGAATCAACAGTATAACTAGTACTCAAACAGTACTGTATACTTTGTGTTTCTGTGTGGGTGCAAACTGTTGAAATCTTCACTTAGTAAATAATAAATTTATCTTCTGTATATAAAGACAATTGAAAATGGATCTTGCTGAAGAATTGGATGGGAGTGGGAGATGGGATGGTTGTGGGTGGGAGGGTGGTTATGGGGGGGTAGCAGCTATAATCTAAAAGTTGTACTTTGGAAATTTATATTTATTAAATAAAAGTTAAAAAAAATAAGAAATATGTACCTCCCTTGCACTGAGTCTAGAGACAAGCAAACATTGATGGAAAGGCCAGAGTGTTCACTAACCCAAAACTCAGTGATTCTCAAATAAGATTGCACAAAAGGATTCTCAGCCACTCTCGGCTCCCCTCTCTATTCTGCGTTACTTTTGGTAATGGCCTCTTGATGTCACTTTATTAAGCTTTGTTTTCAGTTATTCATGAAGCAAATTAAACAATTATCACCAATTTAGCAGCTCAGAATTCCCTCTGTTTTCTCAGAGATCTGTTGCTCAGAAGGCCAGTGACAGCATCCAAGACTGCTCTGAGTCTCCTGAGACAGGAGTCAAGGCTGTAGGGATAAACCGGCTTCCATGCTCATTCAGGATTTTGGCACGATTCAGTTCTGTGTGGTTGTGGAACTGAGGGATCCAACCCTCTGATGGCGGGGGTGGCGGTTGCTTTAGTTTTTCAGGATCACCTACATTGCCTTATTCGTGGCCCCCTTCTTCCATCTTCAAAGGTAGCAGCGGCAGATGGAGGCCTTCTCGTCCTTTGTCTCTGACCTTCCCTTCTCTGTGTTCCTCTGCCTGCTTCTTCTGCTTCACCTTCCAGGGTGAATCTTCTGCCTCCACATCTGCTTCAATTGTTTTAAATTTGTATTAATACAGAGAGAACAGACTTCATGTATTTCATAGATAAAATTCTAGGAAGATAACCATACTTCGCTCCCTCAGTTCTGCTTTCCTTTTTTTTCTTTTTCCCCCCTGCCTTTTAGATTTCATATGATTGCATTGGGCTTGCCCAGATAATCTAAAATAATCTCTTTATTTTAAGTGCATATGTTAGTAACCTTAATTCCATCCATTAAAAATCTCTTTGCAGCAGTCTCTAGATTAATATTAGAGTGAATAGGCAGCAGGTGGGAATCTGGGGACATCCTTTTGTTTTTTTAAATATATTGATTCATTTATTTAGGAGAGTTACAGAGAGAGAAGGAGACACCCACCCACACCCACGCCCACACCCACAGAGAGAGAGAGAGAGAGAGAGAGAGTCAAAGAGAGACAGAGATGGAGAGAGATCTTCCATTCACTGGTTCATGTCCCAAATGGCTGCAATGGCCAGGGCAAGGCCAGGCTGAAGTCAGAAGCCAGCAGCTTCATCTTGGTCTCCCACTTGGGTGCAGAGGCCCAAGGACTTGAGCCATCTTTTGCTGATTATCCAGGTGCATTAGCAGAGAGCTGGATTGGAAGTGGAGCAGCAGGGACAGGAACTGGTGCCCATATGGGTTGCTGGCTTCACACTTTTTTGCTGCTACTGTTCCTGTTCTGGCTCTGGTTGTTAATGAACAGCACAAGCCCAGTTTCCTTAAGCTCTAAGTACCTTCTGAAGGCCTGTACCATGTGTAGAAGAATGTGAATCATCAGTTTCACTTAGTTCCTAGGAATGGCCATCGGAAGATGCCTTGAAACATTTCCCACCTGTCACATTCAGCCTGGATGTGCATTAGCTTTGCTGGGCAACAGGCTGGAGATGACCATAGGTTGCTGGTAGAAAACTTGAAAGTGTGATGATTTCTGAAATTCGTAACAGAAAATTTAGGTGGATTCTAGAGGAAAGACTCTTCCTTTCCCCACCCCTTACTCCTCTGTGACCAGTATGAAAAGGAAGTCCCACCTGCCCGTCCATCCCCTCTGGGAAGTACCTGAAAGGGAGTTCCTGTGTTTCTTCCACCTTTTAAGGATACATGCTTCTCTAAGGGAGGAGGAGCTAATCTGATGGCGAAGCGTCTGTTGTTCCCTGCACTGGGTCCAGTTTCTAGAGAGTAGGGTTTACTTTAAAAGCAGCAACTGACCTCACCCTTTTCCTTCCTGCACTACCCCTGAATCCCCTCTTCTTCCTTTTCTATAAGAGTTAGCTGGATCAGAACTGTGGCCTGCTTTCTGGAGGCAGGCATGGGGGTGCCTCAGTCTCCTGAGCTTCCTTGGCCTCTCTGTCATGCTGTTGGCCTGTGGAGCTGTAGTTGTCATCTTCTTGGTGGGCCTGACACTCCTAAGCTGTGGACTTAAGAGACCCTGCATAGGACTCAGGTCCAAGCTGAGTGATTTAACAGGGAGCTCTGTGCTATGGGGGTTCTATTTCGCTCATTGTAGATTTACTCAATGGTTACAGTCCAGAAGAATAAGAGATGGCATTTAGGCCAGTCCTGGTTTCCAGTATTATGGATATTCCCATAATCTTACAGTAACAAACAGGCCTTCTTAAAGGCCTAACACTAAATTAAAGAGAAGAAGATGGCTGAGTATGACTACATGTCAGCTAGATAGCTAATATTCTTCACATTAAAACTCTCACCCAAATGATTAAAAAACTCAAGCAGAAAAATAGGCTAAGGTTGTGTATTGATATTCATTAAAGAAGAAATAAGAGAAGAAAAATGGCCCCTTTTCACTGTCTCCATGCTGTCTCCACACGATCTCATCAAATTTTGTGGCTTTAAGTTCTGTCTGGAGGCTGATGATTCCCAAACTTCAATCTCCAGGTCTGACTTTTCTTAGAGCTTCAGGTTCATATTCCCACCTGCTCCTTGGCCTGGGTTCAGCAGTGGCAAACAATCATTTTAAACTTATCATGTCAAAAATAGAACTGTTGGTTCTCCACCCTCCCTGAAGCCTTCTCTCATTTTGAGAAATGACGTGAGCATTCATCTAGCTACTTATGCACTGACTGAAGGGTATTCACAATTCCTCCTTTTTTCTTGACCCCACATGTAATCGATGAGTATAAGTTTTTAATTGATCCTATATTTCATATTTCTTGACTCTGTCTTCTTTTTCTTTTCCACAACTAGCTTGGTCTCAAACTAACAGATTTCTCCGCAACTTCACTCATTTCCTTCAATCCATTTTTCTCAGAATAGGATTCAGGAGACATAAATCCAGTAATTTTTGCTCTTGCTTAGAACCTTTTGGTGGCTTTCTTCTTCATGTAAGAGCAGTGGTTCCATGCCAGGGATAGTTTTACCTCTGGGTGATACTTGTCAATGTCTGGAGACACTTGGTTGTTACAGTGTGCAAAAGCAGGGGGTATGGCATACTACTGGCATCTATTTGGTGGAGATCACAAATGCCAAACATTCAACAAAGTGCAGGATATGTAATCCCCGTATTAGAGAATTAGCTAATCCAGATGTCAGTAGTGCCAAGGTTAAGGAACTTTGACATGAAGCCCAAGCTTCCTGTCTCGGAAGCCTTGTGGGATCCAACCCTGCTCACTTCTCAACTTCATTTTCTGTCACCTTTCCTTTTATTCATATTCCTTCTTTGCAAAGACACCTTTTTTCCCTTAGATATGCTAGGCTGATCATGTCTCTGGACATTTTTCGATATTTCCCTTATAGTACTTTTCCTCATCCAGAAATTTCTTTTTTTTTCATGTGTTTACATATTACATTAGTTTATTCAGGATGCCACACCCAAATGCCTTAAATGAGTGGCTTAAAAAATAGAAATTTATTTGCTCACAGGGGCCAGAGTCTAAGACCAAGTAGCTAGCGTGGTTGGTTTCTTCTAAGGCCTTTTTCCTTGGCCTGTAGATGGCTGCTTCTTCTTCCTGGTAACTTCATGTAATCTTCCCTCTATACCTGAGTCCCTGTGTCCCCTTAGAAAGGTATTAATGACATTGAATTAGGGCTCATCCTAATGACCTCATTTTAATTTAGTAGTCCTGTAAAGATTCTGTCTCCAAATGTAGTTATGTTCTGGAGAAGAGGACTTAAAAATATGAATTTGAGGGGAGGCACAATTCAGCCCATAACACATTATATTAAATTGATGTTCTGTTTGTCAATATGCGAGTCCAGTGGCAGAAGAGGCCTGATCTATTTTGTTTGGTGCTGTATCCAAGATTAGTATCTGATACGTAGTTAGTATTCAAAAAAATATTTTCTCAATAAATGAGTGTTTTTTGATAATATCTACAGGATTTAATTTGGATAGTTACAATAGATACTGATTAGCCATGAAGACAAGGAAGGAGAAAGTGTTAGCTGATTCCTAGATTTCTACCTCAGATAATTGAAGGGATTGGTGGTATTGCTCAACACAAGAAAAGATATAAGGTTTTGGGTAAGAGCTCTGGACTTTTTCAGATAGAGATACTTGAAATATGTTCAAGTGATGAAAGTTAAGAAAATTTTTAGATACGTGAACTGGCATGTAGTGGAGAGATCTTGGTAAAACACATGCATTTGGGGATTAGGAGAGGACAATGTGGTATTATAGAATCAAATTAGAAAAAAAGAAAACATCGAAAGGAACAGTCATTTGTGTTGAAAGATAAAGAGAAATGTTTCCTGAGGAATAATTTTCCCATGAAATAGTCTTTGGGAAAAAATTAAGTATGTGTGAGAAATGCTGAAACCTGCATGTTTTTCCTGCAGAACCACATATACACACACACACACACAAAATTAACATACTAATGTCTCTGAGAAGTCTTGCTGTAAAGAAACTCCTGCAATTAATTTCTAAATTTTCCAAAGGAAGTTTGGGCATTAGTCTCTCTTCTTTCCTCCTATATGACTGCTACTAACAATAGCACACATCTGAATTCCAAATGAACAGCCTGTGGGAAAGAAGGCTGTATTCTAGTCAGTGAGATAAACATTTAAACAACACCTTGTGTTTGACAATAGGAATCGTATTGGCTGTGTGCAAGTGATTTCCATACAGAAATAGGGCCTGAAGAGTAAATATGGAGGAAAAAAATCAAAATAGGTATAATCTTGACCTCAAAGATGAGGGAAAAAGTAGGAAAGTATATTAAGTATATGGTTATTTAAGGTCAAATAATTTTATTTTTGATGGAAAGGGCATGACTAAGTTTACAAACAATAGGAGGTTGAGAAATTGTCTTAAGAGTAGTTGAGGCCGGCGCCATGGCTCAATAGGCTAATCCTCTGCCTGCGGCACTGGCACCCCGGGTTCTAGTCCTGGTTGGGGCGCTAGATTCTGTCCCGGTTGCTCCTCTTCCAGCCCAGCTCTCTGCTGTGGCCCGGGAGTGCAGTGGAGGATGGCCCAGGTCCTTGGGCCCTGCACCCCATGGGAGACCAGGAGAAGCACCTGGCACCTGGCTTCGGATCAGTGCGGTGCACCGGCCGCAATGCGCTGGCTGCAGCAGCCATTGGGGGGTGAACCAACGGCAAAGGAAGACCTTTCTCTCTGTCTCTCTCTCTCACTGTCCACTCTGCCTGTCAAAAAAAATAAATAAATAAAATAAAACACAAACAGTAGTTGAATGAGAAATATTTGATAGAACAAGAACTACAAAGAGATGAGTAAAACTAAGATCAAAAGGAAGGTTCTCTATTTCCAGAGACTAGAAGAAAGGAGAGGAAAGAATACAGCTGCAGCTGCAGAATGAGAGAACTCGTTCTCACACAAGAGTATGTGCTGTAGGTTTGTCTCTGGTGCTGCAACAAGAGGAGGGCCCTTCTAACCTTCCCTTCTCATATATGATATTGTTCATATCAAAAATCCTTGCCAAATGCTATCATTATTTCTGCTATTGTCAGGACATCACCTCTTTGGTCTCCTCTACAAGCATCATTATCCTGCACCTATAGTTACCTAGTTTCCTTCCGGTATTTTATGCATTCCTGTCTCCCCATTCCCTTTCCAAGAGTGGAGCACTATACACATTGTGGAATGACTAATGAGTCCCACGCAGCATTTCAGTGCACTCACTCTTGAGACATCAGTGACCTGAATTCCTGTGGTTTGAAGAATCCTAGGACCAGGGTGTAAAACAATTTAGTTCTGTATACTTTCAGTGATAAGTCTTACATCAAGAGTTCTTCTGATCTGGTTTCTCTGCATTTATATTGCATTATATGTCCCCAACTAAGTTAATTTAATCCCAGATTGTTCTCCCTGGTTCTCCTGAAGTATGTTATTTTATAGTTCTGTATCTAACAAATATATCAGAGTGGAAGACACATAACGGACAGTAAACTGTAGTTATTATTATTAACATTACAATAGATGCAACTTTGAATCAAGGAGAGACATATAAATCTTGTAGAGTTTTATATTTCCCAAATAAATACTGTTTGGTTTTGTTGTCCTTTTTCTCCATATTTTCATTAATAATTTTTTTCCTTATGATCTACAAGAGTGCATCATAGGGCTCATGGAAACATGGAAATGGAAGTAAAAGATGTTTATATTGGTAGAAAATATTTTTAAAATAAATACAGAATTTTTTTCTCATGCCTTTTGAAGATCCCTCTCTTGTAGGTATAATTTCAAAATGTTTTTGCATCAAAATAAATTTATCTTTTAATTCTAATTGCCACAAGCTTTTTTGAAGTACTCTCTTCTTTAGTCCATTTTGTCTAATATACCTTCATGATTTTTTACCACCTTATTTATATTTATTTAATACACTTTTTAAATATGCATACTAATACTTTGAGTTTCCTCCTCCTAATATTTCTTTTATCTTTCATTTTTCTTAATCGTAAGTACTTCAAAATGTCAGTCTCTGGTTCATTTCTTCCTCATTCATTATTACTCATCATTGTTTCTGGGTGCTGTGTGATGTAAATACACACAAGGAGTTATTTTGAGGCATGATGTGTTAGGCTGAAGGACTGGGCGAGAGTGAAGTGAATTAATACAATGGACATAATCAGAGCTAGGTTTGAAGCCAGAAGTCACTGCCAAAATCATAAACCACGGAGGCATAATAGCGGATGAGCAGGTCACAGGTATCTCAAGCTGTAAGAGGGGAATGCTCAGATATGGGGTGAGTAAAAATCGAGGTTCAATTATTATGGTGACAGTAAAAACAGTCTGGTTATATAATGTATAAAACATGGTATTATTAGCTGTTATATTGACTGTATGTCTCCTTCGTTGCAACAGCTATACAACGAAAAACCCAACATGCCCAACATGGCTATATTGGCCAATTTACAGCTTCTAACCATTAAGATAATTTGAACAATCTCTGAAAGTATATTCATTCTGTCTTCTTATTCCTAAAAACATCAGTGACTGGTCAGGTGATCTCTGGAGTTTCTGAAAACTCTGCGATTCATTTTTTTCCTTCTTTGTTCAGCTCCCAATTATTGCTCCCCACCCCACCCCCCGCCCCAAACTCAGGAACCCTACAGGTAAAGTAAATTGTGTTTGTTTTCTAACATCCAGTATTGAGGTGACCACAAACATTTGGGGAATGATCAACTCATATCCTTCTGGAAGTCGGCGAATGACCCAAGTTCTCAGGAACAGAGCGTGACTGCACTGTTTGTATTTTATTTATTTTTTTTGTTACCAGGCAATAAACATGGAACCTATTGGAATATTCTGTCTCAGCTGGGTTTTGTGCCTCCTTAGTTTGGTAGAGAGAAGTATGTGATGGGCACTTTGGGGAGTAAGAGAAGATGAAAAGAAGGCAGATAAGCAAAATGATGGTGATGGAGAGAAACAGGGAGACTGAGAGTCAAGGTAGTGCTGAGGAGGAGCAGAGAGCCTTTTCAGAGTACTGAGGGCGGAATACGGCAGAGTGCTGCTCCTGAAGGGTGTGGGCATTGAGCTGCAGATACACCAGATCATATACAGCAGCCCAGACCTTCAAAACGGTAGGCTTCCTGGACATTCTCTTCTGATGTGGGTATTGCATGTCTGGCAAATGTGTTCCGTAAACCTTTCTTGGTGGGAAATAGGGGGAAAGTGAGGAAACAGATTTTGAGAGAAATGCATTGCTTTCAAGGCAGCTGTATACGTTGGGAAGCTAAGATAGGAGAATTTGCTTGAGACATTGAAAATTGCATTGTTTGTTTGCGTTTTAAAATATGTAAGTTACTTGGATTTTAAATAGCTAAATTGTTTTCTCCTCACTTCTTTACTATCACAATTTAACATATTAACAAACTACTCTTTTCATAAGCTGGCTCAAGTACAGAAATTAAAGGTCATCTTAGAATAGGTCTTTCTCCACATACACTGACACCCGCACACCAGTACTTTATAGTGACATGTGAGGAGATGATGGTTTTGCTACATTGTGTTCCCTTTGTCTCATCCACAGCCCTCTAATAAATTGAATTTCGGGGTGAGAGTAGTAGGGTAGTCAGAGGAGGCAGGCTTGACCCTAATTTGCCTTCTTGAAGGACACCTGTGTTTAAAAGAAGACAATTCAATTACTAGGGGCCGGCACTGTGGCTCACTTGGTTAATCCTCCGCCTGTGGTCCAGCATCCCATATGGATACTGGGTTCTAGCCCCAGTTGCTCCTCTTCCAGTCCAGCTCTCTGCTGTGGCCCGAGAGGGCAGCGGAGGATGGCCCAAGTGCTTGGGTTCCTGCATCACATGGGAGACCAGGAGAAGCACCTGGCTCCTGGCTTCGAATCGGCACAGTGCCGATTTGGGGAGTGACCCAACGGAAGAAAGACCTTTCTCTCTGTCTCCCTTTCTCTATCTCTCTCACTGTCTATAACTCTACCTGTCAAAGAAAAAAGAAAATTCAATTACTAGCTTTTATATGTAGCAATAAATAGTTTTCACTGCCACTTTTGTGGATTTCAGGGAGGCTACAGGATTGCTTTAGAGTTCCTTCTCACACTCAGATTCCTATGCCTGTGATTCTTCTGTGATTTCAAAAGAGAGCTATTTTGGAGGTGAAGTGACTTCATCATAGGGACAGAGAAATCAGAAGAGATGCAGGTTAGCATAGCAGCCTTCAGAAGATGAGATAATGCCGTGAAGAGAATACAGTGTTACAGCTTAGCTCACGTTGGATCTTTCTGGTGTAGCTTTCCAGTTTTACAATTTTCTATGTGTTCACCATTACATCCAATAAATTGTTAATATTCAGTGATTGTCTCTGTCATTAAAAATAGCCAGCAGGAAACTTTTTTTAAAATGTGGAAATAATTAAAGAAATGGAAGAGTTTAGAGATCGTTATACGAGAAATCATTCTTATTCATGGTTGGCCACTTGACAGTTATCACAGCAAGCGTCAGACAGTTCCACTGCCACATGTGCCCTTCAGAGTGGAAATGGTTTATTAATTCCAGATAAATTCGGTACAGTTCTATAAACATAATTTAAATTTCATGTTTTATAAATATACTTCATTTAAGAATTGCTGCCATTTACCTTATGATTGGTTTACTAGGTTAGGAATTAAAAGATCTGAAATTTGGATGAATAAGATTGATGAATGAACTATCATGAAGATTTTTTTTCTGTGTGTTTTATTCTTTCAAATTTTTATTCATATGCAACTTGTACACATTAATGGGGGTACAGTGCAGTACTCATAACCCAATCGAGTCAACCAGCCTTTCAGTTTCCTTAGCCTTTCCTTCTGTTTGTAATACACAGGCCCTCTCGTGGAGTTCTTCATACAGCATATAGCATTTGGTTGTGGGCTGTCAATGCCCCATTGAAGACTTTGTGACTTTTGTTCTACTGCATTTTGGTACTTGTTATCCAGCCTCCTTCTCTCCCTCCCCTACCCACTCTTTCCAGTCTGTAATACTCACCAAAGTTATGTCAACTATTTTTAATGTCCACATATGAGGAAGAACACAAGATACTTGTGTTTCTGTGTCTGGCTTCTTTGACTTAATACAGTAACCTATGGTTCCCATTCGTTTACTTGCAAATGTCAGTATTTAATTTGTTTTTATGGCTCAATAGTACCCCATTGTGTATATATGCCACATTTTCTTTATTCATTTATCTGCTGACAGACATGTTGACCCCGTATTTTGACTACTGTTTAATATCTTTAATTCAGTGTAGTAACAATTACTATTCTCATACTTAAAAAAAATCACTTCTACTTTGTCCCCATTTCTACCATTTTCTTCCTTTTCTTGTGCTTATATTCAAAATTCTTCAGTGAAAACCTAAGAATACCCTGCTTAAATACATTTAGGTACAAAGGGATCATGTCCCATGTCTGGGAACCAGACCTTGTACAATTAGCATGGAATTAACTTAAAGTCTTCACTCCTCAGTGGAGTCCAGCTCCTGGTACATGTATTCTTAAATTTATAGAAGGCACTGGACCTTCTGGTAAATGGTTTCCTTAGTTGTTATCTAATGGTTGAAATTGTTTGCTAAATTTTTATTTGCTATTGCTACTGTCAGTAAGCAATCTGGGATTTGCTCCCTTATTTCTCTGTTCTAAGCCTGACTTTTTCTCTCATTTCTCTATTCTTTTCAAGGGAGGAAACTAATTCTATTCTGAAGGACTCTCCAAGATGCAAAATTTAATCTTTAGACCCTATAAAAGAGATGGCTAACATTCTTCTGTAATAGCATAGCCAAAATGAGAGCTTAAATTATAATTTCACAGCTAGATTTACTTTGCCATCAGCACAGTGAACAGGGAAGACCTTCCTTTCAGACCAAACAGGGAGAGAAAGTCTCAAAGTGAGGACATAGCTCTCCTCATAGGCATTGCCGACCTCAGAAAAACCACTACCAAAACATGCCTGTGACTACAGACTTTTAGTTTAGGCCACCAAAGATTAGAGATGGGACTTGAGCACCCCCTTGACTTGCATCCTCTAGTCTTTTTTTAAACAAAGACCAGGAGTAAAAGAAAGCTAGGCATCAGAAGCAATGTAAAGATATGTGGCAGGCCATTAATGGCTGTTCTGTACAGTGATCTGCCTTCAAGGAGACCCAACAGGCCAGTCCACTGCAGTGACTTGCAATGTGGTAAGCCTGGGCTTCAGCAGAAGTCAGCTTGTGAAGAGCCCTGCAGCTCTGCCAGCTGAGAGTTGGATCACTGGAAACGGAACTGCTGTGGAGTCGGAGGACGCCCAGGTCAGAGCCACAGACCTTGCTGGCTCTAAGCCGAAAAGCTTTTCACTCGGCCCAGCTTCCAAGGTGACCATTGCTGCTGAGGGAATGGCCAAATAGGATCAATAACATTGCAGGCAGAACTGTAAATTTCCTGTTAGAGATGGCACCTGCCTTTACTTGGCCAGCTCTCCTCCCAGGCAAGCTGGGTAATGGAAGTCAACAGGGTGAATCCTCCGCCTGCGGCATCCCATATGGGCGCTAGTTCTAGTCCTGGCTGCTCCTCTTCCAATCCAGCTCTCTTCTGTGGCCTGGGAAGGCAGTGGAAGATGGCCCAAGTCCTTGGGACCCTGCACCCACATGGGAGACCAGGAAGAAGCACCTGGCTCCTGGCTTCGGATCAGCACAGCTCTGGCCATTGTGGCTATTGGGGAGTGAATCTATCTCTCACTCTGTCTGTAACTCTACCTCTCAAATGAATAAATAAAATTTAAAAAAATCTATGTCAGATTTTCCAGGTCTGACCATAGGCATCTACACAGACTTTACCTGGAAGATCTCATGGGAAGGCTGCTCTCCCCACACCACGCCTTGTCTCTGAAGGGCTTTGTAGCCAAGGCTTCATGCTCCCTTCCCCCACTCCCTGCACTCATGGTCTTCACCTTCTGGGACATCTGGCACAGGCACTTTAGTTCTTAGGTCCTTTTATCTGAGACTTTGGACGTTGGTCTGTAGGTTTCTCTGCTGAGATCTCCTCATGGAGGACCAAGGGAAAATCTTGAAGATGCTTGCTGCACTCTGACTTCGTACCCTGGAAGTCACTACTTTTAGTCCTCCCCCCCGCCCGCCTTTTTCCCTTGGCTCCTTTTGTTCATAAGTGAGGTGACCTCCACGTCTGTGATGACCCCTCTGACCCTCAGCTGATATGCCCCTCCTTGGGAGAAAATGTAGTTAGAGCTCTCTTCAGTTGTAGCTTCCTGTTTATACCATCCCAGAGAGTAGATTAAAGGTTTCCCTCTGCATTTTTGGGCTTGTTTTATAGACTAAACTCTGATTTTGACAGTTTAGCTATTTCTTCCAGTTTAGCTGAGCTGCTGACAGTTCTGGCTTTGCCTCTTGCTCACTGTGTACCCTTAGGTGAATCAGTTACCTTTTCTGAGATTTATTATATAAGCTGTAAAATTAGGACGATAGTACTCCATGAAGTTCTTTTGAGGATTATACAAGGTGCCAGTGAAAAATATCTCACTCAGTACATTGCTACCCAGTTCTTAATTATTAAGATACAGAAACTGAAACAGACACCTGGTCACTTATCTGGGGTGTTCTAGGAAGGACTCACGCTCCCATGTTTTAATAAATGTTTTGGGTTGTATCAGATGGCATAGTTCTCTCATGTGTAGCTCTTATCTCTAAATTCCCTTGTTACCATTTCTGGTTAATTCTGAGAGGGCAATGCTTTCTGTCTTCCTGTCAGTATTTCCTTTTTAAATTTGATGCTCTTTGTCAGATAACTGTCCCTCTAAGAGCTGGCATTTGTGTTGTGTGGTCAGTGCATTAATTAGGCTATGAGATATTGCTTTAAGATTAGAACATCTACCAGTGCCACGGCTCACTAGGCTAATCCTCCACCTGCGGCACCGGCACCCTGGGTTCGAGTCCCGGTCTGGGCACCAGATTCTGTCCCGGTTGCCTCTCTTCCAGTCCAGCTCTCTGCTGTGGCCCGGGAGTGCAGTGGAGGATGGCCCAAGTGCTTGGGCCCTGCACCCACATGGGAGACCAGGCGGAAGCACCTGGCTCCTGCCTTCGGATCATCGCAGCGTGCCAGCCGCAACACACCAGCCATAGTGGCCACTTGGGAGGTGAACCAACAGAAAAAGGAAGACCTTTCTCTCTGTTTCTCTCTCTCACTGTCTAACTCTGCCTGTCCAAAAAAAAAAAAATATTAGAACACCACAAGCCATTAAATAAATGTCAGTCTCCAAATGGGAATTAATTGCAGTGTCCAGGAAAGAAGGAATTGGCATTCTCTGCTTTGTTCTAGTTATGCTGTAGGATATTGAGGTTCTCTAATAGCAGAAGGAGCTTCAGATAAGGATCTGCTGGTTGATAAGGGATAGAACTTTACGTGAGAAACATTACCTTGAAAGGTTTTTAAGATTCTGAATTAGCAGCATACTAGAAAGGACTAAATTTATTACCCCACATAATCTTTTAAGACTTCAAATGTTAGGGGAAAGTTGAGATCAGAAACCCAGATCATGCCCATACTTATCAGGCAGAAGTTCTAGAATGATCTAATCGATATCTAGGAAATTTTGGTTTATTTGGCACAAGTCAAGCTACACTTAAAGTCCAAACATCTTAAAGATGCTTTCTATACATTCATTGTTAGGTCTATTCTACCATGAATTTATTTTTAATAGCATTGCACTTGAGTTGGATTTATATAGTTCTTAATAATTCTCTAATCCTGTTTTGGATAGTCTCACTGTTTGAAGACAAACTCTGAGAATTGGCAGATCTCTTCTTGAGAGTCATAAAGCAACATTGACTATCTCTATTATTGTAAAAGTCATTTAGGCTTTGAGGAAAGAAGTGGACTTGTTCCAGTTGAGCCAAGTTTTTTTTTTTTTTATGTCAATCAGCTTATCGCAGAGTTTCTTCCAAGATGAATATGAGCACCATCTACATTCCTGATCTTAGCCTTTTTACTCATCTCTGAGATCAACCATCAAAGCAAATAGATGCTATCCAGAAGACTGTGTGTGCATGTGCACACGTATACATGGGGGGGGGGTATGATTCTTGAAGCTTCTTTTGTGGGGTTTCTCAGAAGGTCCTAAGGAGGGCTCATCCACAGCTGTTCACACTGACAATCCACTTAACATATACTGTCTGAGTGCTTCTCCTTTCCATGGCTCCTTTTCTTCACTTTAACAGCTGTATTTTTGAGATAATCTCCCCCAAAAAAGTACTGATATCCAAATACTGGTTTTAGTGTTTGCTTCTGGATAACTCAAACCAACACAGAACCATTAAAACAAAAATCCTTGAGAGATTAAAACCCAACACAGAAATGTTTTGATGGCTTTTGAAAGCAAAAAGCTACCCACATTTTTGTAAGAAGAAAAATAAATAAGCCAAAATGAACAAACTCGAGATGCTTGTCTAACCTCTCTCTCTCTTGTCTGTTTGTCTGTCTGTCTCTCTCTCTCTTTCTCTTCCTCCACCCACCCCACACCACTCAGATTGGTCTCAACAAGTGGAAATAACTGGCAAGAATTTATTGAATAAAATAAAAGCCAGAATTTATTGAAACCTAGTTAGAAATAGAAAACTTTCTCTAAGCTATAAGAAAGATAGATAGAGATGGTCAGTTAGCAGTTATTGTGAACTAGTCAGGATAAGATGGAAGAACAAAGATAAGGTGCATTGAGATCTGCAGAGGTTTAATATAACCAGTATTTAATACAACCAAAATGAGCTAGCACCAACTGAGTTTGTTGAACAGTGACACAATGTATATGCTTTGTAAATTGCAAATTAAAATTCATACTTAAAGTATTATTGTCAATAGATTGCCTGTAAAGTTAGCCAAGTGGATGGCCACAGAGGATAATACTGCATTGGAATTAGCAACCCTCTCGGTTTTTCATCCCAGCTCCCCTGAAATTCTTTGCGTTTGGCAGGTCAATTCATTTCTCTAGTTGTGTGTTCTGCTGTCCTAGCTATCAAATCAACACAAACTCAAATGAGTGCACCCTAAGGGAGTACAACTCTGAGTGATGTTTCCCTTTTAAAGGACATACACATTTAGTTTATGCATTTGCTTATACTTCTCATGCAACATAATGTCTTATTTGAAGAGCTTGATGTCAGTTGTCCTTTTCTTGAGGTAAGCTCTAAGCACAAGCATAGATCAACTCATGATGGTTTAGCAAACCAATAGCTTGTACACTTGAAAATCTGAAACAGTTCTGGGTTGTCCAAAGCAAAGGGCTCCAAGGAAATTGTACTCTCGTTGGGATCTATTTCACCTAGATTCTTATAGGAAATGCTTGATTGTGATTCCTGTAAGGTGCCCAGAATTGATAAATATAAAATGGATGATGCAACAGAATTATGAAGGCATTTTTTTACCCCTGGAGCTCAGGGAGCAAAAGTCCATCTATGAAATTTATAGAAACCAATACAAGTAAGTCAGTACTGATTCAGACACCTATGGAGACAAAGCATTTTGGAGGAACAGTGCTTTGACCTTGTCTTTGAATACCACATTGTAGTAATTCAATCAATATCAGAGGCCAGAACTGTTAATATTACAGAGTGGCATCCTTTGAAATTGTTTTAGCAATCTTTGGGTAGAATGGAAAGGTGAATGTCACAATAAGTCCCCTTCTTTTTTTCTTTTTTTCTCTACACCCCAACAAGGAAAAACCCCTTCTCTTTAGAATTCTCTTGAATACCAGTGAAATACTGCTAAGATCAGTGAGCCAGCCCCTACTTGACTGGTGTATTTCGAAACCACATGTGTCAAGGTCAGTTATACATATAGGTCAGTGTGTGGTTTCCTATGCTGTGGCTACTCCAGGGGCAGAAAATAGGACTGTTCTATCATGAAGCAAGGAGCTCACTGAAGAAAATATGAGGTAGAGAGAGTGGGCTGAGAAGACACAGGAAGCCTGAAGGTCAGCTCAGTTACCTGGAAATTCTCTTGCTGCCACTGTCCCTCCCAGGCCACGAGTCTTGCTCAGAGTGAGATGTTTCTGTTCTAGATGTTTCTGTTATAGAACCCAGGCCCCAAGGAAGGACAGTGCAGTATGGTGGGATACAAAGGGAGACAGCGGCTAGCCTGTATGGGCTGCAGGCCTGTTTCTTAGCATTTTATACATTAATAGGGTCAAAGGTTGCTGCTAGGAGACCCTTGCGGACAGAGGGAGATGGAAAGAGATCTTCGTGGGATATCTTCATGGCGTGGTAGAGGGAGTCTGGAAGGGAGGATGGGAGATGAGAAGGTGGCGACAGCCAGTTCCTGAGTGATGGGAACTGGGAAATGGCATTGGGGCATTCTCAAATCAGATATTACATGAGTATTCTTTAGTCAATTTTAGAAAAGAGCTTCTTTTATTTTTAAACATTTTTATACTTCTATTTAATAAATATAATTTTTGAAAGTACAACTTTTGTATTATAGTGGTTTTTCCCCACATAACCACCCTCCCACCCACAACCATCTCTTATCCCACTCCCTCTCCCATCCCATTCTTCATCATGATTCATTTTTAATTAGCTTTATATACAGAAGATCAACTTAGTATATACAAGTAAACTTAGTATTTATCAGTAAAGATTTCAACAGACTGCACCCACAGAGACACAAAGTATAAAGTACTGTTTGAATACTAGTTTTACCGTTAATTCACACAGTACAACACATTAAGGACAGAGATCCTGCATGGGGAGTATGTATACAGGGATTCCCATTGTTGATTTAACACTTGACACTTTTATTTAGGATGTCAGTAATCACCCAAGGCTCTTGTCATGAGTTGCCAAGGCTATGGAAGCCTCTTGAGTTTGCCAACTTCAATCTTATTTAAACAAAGCCATAGTCAAAGTGGAAGTTCTCTCCTTCCTTCAGAGAAAGGTACCTCCTTCTTTGATGGCCCATAATTTTCACTGGGATCTCACTCACAGAGATCTTTCATTTAGGTCATTTTTCGCCACAGTGTCTTGGCCTTCTAGGCCTGAGAAACTCTCCTGGGCCTTTTAGCCAGATCCAAATGCTTTAAGGGCTGATTGTGAGGCCAGAGTGCTGTTTAGGGCCTCTGCCATTCTATGAGTCTGCTGTGTATCCCACTTCCCATGTTGGATCATTCTCTCTAAAAAGGACTTATTTTAAAGAAAGAACCTGATCATTTTCTGTACTTTGTGTTCAGAAGAAATCTCAGGTTACTCTCTATTAAATAAATTCTCTGACACTGAGGCAGGATAAGAAATGGTTAAAAGTTTCAAATCAAAATGTCACTTAAAATCCATTTCCAGTGCTTATCAGCTTTGTGATCTTGGAAATGTACTCAGCCTCCCTGGGCTCATCTGGATAATGGAGATAATACAGGTATCTATTTCACAAAATACTGCAAAGATTAAGTGAGTCCAAAGAGATAAAAGTGCTGGGCATGTGTTTCCTCTGGCGCCTACTTGTGCACTTAACCCCAGCCTGGGCTGCACTGCCTGGTGATGGACTACATAAATTGTGCACTTAAACTGGATCTGGATCTGCTTGGATGAGCCTCTTGCTTGCTATGCAATCTGAGCAAGTTAGGCAATTTTTCCAACAATCATTTTCTCCATCTGTAAGTTGAGATAACGGTGGCAATTTACTTTGAATAGAGATAAGGTGATTAAAGTTATGGGTGCAGTGCATGGCGCAGAGTTAATGGTACTGCACACTCACACACACACACACACACACACACGGAGGGTAAAGGAAAGTATGAGAAAGAGAGGCAGAGACAGACAGAAAAAGATGGAAAGGAGAGACTCAAGGAAGGCCAGGAACTGGGGGATGGGGAGTCTTAGGAAGAAGTCAGTGTGGTCATTTTGCTGTCACAAATTTCCTAATCTGCTTTTCAACAATAGTTTTGCAATTACTTATTTAATTATTTATTTCATTGTATTTGAAAGGCAGAGAAAAGGAGACAGATAGGCAGAGATCTTCCATCTACTGATTCACTCCCCAAATGCTTGCAGTAGCCAGGGCTGAGCAGCACCAAAACCAGGACCCTAGAATTCAATCTGGGTCTTCCACATTGGTGGCAGGGACCTATATATTAGCAGGAAGATTGAATTTTATATATAATCCTATATATATAATATATATTGAATTCTATGTATTATACATATTGAATTATATATATATAATTCGGTCTTCCTGCTACTATATACATAATATATATAATGTATATATAATATTATATATAATATATATGTATATATGTATATACATATTAGTAGGCAGAGCTGGAATTTGAACCCAAACACTCTGATATGGGATTTGGGTGTCCCAAGTGGGGCCTTAACCACCACACTGAATGCCTACCCCAGTTTTTCAATAAGTTTTAAAGACATATTTACAATACGATAAAATCAACCGTCTAACATGTACTATTCAGTGGGTTTTAGTATTTTTACGGACTTGTCCAACCATCACCATTGTCTAATTTCAGAACACTTTCATCACTTCCAGAGGAAACCCTGTACCCGTCAGTGGCCGTTCCCTATTCTCCCTCCTCCTAGTCTCTGGAAACCACACATGTGTTTTCTGTCCCTATGGATTTGCTTATTCTGATTATTTCATGTAAACAGAATCATAACAATACTTGTACTTCTGTGACTGGCTTCTTTCAGGGGTTGGGAATGTCCAGCCCACAGGCAGTGTAAGGCTGGTTAAATCATTTGGTCTGGCCTTGCCAAGGCAACTGCAGGCAGTCCTCAAAAATCAGTACATCTGTAGCAGGCTAATTTTTAACTTGATGATTTTGTATGGTCCATGAATTCTGCTGTAGGCATCTAAATGGCCATTGGCAGAAAAAATATTCTGTTCCCGTGTGGCATTATGTTTCAAGGTTCACCTATTTTATAGTATGTGTCAGTACTTCATTCCTTTTTAAGTGTTGAATAATGTTCCATTGTGTGTGTGTGTGTGTGTGTGTGTGTGTGTGTGTGTGTGTGTAAGTGTATGTGTGCAGATATATCACATTTTGTTTTTTCATTAATCAGGTATTTGGGTTGTTTCCACTTTTCATTGTAATGAATGATAGTGCTATGAAATTATTATATAATTTTTTATGAGTCATGTGTTTTCATTTCTCTTGAGAATAGATTTGCTAGGGCATATTGTAATTTTATGTTTAATATTTTGAAGTACTGTAAAAAATTTCCAAAATCACTGAACCATTTTACAATCCGTCCAACAATGCATGAAGTTCCAGTTTCTCTTATCTTTGCCAACACATGTTATTTTCTTTTTACTTTTAGTTATATTGGTGGGACTAAACTGATATCTAATTATGCTTTAGATTTGAATTTCACTAATGACTAATGTTGCACATAATTTCATGTGCTTTTTTGTCCATTTGTGCCTGATTTTGGAGAAATATTTATTCACATAATTTTAATTGTTTTTCTTTTTATCATTGAATTGTAAGACTCCTGAGTATATTCTGGATACTAATTCCTTATCAGATAATGACTTACAAATATTTCCTAGTGTTTTGTGTTGTCATTTCATTTCTTTGTTGTCTTTTGTAGCATATATGTTTTAAATTTTTCATGAAGCCCAATTTATCTGTCTTTTTCTTTTTATGTTCATTCTTTCATTTTTAAAAGATTTATTTATTTATGTGAAAGATCTATAATGAGTGAGAGATGAAGGGGGCAGGGGATCTTTCATCTGCTGATTCATTCCCCAGATGGCATTCCTCAGCCAGAGCTGAGGCAGGCTAAAGCCAGGGCCCAGGAGCTTTATCCTGGTCTCCCACATGGGTGCAGGGACTCAAACACTTGGGCCATCTTCCACTGCTTTTCCCAGACCATTATCAGGAGACTTGATCAGAAGAGGAGCCGCTGGGATGTGAACTGGCACCCATATGGGGTGCTGGTGTCATAGGGGCAGCTTTACCCGCTACACCACACCACCAACTGAGCTGCACTTCTTTTAGAGTCATATTGGGGAATACATGCCAAATCTGAGATCATGAAGGTTTTCTCTTTTGTTTTCTTCTAATAGTTTGTTTCAGCCATTATATTGAGGTCTATGATCCATTTTGAATAAATTTTGTGAGGCAATCATCCAGTGTAAATTTTTTTCTTTTTTTTTTTTTTCTTTTACTTGTGGATAGCTAGTTGCCTCTGTGCCATTTTTTTTTTAATTTTCTTAAATTGTCATGGCACCCTTGTCAAAAATCAGTTGATCATAAAGTTCATTTTTGAACTCTCACATCTGTTCCATTAATCTGTATGTCCATCCTATATCATTACCATATTTGTCTTGATTCCCTTAACTTTGTAGTAGGTTTTGAAGCAACTTTGTTCTTCTTTTGGTGATTATTTTATTTAATTCTGTTTCATCTCATTATTTTTTTGATCAATTTGTCAATTTCTACCAAAAAATCTGCTTTTTTTTGTTAGGAGTTGTGTTGAATCTATAAATTAATCTGGGGAGCATTCCAACCTTAATATCCAGTCATCTAATCCATGAACATGGGATATCTTTCCACTTATTTGTATTTTTAAATGTCTTTCAAACATGATTTATAGCTTCAGTGTACAAGTCTTGCACTTCTTAACTTGAATACATTTCCAATATTTGATGATTATTTAGTGCTGTTACGAATAGAATTTGCTTTCTTGATTGATTGTTCAGGTTGTTTTTGCTAGTGTACAAAAATGCAATTTGTACATTTGTTTTATATCCTATAAAATTTCTGAATTGATTTATAAATTCTAATAGTTTAAGGAGTCCCTTGAGATTTTCTACATAAAAGATTATGATATTTAGGGGCTGGTATTCTGATTCAGCAGGTTAAGCTGCCACTTGATTTACCAGCATTCTACATCAGAGCTCTGGTTCAAACCTTATCTGTTCTGTTTCTGATCTAGTTCCCTGCTGATGTGTCAGGGAAAGCCACAGATGATGGCACATGTACTTGAACTCCTGTCACCCTTGAGGGAGACCAGGATGAAGTTCTTGGCTCCTCTATTTGGTCTGGTCCAGCCCTGTATATTGTGGGCATTTGGGGAGTGAACCATTAGGTGGAAGATCTCTCTCTCTCTCTCTCTCTCTCTCTCTCTCTCTTCTTTGCCAATCTAGAGTCTTGTTCTTTATTTTTATTTCCTAATTGTCTTGACAGAATCTCTAGTTCAGGATAGAAGTGGTAAAAACAGATATTTTTGTTTTGTTTCTGAGCTTAAGGACCTTCCATGATTATGATGTTACCTGTGGGTTTCTCATAGATGAACTTTATCAGGTCAACTAATTTCTCCAAATGTCCACGTGTTAAAGTCTTGGTCTCTGATGTTTTATATTAATGATTGATGAACTAAAGGTAAAAACATTATTCAATTGTCATGTCTGAAGGTGTAGCATTGGGAAAGCATTTAGTTTGGATTAGATTTTTTATGGCAATCACGATTACCATGATCAGGTTATGGTAGCTTTATAAGAAGAGACCACATACACATAGATGGTTGCTGTGCTTCCATTCTACTTCCTGGCTTGCCATGGGATCATTCCTTTGCACATGCTCTGCTATGGACATGCTCTGTCCTCACCAATGGCCAAACCAATGATAGCAACCAATTTTGGATTGCAAACCTCCAAAACCAAGAGCCAAAATAAAGCTAATCTCTTCACAAGTAGCTTCTCGTGGGTATTTGTATAGTGATGCAAAGCTGACAAATAGAAAAGACTTGCTCACACCTTCGGACACTAGTCACAAGTACAGGTTGTCACTTGTGCTTCTGACTGTTGACTAAAATTCAGTGTCTTACAACCCCTTCGTTGAGATTGATATTTTGCTAATTAAGAGTTATAAAAATATTCTATAAAATATTTTATTTGCTATCTGATCAGGTTACTAGAGAAATGATATATATATTAGAGTAACCACATGGAAGAAATGTATGTGGCAAGCTGTGTGGGAAGGGGCATGAGCTTCCATGCCCTCTCCATTCCTATCACTTTCCCAATGCCTCCACATTTTTGCCAACCCATAAGTTCTCCTTTCACTTCATCCTTTTGGGTTTCTATAAGGATTAATTTTAAACACATGATTGTTTAGATCATTGGCTTTTATTATTAACTCACCTTCCAGTCCATCTTCTTCTGGAAGTCAACGTGTGGAGCTGAAAGGCCCAGCCTTATAATCCCCCAGTTGTTTCCCTGGCAGCCAGCCCCAGGCTAGCCAGCCCCAGTCATTAATCATATCATTAATCATATCATTATTATACAAAAAGATACTAGTCACAGTTTGAAGAGCTGTGTGCCAGGAAATGGAGATCAAATTATGATTTATTACAAATCACACAATTTACATTGCCTGCATTTTGTACTTATGTTCTTTATTTCTTTGTGTGAATTCAAGTTATCATCTTTTAATTTAGCCTGAAAAATTCTGATTATTATTTTTCAATAGGGTAGTTCAGCTAGCAATTAATAATCTTATTTTTAAAAAAAAGATTTATTTATTTGAAAAGCACAGTTAGAGAGAAGGAGTATTAGTAGGGAGCTGGATCAGAAGTGAAGCAGCCGGGACTTGAACTAGCACCCATATGAGATGCCAGATCTGAAAGAAGTGACTTAATCTGCTACACCCTCCCCAGCCTATTTTAAAAACCTGGGAATGTTGTTCATCTGGAAATTCTCCTGTGTTTTTGAAGGAAGGTTTTGCTAGATACAGAATTCTTCTGTGAGAATCTTTATTTTAGGACTTTGTGCTATCCCATCACTTTTTGTTCTCCACTGTTTCTAATATAAGTCAGCTGTTCATCTTACTGCAGATCCTGCTTATGCAATAAGTATTTTTCTCATTGCTTGTGAACTGATTATCTTTCAGCAGTTTGACAGATGTGTGTGGGTGTGTGCCTCTGTGAGTTTAACTTACTTGGAATTTGAGGGATTTTTTTTTTTTTGATGCAAAGATTAGTGTTATATTTGGGACATTTTTTCCAATTATCTCTTCAAAAATCCTTTATGTCTTTCTCTCTTCTATTGGAGCTCCCATTGTGTGTGAATTAATATGTTTAATGGTATCCCATTGGTCCTTAGACTCTATCCATTTCTTTTAAGCTTTTTTCCTCACTGTTCCCCAGAGTAGGTAATCTCAACCTCAGTTTACCACATTAAGTTTTTAGATTCCTTCTTTTGCTAGTTGTAATCCACTGTTGAGTCCTCAATGATGAATTTTTAATATCAGATTTAAGTACTTTCCAAGTCCTGAATCTCTATGTAGTTCCTGCCCACTCTCATTCCCAATAATTTCTGTATCCTTATTGCTATTTTCTGTTTAGTTGGAAATCACCATATTCTCCTTGAATAATTCAGTTGATCTTTTTGTTGATTCTTTGAAGGTATTGATAATAGCTGATTTAAAGAATTTGTATATAAATACAACATCTGGACTTTTGTAGGTAAATTTCTGTTGAGTGTGTGAGTGTGTGAGTGTGTGAGTGTGTGTGTGTGTGTGTGTGTGTTGGGGTCACACTTTCCTATCTGTTTATATGTCTTCACTTTTTGGTCAGTACTGAACATTTAAAATAATGCAATATAAAAATTCTAGAAATTAAACTTTTCTATTTTTTAAGATTTATTTATTTATTTGAAAGGCAGAGCCACACAGAGATAAGGAGAGACAGAACGAGATCTTTCATCCATTGGTCATCCCCTGAATAGCCACAACAGCTGGGGCTGGGACAGGCTGATGCCAGGAGCCAGGAGCTTCTTCCTAGTCCCCCACACGGGTGCATCTGGGCCATCTTCCACTGCTTTGCCAGGCCATAAGCAGAGAGCTTGACCAGAGGAGGAGCAGCTGGCACCCACATGGGATGGCAGCACTGCAAAAGGAGGCTTAACCTGCTGTACCACAGTGCTGGCCCTACAGATCAGACTTTTCTACCCCAGTTTTATTGTTGTTATCCTCTATTGTTGCTGCTGCTATTTATCCTTTTCCTGGATTAATTCTGTGAAGTGGGTACTATTTATATTACAAAACCACTGAAATCTGTCTTATTTAGTTTAGTGTTCAGGTAAGGATCACACAGAAATTTCCTTAAGCATTCTGTATCAGTAAGTCTTCTGTACTTTACTTTTATTTTATTTGTTGGGGCAGGCTTTCCACACTGGAAATTTACAATTGTACATTAACCGTTTCCTCTCCTTGTGCATGGCTTCTAGTTCAGCAAGTGTCGCACATCAGGGCTGTTTTGTATCTTTCTTGGATATGCCCAGATTCCACAAAAGCAGGAATTCTTGTAGATCTCCAGGAACATATTGGAAATTTTCAACACCCTTCTCCTCCAATAGATAGTTTATTCCTTGGGTTTCTCTATTAGAATTTCATATCAACTTCTTGTTTGTCAAAATTGATATCAATGCTACAGGACACTGCAATGTTAAACAATTAGGAGGTTGTTTTCAACAAATACCCTGCAGAAAGGGCTTTTTTTTTTTTTTTTTCTGTGTGAGCTGAGTCAGTTCAAATAACAAATCATATGAAAAGGGCTTTTCTAGGGACCTGCCAGATTGTCAAATAATGATGATTCTCCAGGAATGGGACATTTGGGGAAGCTTCAAAACCACTCTTTTCTTCCCCATAGCTGCTAGGCTGCTTTCATGATTCCAAAGAGTTCAGGGTTATTGTGGAACACAGAGGAGGGAGAAGGGAATAGGGCAGGCTCAGATGCCCTAAGTCCATTGATCTTACTGATATTTGGCAAGTTTTCTTCAATAAATGCCCCTCAGGTCATTGTAAGCTTTTGGTTAATTTTCAGAGTTCTTAAAATTGAATTTTGTAGATTTTCCTAGGATTCTTTTTTCCCACATTTATTTATCTATTTATTGAGTTATCTGAAAGCTAGTGTTACAGAGAGAGGGAAGAGAAACAAAGCGGGGTGTGTGTGTGGGAGAGAGAGAGATATATATAGAGAGAGTCTGTCTTCCATTCACTGGTTCACTGCCCAAATGGCTGCAGCAGCCAGGGCTGAGCCAGGCCTGAGCCAGGCCAAAGCCACCAGGAGCCAAGAACTTCATCTGGGTCTCCCATGTGGTTGGCAGTGGCTGCTTCTGCTGCTTCCCCAGGCTGTTGGGAGGGAGCTGGCTCAGAAGTGGAACAGCTGGGCCACAACCTGGTGCACACATGAGATGCCAGCTTTGCAGGTGGCAGCTTTCCCAGTTGCACCACAATGCTGGCCCCTCCTAGTGTTCTTACTGCCTTTTTGGAGAAAGAGATTTTTGAAGGTGCTATACTGTCATTCTGGAGATATCCTCCTTACCTAATCTTCCAAACAATTTTGTTTGCTGATTATAGAAGAAAAGTTTGAAAGTGTGCAAATACAGAGAAATAGGGAAAAAAGTCATCTTTAAGAATAAGTTCATCACCACTTGCACCATTTCTCTTCCTGGATTTTCACCTATGTATTCTGTATTACTTTCTTCTCACTTCAGTAGTCATGCAATGTCAGAGACACAAAAGAGATTTGGAGAGAAGAAGATAACAGGTTTTGTGCCTAAGGATGACATGGAGTTGAGGAAGTAAGCCCAAGTTGGCAAATACAGAATAATGTAAGGACAAAACTTGAAACTGCTCTTAATTTCACCCTCTGGAAATAAATATTGTTGATGTTTTGGGGTACTTGCTTTTATATGTTCCTATGAATATATCCATAAAAATATCCACTGTATATATAAACACTCACACATATATATTTATATGGACACACACATATATGTGAGTATATTTTTTAAAAACTTGCTATCATATTCAGTTTACATTTTTCCTTTAACATTTTTAAATATTTATTTATTTATATGAAAGAGTTAGAGGAGGAGAGGTGGGGTGGGGGGGAGGTCTTCCATCCTCTGGTTCACTCCCCAATTGGCTGCAATGGCCAGAGCTGTACGGATCTGAAGTCAGGAGCCAGGAGCCCAAGGACTTGGGCCATCTTCTACTGCTTTCCTAGGCCATAGAAGAAAGCTGGATTGGAAGTGGAACAGCCGGGACTTGAACCAGCGCCCATATGGGATGTCAGTGCTTTTGGCAGTGGCTTTACCCACTAAGCCACAGTGCCAGCCCATCCTTTAACATATTGTAGTGAACATTTTCTCATGTCTTTAACTGTTACTTGAAAACACCGTATTCCATCAAATAGATGTTTTTGTTTTTTGTTTTTGACAGGCAGATTTAGACAGTGAGAGAGAGACAGAGAGAAAGGTCTTCCTTCCATTGGTTCACCCTCCAGATGGCTGCTACGGCCGGCGTGCTGCACTGATCCGAAACCAGGTGCTTCCTCCTGGTCTCCCATGTGGATACAGGGCCCAAGCACTTGGGCCATCCTCCACTGCCTTCCCAGGCCACAGCAGAGAGCTGGACTGGAAGAGGAGCAACCAGGACAGAATCCAGCACCCCAACCAGGACTAGAACCAGGGGTTCCAGCACTGTAGGCAGAGGATTAGCCAAGTGATCCGCGGCACCGGCCCAAATAGATGTATTCTAAGAAGTGACACTTCCCTCATATTGGGCAGTTGTGCTGTTTCCTGTTTTTCGATATCCTAAATAATATGGTTGCATATGCCCTGGTACATGTTTGTCTACAACTGTGATTAGTTGATCAGAATAAATTGCTAAGTGTTTTCTTTAATAATTCTAAATTTTGAAACCCGTAGAATATTTTTGTATTTGACACAGAGATGATTGCTGAGTTAGCAAACAGAAATTTCCAACCATATTTGTTCTATTTTTATTATTTTATGTAAAAAAATTTTATAGCACCATATCTGAGATACAGAAAAGCACACAAATCACAGGTCTGGTGAATTACCACAAAGTGACTACGCCAGTGTAACTGGCACTCAGTGTGTTGACACTGATGATGATAACAGTACAGTACTGTGCCAGGTACATTGCGAGAAACAATGCAGACCGAAGGGATCTGCATTTTGTGGGCATGTCTATAAATTATTAGTTGTATGCCTGTCATGGAAGTCTAGACATTGTAAAGTCATGGGATGCTGGGAAGGGAATTTTCAAGTGGAAACTGTTGAACAAAAGAAGAAAGGGAATACTAAGCCCACATACCAGGGGTGGCAGGGTAACATGGTGGGAATAACAACCAGTGCTGGGGAAACAACAGAACCTGAGATGAGGAGAGACTTTCTGTGTTGGCTTTGCTGCTACAACTTTAAAATCCTTTCTTCATGGCTAAGCTAGACAATATGTATTCTCTAATTACCTACTCTGTGCCTAAAACTGAGGTAGGCCCATGCAGGTTGGAAGACTAGCATAGGAGAATCAGATTAGTCTGGGGTTGAGTCTTCATTTTCCTTCTTTCTGTCCAGGTGGCCTAAGAAGATACTTACATTTTCTGTAGCTCTAGTTCCTCATTTCTGAGGTGAGCTTAGCAGTGCGCACTTCCCAGGATGACTGCCAGTGCAAAATGAGTCAAAACATGTAGTTTATTGCCTGGCACATGGTAAATGTTTAGTATACATTTGTTCTTTTTTCCTCCCACATGATACAGACACTTTTTCTCAAGAAATTGGTAGTCAAAGTTCGTGTGAGGGAACTGGGAATTTAACAATGAGAGCCCACGTGTAGTTAAGCATGAAGTGATGTGGTCAGATAAGAGAAACAGTGGCATAGAGAAGGAAAGATCATTTATCCCCAACTTCTGTATCTCAGTTTCTTCTGAAAAGAGGTTGTTCACATGGCAACCCACACAGTATATCCAAAATAATTAACCCGAGGTGTTAAGATCCATGAGGCTACATGCAAGTTTACACATTAGTGATGTTCAGCTTTGGTTTATGTAAGAGATAGATATTAGGTTCCCCTAGAGCTTTCTCTGGGTACTTGCTCTGGGTACTTTGGCTTCCTGCTCTGTGTATTTCCTAGATCCCCAAGAAAATTTTAATTTCTAAATTAATAGTATAGCTTCCTCCAGAGTCAATATCTATCAGTGCTCTACTAATTTTCAATACCAGCTTCTAAATAATGTTACACAAAAGTAACAATCTCTTTCCCCTCTATTTGATCTTCATCTTTTATTCCTCCACTTAAAGCACTAAGATCAATAAACGTAGGAGTGCATGTATAATTTTGTATATGCCTACACACATATATGTGTGTGTTTAATTAACATAATTAGTCATTAAGGAATATAGCCTTTTATAATTGTCACTAAGCATCAGAATAAATGTGGGCACAATTTTCTGGAGAGAAGTTATATGCAGGTGGGGAAAAAAGAAGAGGAAGAATAAATTGAGTATTCTATAGTTTTGTCAACTTTGTCCTTTCTATCCCTTTTAAGGCATAGTTGTATTTCATAGTGAATAAAGTTTTCAGATGCAGGGAAGACTCTTGGAATAGGGAGATCCTGTTTATGTTAGTGTTGACACACAAAAAAAACTTTAGAAGAATCTTGAAATGGTCTGGGATAAAAACCCAAGGATATACGTCATGAGTATTTAAAGATTATTGTGGGGTGGGCATTATGGCACTGCTGGTTAAACCACCTCTTGGGATAACCTGTTCCCATACACTGTTCCTAGGATTCCTTTCTACTTCTGTACCAGCTTTCTGCTAATGCACCTGGGTAGTTCATATCCCCCATAAGGGAGACCTGGATGGAGATCCTGACCTCTGGGTTCAGCCTGGTACAGCCCTGCCTGTTTTGGACATTTGGGGAATGAACCAGCAGATAGAAGAAGGTGTTTGTCCTTCTCTGTCACTCTGTCTTTCAAATAAATAGGCAAACACATAAATAAATCTTTGAAAATTATTGCATTTCTTTCTGAGGATGTAAAAATCAAGTCCTTTACAAATAAGGGATCTCTGAAAACTTCATGGAAAATATTTGTTATGAAAAACTACACGGATTTCAGAATTTGAACCAAAATACACTTCTGATTTCGTTTCTACATAAAGATTTTTAAAGTACCTTTGTATAATTCAAGAGGGGAAGAATGCTAAGAGTAATTTAGAGAGAAGAGCAAGGAAGTGGAATTCTAGAAGGGAAAGGGTTTACAAAAAAGGGTAGGAGGAGGGGGAAAGTTGGGAAGAAAGAAAACATATGGGTAATCCCGCAAAGAAAGCAAATACAAAGGTCAAATTGAGTGAGTAAGAGTGAGTGCATTAAATAAAAATGGGATGACCAAGCAGGGAGCTGGGAATACAGAGGGTAGGCACAAAAGATGGGTACTTTACAAAGAAGGGAAAGAAAGGTAGAAAGGGTACTGGTATTGAGCTTTGAAGGAATGTTCAAGGAAGCAATAGAAGAGCGAATGATGCAAATGAGTAGTATTGGGAGAGAAAGTGTTAACTGCATGGTGGTGACAAAAAAAAAAAAAAAAAGATGAATCTGTGCCTTTTACTCCTGGACTTCGATAAGAGAATAAAGTGACATAAAGAACTATCAAGGGAAGGAGGCTAATGATACCAAATATCAATTCCTATCATAGTTCTTCCAAGATTTTTGTCTTATCCAATGATCTCATTTCTTCCCACTTGGTTCTGTAATGTGGTACATGAGTGTTCTAGCACTCATGTACAGCCAGGTATCTGTGGGAGGGAGTCCCCTGTAAGAATAACACACACAACCTGTAGATTCCTGATGCCTAGCACCTGAGGTGTTAAAACCCACAGAAACAAGGCAGAAATCTCCGGGCCCATTCTGAAGCACATTCATGTGTCCCATCACTTCATCTCACCTAACAACATGCATGTGAAAAACCTGCCAAGGGTTCCAAGTGATTTGTGATTCCCGGAGGAATCACTCAACACTCAACAACAAGTGCTCAAGAACAGATATTGGATTTGCTGCTGGCCAGATACATGACTGTAAGCACTTGAGTAATATGAGAACAAGATTCATGTTTTTCCCCTGGGCTCTTGCACACAGTTTGGGGATGAGAAGGGAACTGTGATGCTGCTGGCCATGTAGATGAAAGGATCATAGGCTTGTTAAGCACATATTGGAGGGGCCAGTGCTGTAGCACAGTGGATTAATCCTCCACCTGCGGCTCTGGCTTCCCATATGGGAGCCGGTTCTAGTCCTGGCTGCTCCATTTCCAGTCCAACATCTCTGCAATAGCCTGGGAAAGCAGTGGAAGATGGCCCAAGTCCTTGGGCCCCTGCATCCACATGGGAGACTAGGAAGAAGTGCCTGACTCCTGGCTTCAGATCGGCACAGCTCTGGCGGTTGCAGACATTTGGGGAGTGAACCAATGGAAGGAAGAGCTTTCTCTCTGTTTCGTCCTCTCACTGTCTATAACTCTAACTCTTAAACAATACATAAATATTTTAAAAAATCAAAAAAAGCAAAGAAAGGGTATAGTCTTGTTGAACACATATTGTATTAAAGCCTGAGTTTAAAGATCCCTGGCCTAGCAAGATTTTAAACAGTAGCCACAATTTTTCTATCCTGAGGGTCCAGTGTTTGGTTGAGGTACCCACACAGAGGGTACATATGAGCAAACCTGGCCAGTGACTGGGAGCAGCAGGAGGAAAAATAAGGCAGTGCGGCTAAGAGCGTTAACTGCTCTTCCATCTTCACCACATAACACCCTTCTTCAACTGGTCCTGAGGCAGGGGAGGTTTGCTTGAATGGGCCATGCAGACTAAAGTTCCTTTTGACTTATAAAATCATAGATTAGGAACAAAGGGAGGGGAGTGCATGTTCATTCCTGTGTATGATGAGGTCTCCTCCTTTGTCCTCTTTGTTTGCCAATGCTTACTTAATAACGACATTGATTGAAACTGCCTGAGATGCTCACTTAAGTGAGATGCAGTACTTCAAAAGGAAACTTAGAGTGGAACTTGGCCCACAGGGTTGGTCCGTTATGATGCCTGTGTATAAAGTACTAAAAGGACACGGAGGGTGTGAATGTTGTGACTTCTGCATTCTCAGCTGGCTTCTTCCCTCCCAGGCCTCACCTATAAGCAATTTGTTTTCTGTGACATTGGTTATTTGTTGCTGGCTCACGGTTTCGGTGGGGAGGTGTCAAGCTGAAGTCTGTGGGGGCAGTAGACCACGCAGTTTTCGACACTATTACTCATCTCTCTCATGGAGAATGTCACCCAGTGTCACTTCCCCCATTTTTCATTGTATTGGAGCTGGCCAAGTCCTTGTCACTCATGTAGCACGTAGCAGACTTCACAGGGGGGAGGAGCTGTCTGGTGTGTCTCCCCTGTCTTGTAAATGTTCCCACATCAATGCAAACCCTTCAGGCTGCTGTGTCCCCTCAGGAGTCTGACACTCTTGGTCTCACTCCCCAAAGGTAAACCTCTTCCTTATTTTAAATACGGTGAGACTCTTGCTGGGTTGGAAGGCTCCAGAAGGTGAACTCATCAACAGAAATGTCTGTTGGTTTCCATTTCTGCCTGTTACCCTGTGAAACCAAGGCCCAGAGTGAAATTTCTCAGTTTTGTTTTCTCGTATGGCAAGACCTTCACATCTCCCCACCACCTCCACCCCAGTGCTTGAAGGCACAACACAAGAAGATGTTCTTTTTCAACTTGTATTTGAGCTTAAGCTTAAATGAAAGATTTTAATTCCTTGGAGAGAGGTTTTGGATGAACTCTTTTGTTTCCACCCCACGTGCAGTGGCAGGCTTCAGCTCCCCAGGCTGGCCTTGCTCCTGGCAGGCAAGGTCAGGTGGCCCAAGTCTTCTGTGGTCAACTGTGTTAGAGGGCTGCTGGATGGAACGTGGCTGCTTGGTTTGCTTTGGGAGTCAGTCAACACGTGCATCATTAAGTTTTCCAGTATGGCAGGCCCTGGGCGGCCTTCTGTCGGCAGAAGTAAAGCCTCCAGGAATACTGACGTTTGTTGAGTAACATCTCTTGGGCCTGGGATGCTGAGGAGAAAGCTTTGAGAAAGGCTGTCTGCTTGAAGAAAGCCTAATCCATTGCTTCTAAAACCCTAAAACGTGGAGCTGGCCCTGTGGCACAGTGGGTAAACCTGCCACCTGTGGGACTAGCATCCCATATGAGTGCTAGTTTAGTCCTGGCTGCTCCACTTCTGATCCAGCTCTCTGCTCATGCACTTAGGAAAGGAGCAGAAGATGGCTCAAGTGCTTGGGGCCATGCACCCATGTGGGAGACCCTGAAAGGAGCTCCTGGCTCCTGCTGTTGTGGCCATTTGGGGAGTGGACCAGCAGATGGGAGATCTCTCTGTGTCTCCCCCTCTCTCTTACTGTAAACACTGCCTTTCAAATCTTAAAAAAAAAAAAAAAAAGTTGTTGGCCGGCGCTCAATAGGCTAATTAGCTCAATAGGCTAATCCTCCACCTGCGGTGCCAGCACACCGGGTTCTAGTCCCAGTCAGGGTGCCGGATTCTATCCTGGTTGCTCCTCTTCCAGGCCAGCTCTCTGCTGTGGCCCAGGAGTGCAGTGGAGGATGGCCCAAGTGCTTGGGCCCTGCATCCGCATGGGAGACCAGAAGAAGTACCTGGCTCCTGGCTTTGGATCAGCACGGTGCACCAACCGCAGCAGCCACTGGGGGGTGAACCAACGGAAAAGGAAGACCTTTCTCTCTCTCTCTCTCTCACTGTCCACTCAGCCTGTCCAAAAAAAAAAAAAATTGTTTCAATCAATGCATCCTAAATGCCAGTACAGCACTGGGCACAAAATAGAGGCTCAGTAAGTACAAGTTCAGCAAACTGGTGAATGCCATTTATTGAACCAAAAAAAAAAAAATCACAATAACACTTCAATTAAAATGAAAATAAATTTAAATCCAGAAACATGAATTCTGACAGTTCATTAGTTATCCAAGGCAGTGGCTAATACGTTCTGGAGTCTGGCTTGATTCAATGTGATCTCCAAGCCCCCCCCTTGATGATTTTTGCCCCCACTCTTGTCACCTAATTATACTTGGGGGTTTTCCAGGGATGTTTCCTGTGTGTTTGTAAGAATATTCAGCTCCTAACCCAACTAGTGCCCCGGGAGCCTTTAGTTGGCAGAGCTGGGTGGTTTGAATAATGTGCCCTTTCTCAGAAGGGACCCGAGGGTGCTGTTAGTGTCATCCTGGTTCCTAGAGAATTATCTGAGGCATCTGAGGTACAGAGCCAGGAGTGCATAGAGCAGGTGGGACTCAAGCACCTTTATTTTTCTACCTTTGATTTTCTTTCACATCTAAACTAAGTTTCACAACTGACGTGTGCATTGCTAAACAGAATATTGTCACTTTGGGAAGCTGGAGTGATAGCATGGCTGTCACTTGTACAGAGAGCACAGTACTGTCCCTATTGCATGACTGCTCCAGGCAATGATAAGCCCAACAGCCCCTGAACTGTAACCTGAGAGTTTTTACCATCCTCTAGGCAGGGTACAGTCCGGGAGCAAGATCCTAATGGAGGAATGTGGGAGTCAGCAGAGGTGTCATGTGGCCCAGGCTGTGAGCATCTGACTTAAACGAAGTCAAAGGAGTGACTGCTTTACATTTTCTGCTTCTTATCTCACCATCACCCGCTGTGGCCCTAAGGCGTGGGGCAAAGCAGATTTTTAGCGTGAGAGAAGTATCCTAAGCTGGCCCAGACTGAAGGGTATAGAAGAGAATGCAGGAATTCCAGCCAGTGCCAAGATCAGTTCAAACTAGGGATGGGGAAAAATCTGCAACAGCGTAGTCCATACTCAGTTGAAAGGATGGCTCGGCTGAGGCCCTCACCATACCTGTCCCTTGCATGGCATTGATTGAATTGAGATTGGTTGGCTAGATTCCAACTTCCTTCCGAGAAGGTAAGGTTCTTTCTGCCAGTGCTGTGGCAAGAGTTTAATGCATTCAGCATTCACTGTGTATGGTTCCTCCCTTCCAGTGTTGGGTCAGGTCCCAATGCTAGCAGTTGTACCTGCTGTTCCTTCAGATCTAGGGACCCCCTCCATTACCCTTTTTAGAGAACAGACCTTCAGGTTTCTGTCAAGGTGGGACAAAGGGCATGTGAAGAAGAGGTGTTTACTCAGTCCTCCTTATTTCAGACAGTCCTTTTACCCCTGCTGCTTCTTAGCTTTATCCACTGTCAAAAGGAGATTCAGCTTTCTCAGACCTGCTTAGTTTGTTATGACTCATCCGCCCATTTCTGGCTTGTAAATTGTGTTGCTGTGGTCTCTTCTCTTGTTCTACCTATTCTGGTAGATATATTTTTTAAAGTTTATTTTTAATTTTATTTGAAAGGCAGAGAGACAGAGATATTCCATCTTTTGGTTCACTTCCCAAGTGCCTGTAACAGCCAGGGCTAGACCAGGCTGAAGCCAGGTGATTAGAACTCTGAGTCTCTGATATGGGTGGCCGAGACCTAAGTACTTGGCATCATCTGCTGCCTTCCAGGATGCACATTAGCAGGAAGCTGCATTACAGGCAGAGCAGCCTGGACTCATACCAGGTACTGTAACATGGGATGAGGGTGGCCTCAGTGGTGATTTAACTGCTCTGTCAAATCTCTGCCCTGATGTATTTCTTTGAAAGTTTTCTTTACTGTAGTTCTGGTTTTAGGAAGAAGTGAACGTAGATGCATGTAATAAATCTGCCAACTGAACCCAGAACCTCTGATAAAATGCTGCCTTTCTTTTGAGCAGAACTGATTTGGTCTTCTTTAGGCAGACCTGTATGTTGGTGCCTAAGGGAGGATTCCATTCATTCTGGATTCAATTAGTTCAATCAGATAATTCAGTCAGTCCTTTAGATACTCAGCTTCTGTAGATAAAAACAGCTACATTCTCCAGTTGTGCCCATTTCTTCCTGGGTTTCTTGTGGAGAGGTTATCAGATACCTGATAAGGGGCTTTAAGGGGAAGACTTTAGGTCCTGTGTTCTCTGGAATCCAGGTGAGGTTTGTGCTTACCTGGCTGCTGTGTGCCTTGCTGGCATTTTGCTGTGAAGTTGGTGGCTAGTTCCTCACGTTCCTCCCTGTTTGCTAGTACCTCTCAGGGCCCCTGTGGCTAGCCTTGCTCACATGCGGCTCTCACTGGCTGCGCGCCCTGTGGTCTCCAGCAAGGCTGCCAGAGCCTGGTCCACCTCAGCCTCTGCAGCAAGGACACTGCCACTGGAAACCCAGTGGACCCTTGACGCATCTCTGATTCCCATGGGAACCAAGGGCTGCTTTGGAAAGCTGACCTTAGGAGACTTCCTCTACGTGGCTCCCTGAGTGATACGGTCATGCGCCACATTGGTATATGGCAGGTGCCTCCACAGGGAGCTGGCATTAAGCAACCCCCTCACTGTGGTGTTACATGTACGTGCCTCCTAAGGGCCAATGCTTGGAGGGCAGGCAACTGGGACACACAGGGTTAACGGTCTTGCTCTCCAGCTTACTCTCTTTCATGAAAAAATGGAGGCATGTGCTCTTCTCTTTTACATCTAGCCTCATTCTTTCTGTCTCTGAGCAGTGAGGCCCAGAGATCTATCAACTCCACACTATAGCCCTGCTCCAGGAGTTGGGCCTTTGATGTAGTGAATGTGAGTTCAGAAATGTCCTGTCTCAAGACAATAGACTGTCTTCTGAATGTTTCTACTTTGTGCATCAGAAACTGAACATTAGCGTGTTTTTTCTCACTTCCTAACATATCCTAGTGTTTCCGCAGACAAACATAGCTCGATAGGCTGACCACAAAAGGCATGAAAGAGAAGCAGGGTAATTTTACTCCTGTGTTTGTGATGCAATCACATTGACGCAGTTGGAAAAGAATCAGAAAACCAGGGGCTGGCTAGACACTGAGTACCTCCAACATGTTTTGGACTCTGGGAGTCTGGTTCCTGAAGCTGACACAATCCTGGGTCTGAGGGCAACCATCTAGGTTAGTTGTGTGAAGTCAGGTCATTACTTAATAGCGTTTCATTTGCAAGAGAATTAAGTGAAAGGCTTGTGAAACACTGCTGAGAGCTTCCTCAGCATCGGCACTGCCCGTGTTGGTATTACTTGTGTTACCGTGTAACACTCGGAAGAAGCCCTTTGGCATCATTTGAAACACTTCAGAGCTCAGGGTGTTTTAAATTTTGCTGTTTTAGGGCATTTCCACTCCAGATGACCTAGAATTCTGGGGAAACCTCTTTGGACTACAGATGTAGAGCTGAAGAGAGAAATCATACAGCTGAAGAGAGAAATCAAGGCACTAGGAACATTTAGAAATAATTAAGGGCGGCATTGACGAACAAATAATTGGCCTTGCTAAAGATACTGCTTTCAGTGATGGTTGCCCCAACTTTGTCAACTTTACTGTGTTTTAATGGTTTGATAATTGTTTGCAATCCCAGAGTTGGTGACTGTTTCTAATTGAGCTTAAAATGAACAGTGAAATAACATTTGTAAATGTAAGGAGTCCTTTTTAAGCTTTCATTTAATTTGGTATGGTTAATAAAATGATAATTTGATATCTTTAGTTTAAAGCACTTAGAAGGGGTTGAAAGTGCCAAAATTTTAAGAAAGATTACTGGCCGGCGCAGTGGCTCAATAGGCTAATCCTCCACCTTGCGGCGCAGGCACACCGGGTTCTAGTCCCAGTCAGGGCGCTGAATTCTGTCCTGGTTGCCCCTCTTCCAGGCCAGCTCTCTGCTATGGCCAGGGAGTGCAGTGGAGGATGGCCCAAGTGCTTGGGCCCTCCAGGACGGCCCTCCCAAGACCAGGATAAGCACCTGACTCCTGCCTTCAGATCAGCGCAGTGTGCTGGCCACAGCCTGCCGGCCGTGGCAGCCATTGGAGGGTGAACCAACGGCAAAAAGGAAGACCTTTCTCTCTGTCTCTCTCTCACTGTCCACTCTGCCTGTCCAAAAAAAAAAAAAGATTACTTTGGGGTTAGGAGATTGTTGAGTGGTTTTTGTGTCCTCTTTTCTCTTGAAATCTATGCTTTTAAAATATGATGTTATTTTTATTATTAGAAAAAAAAAGTTAAAGAAAGAAGAAAAAGGATAAAAAGATACTATAGAATTAACTTTTAAATCTCAACATAATAAAGATATTCACATTATTAGCTTAGATTTGAACTTTACTAGGCATGTCTTCTGTTTCACCATTCTACTTGAACTTGCATACATTAAAACAAATTTTTTTGAAATGGCTCAAATTTAAATACAACGTCCTATTAATCCAGTGGCAGGATGCTGGTTGCAAAGATTAGTTTAGGAATAATGATCTCTGCCTAGCGCTGCATTTCATGAGTGTATTGCACTTAAGACAGAGTGTGACAGGGCTGCTACCCTGGGGTTGCAAGGAAAACGGAGATTTGGTATGCATTTTTATTACCTGGCTTTTCTACATACGGTCACTCATATGTGCAGAAGATAGCCACAAGGCAATTGAAATAAAGAGACATTTAAAAAATGGCACAGGTGGACTCTATTCTCTTCACCTGTGATATGAGGTGCAAATTTCTAAAGGAGTCTTCTCTATGAGTCTCCTTTTCTGTGATTAAACATCAAAGCTGAGAAAAGAAAAAAAAAAAAAAAACCACTCTTCTCAGGAGTGGCCACACGGTGGTGCAGTGACTCCTCAGAAAAAAGGTGCTTGGCTTCCCTGAAGCGGCTTACACCTCCACACTGAGCTACGCAAGGCCTCCAGGAGATGCTCGCGAAGGAAGAGGGGTCCCATACACGTGCTTATGATTTTCAACCAGAACAGAAAGTTCCCAGTTTCCCTGTACACAAAACGTATTAGACCTCTACCAAAGCTGTGGATAAGACTTGATTTCTGGTCTTTGTCTGAAGAGTAGTATATTTTTAAACTGCTATTTCGTTTGTTCTCCTTAAGATCATGAATAAAAAAAGTGTGCTCATTTACTATGTACCTCAACAGCCTTTGTCCTTCAGCTTAAGACAGCTGTTGGTTGGCACTGCATCCCCTCTGGTTCCCTGATTCTTCTCCTTTCCTTCTCAGCCAAGACCCCTCACATCTGTAATTAATTCATGCTTCAGCTCCCCACATGTGGAAAGCCACAATACCTTAAAGTCACCTGTGAGCTTCATCGTGTTGAAACAAGGATGCTTTCTCAGTACTTCTGCCCCATCTTAAACTCTTTGGTTGACTTTATTTAGACTCCAGTCAGTCCTGGCATTCTTCTTGCTTCTTCAGTCCCTCCTTTCTGGTCTCTATGGCCTCTTCTTTTTCTGTGTATTTATTAACTACCCCTTCTATCCCAAGGGGTCGATCCTTTGCCAAGGTCTTCATTTCTGTTTATGTACTTGGCTTGAGAAATCATTATCATTGTTTTATCTGTCATTGGGATGTTGATCAATGCCAAACTTCATCTTTAGCCTTGACCTCATATGTGATCTGTGGTCCCATGTATCTTACAGAAGTCTCAAACTCAACATTTCTGGAACTGTCTTCATTGTAATTCTCTGCACACCAGCTCCAGTCCTTACCACTAATCTCCCAAATATATCATGACTCTTTTATTTCTAGCTTAATGCCTGGCATTACCATGTAAGTTGCCCAAACCAGAGAGACTGAGGAGTCACGTAAGACTTATTTCCCTGAACCTCCCATAATCTAGGCAGTTAGCAAGATCTAATGGTGTGTGCTCTTAAGTGTTTTATCAAGGGGCTGGTGTTGTAGCATAATGGGTAAAACCACCACCTGTGATGCCAACAACCAATATGGGTGCTGATTCGTGTCTGACTCACTACCTATTAATAGCCTAGGGAAAGCAGCAGAAGATGATCCAAGTGCTTGGGTTCCTGCCACCCACATAGGAGACCCGGATGAAGCTTCTGTCTCCTGGCATTGGCCTGACCCAGTCTTGGCATTGCAGTTATATGGGGGAGTGGGTCAGCAGGTGGAAGATCTCTCTGTTTCTCTCTCTCTCTCTCTCTCTTTCAAATAAGATAAATAAATAAATATTTTTAATAATCTGTTTAGAAATGTTTTCTCAGATCTGTGTCTTCAGTCCTATCCCTACTATCCAGCTTGTTGTATAGCCCTCATCATCCCTGGCCAGGAATGATGACATACATGGTTTCCTTTCTCCTCCTGTCTTGCTGCTCTTAAATCTGTCCTCTACAATGTAGACAGAATACTTTCTCCAAAATATAAAACTTAATCATTTCACCTCCTCAGTCATGCATGTATAGTGGCTCCTGATCATTCAGGTAAGATTACAGAGCTCTTAGCAATAGTTTACACAACCCTGCATGCCTGGCTGATTGATTCCCTCTCCTCTTCTTGTCTCATCTCGGTCAGTTCTTGTTCCACAACGTTGTAGTCAAATGTTATTTGGCTACTTCTAGCCCCTTACCTCTTTCCCACCCCCCCCCTCTTTCCCACCCCCCTTACCTCTTTCCCGCTCCCCCTCCCCTTTCCCGCTCCCCCTCCCCTTTCCTGCTCCCCCTCCCCTTTCCCACTCCCCCTCCCCTTTCCCACTCCTCCTCCCCTTTATGTCTTTGGCTTTATTTGATTTCTTACCTGTGTCTCAAACTCCCTTTCAACTTTTCTTTGTCTTAATAGCTCATACTGATCTTTTAACATTCCCATCACAGGATGCATCCTCTAGGAAGCTTCTCTATATTGCTGGGCCAATCAAACTATTCTCTCACTCTCATAGCACCGGTATTTACCTCTCTCTCAGAAATTCCCATGTTTTGAAATGGCATGTTTTTGTATCTGTCCCCTCAGTAGGCAAGAGCTCCTCTAAGGGTAGGAGCATTTTTTTCTGCAATTCTTAGCGGAAGGATTAGTGCATAGCGAATGCCTGATAAATTCTTGTTGAGTAGAATTTAGCATTTTTAGGTCCAGAGGCCTTGAGGGTGCTCTGTGAAGTCTACTCCAGTTCTGAGAAGACTAAGCTATACTTCTGTCTGGAGCCAGCTTCCTGGGAGAAAAAAGAAAGAGTTGAGTTTACAGGGTTTGGGCTCACAGAGAAGTGAGGGGTATACTTTGGCAGAATTGAATGAGTCAAGGTGAGAAGGTTTGTCTGGGGCACAGCCCAGAAACAGTGCTGAACAAGCCCCACGTTTCACTGGTGGAAGAGCAGGATGTGTGTTAGGATAGGTAGAATCCAGCTGATTTGAAACCTCTACTGAGGGGCTCATGAACTGGGGGGCTTGTTTCCACAGGCAGACAGAAGCGCCAGAGATTCTTCAACAGAGCAAAGCCATTTTCAGAGCCACATTGCATGAAGACTAATCTAGCACAGGGTACACAATGAATCAGCTGAGAGCAACGAGGCCAGAGGTGATAGAATTCAACAGGTGCCAGGTGCTAAGGAATTACCAGAATAGAAGCAAGGGGAAAACAAAGGAAAGAGTTTATTTCTGAGCCACTGAAGGGAAAAAAAAGATTAAAAACTGATTGCATGTGGTGATAACAGAGATAAAAGAGTTATGACTTTTTGAAATAAAGCTGGAGAGAGTTGGGGGTACAATTTTTAAAAAGAGAAATTAAGAAGGGCTGGCTTACGGCATTGCGGGTGATTTTGGCTTGACATCTTTGAGATGCTGAAACTTCAGAGAATTTCGTACATATGAGGCTCTACATGCATCCCAGTGGGTGAATGAATGAATGAAATCCTAATGGACAGCTCTATCAGGCAAACAAGACCACAGTACCGGGTTATAGGGTAGTGCGACTTAGAAATAGTGATAAAGATTTAGGAATTATTGGCTCAGGGTTGTGAAAATTGTGAATACCTGAACCTCTCAAAGAAGACATTCAAGGAAAAAAAGACAGAGTACCCAGATCTCTTGGGGCTTCTCTTTGAGGCAAACAGAGAATGACAATGAGTGTGTAAGGACAGCTAGGTACAGACTTGATGCACAGAGCCTAAATAGACCATAACTCAGTTGCTCATCCTCAAATAGACCAGGACTGTTTCAACCAATTAGGAAAAAATAGTCAATCATGAAAAATACTAGTATTTCAACATATATGACATAAAAATAATAAGAATGTTTAAAATCTTCTGCAGGCCAATTAAGAGAAAAATGAATATTGCAACAAAAAAATTGGGAGACTGTGTAAGCAGGAACTTTCTAATACAATTATTGACATCCACAAAACATGCAGAGGGGTTCCGTTCTCTTTAAATAAAAGACAAAATAGTATGATACAATTTTTTTGCTTAAAAAATCAGAAAAATTAATCCAAAACAGTACTCATAGTAATCAATATTATGAGAAATATATACTTGGTAAAAAAATAAACGTATAAAGCTCCCTGATTGGCAAATTAATAATACTTATATTTGACTTTTTGGTCCAGTAAATTCTTGAAAATTAGCTTAAGAAATTGCTGGGGGCCAATGTTGTGGCACAGCAGGTTAATGCCCTGGCCTGAAGCGCTGGCATCCCATATGGGCGCCAGTTCTAGTCCCAGCTGCTCCACTTCTGATCCAGCTCTCTGCGCTGGAGACCCAGAAAAAGGTCCTGGCTCCTGGCTTCAGATGGGCACAGCTCCAACTGTTGTGGCCAATTGGGGAGTGAACCATCGGATGGAAGACCTCTCTCTCTCTCTCTCTCTCTCTCTGCCTCTCCTCTCTCTGTATAACTCTGACTTTCAAACAAATAAATAAATATTTCAAAAAAAACAAATAATTGCTTGTCATCAACACTTAAATACAAAGGAATTCATTTCAGATTTATTTATTAGTTATACAAGGCATAATGTGAAGTATTTCTAGCTGGTTTTAATACTTACTAATGCAATTGTTATATACCTTGAATTGTGTTTAATTTTCATTGTACATCTTGCATTGCAGTTGTCATAATTGTAACATATTTCTTATCCTCATACACATTAGTTATTTTCTTCTAGTTAATATTTCTATTGACTGATCTACGACATTTAGCTCTCCTCAATTACAATTGCACTTTCTTTCCTTCAATATTCTTGGCTAGCTTTATTGTTTTTTTTTAAGATTTATTTTATTATTTATTTGAAAGTCAAAGTTACACAGAGAGAGGCCCCAGATGGCCACAAGGCCAGAGCTGTGCCGATCTGAAGCCAGGAGCCAGGACTGTCTTCCCACACAGGTGCAGGGGCCCAAGGACTTGGGCCATTTTCCACTGCTTTCCCAGGCCATAGCAGAGAGCTGGATGGCAAGAGGAGCAGCTGGGACTAGAATCCCATATGGAATGCCAGTGCTTCAGGCCAGGGCATTAACCTGCTGTGCCACAGTGCCAGCCCCTAGCTTTATTGTTGTTGAGTCTCATTTGGATAAGGTTGAGTATCTGATCTCCCCTCATTAACATGTACTTTAAAGTTCTTCAGATTATATTGGATTCCCATTGACTACACATGAATTGGTGATTTTTTTTATTCCTTTGAAAGAAGATTTATTTGAAAGCCAGAGCTATAGGGGTATGGAGAGACAGAGAGAGCTCTTCCATCCACTGATTCAAAACCCTAAATGACCACAAAGGCAGGAATTGGTCCAGGGGGAAGCCAGGAGCCTAGAACTCCATCCTGGTTTTCTATGAGTGGTGGGGGCCCAGGCACTTGGCCATTTTCTGCTGCGTTCACAGGCACATCAGCAGGCAGTTTTATGGCAAGTGGAGCAGCCGAGACTGGAACCAGCACCTACATAGGATGCTGGAACAGCAAATGGTAGCTTAGCTTGCTGCACCACAATGCTGGCCCTTCTTTAAACACTTAAACCTTTAAAAATAGTACCTAGTCATTCAAAAATGCATACATAGCTTTAAATGAATAAACTTTTAGAAAGGCACTTGAGTTTTTCAAGCTTCTTATGTTTCATATTAAGTTAAAAATAGGTGACTAATTTAATTTTGTGTGTTGTAAAAATTCTAAATCTAATTTTTTTTTAATTAAGTAAATATAAACTTAGAGGATTACACCTCCTTTGAACAATGAATGAGCCATGAACTGTCACGGTCAACACTTATAAGTAAATCAGTATGCATTAGATGGCGTCACTGTTGGATGATTATATGCAAGGTACCCTCTTCTGACCATTGGGAAACAATCCTAAGTATTTTCTAGATAAAGATACATACAAGTGTACTTCAAAAGATCCATGGGAAATGGAATTAAAAGATAAGTTTATTTTGGTGCCACAAAAATGAAATCCTTGTATATGTGGGATCTTCAGAATGTTTTTGGAAAATATATATTACGAAAAAAACTTGCATGGATTAAAAAGGTCTTAAAATAAACTTACCTTTTAATTCCATTGTTCAGTAAACATTTTGAAGTACACTCATAGACAAATGGATGATAGAAAGTAGAATTAATGGGGGACTGTCTAAATAAATTATAAATTATTTTATTTCCCTAATAAACATATAATGAAGCAAAAACTGCAATTATTAGTTATTCACTGTTTCATTGTGCTTTGTTTCTCTGATATTGCCATAAACTAGGAAAGAAACAGGAGAAGCTTAATTATCAGTCATCAGATACATTTAACTGGTTAAGTGTCAGGTTCAGTTTAGGTTTATATGAAGTATGACATAGCTTCTCATTTTTACTACATTGGTTTTCTCTCTCTAGGACAATGGCATGTATTGAGCATCTTGTTAAATACGTTTTAAAAGCACTGGACAACACACCATCATTTTGTGTTGGCAGGGAGTGGGAACGTGTCATCTTTTACAAATCTCTTTGAAGTGATCTGTGGTATAGAGAGGCGCTGTATCCCACAGGTGTGCTGGGGCAGACAAAAGATTGCCAACCTCTGATCTGAGGTCACAAGGACAGTTGATTGGACCATCTTGTTCATTTGCAGTGGAAGGCTACAAAAGATACAGGAAACATCTTAGAGAACCTGTGTTCCAGGTCCACTCTGCCTCTCTCATAGGAATAGAGTTGAAGACCTTCATTCTGCATATCTTTTCTATAAAATGGCGTTTTATTTCCATTGTATTTGTTCTGTAGATAATTAGTGTTTGACCAGTGATTCAGGCATAAGGATTCTTGAGGTCTGTGTGGCCATGCCACTTTCTGGGGTGGTCCCAAGAGAACCACAAGACCAGTTAATGCAAAGTGCATTCTATATATTTTTTATTTTTTAAATCTTTCATCCAAACCCTGGTAGTCTGAGTTCTTTACTCTTTTCTTAAGCCCCAGATAAAGTGAACTCTGTCCCCTGCCTTTATTCAAACCCCACTCAGTCTTGGCATCCATTTCACTGCATTCTCAGGACAGAAGCTAGTCTGAGGTGCAAGCTAAAGAATGTATTCTTGGACTCCAGCATATCTGTGGTTTAACCTGCAAACCCCAGAGGAGCATCCTCAGCCACATAGCGGAAAAAGTCACCTACTGAAGCTTGGAGCTTTAATCTCTTGGTAATATCAAAAATTCCTTTTCCTACGACTTTAGATCTGTTAATCATTTTGAACTCAATCCAAAAATGATGGGTACGAGAAGCAGAAGGAAGAGGCCAGTATGTCACAGTCATTGAGAGACAAGCATAGCATATTGTTCAAGTGAGTGGGTACAGTTGCCAAACTGCCTGGGTTAAAATCCTATTTCTTGGAAGTGAGTGTTTAGCCTGGTGGGTAAAATGCCTACATTCCACATTAGAGTGCCTGAGTCGTGATTCTCAACTCCATCTCATGACTCCAGCTTCCTGCTAATGCAGATCCTGGGACACAGCAGGTGATGAGTCAAGTAGTCTGGATGAGTTCTCAGCACCCAGTTCTGGCTCTTTCTGGGCCCCAGATGTTGTGAGCGTTTGGGGAATTTTTTTTAGCAGATGGGGGCTCTCAGTCTGTGTCAGCCTCTCTTTCTCTCTGCCTTTCTGATTTCTATCACATCAAAACTCAGACAAGTTATTTAAGGGTTTTGTGTCTTGCAGAGCAGTACTTATTCAGTGTTAATGTGCATAGGAAACTCTTGTCAGGTTGCGATCTGATTCAGTAGGTCTGGGGTGTGCTGGACATTCCATATTTCTAAGTTCCAGGTCACGTTGACATTGCATTCAAGTGGCAAGTTTGATTACTCCTATGGCGCCTAATGCCACCCATTGCTTGTATCTTTTTTTCTGGTTTTACTCCTGGATAAAAGTAGCATGCTCTGTCAATTTCAGGAGTAGCACATGGGAGGTAGGAGTGGAAAGGGAAGTGAGAAGGGAGAGTAATTTCACACAGGCACACAGGCACATGACTTCCTGGATCATTTCATATAACTTATTAGGAAGTTTGTGAATGCTTTGTATACTGTGAAGTTTTATACAAACTAGGTGGCCTACTATGCATCATTAACCACTTCTTAAGGGAGAGAACGATCCAACATGGGAAGCGGAATACACAGCAGACTCATAGAATGGCAGATGTCCTAAACAGCACTCTGGCCTCAGAATCAGCCCTTAAGGCATTCGGATCTGGCTCAAGAGTCCATGAGAGTATTTTAGGCATGGAAAGCCAAGACACTCTGGCAAAAAAAAAAAAGATGAGGACCTAAATGAAAGATCTCTGCGAGTGAGATCCCAGTGGAAAGAACAGGTCATCAAAGAAGGAAGTACCTTTCTCTGAAGGGAGGAGAGAACTTCCACTTTGACTATGACCTTGTCTAAATAAGATCAGAGTTGGTGAACTCAAAAGGCCTCCATAGCCTTGGCAACTCGTGACAAGAGCCTAGGGTGATTACTGACACCATAAACATGCATGTCAAACTGTTAAGTCAACAACAGGAGTCACTGTGTACTTACTCCTCATGTGGGATCTCTATCCTTAATGTGTTGTCCAATGTGAATTAATGCTATAACTAGCACTGAAACAGTATTTTACACTTTATGTTCTGTGTGGGTGCAAACTGATGAAATCTTTACTTCATATATACTAAATCGATCTTCTGTATATAAAGATAATTGAAAACGAATCTTGATGTGAATGGAATGGGAGAGGGAGTGGGAGATGGCAGGGTTGCGGGTGGGAGGGAAGTTATGGGGGGAGGAAGCCATTGTAATCCATAAACTGTACTTTGGAAATTTATATTTGCTAAATAAAAGTTTTTTTAAAAAAGAGGATTTGTGGTTCTGGCCATCTGTGGTTTAGTAAGCATTCACCTTGCAAATGGCAGAGCCAAGCTTGGATCCAGGCATTGCAAAACCATCTTCTTTGCTTGTGTCACATGACCTCTGTATTGAATATAATGATCCTGGCCATGATAGATAAGGTAGTCTGACTAATCATTCTGTATGTGTTTCTAAATGAGAAGGAATTCTGATTTGTCATTGGTGTTGAGTGGCACAAAGAAACACCAAATGTTTAAGGAAGTGGATATGCTGGTTCCCCTGGTTTGATCATTACATACTGTATACATGCATCAAATTATCACACTGTGCTTCATCAATATGCACAGTTAAAAATAAACCCTTTTAAGCAAAAGTGGTAGAGCTAAATCTGAGGAACCAGCTGAGTTCAGGCTGAGTGTGTTCAAAGGTCTGACATCGACAGCCTTGAATACAAAGGAAAACGCCTGACTTTTCAGTTATTGAAGGTCAGCAGCTGGGGGCGAAAGCTGTCTGGTGAGTAACAGTTAACAAATGCTTTGAATTTTTCTGGAGGAGAGAGAGGTTTGAAGAGCACCAGACTATCACTAGCAGCTACTTTTCAGTGAACCAGATTGATGAGAGTCTGGCTCACCAGCCTCAGGTCAGATGACATTTTTGCCTGTGGTCCTTGATAACACAGCCGGGGAATCATCTCCACCATAGCTGATGGTGAGATCAGGGAAGGTACAGCCCGGTACAGTGGTGCAGAAAGTCCCCAGTTTTCACCACCACAAGTTCTAGGAAATTGTGTCATAAGGCAGCCCATTATGAAGTGGATCATATTTTGCCAAGTAAACAGTACTGTACATTGGGTGAGATTGTGCTACTGATCAAGAACTGATTATCAATTAAATCAAACATATAACTGGATGATTTTTGGAAATAAGGTTGAAATTCTATTGTAATTTAAAAATAGTCATGCCACAATCTAGATTTAAGAAAATGAATGAAAGTGTGGAGCTCATACTGAATCCAAAGGGGATTTTAATACAGTAAGAAGTGTGTCTACAGAGCATAAATTATATCTACGCTACCCTGTAAACGAAACCCAAAGCATAATCTGCTAGTTATAATTAACAATTTTATTTATAGCTTTGGATTATAAAATTTTGTTGAGATTATTTAGATGTCTCAAGTTTCTAAAGAATCTGAAGTGAAATAAAAATACATACATTATAGAAATATCTATCATCTCTGAAGATATTAATATGCATTTTATTATAATATATTCAATATTAATATACATTTTCAGAATCAGTCTATGAATGTATTGAGGAGTGACAGAAATGTCTTAGGAAATTTCACACCCGTCTATAGTAGGGCAAAGTGTCCCTGTCTACAATAAGGACGTTTGCCTACAATAAGGGCTCTCTATATAGAAAAGACAAAGATTGACTGGACTTAAAATCTAGTTCTACAAACATGGTTTAATTCCTCCCTTATGCTTGGTTGTAATATGTATGAGATAGATCATGTTTCAATTAGTTAGCTTCCTCCCTGTCATACCAGATGTTATGCTGACAAATATCTTTCATCTCAAAACTCCATTTGCTCATAATCCATCAATTTCACACTTAGATATGTAACCAAGAGAATTGAAAACTATGTTGCACTAAAACATGCTTATACTTGCATAAATCATAATAGCTACATGATGAAAACAACACAACGTCCATCAACAGAGTGAATAAACAAAAATACGTGATAACATATGCATATACTAAAATACTGGTTGACCATGAAAATGAATAAGTAGTGACACATTATTACAACATGAGAGACTTTGAAAAGATTTGACTAATTGAAAGAAGCAAGACTCAAAGGGCTTGATATTGTGTGGCTTCCATTTATATTGAAAGTCCAGAGGTGTGACAAGAGCTAGGTAGTGCTCTGTGGAGAGATTCGAGAGACCCTGACTGGTTTGAGCAGGGCTGTTCCTTGGTTCTGCTGTACTGAACTAGTCATTTGTCTATGAACCATGATTTTCTTTTGTGTAAAATGAGAGGGACTAGATTCTCTTAAGTTCCTGCCATCTGTTTCCTAGTTATGTTGTGAAGGATGTTGATATGGGTCATTTTTGGAAGCATTCCACCGCCAACACACACACTTTTAAGGAAAGAAAATGAATGCATCTTGCAAGAGAAACTCACTTTACAATTTGTTATACAAAGCGTTGGATTTGCCATGGTGATCTAAACACCAAGGTTTTAGGGTGGTGAGTTATTACTCCACTTGTCACTTGCATGTGTGAGTGAATCACATATAGAGCCAGTGCTGCTCGGAAGGCAATTTCTTTTTACTTCCCAAAGGTTTTAAGATTGTATTCTTTGCCTACTTGCTACATTCATTTATAATTTAAGAACAAGAAAATTAATAATGAAACTTGAACAATCACCAGCAATTTTACTGGTTTCCATATACCCCACTATTGGAGACTCATTTATTTATCTGTTGCCATCTGCTGGCATTTGATCAAAAACCAAAGGATGCAAAAATGAGTCATGGCTTTGTGAATCTTACTCTCTCTGTGTACCCTTTACCTTCATGGCTGTGAGTGAGAGAGAAGGTGTGTCATACCCAAACCCACCGATAGCCAGTAACAGAGGAAATGAAAGGAGTTCTTCAAAACCCAAAGCAAGACTGTGTGTTTGTTGTGGTGACTACCTTGGAAAACGAAAGTTTGGTGTTGCTGTTCTGCGATCGTTATTTTGACTCTTTAGTGTTATACTCCCAAGAGAGGAGAAAAAGCAGGAGACGGAGGACATTTTGTATACAACACATCCCTTGAGATACCAAGCCCATGTATTCCGCGTGCTCTGTGAATGCTGACTTCTGGTGCCACAGGGCCAAGACACCTTGCTGGTCTGTTAATGTATCCATTAAGAAGGGAAATCGAGAAGCTTTTCTTCCTGTAAGGGTGGCTATTCCAACCCAGAACAGCCAGTAAGACTTCTCTGCCAGGACCAGGATAAGGCAGCTTTCTGAGAGAGGGAAGCCAGCCCACAGGAAATGTGATAGCAACACCAAAGCAATTTACAATTTTGAAACATAGATACCCAGATATAGGAAGAAACCTGGAGTCATCTAGTGTAACCCCTTGTTTTATAGATGTGACACAACCTGGAAGGAAGAGTGACATTTCTGTATTCCTAGTCTTCATTTTCACTTTGTTTTCAGTACATTAAACCCGAGGTGGCCACAGCCACTTTGGTACACGACCCTTCACTTTGGCATATTGTTTATAAATTTCTACTTGTTTCATAGATGAAGAGACCCTGGAAGGTGAGGGGATTTCTCTAGGGTCTCACAGCCATTAATAGAGAGATGAAGACAGTGTATGATAGCACTTTTCAGGATCATGATGGTAGATGAAAGACAACCACAGATTCTTTGCCACTTTTCTCATGAAGAGCTGATGTCTGTTTCTCCTCTCATGGAATCCAGGCTGCACCAGGACAGCTTTTACTCCTAGAGTAAAAAGAACGTGATAGGGTCTTAGCACTGGACCTAGCCTAAAGACACCTGGAAGCTTCTTCCTTGGCCTCTAGGAACCCTGAGCCTCTGTACCAAGTGCAGCTCCCTCTAGAGACGCCGCACGGAAAGGGAGAGAGGGACGTGATCGGCAGGGCCCAGCCTTGAAGCCATCACTGCTGGGCCACCTGCTCTGGGAATAAGACCATCTTAGACCTATCAACCAATCAGATGCAGCTGAGAACCACCAGGTCTGTGGCATGCCAGACACAGAAATGGCCCTGCCCTGCTCTGCCTGGACGCCTCACTACATAAGACAAAATGCTGTCTGTTTCAAGTTTCTAAGGCTGGGGGTGGTTAACTTAACAGCAATGGATAACCTGAGCAGTTGTTAGGAGGTGTAAATTAGCTTATACATATAAAGCGTTCAGAATAAAGCATGATCAATAAATATGAGCAGCCCTTCCCCTTCCTCTCTCTTTCTCCCCCTTTTATACTTTTCCATAGCTTGTCACTAAGTCAGTGGCAGAGAAAATCCTGGTGTCCTAGGTCCCCAGCCTTCACCTTGCCTTTTCATCAGAGAACTGTGCAACATCAGCTACAAGGGATCCGTGAAATTGGTATGCTGGGCTTGTACTTTCTCTGGAGTCACATTAAACCCGTGGTGGTTACAAAGCCACTTTGGCACATCAGCCTTCAATTTGGTGTGTTATTTATAAGTTTCCACTGTTCTTTCATTTGAGAAATATTTATTATATAACAAGTAAGTAGAAGCTATTTCCAAGTACGTATATAGTAGATGCTGAGAAAACAGGAGTGACTGAGGCAGATCCTGTCCTCAGGGAGCTAATAGCTTAGGGAAGACAATTTATTAATAAAGAAAAAAATGAAACTTTTAAAAAGTGCCACAGAAGAAGTAAATGTGATACTGGCCAAGTGAACATCAGGGGGAGGCATTTCAGATGGGACATCAGGGAGGGCCTCGCTGGGACGTGGCAGGTATGCTGAGGCCTGGAGGATGCAATAGAACATGTCATGGGAAGAGGTCATTCCAGGAAGACAGGGGCACTTGTGCAACTGCAAGAAGGAAATAGCTGGAGAAGAAAGGCAACCTAAGCGCCTGGAGCCCAGAGTAGGCTGGGGGCAGACTGGGCAGAGGCCAGATGTTGCAGGGCTTTGTTCACGTACTCTGGATAGGAAGTTGGGGTTTTACCCAAGCAAGGTGGGAGGCCTTGAAGGGGTTTAGGCAAAGAGCACTCAGCATGGTACAAGGAGAATGGATACCAAAGGGAATACATGGGAAGACCCTCTGCAGGCCATTGCAGAAGTCCAGGCAGAAGCTAATGGTAACTTCATCCAGCTGGAGTGACTAGGCCTGAAGAGAAGTACAGGGCTGTGATGGACGGTGGCAGAATGCCATAGTGATAGAGACACAGGTTCAGGAATGAGACCCCTGGTTCATCCAAGCCATAATGCTTACAAGTTGTGGGATCTTAGGCAACTTGTTTAACCCCACAGTGTTTTTTACTATCTGTAAATTAGATGGATGATATCTACATATGGTGATATTGTAAAGATTGGATCAAGTAATAGAGTCCTGTGTTGATAATGATGGGATACATTCTAAGAAATGCATCATTGGGATTTCATCATTGTGGGGGAAAATCCTAAAGTGTGCTATGCAACCTGCAATGCTGCAACATCTGTGGTCTATGTGGGCCATCAATAGCGGAAACTCTGCCAAGCAGCACACAACTCTACTTATAAAACACTTTAAAGAAATCCACAGTGCAAGATAAGTACTCAGTAAGTCTTTGACCCCGGTAATACAGGGCTTGCTGGTGAGTTGAACTTGTGTGATGAAGGTAAAGGAGGCCCCCAAAAGTGTCTGTCTTACAGCTGATTCCAGAATTTCCAAAAGAAGTTAACTTCTTTCTCTGTAGAGCTTCTTAGGAGCTTCATTTTGTTTTTTTGGTTTTGTGTGTGTGTGTGTTTGACATCAACTTAGCTCATACTCAGCCTTGTACTATAGCTTAGTGTGTGTGTGTTTAATGATTGTTTTGTAAACTTGAGAATTGGGCCTATGTCTGATTCACTGGATCTAAGACAGAGATTCTCATCTGGGATAATATGAAGGGATTCTTCCCAGTGACAACCCCAATTGCTTCCCCATTTCCACAGTCCCAGAAGATTGTAAAAAAATCATCAACGTGAGCCACTGTTGCTGGTGGGAACGTATCTTATATCTGAGAATTTTGGAGCAGTAAAAGTGTTGAGAACCTCATATTCTAACAGTGAACATGTGTTGAACTTAGAATTGTTGGGTATTTCAAAATCATGAATATGTAGATATTTTAAATGATTCTAATGTTAACTGTGTCAATAATAAATAATGGGGAACAATATCAAGTAAAAATATTAGGGATCAAAGGATAAAACACAATAGTTTAGTAGGCTTGTGTTTGAAGTTTTATCCCATGTTTTCCTGCCAAATTAATAAAAGCAAATCTCTGTTATCCCTTGCATGTCTGCACAACATGTTTGTGTGCTGTTTGCTTGCTTCTGTTTGTTTGGAAATACACAGAACCCAAAATCCTGTGAGAAGCCAGTTTTTTCACTTTGTTTTTCTATTTCCTCAGGCTAATTTGATCCCCAAATCCTTTGGGAAACAAAGGGCACCTGGGGACATCTCCCAGAAGTTTTCAGTACAGGAATCCCAGGCCCAGGTCCCTGACTCTCAGCTGGAGCTGCTCCTGGTATAGGAAGACAGGGAGCCACTGGATAGTACAGGACACTCAAACCTTGCCTTTTGACCATTGAATGGCGCTTGGCTTCTCTATTGGATAACATTTCAATAGCTGGTTCTGTAGGGCTTTTTCTATTCCCAGTCTCCATGTCAAATCACTGTATTTGAAACTGTCTAAAAACCAGACTGGTAAATGTTGGAGGAGACTGGTCATTTAAATGAATCAACCTCTGATAAATTCATTTATAAAAGAACGTGTTTTAGCACATAAATAACCACCTCCTATTTTTATTGACTTTAAAAATGATTCTGTCACTGTGTTACTGGATATTCTTATGTGGAATACATCCTCCATCTGGGAAATGGATCGGTAACGATGCGATTGAAGACTGCTTGTTGGCCAAGAGTCTTGGGAATGCAGAAGAAGCCACAGAAAGTACTGATCCTGTAGGCCTCTTGCAGGTTTTGAAACTCACAAGCAATGATATTCCTGATGTTTTCTTATAATATATGATCAAAAGGAGAGGGCTGAATCCCAGATTATAGCAGATCACACACTGGCAGATGGATCTCCAGAGTGATTAAGCTCACTCATTGTTTTATGTGTAACTATGTTAAATGAATTTAAAAATGCATTCAGTCATATGGCAGAGCCTCATGCTTATTTGTAAGTTGTATTTCCTCAACTATGACCAAGGCTGAACCTTTCCTGCATTCTTGCAGTATGTTTACTAATCTGTAGACGACCTGAATTATTTCCATTCTTGTTAAGCTTAGCTATTTTTATGGAAATTTGTCTAACACAGGAAGTAGAAATGAAAACAAACTGCTGAGCTTCTTACTTGGAAAAAAGAGAACCAATCCAGGTTACTGAACCTGATTCAGGAAGTCTTGTACCCCTCCCTCAAGTCACTCCCCTCTCCCCTACATCATGCCTACTGCCCCCCTGCCCATACTTCTCACCATGGCAGCTCTGCGAAGCTAAGGATCACGCCAGGCAGTCATGCTCACTTACTATGTGCTTGGCATACAGCTGGCATCTAGTAAATGATAATGGGAAAGAAGGAAGTGAGGGAGGGAGGCCTTGTACTTCTCAGAAACACTTAGCAAACACCGTTCCTTAATGCAGGCAGCCCTTCACAACCAAAAATACCCTGCGCTTCCACGTCACTGAGGCCACTGCTAGAGGGAGTTGTCCTGCGCTTCTCTGAGATCCCATCTGTGATCTGTGTGGTGCCCACCTCGTCAAATCTCAGTCGCAGCTGGGCCAGAGATTGTCTTAGATGTGTATCCAGTCCTGTCTCTGTTTCCCAGTTCAACTGTGGGTGCCCCCATCGCTCCTCCCGCCCCTTGCACAGGGTATGATAATTCCGGCCTTGAGGCCTTGCTCAGGGTGCTTCCCTCCTAAAATACCCTCTTCTCCCTTCTCTGCTCATCTTCATCCTTCCTGCCCTTCCACGACTTAAGTCATATGTGAAGCCACAGAATCAGAAAGCCACACCGCCGTGTACCGTCACCTCTCTACACATTTGCTCTCAGGAGCTCCTGCAACATTCCAGGGAACCCCTTCCATCGGACAGGCAAGCCGAAGCTCCAGTGCCTGCCTGCCCCCCTAGGGACCTCGTTCCTGCCCCAAACTCACAAACCCGGGACAGGTCCCTGGCTATCCCCGGGCAAGTCCCCTGGACTGGAGCTGCCCTGGTTTTGAACTCCCACACAGAGCTGCTTGCTCTTCTGCCCTACTTCTGGATTTTACTGTAACTTGCTTAGCAGGGGAGGTGCTGAAGTTGCAGAAAGGCCCTGTGGGTTCACTTTTGATAATGTTCAAATTGTTTCCAAAACAGTTCGGCATTTCCTGCCCTGTTAACAGGTTGCTTGAGCTCATTGTGTGTGTGAGTGAATGAATGTGTGTGTGTAAGCTTGCAATTTTCCCTCTTCCCTGGGCTCCCTTCCTTCACTTCTTACTGCCCATTTTGACTTTCCCCACTCTATTTCTTTGTTTTTGTAACCCAAACAACATTCCTGCTAATCGCTAAAATCTCCCCTTACCTTCTTCCTTGGTTCATCACTGTCTGGCATCCAGTTATTAGAATTGTCATTTACTTCTTATTTAAGTAGCAGCCTCTTACGGGAAAAAAAAAAAAAATCCCAAGCCATTTAGTGAACCTTAAAAATTTCAGACAAACTTCGCTTCAAATCTGAACTCTGACATGAATTGATCTTTGGTGAATTACTGCAACTGTTTTGAATCTCCGCTTCAGCCTTGTTTAAAGAGGCATGCTGCGTTCCAGCTTTCTCAGACTGTGAAAGGTGATTCCTGTGAATTTGTCTAAGATTTAAAACAAGAATTGGCACAACACCGTATTTGCAGCAAATCTGCTACCTACAGACCTTTTTCTCCCTCCTTCCTTCTTCCTACCCTCGATCCTTTGTTAATTGCATGCTTGCTTGCTTTATATTAGCAGCCACACATAACGGAGAATGTACAGCATCTGCCTTTCCCTGTCTGGCATATTTCACTCAATACAACGTCCTCCAACTCCAACCATTTTACTGCAGATGACAGCATTTCATTTTTTATAGTGAATAATATGCCTATGTGTGTGATCACATTTTCTTTATCCATTCATCTGATGATGGACACCTTGGTTGAGTCCATATTTTGTCAGTTGTGAACAGTGCTGCTATAAACATGGGGGAGCATATATTACCATAATTTTAATAATTTTGTGGCTATTTTAAGATTTAATTTATATGAGTGAAGTTGGAAATCTTTTTCTTCGATTATTGTATATAGATAGCCCTTGCCTATTTTTGTGTTGTACTATAGTCTTTTTATGTTTTATTTGTTGATGTTTTTATTTAGTGGAACCATTAGCCTTTGATTGGGATGTAAATTACAAATCTATTTTCTCAAAATTTTTTAATAGATAAACTTTTTTTAAAGATTTATTTATTTTATTTGAAAGGTAGAGTTTTACAGAGAGAGAAAGAGAGAGATCTCTTTTGTCTACTGGTTTACTCCCCAAATGGCTCAAAAGCAGGAGCTGAGCAGATCCAAAGCCAGGAGCAGGAGCTTCTTCTGGGTCTCCCACATGGCTGCAGGGACCCAAGTGTTTGGGCCACCTTCCACTGCTTTCCCAGCACATTAGAAGGGAACTGGATATGAAGTGGAGCAGCCGGGGCTTGGATCAGCATCCATAGGGAGTGCCAGCACTGCAGATGCAGCTTTACCCACTACACCACAGTGTTGGTCCCAGAAAAAATATTTTAAAAAGCACATTAAGTTATTGATTATCATAGTTAGTGGTGCATTAAGCCTGTGATTATAGAGTGAATTGAAAGTATGTTTTTGCAAAATTTAAAGAAAAACATAAGGGAGGAAGGTAATTGAGGGAGGGAGGGAAATATAGTTATCTTCTTAGAATTATACCTATATGAAGTCTGCTTTCTTTATATTAATCAAAGTTTTTTAAAAAGCAAATTGTGGGTGTAAATGCAATCTCCCACCCATGTGGGAGACCTAGAAGAAGCTTCTGGCTTCAGATCAGCCCAGCTCCAGCCATTGTGGCCATCTAGGGAGTAAACCAGCAGATGGAAGACCTCTTTCTGTCTCTGCCTTTGCCTCTCTGTAACTCTGCCCTTCAAATAAATAAATAAATCTTTGGAAAAAAAGAAAGAAAATAGGTGAAAGAAAGAGAGGGGAAGAAGAAGGAGGCTACTACAATAACCTGGGCGAGATGTCAGGGAAAGACACAAGAGAAGCTAGTAGGGAACGCATGTGGGATACCAGGTATTCTGATTTGGCCATGCCAGTATGAGATACCTAATAAACATCTAAATTGAAATATCAACTAAGCACAGGGTGGATGAGTCTGGAGTTTATCATTCAAGTTCCATTGAATATGTATATTTGTATGCATGAATGATTCACATAAAAATGATATTTGGCCGGCGCCACAGGCCAGGAGGAAGCACCTGGCTTCTGGCTTCCGATCAGCGCAGCGCGCCAGCCGCAAAGCGCCAGCCGTAGCGGCCACTGGGGGGGTGAACCAACGGCAAAAGGAAGACCTTTCTCTCTGTCTCTCTCACTGTCCAACTCTGCCTGTCAAAAAAATGATATTTAAGGCAGTGACACTGAAGGAGATTACCTAAGGTAGTGCTTTTTGAACTATTAGATCACAAACCACTGTAAAATCTCCATGTCACGTGACGATGTGATAAACACACTATACACTACATACGCCTACACATACACATACCCACTTCAGAATTTCATGAAACTCCACCAACCACCAACCTTTAGAAAATATGTTATTCTGTGACATTTTCAATTCTGTGTGTTTTATTTTATTCCACCAAAAATACTGGTCATGTCCTTCTGAATTGACTACATGACCCCTAACAGACATTTTAAAAAACCCTGACCCAGGAAATGAGAATAACAAGAGCAGAAAAGAGGTTTGTGGACTGAGTGTAGGTGCCCCACTAATGAGGAGGAGCCAGCACAGTCTAGTGTACAGGCTGTGGCCAGTGAAGCAGCAGGAGGACAGTTCTGTACACCGCATGGTCTGCTTTCTTGCTGCCAACCCTCTAGCTGGGATCGTCTCTCATCTCCTCTCTCAGGGATGTTCTCTTCCCTCTCTCCCACTTCATCATGGACACGTGCCCCTCACTGCCCAAAGCTATTCTGTTTGATCTATAATGTGTATCTGGGAATAGCATGGTGGGATTGCAGTGCAATGCAGAAGCAATATGTGATTGGGTGTTACATGTAATCCTAAAAGACATAGCCATTTCTCACTGCAGACTGGCCACCTACTCTTTCTTCAGGCCCTGGTGAAGTCTCCTTACCCTCAGGGTCTCCAAGGAGAGAATGCCCACGTTCTGCTTGTTTACTAAATAGAGAAATTTATTTCTTCCTGTGAGCCATCCTTCTCTTCCAGACTAAACACAGAGTCTATTTTTACTTAGTAAAAAGGCCTATTAAAATGTGTTCCAAACAAAAAAGAATGTCCTAGATCTAGACTGAGTTCCCAGCTTTGATTTGGCCAAACCTCACCCATTGCAGACCTTTGGGGAATGAACCAGCAAATGGAAACTGTCTCCTTCTGCCTGTCTCTGTCGCTTTCCATCTCTACCTCTCAAATTAAATAAATTAAAAATTTTAAAAAGAAAAGAGGTTCTCTTCCCTTAAATAATTCTATATTCCTCTTAAGGAAATTGGTCTTAATAGTTACAGCTTTCAAAATCACCAGTTTATCCACTCCTGGCTTCATGTGGCCATATTGCTACGGTGCATGACAAACTCTTGCAGTCAGTGTGTCCTAAGAATGAAACTAAGAGAACTCTACAGAAAAAGAGAGAGCAAGAACTACCAGTTGCAGCAGATTAATAGATTGCCACAAGGGTGAAAATAATGCTATTTCTTTTATCTTTGTTGATTTTAATTTTAAATGACTAATTATATAATTTAGTATATTATCAAAATGAGTGTATAAAATGTACTTATAATCAAGTATTGAAAAAATGCAAACTTAGTTAATAAGCATATTTAAAGTGGGAAATCTGGCACTGTTGTGGCAATATTAAAAAAAACACACATTTGTTATCAGAGATATTGCTCCAGTATGATAATAAAGATACTTATAAAAGATGGTTCTGTTATCAGAGAAGGTGTGCCAAAAGAAACAACAATTACACATTAGATTATGAAATAAAGTCGTAGGTTAGGTCTTTGGTTTGTTTGTCTAAACTGAATTCCACATTGTTTGGGTTAGGATTGCATCAGCATTAAAAAAAAAAAAAAACCTGAAAAGTGAAGTGACTGCAGTAAATGCTCTTGTTTAGGATAGAGGTTAGTCTGGCCTGCAGCATGTTTTATAAGTAAGGTTTACTGGAACACAGCCACGACCGCTTTGTTTAATATTGTTTTTGACTGTTTTCATGCTACAACAGCTGAGCTGAGTAGTTGTGACGGATGTCCACCCACAGCCCATCCAAAACTGGAACATTTACTACCTGCCCTTTCATAGGCAAAGCTTCCTGCCTCCACTTCAGAAGATCAGAAGCTGTTGCTCCCATTTTCTGTCTCCTCTTGATGTTTTCACTTAGTTACAAACATGAAAAATTAGTTCACAACATATTAAGGTATTCTGATTAAAGAATACAATTATTGTGAAACTCTAGAATTTGATATTCTTCAAGTGGATAAATAAGCAATAATATGATGCCTCTCCCTAAAAAAGAATCTCTACTCCCAAACTACCTACCTTTTAATATACTACATCTCCATTCTTTTACCTTTAGCCACACAACTTCTTGAGCCAGTAGTTACCACTTGCTGTTTCTGTTTACTGAACTCTAAATTCTACTCCACCACTCTGCAAAAATTGCCATTCTTTCAGTTAGTGATATTCTAATAACTGACTAATCTAACATTCTATTCCCTGGCTTCATACTGTTGACAATTATCTTAAAATTCTCTCTTCCTTTGGCTTCCATGACTCCATTTCTCTCCAGTGTGTTCGTTCTCCCTCCACCTCCCTCCCACCCCTCTGTCTCCTCCATGTCTACCTGTGGCCACTCTTTGAATTTTGATGCACCCCTAGGATTTTCTTCCCAATTGTTCTTCACCTTTTTTCTTTAGCTTGCATATCCTGCAAAGTATTCATGGATCCCTTTCCCTTTTTGTCCTTGATCTTTGGAAAAATTCCAGCTTTCGTACCCTCAATCCTGTGCTACCTAATTCCGTCTTCTTTCCCATCTGACCTGTACATCAGGAAGTACCATTTCAGTTACTCTCTTGACAGAAATTTCTCCATCCTCCTTTCCCTGTCCCTCTGCCACGCCTTGTCACTCAGCCTTGGAGCTCTCCAGCTCTGTCATTTCTCCTGATTCTTCTGGGCTGTTGCATTCCCAACTGCATCATCTTAGCATTAGCAACTGCATTACTTAGCCACCTTTTTCTGTGGCCTTGATCCCCTCATTCTCATAGTGCTGTGAAGGGTTTTATTTTGTTATCTTTCCTGTTTAGACATCTAAACCCTGATGCATAACTCTTACTAAGAAAAGATAGCCTTTCCTATAGGAAACTGATAATTTGGTAGTTACTTATGCAATTTTCAGTATCCCTTCACCATAAAACTTCTTAGTAGGAAGGATCCAAGAATTTGCCTATGGATAGTTTTGCTACCAATACTCTAGAGTCTCTTCATTCGGTCTCCGCTAGGATATTTTCTTTATCCATCATTTCTTTCCAATTGTGTATTTTCAGTTTCTTCTCTATTGAGTAAATCCTGAAGTTCTACAAATGCATGCGAATCGATTCAATATGTAAGCACCAACTGCAGCTATAACCTCATCCAGCTCTGATCGTATTAGAACAATCATTTATGTGAATGAGCATGAGTGCCACCCTTCTGGAGGGCAATATGACAATCTGTAAATATTCCTTGAAATACTTATTTTTAAATATTTATTTATTTGAAAGGTAGAGTGACAGAAAGGATTGAAAATGGAGGGAGGGAAGAAGAGAGAAAGGGAGAGAGAGAGAAAGTTCCGTTTTGTTGATTTACTTCCCAAATGCTGGTAACAGCCGTGGCTGGGCCAGGCCAAAGGCAGGATCCAGGCACTCCACTGAACTCCACTCAGCTCTCCTATGTGGGCGGCAGTACCTCTGCTACCATTTGCTTCCTCCCCAGCACATCAGCTGGAAGCTGGGTGGGAAGCATGGAGAAGCTGCGAGTTGAATTTGACACTCCAGTATGGGATGCTGACATCACAGGCAGCACCTTGACCTGTTTTGCCACAACACTCACCCCAAAAACACTCTTTCAGCTTCCAGCTTTTCACTCCTTAGAAATATAACTTGGGGGTGGGGGCTGGCCTGTTTGTTTCCAGGCCGTTCTACTTCTGATCCAGCTCCCTGCTAATGTGCACCAGAAAGCAGAAGATGGCCCAAGTGCCTGGGGCCCTGTACCCTTTTGCAAGACTCAGAATAATCTTCTGATTCCTGGCTTTGGCCCGGCCCAGCCTTAGCCATTGCCTGCATTTGGGAAGTGAGCCAGCGGATGGACGATACCTCTTTCTCTCTCTCTGTCCATTTCAAATAAATAAAATAAATCTTCTTTAAAAAAAAAAAAGAAATATAACCTAGGAAAATAATCACACGCCTTTATAATTCAATATTCAATAGAACCGCATCTCTTCTGAAAGCCTAAAGGTCAGTGTGTGATTGTTTAATGAATGATGGTAAGCCATGTTTAAAGAGCTAGAAAAATTAAAGTCAAATTGAAACGGCTTCCCTAAATCCTCCCTGAATCATTGATGTTAGGTATAATGTTATTGTTTGTGGCAGAAAATCCAATTAAAACTTGTTAAATAAGTAAAATTTGTATTCACTGGTGTAATTGAAAGCCATTAAAACTAGGATTAGGCCGGCGCCGTGGCTCAACAGGCTAATCCTCCGCCTTGCTGCGCCGGCACACCAGGTTCTAGTCCCCGTCGGGGCGCCGGATTCTGTCCTGGTTGCCCCTCTTCCAGGCCAGCCCTCTGCTGTGGCCCGGGAGTGCAGTGGAGGATGGCCCAAGTGCTTGGGCCCTGCACCCCATGGGAGACCAGGAAAAAGCACCTAGCACCTGGCTCCTGCCATCGGATGAGCGCGGTGCGCCGGCCACAGCGCGCCAACCACGGCAGCCATTGGAGGGTGAACCAACGGAAAAGGAAGACCTTTCTCTCTGTCTCTCTCTCTCACTGTCCACTCTGCCTGTCAAAAAAAAAAAAAAAGAGTTCAAATAACTTGCTGGTTTGGGTTAAAAAAAAAAAAACTAGGATTAATTCCAGCTGAAGTCTGATACAATGGCTCCAATTATTTGACTATAGAATGTTTCTACTTTGCTACCTTTGGTGTCAGCTTTATTCTCAGTCTTCATAGCAGTTCCTCACCTCTCTTTTACATTAACCTCCTGATTCCATTAATATGCTTTCATTTCCTCCTATCTGTTCCCTTATTTTGATGTAATAGCTCTTCAGAGACCCCTCTGATATGAAGTTATTGGAGACCCCACATACTTAAAACACCTCTATACTTTCACACTTGACCGATATTTGAACTGGTGTGGTAGAAGTGGCTGATTGTCCCCCAGAAGTTGTGTTCCTTCTTTCAGTGTGAAGAGTTTTGATGAGAAGTTAACGACCACACAGAAATCAGAGTTTTCTGATTCTTTGCGTTTAGGAGATGACACATGGCTAGTTTTCACCAATGTCAAATGAAGAAAACCAAAGTGAGTCGTTCCAGGCCGGCATTGTGGCATAGTGGGAAAAGCCACCCTCTGCAATGCCAGCATCCCATGTGGACGTCAGTTCCTGTCCAGCTGCTGTGCTGCCAATCAAGCTCCCTGCTAATGCACCTGGGAAAGCGGTAGAAGATGCTAAAGTGTTTGGTCCCCTGTTCCCTACATGGGAGACCCGGATGAAGCTCCTGCCTCCTATATTCGTCCTAGTCCAGCCCTGGCCATAGTGGTCATCTGGGGAGTGAACCAGCAGATGAAGATCTCTCTGTGTCTCTCCCTCTCACTCTGTAACTCTGCCCTTCAAATAAATAAATAAATCTTAAAAAAAAAAAAAAAAGGCGGGTTGTTCTCAGGTCATTCTTTCTTCTCATTCACAATTGGAAGGCTGGCTCTTAGAGAAGGACAGAGCATGGTAGGTTGGGTCTCTAGGTCAACAAGTAGAGGGCCACCCACCAACCAGGATTCCTTTATTACATGAGCAGGAAATAAGCTTTTATTGTATTAAGTCCCTGGAGTTTGAGGGCCTATTACTGCTGTAATGAATATTTTTTTTAAAAATGTATTTATTTATAAGTGAAAATTAGAGAGAGAGAGAGAGATCTTCCATCTGCTGGTTCACCCCCCAAATGGCTACAACACCCAGGGCTATGCCAGGCCTAAGCCAGGAGCATCTTCCAGGTCTCCCACATGAGTACAAGGACAGAAGGACTGTGACCATCCTCCACTGCTTTCCCAGGCACATTAGCAGGGAGCTGGATCAGAACTGGAGCAGTTGGGATGCTGGGCCTGCAATAATGAATCTTATAATAAATTTTATTTATACTGGGTATAAAATTTCAGTTTACAAATAATCTTCCCAGATGTTTTTGAAATTATTTCACTTTGTGTCTTAAATCTAGTTCTGGTATGAGAAATGCAGTATTGTTTTAATAAGTCTAATCACTGCTTGTAACCTGTTTTTTCCCTCTCTTTGGAATATTTGAGAATATATTGAGAATTTGAGTATATATATTTGAGTATATATTCAGAATTTGAATGTTCGTGATGATGATTTTCATTTTCTTTAATATTTTATTTTATTTATTTAAAAGGCAGAGTAACAAAGAGATGGAGAGACAGAGAAAGAAGTCTTCTGGTGGTTCATTCCTCAAGTTACTGCCACAGCTAGGGCTGGACCAGGTTGAAGCTAGGAGCCTGGAACTCCATCTGCATCACCCATGTGGGTGGCAGGGACTCCAGTATGTGGACCGTGTTTCAGTGCTTTTCCACACGCATTAACAGGGATCTGGATTGGAAGTAGAGCATCCAGGACTTGAACCAGTGCTCCAACATGGGATGCTGACGTTATCGGTGGCAGATTAACCCGCTATGCCACAATGCTGGCCCCAATGATGATTCGTAATTTGGATTGTTTCCTCCATAATATTTACTAACAGCTCTATAGGCCTTGTTCACTTTTCTCATTATTTATTCACTGGAATTCAGTCCACCAAGAATTTGGGCATCTTTTACTATTCTTATAATTATAAATTTTTCTTTCCTAATCTTTCCCATAAACTTTGTATTTCACTTTTCACTTCTGTTAGCATTTTAAAGGAGCTCTTTTCCTCCTAATGTTTCTTTCATTACAATATAATTTTTATTTCTTATATATAACACTTTATTTAATGTTCAAGGTGATATTAATAGTGGTTTAGGGGGCTGGCCCTGTGGCATAGTTGGTTAAGCCGCCTCTTGCAGTGCCAGCATCCCATATGGCTGCCGGTTCGAGTTCTGCTGCTCCACTTCCAATCCAGCTCTCTGCTATGGCCTGGGAAACAGCAGAAGATGGGTCAAGTGCTTAGGCCCCAGCATCCATGTGGGAGACCCAGAAGAAGCTCTTGGCTCCTGGCTTCAGATCAGCTCAGTTCCAACAACTGTGACTATTTGGGGAAGTGAACCAACTGATGGAAGACCTCTCTCTCTCTCTCTCTCTCCCTCCCACTCCCTCCCTCCCTCCCTCTCTCCCCCCCATCTGTAACTGTATCTCTCAAATAAATAAATAAATAATATCTTTTAAAAAATAATAATGGTTTGGGCTGGATTTTTTCTAGGTTGCTTGATGTCTTTTTTGGGTTACAGATTTTCCTCAAATATCTTAAATTAGATTAGAGTACTATATAACTAATTAGAATCTCTATGGGCATTTGTGGGCTTGTTAGTGGTTGGGCTTCACTTCTATCATTACTTTTAGGTCTTTTTGTTCCATTGGGTCAATTACTCAGATAAGACTTGCTAACCTCATGCCTAGAGCATATTAGTCTAGTTGTCAGCATTTGGGGAGTTGTATGAGGAAAGCCGAAAGAGTATCCTGCATTCACAATGGAGATTCCATCCTCTGGGTTAGCACAAAACCCTACCACCATTTGCTCCTGTTATCCACCAGTCTAGGATCCTTCTATTAAACCTTTTTGAGAGAATAAATACCCAGTCTTCCCTTGAGGTTACCAAGGGGCAAGTTCTCATATATAGGTGGTGTGAGGTAGTATCTGGGACTTTATTACTTCTTTTAACCAGTCTTATTTTCAGTCCCATCTTCATCATTAGTTTTAGGGTCACTGATGTCACTAGGTCATGAACAAATTTGCCTACTACTAGTATAAAGTTAAGTTTCTTGACTACCACATATTAGTACCCATTCATCTGTTGATTTAACCCTTGCTTAACTGTCTAGCCTTATCTCTCACTTCCATAACATATCACTTAGTGGTAGCAGTGACCATTGTGTATCTTAATGTAGGGTGCTTTTCCTGCCTGGAATGCATATCTTCTTCCCAAGCCAGCCTGCTGCTCACTAATTTGTTCTTTGAGACCCAACTGCAATAACTTCTTGACACTGAAAACAGAATTTGTCACCCCCTCTTTTGTGTCACCTATATTCCTTGATCACATCTCTATTGGAGATTTAACAACTGTTTTGTCTCCCCCCCCCCCCACCCCCCCCCGACTAATCTGCAAGTGCTTTAAGTGAAGGATGTTAGGTCCCAAGACCATTAGGACTATGTAAACCCAATCATTTTCTTTCTTTCTTTCTTTCTTTTTTTGACAGGCAGAGTGGACAGTGAGAGAGAGAGACAGAGAGAAAGGTCTTCCTTTTCCGTTGGTTCACCCTCCAATGGCTGCCGCGGTTGGCGCGCTGTGGCCGGCGCACCGCGCTCATTCGATGGCAGGAGCCAGGTGCTTTTTCCTGGTCTCCCATGGGGTGCAGGGCCCAAGCACTTGGGCCATCCTCCACTGCACTCCCTGGCCACAGCAGAGAGCTGGCCTGGAAGAGGGGCAACCGGGACAGAATCCAGAGCCCCGACCGGGACTAGAATCTGGTGTGCCGGCGCCGCAAGGCGGAGGATTAGCCTAGTGAGCGGTGGCACTGGCCCCCAATCACTTTCATTCAGCAGATACTGAATACATGTTGATTAAAAGACTTGGTAAGTATAGAAGGAGAAGTTTTAAGAATACATAAATAAGCAAAGTAAACTTAAACAGATGGAAATGAGCACAAATACCTTTTATTTTCTCAAAGGCGATGTCTTGATTCTTGTACACGCTTGCTTTACTCTGAGCTCCAACCCGAGAATTTCCTTTTAGCTGAGGCACCTCAGAGAGTGGTGAGCAAGCGATGATCAAAGGATTCAAGTGTGGCTCTGCGTTCTCTGCTTTTCCGCCTGTGGCTCTGTTAGTTGTCATTTTCTCCTCTAAGCAGCAAAGACCCACTGCATGTTTTGGAACAGGACAGTGAGATAGTCAAATTTTATTTTTAAAAAGATAAATCTATTGCTGCAAGGAAGAGACTAAAAGGCAGAGCACCTAGTTAGACCCAGATCACAGAATGCAACTTGGAATGAAGTAATCTCCATGGTAGGGGCAGAGACATATCTGTCAAACAACAGGCAAACCAGATGCCATGACTTTTTTTGTGATTGTATTAGAACAGCTGTTCAAACAATATTCATCTGGTATGTTTGCTTATTTATCCTTTGCTCAATATTGAATATCAGAGCCATTTTAATACTTCTCATCAAAATGAGGAAATGCTCTCATTTACAGCAAAATGGAAGGAACTGGAGGATATCATATTCAGTGAAAAAGGCCAATTACAGACAAGTACTGTGTGTTCTCCCTCACATGTCTGAACTGAAAAAACAAATAGAAAACCAACTGAAAAACATTAAAAAAACCAATATGGAATGGTGATTATTAAAGGTGGGAAGGTGTAGGAGTGCTAGAGGGAGCTTGGATTAAAAAAAAAAGAGGAAGCTGCATGTGGTTCATTAATTGTGACAAGTAATATACAAATATGAAAATCTACAGTTGACCCTAGGTCTTCTGACTTTTGGAAATCTCACCTCACATTGTGTTCAACATTAAATTGCTCTCCCATCCATCATTAAAGAGGAATACTAATGATGTAAAGATCGAATTGAGCTGGATTTGACTATTGAAAAATGACACATTTTTGGAGTTGACATCAAATATTCTGGAGGGCAGAATGACATGAAAAAACATGGGTAGGCCAAAATAGTCATTGCTTCTCTAGTACTAAAGAGTGCGGTACTGTTATAAGATCAGCAGATTCCAGATTTCCAGAAACGTGTGATTCCAGAGTATCCCTGAAGGCTAAGTGGTGCTTTGCATGCAGTGCAGCGTCGGGCTTTCTTTTCCTCCTTCCTGCCGTCTTAAACTTTCTCCGTGATGATGCTGTACGCAGATACATCCTTCTAGGAAAAATTAAATAATGTTGGAGACAATAAAAAATTTTAATAACAAAAGAACATTTTCCTGCAAAGCCTCACATACGGCACGCTGCCCTGCCTATTTGCTTCAGTTTCAATTGCGTGCATTTTGAGTCCATACCTGTGCTCTCATTCTAATGCAACCCTTGACACAGACTCATAGAAAAGGTCTGACTTATGAAACAATTGCTCAAAGCAACTGAAGTTACTTTACTCTTCTTTAACTTCTTTTTTCTATGTTGATTAGATCTCCAACTATGAAATCCTAAGCTTGAAGGAGATTATCTAATGTTGTGAGAAAAAAAAAAAAAGAAAAAGACACCTGGTAACTCGCATTTGTGCTCTGTGAAATCAAGCACATCTACAAGAAAACCGGGGCTTCCTTTTTTTCAGCTGAGAGAAACAAGGTTGTATTTCTTGTGGGATGTTCTTAGAGGTACCTGCACCTTGGAGGCCAGTTGCTGACGTCACAAACAAGATCAAACAACATTCTGCAAAGCACTGCATAGAGCGAAAGAAAAACTCCTATTATCTCTCTGTCAGGGAGTTCCCCAGGCAGAAGGAGAAGCTTGGCTGGCCTATTTTACTTTTAAAATGAGAAAGTAGGTAATTGGTAGAACTTCAATCTTTCAGCATCATTGTGAACAAAGTCTTCCTTTTTACAGAATTTAACTAAAACATTCTTTTGAACACCATGGTTTCCTTTACTTTTTCCACTATTAATTAAAAGATTTCTTTTTAAAAAGGCACAACTGTATTGCTTTTATATTTTAAACAATACATTGAATAGCATTTAGTACTGTTAATGACTGAGTTATGATATCAATTACTAAATTATCTGAGAGTATTTCTGAAAGACGTAATACTATTTGTCACCACACTAAATGACCTGGGATATCTCTAAATACTGTGACTTTTCTTTGTGGACCTTAACTGTCACTTAATACTATTGCATCTTCAAGAAAAATCTCAGAAATTAATGAGAGCCAAATAAGTGAGCAGGTACAATCAAGTTTGCATATCAGAAGAGTCAATATTTTTGGACATCAGTTATCCAAAGATTCATGTATTGATTCAATGTCTTCTCAGTGAAAATCTTAGAAATTGATAAGCCAATTCTAAAATTTACATGAAAATGCAGAAGAACTAAAATACCCAAGACAACTTAAAAAAAAAAAAGTAGAAGTAATAATGGAGAAAGTGGGCATCGTTGTCTGGTCCAGACTGGGCGGGTATTGTGGGGTAGTGGTTTAAACCTCTGTTTGGGACTCCTGCATCCTATATTGGAGTGCTTGGGATTGAGTCCCACCTGCTTCTTGATAGAACTTCCTGTAAAGTGCCTGGGAGGTGGCAGATGATGGCACATGTACTTGGGTCCCTGTCAACCACATGAGAGACCTGGAGTTCCTGGCTCTTTGCCTCAGCCTGTCCCAGCCCTGGCTGTTGTAGGCATTTGGGGAGTGAATCAGCATTTTGAAGAACTCTCTCCCTCTCTCTCTATCTGTAAATCTACATCTCTCTGTTATTATTCCTTTCATATAAATAAATCATTACAGGGGTTAGCGCTGTGGCGTAGTGAGTAAAACCACAACCTGCAATGCCGGCATCCTATATGGGCACTGGTTCGAATCCTGGCTGCTCCACTTCCAATCCAGCTCTCTGGTATGGCCTAGGAAAGCAATAGAAGATGTCCCAAGTCCTTGAGCCCCTGCACCCACATAGGAGATCCAGAGGAAGCTCCTGGCTCCTGGCTTCAGATCAGCACAGCTCTGGCCATTGTAGCCAATTGGGGAGTGAACCAGTAGATGGAAGACCTCTCTCTCTCTTTCTCTGCCTCTCCTTCTCTGTGTAACTCTGACTTTCAAATAAATAAATAAATAAATCTTTAAAAAATAAATAAATTATTACAAAATCCTCACAATTCCAATTATGGATAAAGATGCAGAGTAACAGGAATTCTCATTAATTGGTAGAGGGAATGCAAAATTGTGATAACACTTTGGAAATGTTTGACACTTTCTTAGAAAGTTAGACATGCATTTGACATTTTAAAAAATATTTATTTGTTTTCATTTATTTGAAAGGCAGGGAGACAGAGAGAGAGGGAGGGAGAGAGAGATTGATTCCATACTCTGATTCACTCTCTGAATGCTCCTCAGAGATAGGGCTGGACCAGGCTGAAGGTAGGAGCCTGGAACTTCATCCATTTTTGAAGATTGCTGCTTTGTTATTATATTGAATGTTCTTCAATTTAACTTTATCTCTTGCTCAATTACAATTACACTTAGGCTGTCCTTGAATGGGTCCACCATAAAATTTTTATTTGTCACAGTATTAATGATGTTAACTTATATCAGTAAGGTGATATCATCTAGGTCATCCACTGCAAAGTTACTAGTTTTCCCTTTGTAATCGATATGTGTTTTTTGAGAAAATTCTATGGGATTATGTGCATTTCCCATTCCTTATCAAACTTCCTATTTATTTTTGTTTATTTACATCAACATAGGCTCATGGGTTCCTATTTTATTTAACAGATTATATCACATTGTTACTATTGTTTATTTTAAATGTTAAAATTGTCTGCCTTCTGGCTGATGGGAGTCCTTCAATCTGATTTCTGTGTCCATTAATACAACTCCATCATGCTTTGGGCATGTCTTTGCATGTTGACATAACAAGATGTTCCAACCTCATTTTCCAACCCTAGCTGTGATGTCAGTAATCTCTCCAAGGAGTCTTTGTCCCTTTTAGTAGAGAATGATACCTGGAAAATATGATCTGGGAGCTAACTGTGCTCCTTATTGGAATGTTACTGCTCCCAGGCCTCTCAAACTACAAAGCTAGTGAGGAATACAGGTGTTTGTGTATGTGTGCGAATATGCGTACATGATTTCATCATATTTATTTCTCTATCATATATGTTAAAATCCATATTTTTATGCCAACACCTCCAGTTGCAATCCATCAGTGCCTGGTTCATTGTAGTTTTCTTTCTTTTTAAATTTATAATTCTCTTATCCAACAAAGAGAAACCAAGCTCCTATTATCCTTATTTGATCAACTTCCATCTTTGTAACCAGTATGCTGTTGCCACTGCCTTCATCACTGAATGGATCCCTTCTTGATGCCATCTGGGCTTAGATGTGCATCCTCAAGCTGAAGCTTTCTCTTGCCTAATAATTGACCCCCTGGCTCCTTTGTTGAGGTTACAAGGTTCAACATTGAGATGTCCCTCTTCATCTTGCCTGGGCACAGACATCATGTGCAGGGTCCCCCACCTATGTGGATGCCACTATCAACCTACTTACACTCTGACATTCACACCTGGATGTCTCCCGTGCAGACTGCCTCCTCATCCATCACTTGGCTCCAGTACCCACTACTACATGACCCTTTACTTCAATTCCTTCTGTATCTTTCTTGAACTTTGATATAACATGACCAAAGCAAGTTTAGGCTCCAGGTTCCCCAGAATCTCTTCAGGGCCACCATTAGAGGTAAGAATTCTGAATCATTTGGTTTTAACTGATCTTCAGTACTAACATGCCATATGTTATTTTACAATTGTTTTCCATGTGTAATAATAGATTATGCCACCACTTCTGAAAACTTTGTAACTCCCTATAGGGTCTAACAGAGTGAGTCCACAGAGTGGTCACCAGTCTGCATTCCATGCAAGCTACAACTTCAGAGAAAAAAAAAGTTGCACCGAGTCAAGAAGGGGATTTCCCTTCATACCAACTTTCTCTATCCCCTCTTTACCACCCTGACCTGATCCCTACCCCCAACCTCCGCCTTCCCCTAGATTCATTTGTATTGTTATTGCCTGAGGCATAAGTGAAGCTGAAGCCCTTGATTTACTGAAGGTATTGCATGCTGAGTAATACTTGCAGAGAGGCATGGGTTTCTGACACAGTTGCAGGAACCCAGCATGCTCTGCCATAGACAGAGTGCTCCTCTTTGGTCACGTCATAGGAGAACACTGGAATTTCCCTGTGATTCCAAAGGTGAGGACAAGCTGAAAAGAAAAAAGTGCACTTTTAACGGTATATATTCAAGGCTGTTATAAAATCACCAGAAATTTCAGCCTTACTTTCCCTTTTTAGTACTATATTAGTTCATTGTCTTTGAATGAACGTATCAAAAGGAGATTTGTCTTTTCCTGTCACATCATCTCTCCTGGCCTCATGACAGGATCATGAAGCTTTTATAGACACACCTTTAAATAGTCCTATGGTATGACTCCTTTTATATCTCAGTTTTTCTAAGATCAATAAAGGAACATTGTACAATGTGAATTAATGCTATAACTAGTACTCAAACAGTATTTTTACACTTTGTGTTTCAGTGTGGGTGCAAACTGTTGAAATCTTTACTTAATATATACGAAATTGATCTTCTGTATATAAAGATAATTGAAAATGAATCTTCATGTGAATAGAATGGGAGAGGGAGCGGAAGATGGGAGGGTTGCAGGTGGGAGGGAAGTTATGGGGGGGGGAGCCATTGTATTCCATAAGCTGTGTTTGGAAATTTATATTTATTAAATAAAAGTTAAAAAAAATAAAGGAACAACGCATTGAGGCTACTGAAACAGATGCTGACTTGGCAAAAAATTTTCTTGTTATTATTCTAATATATTGATTCAAATGTATTAAATTACATATTGATTTTGTTTGGTAATCATGCTATTAAGATATTGAAGGGATTTTTTTATTGAGTAAATGGCACTTTTATTTTCTAGAGTGTATTATCTTAACTGTTGAGATGCAATTGATCACATAAAGCTGTACGGATTTAATGTAAACACTTTGATGAGTTTGAATATAAACATTCACTCAAAAACCTATCACCTCAATCAATGCCATAAACACAATGGTCACCAAGTTTCCCCTGCCCTCTTTATTTATTATTACTACTGTTATTTTGGGATAAGAACACTTACCATAATATCTCTCCTTTAGAAAAATTTTACATATACGGTATAATATCATTAACTAAAGCAGATCTTCATTTCTCTATAGTATATCTGTATGAATCACTTATTTTCCATAATTGAAACTTTCAACAGACATCTCCTTGGGTCTCCCTTCTTCTAAATACAACCACCTTCTGATTATTTGTGTATAGTCTTTCTCCACGTTTATCAGAACTTTTTTTCTTTTCACTTTAACTACTGTGTTGTATGACTACCTTATATATTTTCTGTATTATCCCTTTATCAGGTAAATGGTTTGCAAATATTTTCCCCATATTTCTTCCTTTTTCTTTTTCTTGAAGTTGCAGAGCCTAGAGTAAGTTATGAGTAGAACATAATATGGAATCTAGGCACAACTTTAGAGGACTTCAAAATTTAACTTTATTTTAAAAAGAAGGTGATGTTTACCAGTTGAATATATTTTATTCAAGAAATGTTTATTGATGATTTGCTATGTGTAAGTAATTATCTTGGGGTTAGGAATAGAAAAGGGAATGTGGAGCAAAATGAGACAAACTCCCTTCCTCTACTAACTTCATAGTTCAATGGAGTAGGGAACAATTAAATATAAAACTAATGAGATATAATTAGTACTAGAGACATGTTGTATTACAAGTAAATAGGAAGGAGAAATTAATTTCCTCAATTAGACGGTTCATGAATTCTCCTATGGCAGGTCAAAGTCAGAAAGAATTGGAGTATTAAGAATTCAGGGAAGGCTGAGCAGGAGGATAGGACTATAGCATAGACTCCACAGGGGGATATAGTAGAAATTAATTCTGGTAAGGCACTTTTGGACTAGATCAAATATCTTGGGTCCTCAATTGAGGAGTTTAGACTTTATTCTAATAATAGAACGAGATTCAGAAATGTGATGTGAGCTGATTAGAAGTTTGGAGACTGAGTGGTGGAGGGGTAGGGGTTTGTGTCATAAAGTCAGTTTCATTAGTGTTCATCCAATTATTTATTCCACAAACACTTGTCCAGAACTCTGTAAGTGTTGGTGATATTCAGTATAAGATCTGGCTTTTGTCATTGTAAAGCCTCTGGCTTAACAAGGGAGATAGAGCCATGTAATCAGTGGTAGCATGAGGGAGATTTAAGCTGGACAGATGATGCCATCGAAGTGAAGAAGAATAGATTTTTGTGCATGTAGCAGTGGGAGCATGAGGGAGATTTAAGTTAGACAGATGATGCCATCGAAGTGAAGAAGAATAGATTTTTGTGCATGTAGCAGGGATCAACAGGATCCCTCAATGAGATCCATAAATGAAAGTAAGAAGAAGTAGAAATTGTTATTTAGTTAAGAAGTGTATATTCCCAGAACAAATTAATGTCACTGATTTGACATTGTAAGCCTATATGTAAATATAAAGGTACATTTATGCTAACATGGCTATACAGTTATTAGATCCATAATAATAGCATTCCTAATCTGAAGCTTTTCTCTTTTCTCTGATCTTGAAATATAATGCAGCCAGATCAAATAGTTGGGAGGGAAGGGAATTTGATCCTAGACAAGGCCCAATTGCAGAAAGGGACTAAACTTGGAGCAGGCAGTGAAAGTACAGATAAAGAAATATTTTGCTGCTGGTAGAATGAAGAACATGAAATAGGCAACCAGGCATAGTTTGAATAGCAGGTTCACTTAAAGGAACAGCAGTACTGAAGAATGGATATATGGAGGGACCCAGCAATGGGAAATATTTGCGGACTTAGACCAAGTAGACCATAAATGTTTAAAAGATTTTGGGATTATGTATTAGTCATGTCTTAGTAAAGTAAAACCAATAAAATGTGACTTAGGAAACAAAGACATGGTCTTTATGTAGGAATTCTGGGAAAAACCCCAAAGATTATCTCTGAAACTGCTCACAGATGTGCAAATATATATATTTATATGTCTGATTTTTACATGTTCACTAAAATATAGGCTTTGGATGCCAGGAGTCTAACTGGATTTTTTTCCTCAATAACTATTATCATGTTTTTGATAATACAAATATAGACTTAATCTGGGGAAAAGTACTTATCAAAATTTGTAGAGAGTAGAAATTTCCCCAGATCAACCACCCCTTAATCATTAGTCACCAGCAAATCAATACAATTTTTGTAGTTTTAATGAAAGTAAAATAATACTATTAAAGCTATTAAAGTTTTGTAACTTTGAGTCTTTTTTGTCAGCTCTTAGAGATGGTTTTCAGTTTTCATCTTTTTTCTTACCAAGTGAACAGATATTGGTATTTCATAGTATACAGATTAATGACGTTATTTTAACAAATTCCCAGTGATGAATATTTGAAATATTTCTGGTCTTTCCTCTTAGGCAGGGGGCAACTCACATGGCTATGTGCGTGTGCACATGTGTATGTGTGTGATAGTCATGAATATTTCTGTTGGATATATGCTTAAGAGTCAAATCATCTCCATTTCTAAAAATATATACATACATATAACAGATATATTGTCAGACTACCCTAGGATGGCTGTTAAAGGAGCTAAACAAGTACCTGGATCAGGAGCTCTCAACCTGGATTGTATTAACTGTAGATCTATTCAGACTGCCCGTGAACTGCAATAGGGAAAATCCATATTAATTTTCTTTGAGCGCTAAACTGAAATATAGTGTTTTCTTCAATTCTGAATGACAACAGCAAGCCACCATAAAATTAGTAGTTCTGTGGTTTGGTTGCTAATAGAGATCATAAATGTTGTCATTGTTTTTGCAAGAATTTGAAATATTGTATAATTTGCCATTGCTTGAAAATTATGTTCATTATGATTCTTGCTAGTGTAACTTATTAATTTATTAGTAAAGAAGAAAAATTACCTCATGGACTATATATTTTGATAAATATATTTCTATGTAATTTGGTTTTTGGTCATTTTATGTAGTTTATGTTGTATTTTTTTTCTTTTTGACAGGCAGAGTAGAGAGTGAGAGAGAGAGAGAAACAGAGAGGAAGGTCTTCCTTTCCATTGGTTCACCCCCCCAAATGGCTGCTATGGCTGGCGTACTGCGCCGATCTGAAGCCAGGAGCCAGATCCGAAGCCAGGAGTCAGGTGCTTCCTCCTGGTCTCCCATGCGGGTGCAGGGCCCAAGCTCTTGGGCCATCCTCCACTGTACTCCCAGGCCACAGCAGACAGCTGGCCTGGAAGAGGAGCAACCGGGACAGAATCTGGCGCCCCAACCAGGACTAGAACCTGGGGTGCTGGTGCCGCAGGCAGAGGATTAGCCTATTGAGCCGTGGCGCCGGCCACTAGTTGTATTTTAAAAAATATTATTGATAGATGATCCATAGCCCTCATGGGACTGTCAGAATTTGTGGCCCAAAAAAATTCATATTCCCATGACTTAGAGATGTAATATAAAAAGTGAGAATTTTAATTGTAAGGGAAAACACTGAATAGTGCTATAATATGCTGGACAGCAGTATATTAACCATTTAATTCTCCCAACAACTCAACTAGAGAGGTAGCCTGACTATTTTCATTCTTATAGGGAAAAAAACCTTAAGCACAAAGAGGCCTATCATCCAAAGTCACACGGCTTAGTTGTGAAACTAGGCCAGAAACTTAACAGTACATGTCATGATTCATGTATGTGCTCAGTAACCTAGATGTCTGAGAAATGACTTTGCATATGTCATATGGTGAAGTAAGTTACTTCACCAGGCCTTCCAGACCTTGCAGCCTGACCTGAGCAGCACGGTTTCTCACATGTGCCTTTACCTACTCTCTTTTAGCAGAGTTGGGGGTAGGATACACAAAGGAACTAATCGAATCATAGACCCTTGATCCTGAACCTGGTTTAAAACTTCCTACTTACAGTGGTGTCGTGTACTCAATGCATTTATCCACACATATTTTTAAACATTTATTTGAAAGAGAGAGAGAGGGAGAGAGAAATCCCTCCTATCCACTGGTTAACTCCCCAAATGTCCAGAACAGCCAGGGCTGGGTCAAGCCAAAGCCAGGAATTCAGAACTCAGTCTGGTGCTCCCATGCGGATGGCAAGAGCCCAAGTGCTTTAGCCATCATTCGCTGCCTCCCAGGACATGCATCAGCAGGAAACTGAATCAGAAGCAGGGTAGCTGACATTCTAGCCAGCACTCGTGTATGGACACTGGTGTTGCCAGGAGTGACTTGATCTGCTGTGGCAGAACACCAGCCCTCACACATACCTCAAATTCCTAGGGTACCAGCCACTCGCTCAGGCCTTGGGAATGCAGAGTGTATCAGAAAGAGGCAGTTCCAGCGTGTCCTGGATCTTGCATGTTGGCAAGGAAAGTGAGACACAAACTGTACTTAGAGAAAGAAAGAAACAAGATCTCTCCATAGAGACTAGCGCTATGAGGGGATCACACAGAGTAAGGGGATAGGGAGTGACATGAGTGGGGTGGTTGAGGAAAGTTCTAGCGTGGCGTGCCCCGAGGCTGACTCTAGTGATCCGGTGGTTCCCAGCACCAACATCTAAGGACAGTGAGCACATCACAGCTGGATGTCTGGAAAGGTCATGAGAGGGGAGGGGTGGGTAGCAAAGCAGTGTGCTTTGAGTCTTCTTTCCTTATTCTCCAGCAGACATTACTCACCACCGGTCTTTGCCTGTGAATGGCTGGCATCAGGAGTGCTATAGTGAGCAACAAATCCTACCTCCTATGCCTGGCTCCCTGCTTTGCAGGTGCACCCTTTCCCACCACATCATGCAAGTATTGTCCTCTACAGATTTTCACGTTGCTCTTTCCTCGCCCAGATACTGTGGAGGAAATACCTGGAAGGAATAAGGTTACAAAGAGAGGTACTGCACAGCACACTGCTACTCCCAGCAGCCACACTCACCTCCAGAAAAGTGAGTCTGTCCGCAGTTTTGAGTTTCAGTTCTACTATGTTGTCTCACCATTGACTAGTTTTAGGCTAATAGAGAGTGAATTGTCTTTAGTGAGTCCTTCTACTGTAAATCTGAGAAGAAAAAAAAGAAGATTCCAGTGCAGAGGGCAGGGAGTGGGCTTGAACTCTTTAGAACTGTCAACATAGTTTCAAGTTTGCAGGCGGTCGGTAGGGGCTGGGGGAAAAGGTGCTGAGCAGCTTCTCAGGGGGACACATCTTCCGGAGTGGGTTCTCACCTTTCTTGGGAGTGCCCTGAATGAGCTGTCAGTGGAGACACAGACTCTCTGTGGTTCATAAAAGCCTCAAGACAACTCAAAAGGGAAAGGAGCTCCTCCCTGAGTCTCAAACTAACATTAGAACATTTTCTGCCTTTCTAACACACAAACCTCCTCCACTTTCCATGCAAATTTTCAAAGGGTCATCTTTAGTGCCTTTATGATACAATTGTACACAAGCCAAGCTAATTTTATTACTGGAAGTGAAGCCTTCTGGGAAATACCATCCCTGGCCATCTGCTACAGCCCCCAAATTATGCGTGGTACTCCTAATGTGTGGGAAATGCTCCTTTGGTTGTCTGTTCCAGCCATCTCAGATCACCTCTTGATGGCTGCTTGGAATTCTTTGAAGATTGGGGTTGGGTGATGGAAACTTGTTCACAATTCCAGGTGTATAAGTCTCACTGGAGGGCAAACATGAACTTCAAAAACTGTGGTTTATATAATTTTTTTAAAAAGTGAAGAATAGACTTTGATGGAGTTGGGGAAAGGCCCTGCCAAGCAGGAGGAGAAGGGACAAAGAACCCTCAAGAAGGTAAAGATCTGAACATACCACTGATGCACCAGAATTACCCCTGTGCCTAAAGCCCCGTCTAGTCGGGCAGAAAGATCCTGCTGTTACTGGAGAAATTTGCAGGGTTCTTGTGTTCGAGCAAGAAAGAATTCAGGCGTGAGACAGAGAGTAGTGGGAGGTAAAATAGCAAGGTTTATTAGGGAAGGGACATCCGTAAGGACAGATGGGCACCTCTCCAGACAGAGCCTGAGAGACTGGGGGGTGGGGTGAGGTTGCATGATTGAGTAGAGAGATTACACCTGACCAGTTCAGGTGGGCGGCCCAGCAGAGAGGCAGAGGGCTGAGCGCACCCAGTCCGGTTGAGGCCCCACCTCTGCTCCTCTTGGAACAAAGGGCTTTTTGGATGTAAATAGAAAAACTTCTATCTGAGTTTTTCCCTGAAGGTGTCAGACAGGAAGAAGCCTAGCTGGCACCATCCTGAGTTTGGAGGAAGGGTGAGCAAGACCCCCTGGATAATACGGATCCAGATCCAGAGCAGGGTGTTTGAAATGCAGATACTGGGCTGCATCTGGGAGAAGGGGCGGGGACCCCCACTAGGCAGGTTATTGGGTAGAAGGGGGCAGGGCAGGATGCGAAGGCCGGGCTGCCCCTGAAACTGTCAGGATGACTCTGAGATGCAGATGCATATGCTGGACATAGATGTCTTCTCTTTAGGCCTTTATGTCACACACACATAAGCTCATAACTGACTTCCTACCTAACACTGCTTGGTCTCCTTCCTATTCATTTCCATGTAGTCCAATTACCCACAAAAATGTAGACTAGTCTTGATCTCCTTAGAAATGGTTTTATATATTTATGATCAAGTCAAAGATCAAGAGGTCAAGTGATTCTGAGTTTTCAGTTCATACCTAAGGATACCTAATAAATGCTTATTTATTTTTGAATACCAAGGAAGATATTTGAACACAGGTGCTGAGACAATTAAAAATAGTTTCAGGGTTTCCAGTTAAGTGCTCAGCAGCAATACCATGCCTATCTTATTGGTAGTATTATAGCTAAGCCCAAGTGATGTTTTGATTTTATTTTGCACTGCAATAATTCATTTAGATAACAAATTTATGCACATCACATCATTGATAAATAAACAAAAGATACCAAACTTTCTGAGCTTTAAAGCGTATTAATGAGCATATATAACTTAATAGAGTTGAAATGTTAGAAATCAATTCAGACAATAGGTCAGATGCATTTCTTTTAATGTATCTGCTCTCACCACAGTGTCTTATCTTAGAGGCTTGGTAAGTTCTCTCTGTATCTATCTTCTTGGTTGGCTGTGCTGGTCCAACACCCTTGGTTCATATTCTCAGGCTGCTAAAGTTCACAAAGCAATATCTCAGTGTGCTTTGCCCTACTTATATATTTTCAAAAACTTCCCACCATGCTAAATTACTTTCCCCTCTTTTCCTGCTGTGTTTCAGCAAACATCAGTGTAGCAAGGTCAGTGGCATTGGATATCTTTGTGTTTGCCTATAGACTAACTGCTTTCCCAAGGATAATCAATTATGAATTTTTCAAGCTGTGCTAAAATCCTATGCCTATAAAAAGCATTAACTGGGACATAATCACTTCATAAAGTGTAAGTAGATCTTTCACCCAGCAAATAGTCCATAAAACATTCTTAAAATGACTAATATACCTGTACCTTTAAGGAACCCTGAAAAAATCAAAGTTCAGGTTATCATTTTTTTATTTTTTTATTTTTATTTTTATTTTTTTGACAGACAGAGTGGACAGTGAGAGAGAGAGACAGAGAGAAAGGTCTTCCTTTACCGTTGGTTCACCCTCCAATGGCCGCCGTGGCTGGCGCACTGCAGCTGGCGCTTCGCGCTGATCCGAAGCCAGGAGCCAGGTGCTTCTCCTGGTCTCCCCATGGGGTGCAGGGCCCAAGCACTTGGGCCATCCTCCACTGAATTCCCGGGCCATAGCAAAGAACTGGCCTGAAAGAGGGGCAACCGAGACAGAATCCAGCACCCCGACCGGGACTAGAACCCGGTGTGCCGGCGCCGCAAAGCGGACAGGTTATCATTAATGAGACTCTAAGTAAAGCCAGTAAGGAGAGTTTTAAAAATTCACCAGTACTTCCTACAGCCAGGAAAGAGGATGTTTAAAGACATTTTAAGAATAAGTCTTGATTATAAATGAAACAAGGCAATAAAAAATAGTGACCTGGTTATCTGTACTAAAATAAATTATTTAGGCAGCAAATCTAAGGAGGGCCAGGCAGCATACACGATGAAAGAAAATGGAGGTGCTAAAAAAGTTTGACTTGGTTTTTGAAAGCATAGAAGAAAATGGAAGTGTTTGCATATTTACTAAGTAATAGCCATAGAATGAAAGGGCTGGAAAAGACCTTGGAGAACTTATCACAACGCCTTCATTTTACTGATGAGGAAACTGAGGGAATTTGCAACAGCAAGGTCAGGTCTTGTGACTGCAGCCCAGGTTGCTTACTGAGTACATCACTGGATCTCTTTCTGGTTGTCCTTTCCAACCAACTTTTGACTTTGCTATCTTAATTTCATGTTAATGCTCCTTTGATTTTCAGTTCCCAGGCCAAGTAACTTAGAAATAAATTCAAACAAGAAATTCGACCTGATGTCCCTATGCCTGATTCCTGGGTACTGAAGATAGTTTAAAATATAACGGATTTGGGTCTGGCACTGTGGCAGAGCAAGTAAAGCTGCTGCCTGCAGCACCAACATCCCATATGGGCACCAGTTCTAGTCCCAGCTGCTCCACTTCCAATTCAGTTCTGTGTTATGGCTTAGGAAAGCAGTAGAAGATAGCCAAAGTCCTTGGGGCGTTGCACCATGTGGAAGAACTGGAAGAAGCTCCAGGTTCCTGGCTTCAGATTGGCCCAACTCTGCAACTCTGGCCATTGCAGCCATCTGGGGAGTGAACCAGCAGATGGAAGACCTCCCTCTCTTTCTCTCTCTCCCTTCCCCACTGCCTTTCAAATAAATAATTCTTTTTTTTTTTTTTTAAATAGTAATGGGTTTAGAGCTAGAGGAGTTAGGTCCCTATTACCCATTAGCCATGCTGAAAAATCAGTTACCATTATGAACATAGCTTTCTTAACTATTTGTGTGCATAATTTGTTATCCATACATACTCTAAAGACCAGTAGGATCAAGTAAAAGGTAAGTAATTACTAGAGTAGAAATTTTAGTGGAATAGGAATTTCTCTGAGCTTTACCAACTCACATTCTTACCATATCATGCCCATTACTGAACCCTGTATAAAATTATCTCAGTTGTAAGATTTATTTTATTTGAATTATCTGGAATAGGAAAATTGTTAGCAAGTGGAAGCAGATTAATGGAGGGGGAATGGACAAAGCATCCTGAATAATTGTGAATTGTTTTTCTAGGGTGATGAAAGGTTTTAAATCTCAGAGAAATGGTGATTGTAACATTGTGAATACACTAACTGCCCCCTGAACTGTGCACTTTAAAGTAGGTAAATGTATGTTACTTGAATTTCATCTCAGCTTTTAGAAAATGAGCATAGGAACCCAAGCATGGTCAAATCTAATCGTTTCATTCGGTCTCCCTGAAGAGCAGGACAACAATCCCAGTTGCTTATGTAAGCGCTGAAGGACCTTCACAACTTGTTCTGAATTCATATCCACCCCTCATCTCCATCACTTTTCGACTCCTCTACACTCCATCTGCACTGTTGGCTCAACATCGTGTAAACAGTGGTTCCTTCATAATTCTGCTCTGAAATGCTCTTCGCCCTCTTTTTTTTCTTTTTTAGCATTTCAAGAAAAAATTTCTAAAACATCCATTAAAATTGCACGCAAACCATGAAATACTTAGGGATACATTTACAACTTATATGTAAGATTCTATACTGTGGAAGTAAACATTACTGAGAGAAATAAAAGAAAACATAAATAAATGAAAAGATAGAGTGTCCATAGTATGATATTCTGTATAAATAACTTGCATAGAGGTGCTGGTAGGCTCCGAACACAAAGAAAAGAAAATGAAAGTCGGCTTGCCTGGTATAGTTGGTTTAATCTATGTGTATGTGTGAAAACATTGCATAGCATCCCTTAAAAATGTGTGAGTATTGCATGTGAATCCATGTAATTCCCACATTAAACAAACATTGCACTCTTGGGATAATTCCCACTGGGTTATGAAATGCCGTAGTGCCTCTTATCTGCAGAGATACATTCTGAGGTCCTCAGTGGATGCCTGAAAACGCAGGAAACACTGAACACTATATGAAGACACAGCAGTGCCTCAACAGACAAACTGATAATGAGATGGCTACTGAAGTACTAGCAGGCAGGGAGTGTGTACAGCATAGATATGCTGGACAAAGGGACATTTCCCATCCAGGCTGTGAGATTTCATCATGTTACTCAGAACAGAATTTAATTTAAGCATGATTTTTTTATTTCTGGAGTTTTTCAGTAAATATTTTCAGACTGTGGTTGATTACGGGTAACCGAAATTGCAGAAACAGAAGCTGCAGTTAAGTGAGCACTATTTTATAATCCCTTTTGTAAGAAATGCTATTTTTATTATGCAATCCTCCTTATTACTATCTTTACACTTGTTGAGAAGAATGGAGGCAAAATACTTTTGTGTTCCATTTTGTTGTTCTGGGTCTTTGTAGAATTTAACTTTTATTTTATTTTTTTTTAATAACGCTTTTATTTAAAGAATATAAATTTCCAAAATACAGCTTATAGATTACAATGGCTTCCCCCATAACTACCCCCCCACCCGCAACCCTCCCCTTTCCCACTCCCTCTCCCCTTGCTTCACATCAAGATTCATTTTCAATTCTCTTTATATACAGAAGATCAATTTACTATATATTAAGTAAAGATTTCAACAGTTTGCCCTCACATAATTTAACTTTTAAATTAATTTTACAGGTTCATGGAATTCTCTGTGATATTTCAGTACATGTATACAATGTAGGTTAGGTTTGCTAGTATTTTTTTAGGATGTTTACATTGATATTTATAAGAATACTAGTCAGCCGGCGCCATGGCTCAATAGGCTAATCCTCTGCCTGCAAGCTGGCACACTGGGTTCTAGTCCCAGTTGGGGCGCCAGATTCTGTCCCGGTTGCCCTTCTTCCAGGCCAGCTCTCTGCTGTGGCCCGGGAGTGCAGTGGAGGATGGCCTAAGTGCTTGGGCCCTGCACCCCATGGGAGACCAGGAGAAGCACCTGGCTCCTGCCTTCAGATCAGCGCAGTACACTGGCCGCAGCGGCCATTGGAGGGTGAACCAACGGCAAAAGGAAGACCTTTCTCTCTGTCTCTCTCTCTCTCACTGTCCACTCTGCCTGTCAATAATAATAATAATAATAGTCTGTACTTTTATTTCTTGTGATGATTTTCTGATGTGGTTAGCAGGTTGATGTTGACCTCATGGAGTAAGCTGGGAAATGTACAATTCACCAATGAAGCTTCATGTTCATGGGATTTTCTTTGTGAGAATTTTCTTTCAAAATTAGTGATTCAGTCTCTTATTCCAGATCCATTCAGATACTTTATCTTTTCATGAGTTAGTTTTGGTAAATTGTGTAATTGATGAATTTGTTATTTCCTTTAATTTCTCTCATTTAATTTTATACAATAGTTCATAATACTCCCTTTTGATCCTTTAGTTTCTGTAAAGCTGAAAATGGTGTCCCCTTCTTGATTACTGATATTAATAATTTAATTTTGCCTTCTGAATTTCTCAGTCACTCAAGCTAATGCTTTGAATCAACTTTTCATTTTATTACTTATCCTATTGTTTACATCACTTTCATTTACCCTAATCTTTTTTTTTTAAAGATTTTATTTATTTTATTTGAGAGGTAGAGTTACAAACAGTGAGAGGGGGAGACAGAGAGAAAGGTCTTCCATCCGCTGGTTCACTCCCCAAATGGCCACAATGGCTGGAGCCGTGCCAATCCGAAGCCAGGAGCCAGGAGCTTCTTCAGGTCTCCCACACGGGTACAGGGGCCCAAGAACTTGAGCCATCTTTTACTGCTTTCCCAGGCCATAGCAGAGAGCATGATTGGAAGAGGAGCAGCCAGGACTACAACCAGCACCCATGTGGGATGCAGGCACCGCAGGCGGAGGATTAACCTACTGTGCCACAGTGCCGGCACCTGCCCTAATCTTTATCTACTGCTTATTTTGAGTTTAGTGTACTTGCCTATTTCTAGTTTATTAAGATGAAAAATTAGGTTATTGTTCTGGGATCCTTCTTATTTGATTAAAGTAGGTATTTAGTGCTGTAAGTTTTCCTTTGAGTACTTCTGCATCTCAAAAGTTTTTATATGATATATTTTTGTTTTTGTTTATCTAGAAATTTTCTAATTTGCCTTGATACATATTTTCCTTGGTTTTAATTTCTAATCTAATTTTAGTTTGGTCTGGGAATATTTTTTAGAAGATTTTACCTTTTGAATTCATTGAAGCTTGTTAATGGTCTATAGTTCAGTCTACACTGGAGAATGTTTCATGTGCATTGAAGAATATGTTTTCTTCTATCATTGAGTTAAAAGTTGCACAGGTATTTGATGGATTTAGTTGTTTTATAATGTTAATTACTAATTCCTTGTTGCCCTTTAACCTAATTGATTTATTATTATTATTCTCTCTGGCTCTGTTGTTAAGAAAAATAATAGATAGTCCTGATGGAATAACCCTTTGATCATTAACTTCTCTATTGTCACTAGTAATATTTTTTTTTAAATTTTTTTTTGACAGGGAGGGTGGACAGTGAGAGAGAGACAGAGAGAAAGGTCTTCCTTTGCCGTTGGTTCACCCTCCAATGGCTGCCGTGGCCGGCGTGCTGTGGCCGGCGCACCGTGCTGATCCGATGGCAGGAACCAGGTGCTTTTCCTGGTCTCCCGTGGGGTGCAGAGCCCAAGGACTTGGGCCATCCTCCACTGCACTCCCGAGCCACAGCAGAGAGCTGGCCTGGAAGAGGGGCAACCGGGACAGAATCCGGCGCCCCAACTGGGACTAGAACCCGGTGTGCCGGCATCGCAAGGCGGAGGATTAGCCTAGTGAGTCGCAGCACCGCCCACTAGTAATATTTTGTTTTGTCTTATTTCAAAGGTTATTCAGTCTGACAGGTATAACCACTGAACTTGCCTCTGGTCAGTACTGCATGATATATCTTTTTTATCTTCTCACTTTTAACTTAATTCTATTAATCTAATTTATGTCTCCTGTCAACCATATAGAGTTGGATCTTGTTTTTTCTCATATAATCTGATGTACTCTACCTTTTGATGCTCTTGATTAGATTGTATTAATCCATTGATATTTAATGTCATTGATGGTTGGATTTATTCTGTCATTTTTCTCTTTATTTTCCATATGTTTTGTCCCTCCCCCATTTGTTCCTCCTCAGTTATTTTTGTTATGTTAAGGGTTATTTTCTAATACAACATTTTAAACACCTTAATGACTATAAATTGTATTTTTTGAATTAACTTCTGAGTGATTTCTCTAGATGTTATGATGTGCTCTTAATTTATCAAATGTACTTTATGCTAATTAATAAATTTTATTCTTATAAAGCTCTATTTCCTTTCTTCCATTTTTGTGCTATCATTGTTATGTATATTATCATTCTAAAAGTTACAAACCTGAGAAACCTTATTATAACTATTACTTGTATAATCTTATATCTACTAAAGAAGCTTAGAGAAGGGAGAGTAAGTCTGTTTTTATAGACTGTCATATTAATCTTATTTTTTACATTCATTTCTGTAGCTTCAGATTACCATCTGATGTCATTTCCTTACTTTCTTCCTGCCCATAACTTTTGTGCTAATTTATCAAACATTTCCATATATTATAGGGACCAAATACAATTATATAGTTTTGTATAGTTTTAGTTTAGGTTTAGTTCATATAATAACTATATATATATATTTATTTATTTATTTGAAAGGCAGAGAGATGGGGCAAAGAGAAAGAAAGGAGAAGTCTTTCATCTGCTGCTCAGAGAGAGAGAGAGAGAGATCTTCCATCTGCTGGTTCACTCCCCAGATAGTTGCCATGGCCCAGATGGGCCAGACTGAAGCAAGGAGCCAGAAACTCCATCCATGCCTCTCTCATGGATGCACTACCCAAGCCTTTGAACCATCTTGCACTGCTTTCCCAGATGCGTCAGCAGGGAGCTGGATCAAAGTGGAGTAACCGGGACTCTAATCAGGACTTACAATTAGTTATTAAAACAGTTAAGATTAGAAAGGTCAGTCTTTTATGATCATCTTCATAATTACCATTATCAGACTTTTTATTCTTTTTTAAAGAGATTTATTTATTATTGAAAGGTGAAGTGACAGAGAGAAGTGGGGAGAGAGATTTTCCATTGCTGATTCACTCCCCAAATCACAGCAAAATCCAGGTCTGGGCCATGTTGAACCCAGGAGCCAGAAACTTCATCCAGGTCTCCTATGTGAGTGGCAGAGGCCCAAGTTTGTGGACATCACCTGCAGCCTCCTGGGGTCTGCATTGGTGGAAACTGAATAGGAAGTAGAGTAGCTGAGACTTGAACCACCACTCTGATACAGGATGCCAGCTTAGCAAGAGGCAGCTTAACCTGCTGTGCCAAAATGCCAGCCCCAGAACTTTTTATTTTTTCATGGTGTGTTACCAGAGATCTCCAGAGAAAGGTAACCACTAAGGCACACATAGATATATAGAAAAAGACTTGTAATGAGTGTTTGGTACATAGGAGCATGGTGGCCAAGAAGTCTTTGAATCTGCTGCAAGCTCTAGGCTCAGGAAAGCTAGTGATGTGGTTCCAGTCCAAAGCGGAAAGCCTAAGAAGTAAGCTAATAAGTAGCCTAAGAAGTAAAAGCCCCTCCTGAGTCCAAAGGTCTAAGAATAAGGGGCACTGATGTCTGAAGGCAGAAGAGGAATGGTCCAGATCAAGCAGAGAGTGCAAATTCTTCCCTTTTCCCACCATTTTAGCTCTTTGTACCTAAAGGTACAAAATCCACCTAAAGGTTGATTTCATGATACCCATCGACATCGGTGAGAGTGATCTTTCCTCCTCAGGCTACTAATTTAGATGCTAACTGCTCCTGCAACACCCTCACAAATGTACCCAGACATAATGTTTTACCAGCTATCTGAGTGTCCCTTAGCCCAGTCATATTGATATTTAAAATTAACAATCACATGTGTGGATTTGAGTTACTACTACCTTGTCGCATTGATTTCAGCCTGTGAACTGGCCTTATGGTAGTTCTTGCAAGTTAGTCTGCTAAAGACAAATTCTCATGCTTTTGAAAATCTGAGACTATATTTTGTGTTCATTTTTGAAATGATCTAAACTTGATCCAAGCTTTTTGGTTGAGAGTTATTGTTATTTGCAGCTTGATTTTACTTGCAGCACTTCGAATATGTCACCCCACTGCCCTCCATTGTTTCGTTGGAACAAAGGCCTCAGGTATTATTGAGGTTACCTCATATATCAAAGTTGTTTTTGTCTTACTGCTTTCAGAATTTTTCTCTTTACCCTAAGATTTCAACATTTGTGTGTGATTTGTAAGGGTGAGAATCTGTGCTCATTCAAGTTGAGTTTGTAGAACTTCTTGTATATGTGTACTGTTTTCCATTAATATGAGCTTTAAACATTTATTTATTTATTTTTAATTTTATTTAAGTTATACAAGTTTCATATATTTCCTGTACACAGGTTTAGGAACATAGTGAGACTTCCCACCTTACACACCCTCCTGTCCACGTCCAACCTTTCTTCCTCCTCCTTCTCCCATTCACACTCTTAATTTTTACTAAGATCTATTTTTGGTTTACTTAATGATCATAAAGTTAACCCTACACTAGTAAAGGAGCTAATCAAATAGTATAAAGCAAAAAAAGAGAGAAAACTGTTCCTTAACATAAGAGACAAGGGCCATAAAAATCATTGACTCTCAAAATGTTTTTTTCACTCTAATACATTACATTTTAGGTACTCTGTTAGTTACCTCGGATCAGGGAAAACATATGGTATTTGTCTTTTGGGGACTGGCTTATTTCACTAAGTATAATGGTTTCTTTTCCAGTCATTGTTTCTTTGAGTCATTATTTCTTTTCTGCCCCTCTCTTTTTCTCCTCTTCTCCTTCCTAATTAAGCACATTTTAGGGTACTTAATGCATTGCAAATTTGCCTGAACTTTCATTTTTCTTCATTCATTTTTTTCTGTTACTCATATAATCTCTACAAATCCATCTTGAAGATTATTGATTTTTTTCCTTTGTTTCAAATTTATTGTTGATCCTTTCTAGTAAATTTTTCATTTTAGTTTTTATATTTTTATTACAAAATTTCTATTTCATTCTTTTATATAATCTCTTTTTTCTCTTTTCAATGAGTCATTGGCATCCTACCTTCTGTTAATTCTTTACAAATGACTTTGTTAAGTTTTTAATGCATTCAGAATGGCTTGTTTGAAGTAATTATCTGCTTAGTGGACCATCTGTGTCTCTTCAAGGAAACTTTCTATCGCCTACTTTTCCCTCCCATATGTGAGTTACCATTTACTATTTATGTGTCTTACAAATTTTGCTTAAAAGATGGACACTATAAATAATATAATGTAGTAATTCTGGTTAGTGCTTCACAACCCTAGTCCCAAGGAGTTGTCATTGCTATTCTCTTGGTCTTTTGTTTATTTTTTGTACTGATTTGGCTCAACTAACTCTGTGAAGTCTGTTTATCCCCCCCCAAGAGTTGACTGTGACCTCAGGAGGGTTCTTCTTGACTGTATGTTTCTATGTACTCTCTGTTAAACTTCTTGTTTCTCTGTCATTTTGCTTTGTTGCTATTAGTGTCATGGAGATACAGTGTCCATACAATTGTTCACAAGCAAGATCTCCATTGTTTTTGACAATGAACTGAGAATGAAGCTACCCATATTGTGTTCCAAGCACTGTCAGTTCCCTCAGGCAGTGTGACTATCCCAGGGCCCAGTGAAGCAGAGGTAGAGATATTACGCCTTCTCTTTGAGTGACATCTCTGTTCAGTGAGGGGTTCTGGAGAGGGAATGTAGCCCTTGGTCTCATCAGTGTTCCCTTAGGAGTGTAAAACCTCTTCCATAATTGTACATTAGTCAGAGTGAGGATGCCCATGTTCTTTGACCTCCTGTGCCTGGAGTAGAGCTCCTACCCCAGGAAGGGGGCTGAGGGGGGCCAGACTCAGAGTTCAGCACCGTGGGATGCAGGGGTTGAGAAACACAGTCCAGCCCTCCCCCTCCCAGAGTGAAATCAGCCCTAGACTGGAAACTGTGGTGCGGGGGTAGGGGTGTGTGGGGGGTCATGCCTTGTTGCCTGCACACTGGCCAGGGTGATACTTCTCTAACACAAGGGGGAACAATAGAGTGGGGGATAAGCTCAAATGCTGCAGACTCTAGAGGGCTTACAAAGATCTAATAGATTTTTTAAATGAATATTCCTCCATTCACTAGATGTCCTTAGAACAATTTCCAGAGATCTTAAATGATGTGTTTTTCTCTTCTCAAATACTTCTCTTTAGTTCTATACTTTTTTGTCAGATCTGCCACTATCTTCACGTCCTCACTCAAGACACTTGTCATTTTACTTTTAATTAAATCAATGTGTTTCAACCCTTTGTTATTACTAACGATAATCACAGGTATGTGACTTCTTCTCTGTGCTTCTTTTGAATGGTGATGTGGTTTACCTGCACAAATAGTCCCTGTTACTGGGGAAAAGAACAAACTGGTCAAATGCGCAGTGATTGAAAAGTGAGAGAGTAACAAAAACAAAGGCTAAATTTGTTAGCAGCCTGAATTTTATAAACTTAGACATTTAAATCAATGCTTTTTATTTATTTATTTTTTTGACAGAGTGGACAGTGAGAGAGAGACAGAGAGAAAGGTCTTCCTTTTGCTGTTGGTTCACCCTCCAATGGCCGCTACAGCTGGCACACCACACTGATCCGAAGCCAGGAGCCGGGTGCTTCCTCCTGGTCTCTCATGCAGGTGCAGGGCCCAAGCACTTGGGCCATCCTCCACTGCCTTCCCGGGCCACAGCAGAGAGCTGGCCTGGAAGAGGGGCAACTGGGACAGAATCCGGCGCCCCGACCGGGACTAGAACCTGGTATGCCGGCGCCGCAGGCGGAGGATTAGCCTAGTGAACCGCAGCGCCAGCCTATCAATACTTTTTATTGTGGCCCTTGACACATATACATTCTCATAGATACTTCATTCATTCAAGATGACAGAGTCCAGTCAGAGTGATTTATGTTTGAAACCTGGGCTCTACACTAACTATGAGCATTTTGTCAAGTTACATTTCCTTTTAAGGCCTCAGTTTCCTACGTGTATTATGAGAATAATAGCAACAATCTCAATCTATTGATATTAACTAAAATAATTTGTACAAATGCCAGGTACATTGCTTCCATAGAGAAAAGGTGACAAAGTATTATTATTGGAAACCAAGACTCTACTAAGAGACTGTTGGAGCTAATAACAGAGTTTGGTAAAGATGCAAGACATACAATTATTAAATCAACAACTTACTACCCATGTAGGATCTTTGTCCTTAATGTGTTATATGATGCAAATTAACGGTAAAACTAGTATCCAAACAGTACTTTATACTTTGTGTGTCTATGTGGGTACAATCTGTTGAAATCTTTACTTAGTATATAATAAGTTGATCTTCTGTATATAAAGATAATTGAAAATGAATCTTAATGAAGAGTGGGATGGGAGGGAGTAGGAGATGGGATGGTTTGCGGGTAGGAGGGAGGTTATGGGGGAGAAAAGCTGCTATAAGTGGTACTTTTGAAATTTATATTTATTAAATGAAAGTTTTCTAAAAAAAGATGCAGGACATAAAATCAACACATAAAAATCAATAGCCTTTGTATACAGACAATGCCATGGCTGTGAAAGAACTTGTAAGATCAATACCATTCACAATACCTACAAAAAATTTAAATACCTTGTAATACATATAACAAGGAGGTGAAAGATCACTACAGGAAATTACAAAACATTGAAGAAAGAATAGACTAATACAAACATAAAAAATGGAAAAATCTCCTATGTTCATGGGTTGGAGAATTAATATCATCAAAATGTCCATACTACAAAAAGCAATTTATAAATTCAATATAATCCCAAGCAAAATACCAATGACATTCTTCGCAAATCTAGAAAAAACAAGGCTAAAATTCATATGGAAACATAAGAGATCTCAAATAGCTAAAGCAATCTTAAACAGCAAAAACAAAGCTGGAGGCATCAATAACATACTTCAAGACATACTACATGGCAGTTATAATCAAAACAGCCTGGTACTGGCACAAAAATAGATGTATAGACCATGGAACAGAAAAGAAACTCCAGAAATCAATCCAGACATCTACAATCATTTAGTCTTTGACAGAGGGACTAAATTCAATCCCTAGAGAAAGGATAATCTCTTCCACAAATAGTCCTGAGAAAATCGGATCTTCACATGCCAAAGTATGAAACAAGACCTGTACCTTATACCTTAGGCAGAAATAAACTCCAAATGAAGCAAGGACCTAAGTCTATGACCTAATACCATTAAATTATTAGTGGAAAACATTGGGAAAACTCTGTGGGTCATTGGCATAGGCAAATATTTGTTGGAAAAGACCCCAGAAGCACAGGCAATCAAAGGAAAATAGGCAAATGGAATTACATAAAGCTAAGAAACTTTTGCACTGCAATAGAAACACTGATCAAAGTGAAGAGGCAACTGACAGAATGGGAGAAAATATTTACAAATTATTCAAATGATAAAGATTAATATCCAGAATCTATAAAGAGCTTAAGAAACTCAAAAACAACAGTGAGGATGTAGGTAAAGGGTATGAATAGACATTTTTCAAAGGATGAAATACAAATGGCCAACAGACACATGAAAACATGCTCAAATATATGAATATAGTTGGGTTTCTGTGGGCAAAGAGGGAGAGGAGGGATTTACATAGTCAAGAAATCATATTTCATACTTCTGGGAAGATTAGGGGACAAAGAAATGAGTTAGGTACTTTATGTTAAGGGAATTATAGTTTATTAATAGTATCATGACTATAATTACCATGATAACCAGTACATTTTCCTGTCAATCTGTTAAAAGCCCTGGGTTTAAAAGAAAATGAGACATCAACCAGCCTTATTGACTCTCATATAAACTCATCTCATTCTGTCCATTTTCAGCAAGACATTCTGCTTAACCAGCACTGATGGCCAAATCAATCCAACTTGCTGAAAACAGCAAAGGGCAATGTGAAAGTTTCTGATGGGGAGTTGTTGATGCCGATTTGCTTATTAGTATTTTCCATATTAATAAGTTGTGTGGGCTTATTCAGAGAAGAATTCTGAATACTGGCTCAAATAAACCAGGCAGCATGGTAAGTTTTTAAGCTTTTTATTTAGTGAGAGATGCACAGGGGAGTGAGGGCTTTGATGGAGAAAGGAAAGTCTGGAAATTAAGTTGGAATCCATACTAAGCAGAAAGCAGGCCAAAAGCAACGGGCAGCAAGTGTTTGGTTTTGAGCAGCTACTAGCAGCTTATCACAGGCAGCAAAGTGAAGGCAGAAAGCTATTTTGGGGTGCTCCTTTTATGTGCTTATCAAAGGGGAATGGTTACATGATCTGGTGGGAGGTGGGCTCCCAGGTGTGGACAGGTAGGAACATGAGATCTCACAGGGGTGTGGTGAAGGCTTAGTCTTCTAGCTCACAAATCTGATCAGTTTTATCCTATATGTCTACCTACATCATTGTCACTATTAACTAGGGAAGTTATGTTTATTTTATCTGTAAATAATTCATGTCATCTATTGATACTATTGATCATTCTGAAGATGCATTTAAGGTTCTTTGTAGGGGCTCAGATCTTTCACATTCCTACTCACAGAAGAGCAAACTCTGTCAGGTGGGCATTTGAAAGTTTTGAAGAACAGAGTAAGGTAGATTTACTTCTGTTTTGTACAAACAGATGAGACCACTCTGTCCAAGCTCATGTCAGGATGGACAGAATACCCATCGATAGTGCTATTTATTCCCAGAGTGCTCCGAGCAATGGCTAAAGGAGATTGATGTATGAATTCTTTAGCTGCTCGCTTGACACACAGGAAGATTCCTTGGAGACACAGCTCACAGGTCATTTCCCAGGGTGTCCTGACATAACTGATACTCAGTTCCATCTGGCTGACTTCCCTTCCCTTCCCTGTGTTACTGCTCCACTGTCTTGTTTACTTTCCAAGTAAACTTTTGGTACATGAATGTCTGTCTTGGGATCTGCTGTTGAGGGATAGTGCACTGAGATGGCATACATCATAAATGATGGGGGAAAAGTCGGGGAGGAATAAGAATTAAAGCACAGATTTGGGGTAGTTCAGGGGAAGAAAAAGGCCAGCTTACAGGGTTAGAACCAACACTCCAGTGATGGCCGTGCTAACTCTCTTACCTGTGTCATCCTGCCCTCGCTAAGGTTTTTTGGTTTTTTTATTTGACATTCCTAGCCTTAGCAACATAGGTCTCAGAAGACTCATTATAGGCTTATTTGTAAAATCCTATATGGTACGGCTGCTGGGCTGATCTTTGATTCCCAAGGGCGATAAAATCTCGAGCTTCTTGAAAGTAGATGGAGGCAAAGGGAGCAACCAGTGCTAATATGCACTGTGATTCTGGGAACAAGGGTATTCCCAAGCACAGAGATACCAATAACTGTCATTTTCAGAATTACTGTGGTGATGCTGGTGATGCAGGCTGCTCAGAACTGTTGCATGCTTGTCTAGAGGACAATGAGGTTTCTGGAACCATCCAGATGGGTCTAGGCCAAGAATAGGCTTTTTCCTGATACGGCATGAGCTTTTCCAACAACATCATAGAACTCATGGCTCAGCCTTACCTTTGCACCAAGAAGACCAAGGCCCCTATCTGACACCTTGCCCATTGTCTGTTGTTTCATAACTCTATCTCCAAAGTAGAACTTTGTATTACAAAGCAGAACACTAGAAGGGAGGCTGTGTCTTAGGTGGCTGGGGAAGAGGATAGGGGAAAGAATATCTTTAGCAGGCTCCTATGAAAATACTTTCTACAGGACTGGAGAGTAGGAGAATGAAACCAGTATACAAAAGGACCTCTTAGCATTCCAAGGAAACAGAGACATCCAACTCTCAGTGATGGTTAAGGCTGGCCTCTGGTGACATTAGCACCACTGTCACCTCACTGGCCAGATGACAAGGAAGCCCTATTCAGTCTCTCAATTAGCAAACATCAGGAAAAATGCAGGAAGTAGTTTTCAAGTACTCTGAGATTTGGAATGGTACTTACAGGCTTTTGAAATTTAAATGATGGTATAAACATGGACAAATTGAAGGTAGATGATTTTTTAGAATAAATTAGTTGGAAACAGTTTTTTATATCCAGGAGAATATTGTAATAATGTCTCTGATTACTGGAAAAATAAATTAATAAAGTGATCTAGAAAGTATTTTTTCCTAAATCATGATGCTCTTTTCAGAAATATCTAACAGGAAGGAAGGAAGGAAGGAAGGATGGAAGGAAGGAAGGAAGGACTGGCAAGAAAATAAAATCAGGCATTCATTTGTTCCTTTGGAATTTTTTTTAATAAACAGTCATTTATTATAATTTTTAAGCTATGTAAAGTCATGAAAATATGGTAGAAAGTATAGAAATAGCTTTAACATTAAAACATCTCAGCAAGGAGAATGCTAGATGGGGAATGTCAGGAAATAAATTGGTTTCTTTTACTAGGATGGTAAAACTTCGTGTTTTAATGCATTTGCATTCAGAGTGATCCATAGCCTGGAACCATGCAAGCAGAGCCAGCAGGTACACATTTCCACTGAGACTCAGTGAACTTCAACTTTCCTTCGGGGGAATCATAAGTATAGGAGGCAGGTGCTTGATCTCAGGGAGCTCCTGTCTCCTCATCTAAGCCGTTGGGCCAGAAGGTCTCCAAGCTCCAAGCTGTGGCCTAGTTAGAGGCCACTGGTGAGCCAGAAGGGGAACTCTGATCGGCTTCCACTGGGAAGAGGTTTAAATTGAGTTAACTATGTCACAGTGCCACCAGTTTCTGGGTTCAGACTGGCATGAAACCTCAAATTTAAGGTCCCTTGAGAAATGGTCTCTGAGATTGTTATTATGACTGCCTGGCATGCAAATATCCTTTCTATTGGGAGATAATCCCAAATTAGGTGGTCTGCAGGGTGTTTGCACTTGTTGCCGAGGCTCCCTGCAAGCCAGGGCCTGGGCATGGGCCAGGACTTGTTCAAACAGAGCTACAGCCCAGAAACACAGAGTTAAAGCATCCCAGGCGCCTCCGCAGTAGAGGCAGGCGTGCAGCAGCCCGTCATCCTGCATCCCATGGTGCTGCTGGACCCAGAGGGCCCCAGGACCAGGCTGCATCCTCCCTGTCTGGCTTCCCGTGTGCCCACCACTCTCACCTGGTTCCCAGTCTTTCCATAGGTTCTCATTAACACTTCCTTTAGTCTGAAAAGAAGGAAATGTGTTTTTAAAATTTAAAGTTACTCTAAGGTGCCTAAAAATGAGTATTATGTAAGCAAGGCTAGTTACTTTATATTTTTGTCAAATATTTTGGGTGATTTAGACAGGGAAACCTTTTAATAATGCCTGAAAATATTACCAATACATTCAAAGCTTTTTAAGATTTTAAAAATTAATAAAATGCTAAAATTTAAAGTTTACAAAGAAATGTGCCAGAAATGATACTGAAACCAAATACTTTAAGAAACAACTTAAAAATGAATCATGACATAAAATTTTAAAGCAATCACGTGATATACTGAAATCATTTATATGAAGGGACTTGAAAAAGTTTATGAAAAATATGCATTCTGTTTCAATGCTGTTTTTTCCAGGAACTTTTTGAATATGTTAAAAAAAAACAATGATTGGAAAGAATGTTATTTCTGGTCAATCTGTGATCTTAAACAATTAAGTTTTTGTTTTTTTGGTTTTTCTTAGCAATTCACTTGGATAGTGAAATTTTAGTCACAAAATCTATACAGGACAGTCACTCCTTTTCCCAGATGCTGATAGAAGATCGAGTAAATTTCATATGCTTAATTTCCAAAATAACTTGGTAAATCTAAAAATAATGACCATAGGGTCGATGGTTGATTGGTAGAAGAAGCCTTCACTTGCTTATACGGTGTCATGTGCCTTTGGATGTCCCTGTGTTTTAGGGCAACAAATATAGTATCAGAGTGTGATTATTTGCCTTGGGCAGAGAGGCCTGGGTCAGGGCACTTGTGAGGTGCAAAGAAGGTTCTCAAAGGCCAGCCCTCCAAGATGATTTCCTACAGAGAGTCCTATCAGGCCGGAATGGACAATGCATTCCTATACTCTTTGGTATAAAACATTTTGGTTCAAAACATTTTGGTTCCATAATCTATGGGTTTTTTTTAACCGGAGGAGAGTAGTGAGCTAAGTCATAATAAAGTAGTCTAGTGAAAAACGTCATGCCCACACTAGCACAGAACAGATCTGAGTGTGTCACAAATTCTGTGATATAGTGTGTATTCAAAAATTCCTTTTGTGGAGACAGAGGTGGAAATAGAGAGAGCAAGAGAGAAAGCCTGAGAGTTGAGAAGATTTTATATACAATTATATTAATTCTCCCAGGCTCAATAACACCAAAACTAGAAAAGATCTGATCAAATTCTTTGCAAATTCTGAGTCATAAAAAACTTGTGACTAGTACTGTGCATCTCATAGAACTAAATTAGAGCGCATAGGAGGATAAATATGACTGGTTTTGGCAAACAGATCAGAGAATGTCCTTTTGTCAGCCAGCGCTAACTGAAACGGCAGTCGAACTTTTACAGGCAAAGCAAAAGCTGAGGCGTGTACCCAAGTGTGTCTTGAAGGGTTACTTTGACATTTGAAAGTGAAACTCAGCATTAGAAGCCAAGCTGTATCCGGTGAAAAACAATCTGTGAGCTGTGAAACTGCAAAACAATTTTGTGGATCAGTGAGGTCATTTCTTGATCTGTTTTTTTCTCCAACAGCATTATGACACTGATGAAATTGCTGCATTTGGGTGTTCTGATTCTGTTTTTTTTTTTTTTCCTTGCTAAAGAATTAAGGTATCCATAAAAGAAAACTTTTTGGTGATAGAAATGTCATTATCATAGCTTTCCTATTTATGACACCTTTTCCTTAAAATAACTTAGGAAGGTAATGCATGTTTGGTGTAGTAAATCAGATGCGTTCTCTTCCTAGCTGACAGTATTATCAGTTAGCTAAGCGTCTTTCCACGTGTTTATATCTATGGGAAATGCATGCATATTAATTTGCAAAAATGGCTAAGTTTTCTTTCATCCCTGTAGGTACTCCTTTTATTTTTGCTCTTCACATCACAAATCTGGGATCCACAGGGATAAAGTCCTTTGCTTCACTGGGATTTGAGAAACTTGACAGAGGGGGCAAAAGTTGCAGTGGGGCAGCAGGCATGATGGAAAGCCCTTGAGGCTGGTGCTGATCACCACTGGAGTTCTCGCACATCTATAATTATGCATACCGCTCCTCGGTATGATGAAACAAACAGTGCACAAAAGAATTTCTGAAGTCTTTGGTTAAAGGAATAGACCTTTCACCAGGCGCTTTGGAACTTTAGGCTTTATATACAATAAAATCTCTGAAATCTTTAGCTATGTATGTATAAATATACGCTTCACTTTTAAGAGGACAACCATTGTGACATGGACCATATGAGAATGCTTAATCTCTTTTTATTAAAGAGCTGTTAGATATAGCTAAATAGACAAAGGTATTATAACTCTCACCACTCACCTTTTTAAACCTACTTTCCATTTCAGGCAAGATTCTGCTTCCACAAATTCCCACTGATCTCATGTTTGCTTCATCATTCTATCCTGTGTGGATCATGTAGGAGACATCACAGGAATTCTTTGATTATGCTTTAACGTGGGTATTTGCCTATTTTCAGAGTCATAAAAATTAATTTAAAAAAATTTTAATATAAAGAAAACAGATTTCACATATATGATAGGTACAGTTCTATGAAGACAACCATACTTCCCTCCTTCCTCTTTCCCTCCCTCAATCCCCCTTCTTGTTGTCTATGTCTTTTTCTTTAATTTTTACAAAAAATATAATTTCAATCCACTCTATAATGCCCCACTAACTGTAATATTTAACAAGTGAAAAATAGAAAGCTCAAAATTCCTCAGGAGTATTAAATAAAGGCTTAAAAAACAACCAAATCACAAGATGCCTGTTTAGCTCTTAAACTTTTTTTTAGGGTATTGGCCTTTTAAAAGGAACCTAGAAGAGATCATTTTAGGACAGACATATCTGATTGTTGGAAGTTAACACACAACCTTTTCCTCTCAGCATGACTGATTCTAATAATTTCCCAGATAAAACATCACTATTCCTTGAACCAGGAGTGAATTGTATGTAACTGGAAATAGAATATTTTCCCCATCTTATTGCAGGGCTAACCAAAGTGTAGAAAGAGTTATAGCAGTATGTTTATAGTAAGAATGTCAATCGTTAAAGTAATCAAAAGAATTTTGGCGAGATGGAAAAACTAACACTTGATTCAACTAAAATCCAATGCATACATATTTGAGTATATTAGAAGCTTACCTTAATTTCCTTAGCATCAACTCATTAGTGATAGCAATCATACACCAGCTACTTCATTGTAAACCAGCTTTAGTATGGCCAACTACTACATATATATGAATGCTTAGGGACCAGTAGTGTAATAGCTAGGTAATAGCAGGGGAAGACAGATGGGGGGAGGACAGAAGGGGTGACATTTTATACAGTGGGTCACCACATGGGATGCCTACATCCTGGACCAGAGTGCTGGTTTAAGTCCCAGTACCTCCACTTCTGAACCAGCTTCCTAGTAATGCATCCTAGGGGGCCTAGGTGGTGACTGAAGTGCTTGAGCCCTTGCTCATGGGAAACCTGGATGGAGTTTGGGCTCCTGGTTTGGGCTTGACCCAGCCCTGGCTGTTATGAGCATTTGGGAAGTAAGCCAGTAGATAGAAAATCAATCTCTCTCTCTCTCTCTCCCTCTCTCTCTCTCTCTCTCCCTATCCCCTTCTCTTCCTTTCCTTCTCTCCCCCAATTCTGTTTCTTTTAGAATTATTTGCTTCATTTATCTGTTGTCTTCCTGTTATATTTGGGTCATAATTTTATTCTGTGATCCCAGGTTGCTGTCATCCTTGGTGAATTCAAAGTGTACATGAGAACGATCATTTACCACTGGCTTCTCACTACCTTTATCTCCCCCATCCCAGTCAACTTGACCTATCTTTCACTTAAGTGATATTCTCCAGTGGCCACACATTGATCTTTAATGTCATCCACTAGACTCTCCCTTGATATTTTAAATTAAAGATTCTATTATATGAGCATAGTCTTTGGTTCTCCAGTTCTATCATTTGGTTACTTTTTTTTTATTTGACAGATAGAGTTAGACAGTGAGGGAGAGAGACAGAGAGAAAGGTCTTCCTTCCGTTGGTTCACCCCCCCAGATGACCGCTAAGGCCAGAGCTACACCAATCCGAAGCCAGGAGCCAAGTACTTCTTCCTGGTCTCCCATGTGGGTAAAAGCGCCCAAGCACTTGGGCCATCCTCCACTACCCTCCTGGGTCACAGCAGACCAGAAGAGGAGCAACTAGGACTAGAACCCGGTGCCCATATGGGGTGTTGGCGCCACAGGCCGAGGATTAACCAAGTGAGCCACAGCGCCAGCCCCTGGTTACTTTTTTTTATACCCTATTCTCAAATATATCAAGACTGCCAGCCTCTTGATCTTTCTAGTCCTTAATTAGTCAGCCTCTTTACTTCTCTCCCCTACCTATCTGGTCTAAATGTCACGATTCATCACTTTTAATAGTCTCTTGCTAACTTGATCAACATCTGCCTGTTGACCTTCTACCATGCCAGTCTGATAAGGCTCAGATTACTTATATTGCTGTCCAACTATTTTTTTCTCTTATGCTCAAACTGCTGAGCACTAATATGGAGTCATGATAACCATGATCTTCAGCCCTGATCAGCCCTCACTGCTACTCAGCCAACACATATTTTCAGTCCTAGATTCCATTTCCAGTAATGGCTGTTTTGGAGTTCATCCAGTCTCCCTCGTGTATGAAAAAATTCTTCCCAAATATCAACAAATTACCTCTCTCACCTTCTCTTTTGCCAAAAGAGTAGACGTCTTTAGGCAGAAACTCCTCATCTTCGTGAAACCCATCTGCAATCTTAATGTGTGTGTATATGTATTGCCTAATTCTTTTGGATTCTAGTGAAAGCAATGTTCCTCTTTGTGTTTTTACCTATGCTTTCCATCCTATTCTACTCATGATTCTTCATGGAACTCACACCCTTAACTTTCCTTTTGTCTTCAACTTTTCCTTCCCTCTCTACATGCATTTTCTAGTCATATCCCTTTTCTTTATGACCAGTGCTTTAAGTAACCAGATTCATATATGTGTTTTTTTTTTTTTTTTACAGGCAGAGTTAGACAATGAGAGAGAGAGACAGAGAGAAAGGTCTTCCTTTTCCGTTGGTTCACCCCCCCAGATGGCTGCTACGGCTGGCGCGCTGCGCTGATCCAAAGCCAGGAGCCAGGTGCTTCCTCCTGGTCTCCCATGCAGGTGCAGGGGCCCAAGCACTTGGGCCATCCTCCACTGCCCTCCTGGGCCACAACAGAGAGCTGGACTGGAAGAGGAGCAACCGGGACAGACTCTGGCGCCCCAACCGGGACTAGAACCCAGGGTGCCGGCACCACACATGGAGGATTAGCCAAGTGAGCCATGGCGCTGGCCCATATATGTGCTTTTACCAGTCATGAGTATATACAGAATTTATTTTTTCTCTATGGTGTGAGATAGAGAAGGGGTCAAGTTTCAGATTTTCATATAGATATTTTACTGCTCCAATACTGTTTATTGAAAATAATATACTTTCTTCCACTTACTATAAATCAAATGTCAATACTTGCATCTCTTAACTTCATAATTGATCACAGCCTTATTAGCTTTATGGTACTATCAAGGAGGTGTCCTTTTTGGGGGTAGGGATGGAGTCTAGTTCTGGTTCTCCTCAATGATCTAGAATTTATGTGACTCAAATTTTCTGACTTTTAAGAAGTAAGTCCCAGTGTCTGCTGAAATTCTAATTATTTGCCTTTATCTCCTTAAAAATAGAATAAAAAATATCCTAAAGTTATGATTTAATCATTGAATCTGAAACTCTTATTAGTCTATTTCTGTATATGTTGTTTTCGTCAGTTCTCACCTGTATTACCTTTCTACCCTTGTATATAATCTCTATTCTATGCTAGACTTTGTATTTGTAAAATTGCTAGCAAACAGTATTTGAGACTTAGGACAGTTCCATTATTCTCCAGAGAGGTTTGTTTCTTTCAGGACCCTGAAGATGAATAACCTGGCTCCCCTGCAATCCAGTTGTAGGCATTGATATGATTTGAATCTGGGCCGCGTGCTTTCAAAGGACAAGTCTACTTCTACTTCACACTACGTGCCCTTTAGAGGACCCTAAGAAAAAATAAATCTTGAAAAAAATTAAAAGTAAATAAAATAGAAATAGATAAAAGTAACACTGCTCTGGTTGAAATCGAATGACACAGCCTACAACATGGAATTAACACTCCTTTTGCCTTCTCCCAGCTCCCATAATGGTTCTTAAAGCCCCTCTAAGGAGCTCGATTCTTCTAGCATATCTTCTAAAACTCAGGACATATAGAAATGACCATTTAGATTTGCTTTAATAAAGATAACCTGGGTAGAAGAAAGGCCTAAGCCTTGTGTAGAATTCCTTTATATATCGTTAGCTTTATTCATGTTCAAGCCCCTATGAATAAAATTTGAGCTGAGAGAGATAGAACCCAGAGGATGCATTTGGCTCAGTATAAAGTGGTGGTATTCAAATGACTCCAGACCTCATTTTCTTTGTAGATGAGTAGAATATTTCAATTATTTATTTACTGAAAAACACTTTTAGAGCACATCTGATGTCCAAGACTTTGAAGATATCTATTTTTAAGAAAGACAGCAGTGTGTTTTTTATGTTGAAGTCCTCTGCTTACATTACATACGAGGGCTGTTTTAGCAATACCATTTAATGTTTTGCTCAAGCACCAAGCTTTCAGTAAGTCTATGTTTTTATTCCTTCAATAACATTTTCAGTTCAATTTCTACACTTTCTACTTTTATTTGGGTTTTTAAATTTTCATCTTTTGTCAGTGACAGCCTTTCCCTCAACTCCCTCAGGTGGAAGCACCTGTTTTTTCCAGCTCCATCTCCTGAGCCTGGGTGGTCGGACCATATCCTTTGCCTGTCCACTGTCCACAGATTTGTCCCAAGTATGCTCCTAGCTCAACAGCAGTTAGCCTACTGACAGTGATATTTTCTTCTTTTTTTAAAAAATATTTATTTATTTGAAAGAGTTACACCGAGAGAAGGAGAGGCACAGAGAAAGAGAACGCGAGAGAGAGCTTTTCCATCTGCTGGTTCACTCCCTAATTGGCTGCAACAGCCGGAGCTGTGCCAGTCCGAAGCCAGGAGCCAGGAACCTCTTCCAGGTCTCTCACTCAGGCCATAGCAGAGAGCTGGATTGGAAGAGGAGCAGCTGGGACTCGAACCGGCACCCACATGGGACGCCAGCACTGCGGGCGGTGGCTTTACCCACTAGGCCACAACACCAGCCCCTGACAGTGATGGTTTCTAATCCACCCACCGGTCTTTTCTCATCAGCTCCCTGCCGAAGCAGATTAGCACACTATGATATGTATTATATGATTATTGACAACAAAATATTCCCCATTTTCTTACCTTCTTTGTTGCCAAAGTTTACACCCAGAGTGGACACTTAGCTTTGTGGTTAAGATGCCGACATCCTCCCTAACAATACCTGGCTCTGGCTCCTAACTACAGTTTCCTGCAAACGCAGATCCTGAGAGGCAGCAGTGATGGCTCAAGTAATTGGGTTCCTGCCTCTCAAATGGGAGACCTGGATTAAGTTCCCAACTCCTGGCTTTAACCCCAGCCCAGCCTTGGCCATTGTGTGCATTTGGGGAGTGAATTCGAGGATGGGAGCCCTCTGTGTTTCTCTCTGTCTCTGCCTCTCAAATAAAGTAAAATAAAATTGTAAAAGATTACTTTCCAGAACCAAAGCAGTGTCTAGCAGCTGTTTCACAGTTGGGCCTCAGCATTCCACCCTGTTCTTTGTCCTGATGACTCACTAATGCTGTCACAATTACTTTACCTTTCATCCTTCCTGCCCACTTCAGCAGAATTATTTATGTGCCGTGTCTTAGACTTGGTCAGTATCAGGAAGCATGAGGTTTGAAACTAAACTCAGGTTTTTCTTTTGCTCAGCCTTTTATTCTGTATTTTTCAGTCCTTCAAACCCACTAAACTTCATTGTGGAATCCTTTTTAAATCTAGCTCCCTGATCTAGTTGATTTTCCCAGGTTCCTTATTGCTTTCACTTTCCTTTACTTCGAAATACAGCATCTTCATAACTCACAGTTTTTCTCACTTCCTCTTTACTCTGACAAATGCTAACATTTAATTTGTGATTTAATATTCTGGATATGCTACACATGATTTAGGTCTTTTTCAACTTCCTGGAGAAACGGTGCATGATGCTGCTGATGAATTTACTTTAACATGTGGGCAGGTGTTTGACACAGCAACGCTGCCGCTCATTTTCCATAGTGGAGTACCTGGCTGGAGTTCTGGCTGCCTACTTCCTGCTAATGCACCCAAGCAGGTCCCTGCCACCCACATGGGAGCTATAGATGGAGTTGTGGGCTCCTGGTTTGGGTATGGTTCAGCCTTGGCTGTTGAAAGCATTTGGAGAGAGAACAGGCAGATAGATCTTTCTCTGTTGCTCTACTTTTCAAATGAAAATGAATGGAAATAAATAAGTAAAAATGTTTAAAAATGCATTATCTCTAATTTCAGTCAACTTTTATTAACCTTCCTTTAAATTTCCCCAACAGTGTCTGCTTCTGTTCTCCACCAAGAATATATCAACCTTCTTTACTAAGTTTGGCAGATAATCCATTACCTATTTCATAGAGAAAGGAAACACTACCACGTAAAAATGTTTTTATATCTTATCTCCACTCATTTTTTCCCACCACTGAAATTGAAGAAATATTTCTCCTGAATTGGTTTGTTAATTCTTCCACCTATGTTTTTGATACCATCTCCTCCTGATTTTACTCAGGTAAGCAGCTTAATTATTTATTTTTCCATTTCTTTTTCTTTCTCTACATGAGTTCAAAATACTCAGCCACAGATATATTTATCATTTACCCTTTTTGAAAAACTCTGTTCCACCCAACTTTATTCTTTCCCTTCACCACTAATTTGTCTTTCCCACTCAATTGATTAAAATAATAATAAGCCTGAATTTCTGCCTCTACTTCTTTATTTTTCATACATTACTACCTTTCACTTATGCCCCTTTTGTTCTGACTTTTTCTAATATCACCGGTGAAAAAGCATCTGTTTCACTTATTCACTTATTCAATGGCTTCTTTGCTGTCTTTATTCTTCGAACCTGACTATGGTTTTTAACAATACTGATCACTTCATCTTTCTTCAAACTCTTCCTTCAACTTCAGGATAGTTTCGGTTCTTAGTCTTCCTGCAACTTTTTTCTCTTTCTTCTTTATCTTACTGCTAATTGTTATTTATCAAAATTCCAACTTCAGATCAATTCTTTGTACCCTTGCTGTGAGTGTTCTAATTGTCTTTTCAGTTATTATCATTATGATCTTATCCTGGCCTTCCTTTGAGCATCAGGCCCACAATGCTGTTTGCTGGATATTTCTCCTGGTCGCCCTCCTGCTGAAGTACCACAGTTCTGATTTAGACTTTCCTTCTATGCTTCTCCCCACAACTCAGCCCCCAGTGAATCCTAAAAAGTGCAGCTCCTCTTGAATTTTCTGTTTCTAATCCCCTACTTCCTCCATCATCCTAGGTAGACACTCTGGATCCCACTGATCTTCCTTCTCCCCAGTAAATCAGGGGTCGTATCCTCAGTCCCGTCTCGAGAGCACGTTTTCACTCGATGTGACTTTCTACTTGCCTCTGACCCTTCTGATCAAGGCATACCCCTCCCATACGCTTCCACAGCCTTGGAGGCCACCTGCGTGGGTCCTGTCTCTCTGTTCTAGAGCTCCCGCTCTGCTGCTCTCAAGTGATGTTTCCACAGACGTTCCAGATGATGTTCCATTACTGTGGAAAAGAAAATTTTAACTGAAGAGAGAGTTATTCCCGTACGTTAGTAAATATTCTAATGTGCAAGCAACACTTGATTTTATTGGTATTCTTATCTTTTTAAACATTTTTTAGACTTCTGGAATCAATGGTCAGTCTGTTAAGAACACATTCATGTCTACAAAGTATGAAATAAGGATGATACAATATGAATAAACAAAACTGAAATAATGTTCATTTTTATTTTTAACTTGAGATAGAGAGAGCTCTCACCTGCTAGGCCATCCCTCAGTGCTTGAGGCAGCTGGGGCTTGCCTAGGAGCTGGAAGCACAATCCAGGCTTCTCTCACGAGTGGCAGTATCCTGGCTCCTTGAGCTATTACTGCTGGGTCCCAGGGTCCCAGGGTCCTGCACATGAAGCTGGAGAAAGGAGCCCGAAGTGGGTATCAAACACAAGAATTCCATATGGGATCAGTCCCCTTCATTTTTTTTCAAATTGCAATATACTTTTTAATGATTTATTTATTTATTTGAAAGGCAGAGTGACAGAGAGAAGAGATAAATAGACAGCAAGAGATCTTCTTTCTGCCAACTCACACTCCAAATATCTGAGGCAGCCTGTGCTGGACCAGGCTGAATCCAGAAGCCAGGAACTCCATCCAGGTCCCTCATACGAATGGAAGGGATCCCAGTCCTTCGGTCCTTATCCACTGTCTTCCAGCAGCATTAGCAGGAAACTTGATTGGAAACATGGAGTAGCTGGGACTTGAACTGGTTTATTTATTTATATGAGAGCCAGAATTACAGACAGAGAGAGGGAGAGACAAAGAGGTCTTCCATCCTCTGGGTTCACTCCCCAAATGGCCGCAATAGCTGGGTTGAGTCAGTCAGAAGCCAAGAGCCAGGAGCTTCTTCCAAGTCTCCCACTTGCAATCAGGGGCCCAAGCACTTGGGCATCTTCCATTGCCTTCCCACGTACACCAGCAGAAAGCTCAATCAGAAGAGGAGCAGCCAGACTCAAACTGGCGCCCATATAGGGTGCTAGTGCCACAGGTAGAGGCTTAATCTATTAAGCCACAACATCAGCCCCGTTGAACTGGCATTTTGATATAGGGTGTACAGATCCTATCTATGGCTTACTTGCAGCACCATAATATTTGCACCACATTATTTTTAATAACAAAATTCAAAGCAACTAAAATGTAAAATAGTTGGAGAAAGGTTTAAATTTGTTTAAAATTATTGTGTCATAAACAAATTAACAATATTTACACTGACCTCTTAACAGATATCTTAACCACTGAATCCAATGCCTGCCCTGTAAAATCATCTTAAATTCTGATTGTGATTATTTACCAGTCCTCCATTCCATCAGAATTTTCTCAGTCACTGGAAAAAGGAAGGAAAGATAAGAAAACCCTACCATTCACAAACTAGACGACCAAGAGCTGACTCTTCCGAGTCCTCTCTCTCTCTCTCTCTCTGAAAGCTTTTAGAAAGCCCAGCGGCCGCCTTCTTTGTTCTTCTGTTCCTTATCTGGAAACTTCGATATTGTGTCCTTGGTCACAGAAAACTTACAGAGTGAAGAATAACACGAGTTAAAAGATTAAAACTTTGTCAGTGCTATTACTTATTAAACTTCTACTTAAAACAATGTTGATCAGATGCTAAATAATTAAACAAAAGGACTTAGGATTCCAAGCATATGCTAATTAGATAAGAATAATTAAAACAAGATCTGCTCACTATTTGTGTCAATGATTAAGGCTTGACAGCTGTAAATCTAGTTTTTTGATTTTGGTGTATAGTTTGAATTGATAAAGGAAAGCACAGAGCTGCAATGGTGGTGGGTTTTTCTAAAAACTTGTCTCAGGGTCCTGCGCTGTGGTGTAGTGGGTGAAACCTGCTGCACCGGCATCCCATTGGGCGCCGGTTAGAGTCCCGGGTGCTCTACTTCTGATCCAGCTCCCTGCTATTGCTTGAGAAAGCAGTAGAAGATGGCTCAAGTTCTTGGACCTCTGCATCCATGTGGGAGGCTCTGAGGAAGCTCCTGGCTTCTGGCTTCAGATCGGCACAGCTCTGGCTGTTTCAGCTAACTGGGGAGTGAACCAGCAGATGGAAGACCTCTCTCCCTCCACCTTTTCTCTGTGTAATTCTGACTTTCAAATAAATAAATAAATCTTTTTTAAAAAATTGTGCATATCTCAGATGTCAAGAGAAGCTCTTTAACAATGCATGAATTAATTATGGAGTCAGAATGAAATTCAGTGTTTTCAGCTTTGAGTTCTCCACTCTGTTGCATAGCCTTAGATCGCAGTAAGATTATAGCAAAGCACTTAATGAAAGAATTTTGTTTTGAATGAGGAAATTTAACATCTAAAGCTGAAACTGATTATGTCCTCTTGATTATGTGTATTAATTATGTGTATGCATGTGTGTATTATAAGATACATATGGCTCAAATGGGTTCAAATGAAGTGTTAAAATTGATTTTAAAATACAAACCAGTGTCTTCACACTGCTTTCAATTTTTAACTGATCTTGTAGAGTTACAATGTAGGTGGCAAATGTCTTTTCTAAAGTATGTTTTTAGCATTGTCTTATTTAGAGATAAAGTAATTTTTGGACATTTTGTAAACTGCCAACAGTATGTTGAGCTCAAAATCATGGCATTTGGTTTCTTCTCTCTTAAATGTCATGGTGCAAAGTTGACCTTACATAAGACTTGAAAATGCTGCCTGTGTGGTAAACTTAAACCTCTATTGTTTCAGATGGGTTTCAGAATGTATGTTAGCCAGTTTAAGATCCAGTGACTAACACTGTTATTAATATATATCTACAGTGGCTTTGTTAGTCACCAATTCTTTGGATGTGTAATGAGGTGAAACAGAGCAACTGCAGTATATTTTTGAAACCAAGTGTGGTGATCTAGTCTGAGTGTGTAGCACAAAGCTTTCCTACTGTTTAACACTTTGTATGATTTTTCCAAATTATTCAGCAGAGTGAACATTCCTAAGAAGCAAGAGTAAGGATAGGCAGAAGTATATAACCTGTCTTGTTAGTGAGGGAATGCAGTCCCTCAGAGCCGAAGGAATTCCCCTACGTAGAATGTTGTAAGTGCATTTTTGTGGTTTTTATAAAAACTATTGAGGATCAGTATCTTCCTTCCACAATCTTTAAATTTGATATCTCCAGTTAGGGCAAATTTATTTACTAAAATTGAAATGAGGAGTAACAAATCGAATCAGAACAAATGAGTCTTTGAGTAGAGAAAAATCTGGAGGGAAATTTACCATTACTTTTCAGCAAGTCAAGTCGTGACTCTGGTTACCTTTGGGAATTCCATCGTCACTCTTTGGAGTTTTTCAGGCAGTAAAGGTTTTCACACAGTCCAGTAACGTGTCTGTATTCAAAGTTGGTAGTCTGGGTTTTCTTCTTCCTAAAGGTCACTCCAGTTCTAATCTTTGTAAATGAACCACTGGCTTTGTATCCAATGTGTTACCTTAAAGCACATTTATTCCTTTTCTTTCTGAAATGTTGATTATGCAGATACAGGGGACAGTGTAATGTCACTCAAACTTACTGAGCTGGAGAAAGTTTCTCTTTACTCATGTCCTCACTGTGATCTACATTCAAAGTTTTTCCTGCCTGTAGGGTATCAGAGCTGATAGGCCAACCTGAAATTGAGGGTACCCAAGACCACTTTTCTCAGGAAAGCAAGTGGGGGCTGGGAGGTTTGAGTGGAGTCACTAATTACAGAGTGTCTAAGTAATGCAAATTGTTTAAGTTCAAATTAAATGATATCTGTTCAAGGCTGTTTTCTAAATGGTTGAACTGCACATGCCTAATGCTTGAAGTACTCAAGATATAAAAGTGAATGTCTGTTGTGTCTTTTAGGTAATTTTTTAAATTATTTATTTGATGGGGCAACATTGTGGTGTAGCGGATAAAGCCGCTGCCTGCAATGCCTACATTGTGGGTGTTAGTTCACATCCTGACTGCTCCACTTCTGATCCAGCTCCCAGTCAATGGCCTGGGAAAGCAGCAGTTCATGGCCCAAGTACTTGCCACCCACGTGGGAGAACCCAGAAGAAGCTCCTGGGTCCTGGCTTCAGCGTTTCCCAGCACTGGCCACCATGGTGATCTGCAGAGTGAATCAGCAGATGGAAGATCTCTCTCTCTCTCTCTCTGCGTGTGTGTGTGTGTGTGTGTGTGTGTGTGTGTGTGTGTAACTCTTTCAAAATAAGTAAATAGATCTTCTATAATATTTAAACAAGGGAGAGAGCTCTCATCGACTGGTTTACTTCCCACATGCCTGCATCAGCTGAAGCTGGACTGGGGCTGAAGCCGGAGCCTGGAACACAGTCCAGGTCTCCTGCCGGGTGCTGGAGCACAATTACTTGAGCCACCACTGCTGCCTCCCATGCTGTGTATCAGCAGACAGCTGGAATCAAGCCTAATAAGCACTCCAGTGTGGGATGCAGATGTCTTAACGGCTAAGCTCTGTTTAGAGAAATTTTGAATCAAAGAATTTGGAATCTTTTTTATTTTTTTAACTTTTATTTAATAAATATAAATTTCCAAAATACAGTTTATGGATTACAGTGCCCCCGCCATAACTTCCCTCCCACCTGCAACCCTCCCATCTCCCACTCCCTCTCCCATTCCATTCACATCAAGATTCATTTTCAATTGTCTTTATATACAGAAGATCATTTTAGTATATATTAAGTAAAGATTTGCACCCACGCAGAAACACAAAGTGTTTTTCTTCAGTTTGGGGGCTGGCTTGCATATACTGTTAGTGTGTAATGTAATGCTATCTTTCACCTCCATTGCCTAATTCTTCTTACACTTCAGATTCAACTTAAACACTTCTTCCTTGGAGATGCCAGGACTTGAACACTCAGCCTGAGCCTGGTTGATTGTTGTATGCTCTCTTAGGCCTTTGCACACATTAGTCACAGGCTATCCCAAATACTAATGCAAACATTATTCATGTGCTTACCACAAATAATTCTTATCTATTTTTATAATGCAATTAGCTTTTTTAAAAAAGGATGTATTGTATTCATTTGGAAGGCAGTTAACTTTTTAATATATCTCCTCCACTAAATTGTGTCTGATTTACTAACTACAAATAGTTTCATGTGCCTAGCACAGTGCTTTTTGTACTTAACAGATAATCAATATGTATGTGTGACTAAAATAAATGAACAGTATAGAGGAGGAATACCTTATCTCAGAAAATAATCTATACTTTCCTAATTGTACACTGTGCATTTCTTCTAATGGTTAATTTTCTCCTGATCTCTTTATATTTGAGCATAGATTTGTCCTAATCCATGAAGATCAATCACTGTTGCTGGTGATCCACTCACTGTGAGTCCCATCTAATTTCTGTGCAGTTTGATCCCTTTTAATCCCAGCACAGCTTTGTGCACAGTGAACTATAAGCAACATTATTTTTAATGTTGGCTCAATAGATAAATAACATAATAGAACATAAGTTTCTGTTCTCGTCTTCTTATATTGACCCTCAGAGCAACTTACTCTGGTTCTTCTTGATTCCTTTACTGACCCCCTCCTTCTGTTTCTGCTACAAATTAATCCAAATCTAATTTACCTCTCATGCTGTCTGTTACTTTGTGGTGTGTTTTGTTTGTTCATGTATCCAATTTCACTGGATTTTTAAAAATCCTAATTTTTTATTGCAGTCAGAATTTCTAGTCTTCTTCTTAAGGCTTCTGGATTTTCTTTAGAGAGGACGATCTTTATGGAAAAAATTAATTTTTATTTTCTTCTACGTTGGATCTATTTTGATATAGGGAGTGAGGTAGCAATCCACTTAATTCGTTTTTTTTTATCCCAATGTCATTTATTGCATAAGGCATTTTTTATCTCCACCAAAACCAAATAGTTTTTATGGTTATAGCTTAATTTCATTCTTTTATGCCTTTTCCCAACATATTTATGTGTTGTTGGCATTCTTTTTTTTTTTTTTTTTTTTGACAGGCAGAGTGGACAGTGAGAGAGAGAGACAGAGAGAAAGGTCTTCCTTTGCCGTTGGTTCACCCTCCAATGGCTGCTGCGGACGGCGCGCTGTGGCCGGCGCACCGCGCTGATCCGATGGCAGGAGCCAGGTACTAGGTGCTTTTTCCTGGTCTCCCATGGGGTGCAGGGCCCAAGCACCTGGGCCATCCTCCACTGCACTCCTGGGCCACAGCAGAGGGCTGGCCTGGAAGAGGGGCAACCGGGACAGAATCCGGTGCCCCGACCGGGACTAGAACCCGGTGTGCCGGCGCCGCAAGGCGGAGGATTAGCCTGTTGAGCCACGGCGCCGGCCGGCATTCTTCTGTGTTTTGGTAATATTCATATGGTAGTGATCATAATACAGTTTGCCAACTAGTAGCACTTCTTACATCTTTTGTTATTTCTGGTACACTTGAATTCTTATTGATCAAATTTTTTTTGCCTGTTTTCTTATAAACTTTAGAATCAATTTATACTGTTACATATAATTGTTGGGGTGGTTTTACTTTAATTTAGGAAGAATTGATGTTATTTAAATATTCTACAGTTCTTCCAAAGAATTATCTTCCATTGATTCAAGACTTCTTATACAATACATTCCTGTGTAGAATTTAAAGCTGTCTTTAGGCAAAGGCAGTCCCTGAGTCGCTGAGCTCTTGTGTGGGGGTCAGCAGTGTGTCGATGGTGTGCCGTGGGGCCTGCAGAGATCCCATCATGTCCACTGGCTAGTCCAGGGGTCCAGGCACTGTTCCACGGCAGCTCCACCAGACTCGTGAATTGGCCCACAGCCTGAGCCCCAAGTGTATGGCAACTTGAGGCACCTGCAGTACTTTCGCTTGGGCCAAGTGTTGTGGGGCTTGGGTTGCAGCTCCGAACAACTTGGGCATCCCCAAAGCTAACTTCCCTGAACAAGTCGAGAACAGCCTTCCAGCCGAGGTCTCTGGCATATTATTATGGATGAGCCCTTGTTGGAAGTGGAGATGTGCAGAAGATGGTAGTGAGCGTAGTCTGGAACCCATACTCCAGGAATGTGAAGAAGTCCATGGAAACTCACACCATGCATACCTTCAAAGAGGTATGGGAAAATCCTCAATGTGGACATTGTTAGCTGCCTTAGACCAGAAAACAACTTCGATTCTTGAGAATCACTTATTTCAGCAGTTCGAGGTGACACTGAGGAAGCTAAGAAACCATTTGATTAACCAGAACATTTGAAAGTCAAAGAAGATAATTTCTTCCAGGTGCCTAAAAACAAAATATGGCCACTGATGAAATATAACCTTATTTATTCCTTTACTGTTTTCTAGTATTTTACTGTTCATAACTATGCAATGTCATCTTGGTTATAGTTCAGAAATCAAACACTTTCCTACAGCTATGAATTAGTTTAAACAGTACTGTGTAGTCACAAATGTGTTAGCTGTTTAAACCCATTATGTTATAGCACTGGAAAGATTAACTTAAAAATCAAGATCGTTTCTTATGTAATACTCTGATTAAGATGTACCACTAGAAAGATACTAAGTGTCTTATAACAGAAATGAAATATATGTGAGTAGGGGTAAAAAAGCAAGTCACTCATTTAAATTGATAGCTGGAAATCTCATGGTAAGATACCAGCATATGTGATTGTATAGCATATGCTACTAAACAGAAGCCTTTGGAAAATGAATGCACTAAATAAAAGTTTGATAGTTTACTACAAACCTAAAAGGGAAAACCCAGACTTTGTATTTTTGATATTTTGTGCATTAATATATTATTACAGAAATGAAGGCTTTTGTGAGGTGTCATTTTACTCATTCCCTTTATGACATCAAATCATCATACTGTTTCCATTTTTGTGTAGTATTGCCTCGATTCTAAGTGATTGAGACTCTCTGCCTATCACTTTGTTTCATAAGACAGCAAATTGAGTGTTTCAAATCCATAGGCCTCATATTTATGTTGAATAGTGCTTCTTTCCTCTTTCTTTTAAAGCCTTCTAAGATTTATTTATAGATAAGACAGCCCTGCAATGGCTCAGACAAGAACACGGTTGAAGCAGAGACCGAGAATTCAGTCCAGGTCTCCCACACTGGTGGCAGGAACCCAGCTCTGACTCATCACTGCTGATCCCCAGGGTCTGCATTAGCATTAGCAGGAAGCCAGATCCAGGCGTCAAAGCTGAGACTTGACCCCGCACACTCCAATGAGGCACACTGGTGTCTTAACCAGCATCCCAGCTGCTAGACCAAACAGCAGCCTATCCTTTAAAAGGTGCATATTCTTGTTCTTGAGCATTTTCCTTGACTTTGTTACTTTTTTCCTTTAAACCATTGACAGTGTCACAGTTGTTTACATTTGAAATATCCTACAACCCTGCACTTAAGAGATTGCGTCTGTTTGTACCTTTTCATCATTTTATGAACAGTGATTAAGTGCATATTTGCATTGCATTTTCAGAAAGGTCAACAACAAACTTCATCATTAGACTTCCTCAATATTTAAATGAACACATAACTGCTCCTTGATATATACTTGTTCTTAAAGACACAAAGTGCTTGCTTTCTCCTTAGGGAAACTATTTAAGGTTCAATTAAACTATGAAATACTTAGAAAGTTATTTAGTTTTAATGCAATCATATGTTCCTGAGGAAATCTGAACTGTTATAGTTTCAGATGTGCAATGTAATTTAATACTAAAGCGTGCTTGTAGTTTGAAAAAAGGTATAAATAAAAGTTTTAGCTCAACGATCTTCATACTGTGCATTTTTCCTCCTACTCTGATGTTTGGCCGCTTGAGTCTTGTTTATGTGGGCAGAATGTTGAAAGCATGATGCTTCGGAAGTTAAGATTGCAGACTGCTGTGGACCCCGTAACAGTACATTGCATCACTGTTCACTTTAGTGGGATATTTGCTGGTGGCATGAATGGATCAGGATAGGAATAGAATTATATGGAAGGGAATTTTAATTATGAGTTGTTACAAATAATTCTATAAGCTGCATAACTGAGAGAACTGATTTTAATAAAAATAATTATAAAGTATATAGGAAAATATTCTACAGCTTTTGTTGGAGAAGAGCGAAGTATGGATAATTTAATCAGATTATGTTTGACTTTGTGGTGGTATGAATTTATGCCAAACAACACAGTTTAGCTTTTTCATTGCTTTATGAAAATATTTAGAAGATACAGTTTTTTTTTTTTTTTTTTTGACAGGCAAAGTGGACAGTGAGAGAGAGAGACAGAGAGAAAGGTCATGCCTTCCGTTGGTTCACTCCCCAAAGGGCTGCTGCGGCCGGCGTGCTGCGCTGATCCGAAGCCAGGAGCCAGGTGCTTCTCCTGGTCTCCCATGCGGGCGCAGGGCACAAGCAATTGGGCCATCCTCCACTGCACTCCTGGGCCACAGCAGAGAGCTGGCCTGGAAGAGGAGCAACCGGGACAGAACCCGGCGCCCCAACCGGGACTAGAACCCAGGGTACTGGCGCAGCAGGCGGAGGATTAGCCTAGTGAACTGTGGCACCAGCCAGAAGATACAGTTTCTAATGTTAGAAATTCTATACTTGAAAGAAGCTTCAATTATCAGTGGTTTTATGAAGCAAAGTTAAAACAATTATGGAGAGTATAAAAACAGATTGATGTTTGTTTTGTATAAAGTATATGCTTTTTTTTTCTTTCTCTGTTTAGGAAGAAAACAAAAAGCTTTCTTTAGACAAGCCCTGGTCTGGGCTATTTGTTTGCTTGTTTGTTTGTTTCTCCATAATTTTATGTTTTTTTTTTTTATCACAGATGATATCTTTTTGCCATATACTTTGTCATTTATTTTTGTATTGGAGACTACTGATTGTTGGAAATTGTTTAACAAGTCACTATAATGATTCCTTTTGTCATTAGTAATAGTCTTCTAATCAATGCTAAGGTCTTCCTGATATACACATTTTTCTGTTGTTTGCAAATAGTTTTAATTTTAACTTTTCCTTTATGATTCTTGTATACTTTATCTTTTTCTTGAATAGTCACATGAGATAGTAATTCTAGAATAATCTTAAGTAATGATGTTGAAAATAGTTACTTTTATCTGATTACTAATTATAATTGTAATTATTGCCTCACCATGATTTTCAGTCAAGATATGAGCTATAAAACTCAAAGAACTAATTCATCAACTTCTATTTTGTAATTTCTGACCATTAAGCTAATTTAATGATTATAGATATGTGTGGATTATGGGAATATTTCTAGGTATTGGATATAAGCCATCTTGCACTTCTCGTAAAAAATCCTACTTGCCATGGTGTGTTGTTTTGTATGCTGTTGAATTTTATTGTATATATGTTAATTTGAGTTAGTGGGTAGCATGGCTGTTTCGCCGAGTTTGACTCCCACTGGCCCACTTTAGAGAAGCCATTTCTCTTTCTGGAAATTAGTTTCTAAAGAAAATACCTTTTGAAACAAATACCAGCAGTCTTCAAAAATGTTTATAGAAATGCATGTCATAAAGAAATCAAGTGGATTTCAAACATTTTGTCACAAAAATAAACATCGTTTAATTCTATTTGGGACAAAGCCATGGGATCCTTTTTTCGCTCACTCTGGCTTCTCTGTGAGTGTCTTTATTAGGGGAAAGGTTTTCCATTTTGCCATGCTGCAGTTGCCAGTGAAAAGAACGATAAAAAGTGGTTGAGTATTGCAGAACGAAAGTGTAAGTATGCAGAGATGAAACAGGGGACCCCTGAGCACAAACATGGCTGTTTCCCCAGTTATTCCACAGATGGGAAGCATTAATTTTTTAACTGCATTAAGGAAGTGAGAATCAAATTTTATTCTAAATATTGCTGTTTTTATGTTAACTGAGTTTGAAAATAGAATCATAGGAATTGAAAGTACTTCCAGAGTTTTTTGGACATTTCCTATTTCCTGGCTGGCCCTTTCCAAACCCTGCCCAAAGTGTGTCCTGCTTGCCAAGACCCTGAGACGGAGACACTGACAATCTATTTCGTGATGTGGGGTTGTGAGGGAATGCGTCACAGCCAACCCACGTGCAGTCTGTCCACTTCTGTGGTTTTCCTATCTCAGAGGTAAGATATGTTAAATGAATCTTTAATTATGAAATCCTAGTATGAGACAAGACCTGCAAATGTCATCAAGGCTAGTTATTGCCAACCAGAAGGATACTCAGGATTGATAAAATAATGGGTTTCTACCTTGACCACAAGCATGTAGGAGAAAGATGTTAAAAAGAATTACTCAGGTATCAGAAAATAGACTTCCTTACAACAGTGGCTTATACATCCCAGATTGGGCCCTGGTGCCTGCTCAGCTGTACATCAGATTATATGAGCAGTTTGTTAAAAGTCCAGATTGTGAGGTGCCGCTGCCCCAGTAGGACTGTATCACTCAAGTGCTCCTCTGACTTCAGAATCCATGTCAAAACAACACTCCCACACCAGCCCCTGGAGAAAGAGTTCCTGCACATCTGCCTGGGCTCTGCGGGTGGTGAGGGCGGAGAGCAAGGGTGGTTTCCATTACCTAAGAAAGCAATTATTCTTCTTCAAGAGATTGTAGTTATCATAAAATTCTTCCATATACTGAATTAAAATCTACTTCTCCTTGATCTTATTCATTGGTTCAGTACTAAGCTGTAGAAAACAAATAGCAAACGTGTTAAGTCTCTAACTCTCTAAGTTGACCATCAGACTTGCTTCTTTTCTGAAAAATAAAGTAAACCCAAACAAAGAAACAGAAGCGCCCATGATTCTCAGAAATCCAGGGAAGGGCAAGACCATTCAACCAAGATGCAGAAGCCCCACGCATTGACCCTTGCCCCTTTTAAGTAGCCAACTCATGGTTCATTTTGATTTAAAACACCCTTGCCCAGAATGATATTAAAAATGTCTGTCTTCTCCCACTCTTATGCCTAATAAAAATGTGCTAAAATATCTCAGATCATGCATTTCATCCTGTTTTATGCCGTTGTTTGCTACTTGTCAAAGCTTTCTTGTAAAATCAAGAGGGAACATTCCTTGAGAAGTTTTGTTCCCATTACTGCTGCAAAACCAATACTTTCCCTGTTTGATCAATGTGAGAAACTCAGGCAGAATTTAAGAAAAGATAAAGGCACCTCCTAGAGTGGGAGTGGGAGGAGGGTGGGGCCCCAGTTACATGATTACAAAGACTTAATAATTTCATGGCTCCAAAATCTGGAGTGTTCTTCTCACTGTAATCCCCATCATCACAAATATTTAATTGATGGTCAGAGAATACTCTCAGAGATAAGACCTCACTGAGTCAGAACATTAGAAAATTTTAAAAACATTAAAGACTTGCCTAAAATTACATGCATCTAATTGAATGATGTTACTTTAAAGATGTGGTCTTTTGGGGGCCAACGTTCTGACGCGGCAGGTAAAGCCTTCGCCTGCAGGGCCAGCATCTTGTTTGGACTCTAGTTCTAGTCCAGCTTCCAATCCAGCTCCCTGCTAATGGCCTGGGAAAAGCAGTGGAAGATGGCTCAAGTGCTTGGGGCCCTGCATCCATGAAGAAGACCTGGCCCAGCCCTGGCCGTAGTGGCCATCTGAGGAGTGAACCAGCACATAGATCTTTCTGTCTCTCCCTCTCTCTCTATCTGTAAATCTGACTTTCATAATTAAATAAATCTTGCGGGAAAAAAGAAGTTACCGTTGGAGGGTTTTTTTTTTTTTTTTGGTGTTTTGCTTTTATGTTTATCTGTCATTTCATAACTTAAAAGATGTGTCTCGGACTCTCTTGAACTGATTTGCTACCTTGTTCATCAGTTTGGGCTCCAAATGGCTTTTCAGCTACTTTAAACAATCACCTTTACAGACTAAAGATGTGCAGCTTTGGAGGATACTCAAAATACTATTTCACCCGTGTGCACCAGCTGACCAGGCCTAGCTTGGTCTTTCCCACCTAACTCTTTGCCTCATCGTGCCCAGCTCTCCCTTGCACTCTGTACTGTACCTTTCTCTCTCTCTCTCTCTCTCTCTCTCTCTCTCTCTCTCTCTGATTTCACATGTGGTCTTTGCTCTACATGGAATTTTTATCTCCATTTTCTTACTTAACTTTACTAACATCCAAGGTTCTGGCCCAAGTTCCACTGTCCGTATGTTTTACCCAGGAACTATACCCTCATTGGTTATCAGTATTCTTCCTTCTCCTCTCACTTTGCCCAGCCCCTTTCTGCCTCAGCAGATACCACTCCCTTAGACACATACCCTTATGCCCCGCACCAGAGGGAGTTTCCACCTCATCATGTATCCCCAGACTGCGGTACCAACTGTGCCTCAACAGCTACCAGGCAGCAGGGAAATTGTCTCTTTGACTATTTGGTGACTTGTCACATTGTAACTTAGCTTCTTGAGGTAGAAACTGTGTTTTGTGGACCTATAAACCTAGACAGAGACCTAGTATCTACTCAGCTAATGTTTGTTAAATAAAATACATGGACAGGTTGATGGATGGATGGGTGGACATGTTCAAAGCGAAGCTTGAAGGATTCTGAATGAACAGAATGTCTTGTCCTTTGAATTCTTTTATTGTTTCTTAGCTTTTTCTCAAAAACAGTTACATTATGGGTCCCTAGTCTTGTTCTAAAGTACTGTTAATTGCTCTTGGGAGTACTTTTGTAACTTTTTTTGCTCTTATTGAAGAGATCAGATTGCATGTATTTATCATGAATAACGTGATGTTTTAAAGTATACATATGCTGTATAATGGTTAAATCACTTTGTGATGAGAACACTTTAGATCCTTGGATTTTTCAAGAACATAATATCTTGTGACTGATTATAGTTGCTATTCTATGCCCGGACTCTCTTGAAGTTGTTCTTCCTGTAGTCTTCATCTAACTCTAATTATGTATGATTTATCCAAATTGATTTTATTTTATTCTGTCCAGATTGGAAGACTTTCAGGGAATACTGATGTAATGTCCCCAGTTTGAGCTGGAATTGGGATTGATACATTTAATTTCTTACCCTTGAGACAGAAAGTTGTGCCTTGGGAAATTTTTAAAGCTCATCCAAATCTCACTGTTGGTGGTTATGGCCTTCGAGAACTGTTGCCACAGCTCTTCTCTCTTGGGCAGGCAAGTCGCAGGAGGCAGGTGCTCCCTTTCACGATGAAGAGAGGGACAACATTCCCTTCATACCTGCATTGCCTTCTGCAGAACTGCCTGGAGGAAGTCTGGGGTTTGCTTGCTGGCAAGCACTTCCCTGTCAGCTGTGCTCTTCCCTGGGGTTTGCATTTTTCTCCTGGGAATTCAACATTCTTTCTGTCAGGTTCTGCCAGTGAGTCATAGGAGCCCAAAGCAGTTTAGGGGAGGTACAGGAGATGCTGAGCATGTTGTTCTAAATACCTGGATTTGCTTTTATATTGTTACTCAATAGGCTCAGGGCACATTCCAGCAGAAGGCATTTCTGCATTTCATTGTGGGCAGCTCTCCACCACCTTCACCCAGCAAAGTAACAGCCAGCTTGGGCTTTCCCCGTTTATTCATACCTGATTTTTCTCTCCCAAAGGGATTTCCACACAAGATTTTTCTCATATCTAAATGATGATGTGCAGTTAATTATTAGTTACATTACTTCAAAAGGACTGCATCCAAGCAGGAAAAGGCTATGCCTGTGGAGATTATAGTGATGAGATAATGGTAATTTCTTGGGTGGCTTTTAGGGATCAAATTTTATTACTTCACAATTTCTCCCAAATCATCCTCATTAGTCAATTCAGAAAATAATCAAACCTTAGCATACGTCCCCAGGTTTACTTCTTATCCTTTAGGACGGCTGAGCAATCTGATATACTCTATAGAAGTATGAAATACCACAAAGAACCCAGTTGTATGATTTTTTTTTTTTGACAGGCAGAGTTAGAGAGTAAGAGAGAGAGAAAGGTCTTCCTTTTCCGTTGGTTCATCCCACAAGTGGCCGCTACGGCCGGTGCGCTGTGCCGATCTGAAGCCAGGAGCCAGATGCTTCCTCCTGGTCTCCCATGCGGGTGTAGGGCCCAAGGACCTGGGTCATCCTCCACTGCACTCCTGGGTCACAGCAGAGAGCTGGACTGCAAGAGGAGCAACCAGGACAGAACCTGGTGCCTCAACTGGGACTAGAACCCAGGGTGCCAGCACCGCAGGCAGGAGGATTAGCCTAGTGAGCTGCGGCGCCTGTCCAGTTGTATGATCTTATTGCACCTTGTCCTTTGTCTTTGGCACCATTAGCTTTTGGGTAATTATGATTATTCACTTTAAATATCTGTCTGCCCAAAACTGCCAAGTGCAAGTGAATAGAGGTCACGTTTGTTTACTTAGAATCCAGACTGTGTCATGTAGTCTCTCCATAAATAATTGATAAATGAATAAATGAATGATCAGTCTGCCTAACTGAGAAGCCCCTAGAGTTTCTTGTGAACATCTAACGTTGTCTCATGCAGGAGAGAATGGAGGCCCACAGCAGGTTGCTGGTGAAACCCGTGCTGGCCCCTGAACTTGTGCCAGATTCTCCTCTATCCCACCACTGCAAACAATCACCCATCTACACCCACGGGTCTTCTGGCTTGCCCGCAGTGACCACACCCCTCTTCAAACAGAGCTGTGTGTCTCCCACTTGCCTCCATCCCAGCTCTTTCCAACCAGCTCCCCAAACTCTTCTCACAGAGATGCCTGCTACGAGTCTTTGAGAGCACTTTAAGAAGTTTGTGGGAAAATGGAATTAAAAGACAAGCCACATTTCCCATGAATTTTTGAAGACTCCACAAATGTACAGTCTCTTTTCCCATGACTCTCTTCATTGGTTTGTCCTCACCGAAATCCAGGTGTTCTTTAAAGGCTGCCTTTCAAGTGGAGGTGCTTTATTTTTTCTCTCATAACCTCTGACTGGAGGTGAGGCATGTGCCCATGATTCTCATTGCTTCTCCCAGTGATTGTTAATTCTCCTTTTGAAGAATTCTAGGAAAACATCTGCCTTTAGATTATTTTTCCTTTTCCTTAAATTGACATAAAATCATGTGTTTACCACATACTGATATACATTGTGAAATGATCATACTCATTACCCACATAGTTCACATAGCTCTCCCTCCCTTACATTTTAGGTACTGCATTAGTTACCACAGATCAGCAAAAACATATGGTATCTGTCTTTTGGGGACTGGCTTATTTTTCTAAGTATAATGGTTCTTAGTTGTATCCATTTTGTTGTAAAAGACAAGATTTCATTTTTCTTTTTTATCACAGAGTAGTATTCCATAGGATATACTGCTCTTCTAAGATCCCGATCCTAGTACTCCAACCAAAATCAAGTTTGTTCTTTTCTTTGACATAACTAAGACAGGCTATGATTTTTCAAAGGAATTTTTACCAGAAATTAGAGAAAAACACTTTGATATGCGAGGCCTAACTTGTGTATAGAGAAGATGCAGCTGTTCAGTAATTCGTATTATGCTGACTACTGGAGTTAAAGACAGTGGTTGTGAAGCATAATCTATGTGATTGTATAACTGGGAATCTAAGGCAGAAGACAAAAAAAGAATAATGACATAGAATGCAGCAGTCGAAAAATTAGGTGCTGTGGTGAGACAGATGTGGAGGTGGTTTTCTCTGCCTGCAGAGCTTGGGAAGGGGCATCGAGGGGAAAGGATTTGAGTCTGGGGATGTATAGATCAGGGCAGCTGGGGTTACAGACGTGAGTGAGGGCCGAGGCAGACAAGGAAGACTAGGAGAGCAGACGGACTGGTCCTGGAGGATGTGAAATGTTGTGCTGCAGGATCCAGATTTCATTTTGCTTGCAGAAAGGAGATTTTTTAAAATTCAAGTTTATGTTTTAGACCATTCTCTCTGTCAGGAAAGTCAAGGCAAAAAAGGTGTTTTTGGAATAGAAATAAGAATAGAAATAAGATGGTAGGGAGGATGAATCAGTACAGGATATTGCCAGCTGGATGGAGTGCGGGGATGGAGTCAGGAGTGACTTAATGTGTATAATCTGACTGACTAGGTGGGTGGGGTAAGAAATAGCATTGAAAGGAATGAATAATTTCCAGTGTAAAGTGTTTTGATGACATTCTTTTGAGGTTAACATTAGAAGTTATGATTTACCAGCAAAATATTCCTTTGTAATTTTTTTTCCCTAACTGCACTGGTGATTGATATGAAGTAAGGTTCATTGTTACTGTGTTACATTACTGTGCTATTATTCATTTATTTATTTGATTTTTTTAGAGAGAGTTATTTTATTTATTTGAGAGGTAGAGTTACAGACAGTAAGAGGGAGAGACAGAGAGAAAGGTCTTCCTTCCATTGTTTCACTCCCCAAATGGCCACAATGGCCAGAGCTGCACCGATCGGAAGCCAGGAGCCAAGTGCTTCTTCCACGTCTCCCACACGGGTGCAGGGGCCCAAGGACTTGGGTCATCTTCTGCTTTCCCAGCCACAGCAGAGAGCTGGATTGGAAGAGGGGCAGCCGGGACTAGAACCAGCATCCATATGGGATGCTGGCGCCGCAGGAGGAGGATTAACCTGTGCCATGATGCTAGAGCCAGAAATGGCCTTTTGAGCCCTCAGTTTTCTTGTCTATAAAATGAGGGGTAAGGGTAATGTGTACATCACAGCTCTGTTGTACGAGGTGAGATGACATGAAACTTTGGCATGTAAAACTGGAAATCAGTGCTATCCCCTGCAAGTCATTTTTTAAAGGAACATCAGCATTTGTGCAAGGGAGGCTGGAATAGAATGATATGGAAATATCCCCCAGTGAATCATACTCCTGTGTTAGATGCCAACACTCGTATCGGGGATTGAGTAATGAGGTTTATGTAAAGATCTGTCAACTGACAGAATGATTATGTTCTTTAATGTTTTTCAAAACCGAAGAGCTGGAAACTGCCTGACTTGTAATGAATCTCCAATTTTAGCGTCATTTGCCTTCCCAATATAACATGAGTATTCTGAAAGTTTCCCTTCATGCGTTTCCCATTGGACTCTTACACTCTGGAACAGCTTCATGAGAGTGAGGGGGCCCTTTCCTTGGTAAAGTGGGAGAATCGGTAACCTGTGCTTCATCTTGTTGTGCCCAGATCGTTAGATTCCCGCAGAGACCCCCAGAGAGTTGATCACACTGAACTGCAAAAGCAAGGTTTATTCGGGAGTACAAGCCGCGACAGGGACCCCATCCAACCAACCAGCACAGCGGAGGAAGGAGTGAGGCCCAGGTCTTTGTTTGGGAGAGTTTTTTTTTTTTTTTTTTTTGGGAGAGTTTTTAAAAGGAAAAAATGGCTACATCAGCAGGAAAAAAGAGTTACATACAGCATGGAAGCTTTGGGTACAGGGAGTTACTTTGTTTAGCAATCTCTACTGTGCTGTCCTTGGCCTACCGAGCTAGGTGTCCCTGGTCAGCTTTGATATCTCTGGAATGCCTGAATATCTGCTTTTACAAGGACTCGGGTCTGCTATGGGAAATGGAGGCTGCTTGTTTTTATTGTTTTAAAATGGAGTCACTTTGGCTCTTCAATCTGACGCATGCTTTCTGACACTGTGGAAGCTGAAGATCTGCCAACTTAGGGTCTTCAAACCATCTGTGTCTGAGCTCTCTCAGAAAGCCTTCCCAGCGTGGGGATCTGCACAGCACTTCCACACCAATGGCTTAGTGCCCTGTGCATGCATGGTAATTATACCACTTGGTGACATTCCAGAAGCCTTTATTCCTAAGTGATACCTAAGTGCCTAATTGATGTAGCCTGAAGGATCCCAAGATACTTTTCTGGATTATCAATTGTCCCCAAAGCAGTAGTTCTGATATTTGTCTGAATTGAGGGCTTTACAGTTGGCACTACTGAGTGGGAAGAATAATACCTACTATTTATTGAGCATGTATTATGTGCCAGAGATGTTACAAAATTTATTTTGCTTATTTGAAAGGGGGAAAGAAGTGGGGAAGAGAGAGGGGGGTAGGGAGGAAGGGAGAGAGAGAGAGAGATTTCCCATCCACTGCTTCACTCTCCAAATGTCTGCAAACTGTAAATTGGAGTGGGGTTTAGGACACAACTCCAGGCACTCTCATATGGGATGCGAGCATCACAAGAGCAGGCCAAATGCCTGCCCTTGTGCCAGGAATTTTTTAAACTATTTTAAGTGAATTTAGTGCTACTAACAACATTGTGAAGTATAGATTGTTAGTCCTATTTTGCTGAGACCCTTAAAAAATTAAATAACTTGGTGAATGGTTTCACTAGCTAGTGGTAGACCCAGGTTAGAACCCTGGAAGTTTGACTCCAAACACTGATACTCTTAACCTCTGGGTTAATGAGCTATCACTATTGTTCTTACCATATTATGACTGGATTTCAGACGTGTTTTGAGGCCCTGGGAGTAGGGATAATAAGAGAGATAGGGTTTTTCTGAGGGAATAATAGGTAGTGCTATGGCATGCAAGTCTGAGTGGAATCCCATAGCAACTGCGTGGAAAACAGAAAAGACTGTTGAAGGCTTTACAGTCCTTTGGAATGGAAGATGGGTAGGGAGGAAAGTTGAAGCTCAGAAACAGGAAAGCAGGTTGTAAGGAGAAGGATCTGACCTCATCATAGTGGATCTCTGCCTGGCCCCTTCAGCAATTTTCTGGGCAAGGCAATTAGTGCATTAACTGTGGGACAGATGCCAAGTATCCTGTGCTTCTCAGTGTGGATGTAAGACCCAGAGGTCTGAGCCAGGTGCTTACCCAGTAGACACTGGGTGTCTAATTTATTGATTGCATCCTGTATGGGTGGACAGACAGTACCTTGTTAAAGACATGCAGAAGTAACCAGGGTCAGCAGTGCCTTAGATAGGAAGGTATGACAGTCATGGTATGTCCCTAAGACAGGAAAGTATCAACTTTAGCTTCATATTATTTTTCATTTTACTTGCCAGTGGCAAATTTAAAATAAGGCTGGAAAGACTTACATTGATTAGACTATCTAATACTTGTGGGTGAGCCTTGTTAAATATAAGCTGTGGTGTATGCCTCCAAGGTCAGAAATTCAGTGTTTGTTATAACAAGAGAAGAAGGGAGTTCCCAAGGTCTTGGCAGGAAGTACGTTTGGCCATCTGCAGCCATAATTCTAGGACCTGCAGCGTTATGTTTCATCATGTATCAGAGCATGGGTGTTGTTTTAAATAAAAGTTAAGTGAAATAATCAATACCTAATCCTGGGAGATTGTGAGCTGTCATCTGGAATTGTATCAGGGGGTAAAATAAGCTGAGAAGCCATTTCTAGGTTCACTGTTGTTTACTCCTGAACTCCTCTCTCAGCACTAGAGCATTGTAAGAGAGTTTGCTGATAAAGAACTGTCAGAGTCAGAGGCCTGGAATAAGGCTGGAATTTGAAAGTAAATCCTTCTGCCCAACCAGAAAGTGCATGAAGTAAGGAGTTTTTGGGTCTATTGGTAACTTTACTGAAAACATCAAACCATAGGGAATCCTTAATTGAATGATACTAATTCTCCCCTTGTCGGTGAGTGTCATGTAATGTATGGCAGAGGATTCGGGGCATCAATGCATGAGAAGATCTAAATATGAGTCAACTGTGATAAAGCTGTCAGAACACTAAGTGAACCTTAGGCACTGGACCGAAATAAAAAGACGATTAGCCAGAGCAAATGTGAACACTCAACCCACATGTTTGCTGCTCTGTTTACCTTTGCAATCTACACTTTAAGACAGTCACTAATGAATCGAAGTGTGTGCAGAGAAAAACAACCAGAATGATCCTGGTCTTAGAAACAAATTGGGAAAGAAACAGCTGAAGACAGTGCGAAGCCTGGCTTCAGAAGAGAAAAAGGAAGAAATGATGACATAACGCTATGTTTGAAGGAATGTCGTGTGGGAAAGGGAGCAGATCCATTTTGTGTTGGTCTGTAGGGCAGATGAGCAGTGTGAACTTTAGGGAGGCATATTTTAACTCATTGTTGGACGTAGTTATCTGATCATCGAGAAATTTCAAACATGATTAGTACGTACTGAGCCAGAATGATCCAGGAGAACCCATTATGGATATTAGAGGGATGAGGTTTCTGCAGTGGATGGGTGTCTGGACCAGGTGACTTGTACAGTGCTTCTCTCCCTCAAATTGTGGACTCTCTTCCCTTAACCACTTAACTTTGGTACAGATTTTTAAAATGAAAATTGCCTTGGAAATTCTTTTTGTTTTCTTCATTTGAAAGATGTGTCTGCCTTGTGAGCCAGGTTGATCTACCTGTTTTCTGAATTAAGTTTGTTGGAAAATATGACTGCAATTTGCAAACTAACAATCTATCATGGAATTTTAGGAGGAACAGTTTGAATGTGAATTGTTGAACTACATTATAAATCCCAAATATTTAACTTTTAGCAAAAAGAAAGCATACTGGTTCTAATCAAAGAGGAAAATATCATTTAACTGGTAAAGACTGGAGAGCATTCTTTCTGGGAGAAAAGGGTGTCAACCAACATTTTTTGTTTTATTTTAATGATATTTTTATTTCACTTATTTGAAAGGCATAGTTGGAGAGGGAGAGAGGGAGGGAGGGAGAGCAAGAGAGAGAGACAGAGAGAGGGTGGAATGGAGAGAAGGAAGGAGAGGGAGGAGAGAGAGAGGGAGAGGGAGAGGGAGAGGGAGAGAGAGAGAGAGAGAGAGAGAGAGAGACTTCCATCCACTGGTTCACTCCCCAAATGGCCACAACAGCCAGAGCTGAGCCAATCCAAATCCAGGAGCCAGGAGCTTCTTCCAGGTCTCCCATAAGGGTGCAGGGGCCCAAGGACTTGGGCCATCTTCCAGTGCTTTCCCAGGCCATTAGTAGAGAGTTGGATCAGAAGTGGAGCAGCTGGGGACTCAAACCAGCACTCAAATGGAATGTCAGCACTGCAGATGGTGGTTTAACCCACTATGCCACAGCGCCAGCCCCTGAACTGACAAATCTTTATTTTTTTATTTTGTTTAAGGAATATTTGTATTTAATACATATAGGAACATGATGCTTCTTCCCACCACCTCCCTCCCACCTATACTCCCTCCTTTCTTCCTCCCCCCTCTTCCCCTCCCATTCTTATTTTTTACAGAGATCAATTTTCAGTTAATTTTTATACTCATAAGATTAAAACTACACCAAGTAGAGAGTTCAACAATTAGTATGAAGGAAAAAAAAAAGAAGTAAAGAACAAAACAAACAAGAAAAGCATTGTTCCCTGACAGTCAAGGCAAGGGCTATTCAAATCATTGCATCTCAAAGTGTCAGTTTCATAGATTACATTTTAAGTACTCTATTAGTTACCACAGATCAGAGAGACCATATGGTATTTGTCCTTTTGTGAATGGGTTATTTTGCTAAGTATAATGGTTTCCAGTTGCATCCACTTTGTTGCAAATGACAGGATTTCCTTTTCTTCTACCACTGTGTAGTATTCCATTGTGTATGTATACCATGATTTCTTTAGCCAATGTTCAGATGATGGACATCTGGATTGATTCCATATCTTAGCTATTGTAAATTGAGCTGAAATGAACATAGGAGTTCAGATCACTCTTTCATATGCTGATTTCATTTCCTCTGGATAAATTCCCAGGAGTGGGATGGCTGGGTCACATAGTAGGTTTATATTCAGATTTCTGAGGTATCTCCATACTGTCTTCCACAATGGCTGCACCAGTTTACATTCCCACCAACCACAGATTAAGGTACCCTTCTCCCAACATCCTCACCAGCATTTGTTTTTTTGTTGATTTCTGTATGTTAACCATTCTAACTGGGGTGAAGTGAAACCTCACTGTGGTTTTGACTTGCACTTCCCTGATGGTTAGTGATCCTGAACATTTTTTTCATGTGTCTATTGGCCATTTGGATTTCCTCTCTAGAGAAATGTCTGTTGAGTTCCTTTGCCTATTTCTTAATTGGATCATTTGTTTTCTTACTGTTGAGTTTCTAGAGTTCTTTATAGATTTTGGAAGTTAGTCCTTTGTCAGTTTCATAGATTGCAAATATTTTCTCCATTCTGTCAGTTGCCTTTTCACTTTGCATGTTTTCTTTGCAGTGCAGAAGCTTCTCAGTTTGATGTAACCCCACTTGTTAATTCTGGCTTTGATTGCCTGTGCTTCTGGGGTCTTTTCCAACCAGTCTTTTCCTATGATAATGTCTTGTAGGGTTTCCCCAATGTTCTCTAAAAATTTGATGGTATCATGTCATAGATTTAGGTCTCTGATGCATTTTAGTGGGTTTTTGTATAAGGTATGAAGTAGGGATCTTGTTTCATCCTCCTGCATCTGAAGCTGCAGTTTTCTCAACACCATTTGTTGAAAAGACTATCTTGGCTCCAGGAGTTAATTTTTTGCTCCTTTTTCAAAGATTAGTTGGTTGAGATGTGTAGATTTATTTCTGGGGTTTCTATTCTGCTCCATTGGTCTACACATCTCTTTTTGTGGCACTACCAGGCTGTTTTGATTATAAATTCCCTGTAATATGTCTTGAGGTTTAGTATTATGATGCCTCCAGCTTTGTTTTTGTTGTTTAAGATTGCTTTAGCTATTTGGGTTCTCTTGTGTTTCCATATGAATTTTAGCTTCATTTTTTCTAGATCTGAAAAGAACATTGTTGGTATTTCAATTGGCATTATATTGAATCTATAAATCGCTTTTAACAGTATGGACATTTTGAAGATGTTGGTTCTTCCAATCCATAAACATGGAAAATTTTTTTATTTTTTATGTCTTCTTCTATTTCTTTCTTTAATGTTTTATAATTTTCATCATAGAGTTCTTTGATACCCTTGGTTAAATTTATTCCAAGGTATTTAAATTTTTTTGCAGCTATTGTGAATGGGATTGATCTTAGAAGTTTTTTCTCAGGTATGGCATTGTCTGTGTAAAAGAAGGCTATTGATTTTTGTGTGTTGATTTTATATCCTGACTCTTTACCAAACTCTTTTATGACTTTCAATAGTCTCTTCATGAAGTCTTTTGGGTTCCCTATGTATAGCATCATGTCATCAGCAAATAAGGATAGTTTGCCTTCTTCCTTCCCTATTTGTATCCCTTTAATTTCTTTTTCTTGGCCTGATGGCTCTGGCTAAAACTTCCAGGACTATATTAAATACCAGCAGTGAGAATGGGCATTCTTATCTGGTTCCAGATCTTAATGGGATTGCCTCCAATTTTTCCCCATTCAGTAGGATGTTGGCTGTAGGTTTGTTATAAATTGCTTTGATTATGTTGAGGAATTTCTTTCTATACCAAATTTTCAGCAAACCTTAAGCAGGTTTTCTTCATAAAAGGGTGTTGGATTTGTCAAATGCTTTCTCTGCATCTATTGAGATTATCATATGGTTTTTGGTCTTCAGCTTGTTAATGTGGTTAATCACGTTTATTGATTTTCAGATATTAAATCATCCTGCATGCCTGGTATAAATTCTGCTTGGTCCAGGTGAATGATCTTTCTGATGTCTGGTTGAATTTGATTACCTAATATTTCATTGAGGATTTTTATGTCTAGGTTCATCAGGGATATTGGTCTATAGTTCTCTTTCTCTGTCATGTCTTTTTCTGGCTTAGGAATTAAAGAGATGCAGGCATGATAGAATGAGTTCAGAAGGATTCCTTCCTTTTCAATTCTTTTGAATACCTCTAGAATTGGAGTTAGTTCTTCTTTAAATGTCTGGTAGAATTCAGCAATGAAGCTGTCAGGACCTGGACTTTTCTTTGTTGGAAGGTTCTTTATCACAAATTCAACATCCATTTTGGTTATTGGTATGTTTAGGTGTTCTGTGTCTTCATGATTCAGTTGAGGTAGGTTGTATGTGGAACTGACAAACTTTTTTTTTTTGACAGGCAGAGTCAGAATATGCTTATGGGAAAGTAGGCTTGATGTTCAGTTTTGTTAACTTTGAGCCCAAAGCAGTATTTTTTTATTTATTATTTATTTATTTATTTATTTATTTGACAGGCAGAGTGGACAGTGAGAGAGAGACAGAGAGAAAGGTCTTCCTTTTACAGTTGGTTCATCCTCCAATGGCCGCTGTGGCCGGCACACCGCGCTGATCCGATGGCAGGAGCCAGGTGCTTCTCCTGGTCTCCTATAGGGTGCAGGGCCCAAGCACTTGGACCATCCTCCACTGCACTCCCTGGCCACAGCAGAGAGCTGGCCTGGAAGAGAGGCAACCGGGATAGAATCCGGTGCCCTGACCAGGACTAGAACCCGGTGTGCCAGCGCCACAAGGCGGAGAATTAGCCTGTTGAGCCGCGGCGCCAGCTCCAAAGCAGTATTAAAAGTTTGTCAGTTCTGGGCTGATCCGATCCTTCCATCGGATGAGCGCAGTGCGCCAGTCGCACTGCACTGGCTGCGGCGGCCATTGGAGGGTGAACCAACGGCAAAAGGAAGACCTTTCTCTCTGTCTCTCTCTCACTGTCCACTCTGCCTGTCAAAAAAATAAATAAATAAATAAATAATAAATTAAAAAATACTGCTTTGGGCTCAAAGTTAACAAAACTGAACATCAAGCCTACTTTCCCATAAGCATATTCTGATTTTGCAACATGATACCATATAATTGATTCAGGGTAACTCTAGAGTCTTAAAATGATTAATTTTTAAAAACTTATAAATTTTATTATTTATTTTAATTTTAATTTTACAGGCAAAGAGACAGACAGTATCTTCATCCATTGGTTCACTCCCCAAATGCCTGCAATAGCCAGCACTAGGCCAGATTGAAGGCAGGAGGACAGAACTTCATCTAAGTCTCCCACATATGTGGCAGGGACTCAACTGTTTGGGCGATCACCTATTCCCTCCCAGGATGCACATTAACAGGAAGCTAGATGAGAAGCAGAGGAGCCACAACTCAAATAAAGGCTCCCTAGTGCAGGATTTAGGCATCCCAAGCAGTAACTTTATTGCACTAAATGCCTGCCCCTTATTCAGTTTTTAAAAGAACTTTATATGTGAATATTCTTCAGAATGTTCTGTACTGCCCTTGAATTCATTTATTTATTTATTCAAGAAATATTTATTATTCTATTCTATTCTATTCAAGAGTGATTAAACAAAACAAGTACCTATTTTCACATAAGTTAGGCTCTAAACTAGAGCAAAAATGTACTAAACAAGCAACACATAGAAAAGTTAATGAATAGCTAAGTTCATTTAGATATTTGCAAATATCATATAGAAGGAAGTATGAGTGACCAAATAGAGACTGGATAATGTAGAATAGGTGTTCGTGTTTGTTAATGGGGATAATATTTGACTGGAGCCGTGAAAGACTGAAAGGAAGATCAGGCATGTGAAACGTGCAAGTTGAAGTCATTGGGGGTTTGAGGGAAGGAAGTGATGGAAATTAATTTCCCTTTTTGAACATTTCCTTTGGCTTCCATGTAGCAAGCAGTTTGGAAGGAAGGAAGGGAATGAGGGGAGATGGCTCAGTGGACTCTGGCTGAATACAGACTTGTAAAAAGAAAAAAAATTAGAATCAGAACCCTACTGAATGCATGAGACCAGGTGTTAGCAAGATGTACAATAATATTAAACTCATAAAACAAGTAAGTATTTGGACTGAAGCCAAGCACCTTGTTCTTTCTATGAACTGGGCTCTATTTATTTGGTTCCTGGGTAATGCAGTTACAAACACTGTATACAAATTCTTATTTTGGAGGATGAGAGAGAGAGAGAGAGAGAGAAAGGGAGAGAGAGACTGAGAGAGAGGCACTGTCTGGGAAAGAGTGGAATTCAAATAAGGGCATGCATATCTCCAGAAAATGCCTTTCGACTGAAAGAAAATTCAGTAACACAGAGAAGACAGAAGAGGTTTGTTGGAAACACAACAGAAAGAACTAAGGGTTATGGCCCATTAAGCACCCAGCTACATATGCTGCTTAGACTGCTGAAGTAATTTCACCTAATGGTGGGTTCTGGGTTTTGCCCCACCATCAGATCCTCTGCCTACCTTCTAAGAGCTTCTTACTGCCTGGCTGGCTTCGAACATCACAACAGAAGGCATAAACTGCTGTCTCATGGATACTTCGCGTAATGGCTTTCAAGCTTTAGCGTGCATAGAATCATCTGAAGAACTTGTTAAGACACAGAGTGCTGGACCCCATCCCAGTTTCTTACTCCTCAGGTGAGCTCAAGACTCTGCTTCCTACATATTTTCAGCTGACAGTGTTGCCACAGGTCTGAGAACCATGCACTGAGAATTACTTACATATGGAGTAGAGTATAGATGAGGAGTGGGAGAAGAGGTGGCAATGGTCAAAGTGTACCTCTGCTTGCTACACTTCTGCAATAGTTTTGTAAAGAAGAAAACAAGTTAATTTGAACTTCAAATGGGAAAATGTAAAAAGGAGGAATCACAGCTAAAGAAATGAAATAAAGGGAAGGGAAACTCCACTTCTGCTTGAAACTTGTGGCAGGATGAGGAACTTGGAGTGCGTAAAATCAAATCTCATGTGACTTTGATTTCCGAGTGTTAGGAGCGCCTTAATCAGTAGTTCTCAACCTTGGCTGTTTGTTGGAACTACCTGTCGAGTTTTAAAACTTTTCTCATCCAGGTCTCTGATTTTGTGTCCCATGTCCAGAGATTCTGATGGTATCAGTTCAGATGTGACCTGGGCATCAGGATATTTAAGGGCTTCCCAAGCCATTGTGCAGACAATGCTCTGGCATCTTCATTTTGGTTGCAATCATCTGCTTTCTTTTCCCCAGAGACCAATCCTTCAGTTCTGAATGTGAGTCGTAATGCCTGCATGGAAGGGACAGAAGTGGACTTCTCAGAGCTGCTGTTGATTTTCATGTGCTAAGAACCAGAAAAATAGCCAGCTCAAGTTGGTTGAGAAACTCCAGAGTAACTGGTCAGCTAAAATAGAAGTGGTGGGGCCAGCACTGTTGCATCATAGGTTAAGCTTCTGCCTATGGCATCGGCATCCTTTATAGGTGCCAGTTCAGGTCCTGGCTGTTCCACTTCCAATCCAGCTCTCTGCTGTGGCCTGGGAAAGCAGTAGAAGATGGCCCAAGTGCTTGGGTCTCTGCACTCATGTGGGAGACCTGGAAGAAGCTCCCGGCTCCTGGCTTCTGATCAGCCCAGCTCTGGCCATTGCAGCCACCTGGGGAGTGAAGCAGCAGATAGTAGATCTCTCTCTGTCTGTCTCTCTCTCTCTCTCTCTGTCTCTCTGTCTATAACTCTGCCTCTCAAATAAATAAATACATATTTTTAAAAAATGAAGTGGCTGCCCAGTAGTGGCTCTAGAGTGTAAGTCATTTTTATGTCTTTAGGAGATTCATATATTCTGAAAAATTGGATTTCAAAAAGTAATTTAATTACTTTTTGGTCATGATGTAAGTTGCCAAAAAAAAAAAAAAAAAAAAACCTGCAGCTGCATTCAGAGGGTTGGTTTCACATTGGTTCTCACCTCCTGGAATAGTGACAAAAAACTTGGTTTCTGCATTTGATTCTTGCTTTCCCTCTGCCATCACTTTTTCCAGCCACCTATTTGAACATTTTCATTGTGTTAGCCCGTCCTTGCCAGATCTGAGGCTGCCTATGAGATGAACGATAGGGACCAAAAGAGAATTGTAAATACCTGGCAACCGTATGGTCTAAGGCTATGGGTACATGCTAGGGAATGGAGGGTGAGTCACAGCCGTGCTAAGACATGTTGGCTCGCTAACTGTCAGAAGCGTTTCCTGTTTGTCTCTGAGGGACCCAGATGAGAATTTTTTTTCCTCTTATTTGACCCATTTGTTTTACAAACGATTTTATGAATAGCATAACCTTTGCCCTCCTTTCAAAAGTTCTTCCACACACAGAAGGAAAGGTGGGTCACAGGGTCCTTGAGTGAGTTTCTCTCTTAATGGGTGAGTTTTTCACGAGAACCTTTGCCCCTAAAGTGGGTAGAATTTCCAGGCCTCTCGTGTGGCACCTGAGATGGAGGAGACTGCTCTGAGAACTTCCCCTGGTACCAGGACAGCCAGATGGGCAGTTATCTGGGAAGAGGAAAGTCAATGGCAAACTTAGGGGTACAGAAAATGTTACGCAGGACCAGAATCATCATCAGAGAAAGAAAAGTAAAATACTTGCCAAGTCTTGTTCAGTCTGTACAAGGAGGACTCCCAAATGTGGATGTGCCTAGGAGTTTCCCAGGAAGCTTGTTACCAAGACAAATTCCTTGCTTGAACGCACAGTCCTTGAATCTGCATTTTTTAAAAGACTCCTCCCCTCATTGACTTTGAATCCCATTCTCTTCTGGGCATAGTTATTGAATATGTTAAAAATATATAGGAAATACCTTAAATAAAATTTTACAAAAAGAAAAAAAATCACAATGTTGACAAAATGGAAACTACAGTGCTAAAATTTGCAGTAGGAATTACTTGTGTTTATGGGATGTCCTCTTTCTCTGTAATTCTGCCTTTCAAGTTAATACATGAATAAATAAATAAACCTTTAAAAATAGAAAAATAGAGGAGGGAACACACACTGGATCAAAACTTGAGCTTTAAGGTACTTGGAGTATGTGAACCTTCTGAGAGCTGCAGGTTACCATGCAGCAGAATGAGCTTCAAACTGTATGTATGTCTCTGGCCAACATACGCATCCATCGTATGTATTACTTTATCATGGAAAAACTAGATGATTTTTTTCTGCTTTTGATTGTTTTGACTGAGATTCACAAACCATAAAAATTATCATTTAAAACTGTACAGTTCAATAGATTAGAATATATTCACCAAGGCCGGCGCCATGGCTCAACAGGCTAATCCTCCACTTTGCAGCGCTGGCACACCGGGATCTAGTCCTGGTTGGGGCGCTGGATTCTGTCCCGGTTGCCCCTCTTCCAGGCCAGCTCTCTGCTGTGGCCTGGGAGTGCAGTGGAGGATGGCCCAAATGCTTGGGCCCTGCACCCCATGGGAGACCAGGAAAAGCACCTAGCACCTGGCTCCTGCCATCGGATGAGCACAGTGCGCCAGTCGCACTGCACTGGCTGCGGCGGCCATTGGAGGGTGAACCAACGGCAAACGAAGACCTTTCTCTCTGTCTCTCTCTCACTATCCACTCTGCCTGTCAAAAATAAAAAAAAAAAATAAAAAAAAATAAAAAGAATATATTCACCATGTTCTAAAATATCACCACTAATTCTAGAACACTTTCATCAGCCTGAAAAAGAAACCCAGTGAACGTTAGCAGTCATTCTCTCTCTCCTCCCACCAATCTCTGGCAACCACTCATCTACTTTCTGTTTGCCTATTGTTGAAATGTCATTTAGATGGGATTGTATAATCTGTAGCCATTTGTGACTGGTTTCTCCCACTTAGCATACATTTTCAAGGACCATCCATGTTGTAGTATGTATTAGTGCCTTATTCCTCTTTTTATAATTAAGAGATATTCCATTGTACATGCGTGTGTGTATGGGGTGGTATGTATTTTCTTCACATTTGATTTATCTATTCACCAGCTGATGGATAGTTGGGTTGTTTCTCCTTCTGGCTGTATGAATAACAGTACTGTGAACATTCGTGTGCACATTCTTACATGGATGTTTGTTTTGGCTTCTCTTGGTTATATACTGGGAGAAAATTGCTGGGGCAAATGATACTGTTTGTTTTTTTTTTTTTTTTTGTCAGTTGTGATTTTGATGTATCTAAAATTTGCATAACGCAAAGTCATGAAGATTTACTCCTATTTTTTTCTAAGATCTTTATCATTTTAAGGGCTGGCATCATGGCTCACTTGGTTAATCCTCCGCCGTCTGCAGTGCTTGGTCCCTGCACCCGCATGGGAGACCAGGAGAAGCACCTGGCTCCTGGCTTCGGATCGGCACAGCGCCGGCCGTGGTGGCCATTTGGGGAGTGAACCACGGAAGGAAGATCTTTCTCTCTGCCTCTCTCTCTCTCTCATTGTCTATAACTCTACTTGTCAAATAAAAAAAAAAAAAGATCTTTATCATTTTAGCACTTACGTGTAAGTCTAATTCATTTTGATTTCATTTTTAAGTGTAATGTGTGTTAGGGGTCCAACTTTGTTCTTTTGCACATAAACATTCAGTTGTTCCAACACTATTTGTGGAAAAAAATATTCTTTTCCCCCCACTTAATTGTCATAGCACACTTGCTTGAAAACAATCAACCATCAACCATAAATTTATAGTCCTGTGTCTGAGTCCTTTGATTTATTTCCTATATAAATTTTAGGATCAACTTCTCAAGTTCTGCAGAAAGAAACAGAGAGGGAGACAGCAAGAGACACAGAAGGAGAGAGAGAGAGAAAGCAAGCAAACATGCAGGACTGAGATCTTGATAGGGATTGTGTTCAATCCATGTGTCAATTTGGGGAGTTCTAGGATTTGAATGTTTGTGTCCCTCCAAAATTCAATGTGATGGTAGTAAGAGGTGGGGTTTTTAAGAGACAATTAAGTAATGAAGGCAAAGCCCTCACTGATAGGATTAGGACACTCATAAAAGGACTGAAGGATGAGTTGTCTCTCTTGCCCTTCTGGCTTTCCCAGAAAGAATATAATATTTCTACACCCCCTATCAAGATGTAGCAGGAAGATCTGTACCGAATACCAGCACCTTAATCTTCCTCGCAGCCTCGAGGAAGGTGAGAAGTAAATTTCTAATCGTCATAAACAACCCAGTCTTAGAGGTTCTGTTATAGCAACACAAAATGGACTAACATAGGGAGTTATGTTAGCAATATGGAGCCTTCTGATCTGTGATCAGAGGATGTCTTTTCATTTATTTAGATCTTCTGGAAATTCTTTCAATGACATTTTGCAGTTTTCAGTACACAAGCATAACACTTTTTGTTAAATTTATTTCTAAATATTTTATTCTATTTGATGCTATTATATATATGTATGTTATTAATCTCATTTTCAAATTGAATGCAATTAATTTATATATACAGATCTAGACTCTTGCAATATTACTGAACACATTTATTCTAATGGCGCTTTTATTATGGATTCCTTAGAATTTTCTAAATACAAGATCATGTCATCTGTAAATAGAGACCATTTTATTTTTTCCTTTCCAATATTTATACCTTTAATTTATTGCTTAATTTCTTTGTCTAGAACTTCTATTACAATACAGAGTAGAAGTGGTGAGAGCAGAAATCCTTATCTTGTTCCTGATCTTAAGGGAAAGATTCAATCTCATTTCCATCTCTCATTTTTTCCTATTGGTCTATTATTTCTCCATTAATGTTTGGAAGAACTAACTGGTGGATTAATTTGTTGTTTTATTCCTCATATCTTTTATACACTTAGTGGAGTTTTTGATCTGTTTGCTTTATCAGCTATTAAAAAAAAGTCAGTCTTTCACTATGATCATAGTACACAAGGTACAATCATGTAAGTGCATGAATACAAGTACCTTTACTTTTAAATGATCATGGAAAATGAAATTAAAAGATCAAATTTTGACCAAAAATTTTGAATTTTTTGGAGACCTTTGATAATTGTCTATTTCTTGACTTTTAAAACTCTTTTATTGAGTGCATTTATGTACTTTGAAGCAATTTATTGAGTGCTTTAGTATTGTGCATTTTCTAGTTTACAGATCTTTGTTCTAAGTCTAATCTGTCTAGCTCAAACTTTGACTTCTGGATTTTAGACATTATACATATCAGTGGTGAAAAACTGTATTTCTTTATTTTGTTATCTATGTTCTATGTTGTCTCTGGTTTTAAAAATTTTATTAGAGTTACTTTGAAGTCCACATCTGCTAAATAGAATATCTGGTAATGTCCTATTATTTTGATTATTAATAATATCTGCTATTTTATTATTCTAATAATTTGTATTTTATGACAGATACTGTATGTAAAAGAACCATCAATAATTCAGGCAATCTATTTGCCGTAATTGGTTTTTTTTCTTTTTATCTCTGTTATTTAATGATTTGCAAGGCGTTGTCAGCCAACAGTAATGAAGGAAACTATTCGTGTTGGATTTCAGCTTTAGCAAACTTCAGTTTACCTGTTGCAGTTGTTCTTGCAAAGTTTGGTTGAAAGTTAAAAATGTCTCTATCTCCCAGACCTGCAAGTCTTCAAGACTCAAGGTATCCCATTCCATATTTCCAGTCTCCCTCCTCTTGTAGCTTCTAAATCTAGCAAAGGAGGATCTTCCTTGTGTGAGCCAGGGCTCCAGCCCCAGAGTGAGGCTTTATTTTGTAAGCATCAGGACATGTGGTAGATTTAACTTTTTTGAAGCTTTGAGTCTAGGTCTACAGCCCTTGGTCAGCCACAGAATTCAGTAAATGTGGGAGAACACACTGTGTATCTGAATCCCTTTAAAGTTTACATATCCCCAGGGCTGGCACAATGGCATAGTAAGCTAAGCCTCCGCCTGAAGCATTGGCATCCTGTATGGGCCCTGTTTCATGTCCAGGCTGCACCTCTTCTGATCCTGCTTTCTGCTTGTGGTCTGGGAAAGCAGTGGAAATGGCCCAACTGCTTGGGCCCTGTGCCCACAAGGAAGAAACTCCTGGCTCCTGCCTTCAGATCAACTCACCTCCAGCCATTGTGGCCATTTTGAGAGTGAACCAGCAGGTGGAAGGCCTTTCTCTCTGTCTCTCCCTCGTGCTGTCTGTAACTCCACTAAATAAATAAGTGACTGAATGAGTGAATGACATGTTCCCATTCCAGTCCTGTGAGACTATGTAACCACCGAAAGGTTTTCTGGTTTTCTTTCTAAAAACTGAAGATTTGTTCACAAGCTAAGTCGGATTCTCAGTTCAGGGCCTAAGATCAGCAAATGCTCAGTATGGAGAGATGGAAAGCTAGCATCATTTCTCCCTGGAATGATTTTCTCCCCCTGGAGTTTCACTTGCTCTACATTGTTTTAGCTTGCACGGCTCTCCGATGTTTTTGAACTGATCTTTTGTAATGAGGCCAAATTTTTACTAATTGTTAAGAGCGGTAGTTTGTCCCACCTCTATCTACTAGTCCCTTCAGAAGTGGAAGTTCTCAGCTCACTTAAAAAATATTCATTTGTTCATTTGAAAGGCAGAGTGATGAAGAGAGAGGGAGACAGAGAGAATGAGATTTTCCATCCTCTGTTTAACTCCCCCAAATGCCTGCCAGAGCTGGGGCTGGGCCAGGCTGAAGTCAGGAATTGGGAACTACATCCAGGCCTCCTACAAGGTGGCAGGAAATCAAGTAGCTAGGCCATCATCTGCTATCCCCTTTAGCATATTAGCAGGAAACTGATTAGGTGTTCAAGTAACTGGGAGTCAAACTGGATACTCCCACAGCAAATATGGGTGTCCCAGTGGCACCCCGCTTTGCTACAACATTTCCCCTCAGTCACTTTTGAGGCTGATCAATACCCCTCTTAAAACGATCTATAACCAGCAGAGTTTACATTTTGAACATAAACATGTCCTATACCAAAGTCAGATGCTTTCATCTGGAGTGTGAAAAATGTGACTCTTCTACATTTATCTTTTATAGACAATGCTTTTCTCTAACGGCTTTTTCCCAAGAGATACAGCCCTGAGTGACACTCCTTCTTAGCACTTGCAGACCTAGAATTGGGGCAGACATTTGGTGCAGCTGTTAGGATGCCGGTTGGTTGGGATGCCTGGATACTATATTGGATTGCCTGGGTTGAGGTTCTGGCTTTGCTCCAATTCCAGTTTCCTGCTAAGGTTGTTGACTGGGAAGCAAGTCCTTGCCCAGGTGAGAGAAAGGAGGATGGGAAGGAAGGTTTGCTCTTCTCTTTGCTGAAACCTGCTAATCTGAAGTAGTTCTCCTTAGTGGCTTTAATCTCTTCTCCACTAGAGGGAAATGTCAACTTGCATTCTTCCCCAGATCAGAGGAGCTCTTCCTGAAGAAAATTCCCTGCCCCTACCGTGTTGACAGATAGCCTGTGTCACCCAGACACTCTTCAGCATAAATCACATTTGCACCCTTTTCCACTTAGACTCTTGGAGAAAAAAAAAGCAGCATCTTAATTATGTGTGAAATATCGCAAAGTAACTCATAGCACCACTTTTGGTAGTTCTCATTATTTTCTCTTTATTTCTTATAAATGTATAAATTATTAGAAATCCTATTATAGCTGCCTCCTTGTACATACACACACACACACATGCAAACACACAGGCTGACAAGAAGGTATTTCCTCCCTGTATACTTAATTCTTTTTTCACAAAACAGATCTAGGCACTAAGGAAAAGACTGGACATTTTCTTTCTCAGATATTGTCACTAAAAATGAACAGATTTTAAAATAGGTTTAAAATTATATTAACTGCCGGCGTCGTAGCTCAACAGGCTAATCCTCCGCCTTGCGGCGCCAGCACACCAGGTTCTAGTCCCAGTTGGGGTGCCGGATTCTGTCCCAGTTGCCCCTCTTCCAGGCCAGCTCTCTGCTGTGGCCAGGGAGTGCAGTGGAGGATGGCCCAAGTGCTTGGGCCCTGCACCCCATGGGAGACCAGGAGAAGCACCTGGCACCTGGCTTCGGATAAGCGTGGTGCCCCGGCCGCAGCGCACCGGCCTCAGCAGCCATTGGAGGGTGAACTAATGGCAAAAGGAAGACCTTTCTCTCTCTCTCTCTCTCTCTCTCTCTCTCTCTCACTGTCCACTCTGCCTGTCAAAAAAATATATTAACCTTTGAGAGTGTGGTATTCGGGTTCTTCAAAGAAACAGACCAATATGAGGTAGGTGTGTGGGTTGGGAGATAGAAAAGGGGAAGAGGGAGACACATACACACATACACACATACACACACACCTACAAAGCAGCAGGCTGGAGATCCATGAATACTGAAATCTCAGTTCAGGTTGCAAGTCCAAAGATGAGAAAAGACCAGTGGCAGTCAGGTAAGAAGAGCTCTGCTCTTCTCACAGGAAGGCTAGCCTTTCTGTTCTATATAGGCCTTCAACTGGGCAGGTAAGGCCTGCCTGCACCAGTGAAGATACTCCCCTTTACTCAGTCACATGGTACTCATCTAAAAACACCCTCACAGATACTTTCAGAATAATACCCAACCAAATATCTGGACGCTCCATGATTGTGTCAAGTTGTCACATAAAGTAGACCATCGCAGAGTTGAGTGCCTGCAGAATCACACTGTGCTGTAGCTGGGACAGTATTCTCAGAAAGGATAGGAAGAGGGATGCCTGTTCCTTAAGACTGCATTTTATCATCTGGACCCCTTTCTAGTCCTTGGCATCATTGGCCTTCCAGGTACAGCTTTAACCAGTCCTGTATGCACCAGTGGATGCTCTCAATGGAAGACGACAGCCAGATTAAAAATAGTGCAATGACCAACATCTCAGGGCAGAGCAACACTGGACTGCCTAACTGTGTAAAAGAGTCCTAAACCTCTGTCTTAGAGGGACTTTTAGAGGTGTCAGTTGTAGAAGATGTCTCTCCACTTTGTACAGTCTGGGCTGTATTGAGGAACATTTGGCTACATTATACCGAAGGTATTAAGGATAATAATAGTAATAAATACAGTGTAAGTTCATCAGTGAGAATCTACCACTTTATTATAAAATAGGGATCTAAGTAGAATACTGGTTATCAGAGTTGGAGAGTGGAGAGAAATTGAGGAGATTTTGACCAAAGGATATAAGATTTCAGTTAGACAAGAGGAATAAATTCAAGAAAGAAATCTGCTGTATAACATGGTGACTACAATTCACAACAATGTACTATACACTTAAAAATTGCTAAAAAAAAAAAGCAGAGTTTAACTGTTCTCACTGCAAATAATCAAGGAGTATGTGAGATAATGCCTATCTTAACCAGCTTGATTTAGCCATGCCATAATTTATGCATGTTTCAAACCATCAAGTTGTATACCATAAGTATATATGATTCTATCCATCAATTAAAAGACTAAGATAAATAGGGGCAGACAGAATAGGTCATATGGGTGGTAAGTCAACATTCCAGTAAAGATCCAGAGGAAAGGACATGCAGAATGGGCTAATGTGTTCCCTAATTTCCCTATTATTAATGATTACTTACTATTTGCTATACACAGATCTAAGTTTATATGCATTATTTTAATACCCACCCTATGAAGTAGGTGCTACAGTTACCCACTGGGGACTTAGGTTCAGGTGTATTAAGGCAACTTGGGTCATATTCCACAGCTAATAATTTGGAGACCTGAAATCTTAATATATCTGATTTTGATAGCTGTATCCCTATTGTTATGGTATATTGACTTCTATTTACAAAGAAAATTTCTGGACCCAAATTAAAAGGGTCTCTGATTGAACTGTCAATGTGTTCCCAACTAGATCCTTTGGGGAGGCATTCTCTTTATTCCAATGTGTTAGAGGCAGAGCATAAGGAGATCAGACCCACATTCCCAGTGCTGTTCAACCTACAACTTTATTTTCTAGCCTTTGCCTAAGATATTGTTGAAGCAGTTACTTAATGCCTTGATCTCAATTTTCCAATCCATAGAATAGGCTCAATGACTGCTCAATGATTGCTATTAAGTGCAAGTGAGAGGATTTATGAAAAGTTTTAATACAGGTCTTTTCTCTACTGTCCCATATGTCCTGCAGTACACACTCCCTCAGCCAAATCACATTAGACACACTGCACAAGTGTAAACCAGCACAGACTCAGAACCCTGTTTTATTCTTCTCTGCCTAGCCTGCCTATCATTTGTTGTCTTTCACAATCTGGCAGTGGAGCAGCCAAGTGTTTAACTGGCACCCATATGGGAAGCCTGTGCTGCAGGCAGTGGCTCTACCAGCTACACCACAGCTCCTGCTCCTTCATTGTGCTTTGTGCTAGTGATTTGCTAAGGATCCAGTCCTCAAGATGGAAATCCCCATCTCTGAAGGTGTCATCATTTCCTATTGCTGCTGATTTCATTTTTCAATGCTCTGACTCTTCACATGCAAATATTGTTTTTTAAAATTTCAGATTTTGAATTAAAAATAACCAAAATGAACTATGGCCCAAAATTTGGAATCTTTCAAAACTTTATGGCAACCACTTCTGATAACTGAAAATGCCTTGATAAATTGCAACATTACTGGAAACCATTGTTTTGGAGTCTCAATCAAAGGAAGTGTCTCACCACTCAGTGTGGTAAAGTGATAGCTAACTCTTAACAAGAAAAGTACATTCCCACAAAGAATTATAAGTTAGTTTCCTCATTGCAGACTACAAATAGGATTTCTGATGTTCCAGATGAAATAGAAATATCTGAGAGCAGGCTTTTCTTTTGTTAATGGTTACAGGAATTGTGGGTTACTTTGGTCTTCCTTCCTCGGGAATCTTTCCTTCTGTCTTGCTCTCTCTGTTTTCCTTATTTGATCAAAACGGAGAATCAGACTTTTTAGGAGGTTATCACCCACCCCCACCCCCCACCGGGAGCATATAGGAAAATCTCTATTTGTGGGTGGTAGTGTATAAATCGATTTGACCGGAATGGGGTTATATACTGTTCTGAAGGGTTACCTAACAAGTCCACGGTAGAATGAGGGTTGTGAGTCACACAGAGTCCTTGCCAGGACGCCAGGGCAGTGTGTGGCTGGCGGAAGTGTCCTGCCGTACTCAAACAGCAGCGGGGCAGTTACAGCTCCTGAATCCTCAGAGCAGGAGGATTCGTCCGCTTGGGTGATAGTGCTGCAGTGTGTTTCCCAGAAGTTGGCCTTGAGACAGGAGGTTTTACAAGGTGGTTCATAGAGGAAGTGCTCTGAGGAACAGGGAAATGAGGGATAGTGGGATGCAGTAGGGGCAGAAAATAAGGTATGGTCGCAGCTGGGACCAGCTCCAGGCCAGGTCTCACAGGGAATTCTGGAGCGTGAATTACACAGAGAGGTTTGCTCCACTTTGAGACGAGAGACAGTACGGCGTATGTCCTATCAATGGGTCATGGGTGACTTTCTTCTCCCAGGGCCGATTGCTGGGTCCTTCGCAGTGACTCCCATGGCTATTTGGGGATGGTTGGGGTTGGTGAAGGGGATCTGGACAGGGCAGAAACAGCATCCACTAGAATAAGGTTTTTTTTTCTCTTTTCTCCCCATCCCAGTATTTGAAAGAAGAGAGGGGAAGAGAGAGAGAAGTAGGTTTTCTTGCTTTTAAGGTATAAAAAAAAGATACTGAATAATTATTTTAAGTTTATTTTTATTATTTACTTGAAAGTCAGGGCAATACAAAGAGGGGTGAGAGAGAGATCCCATCTGCTGGTTTATTCTCCAAATGCCCACAACAGCAAGGGCTGGGCCAGGCTGAAGTCAGGAGCAAGGAAAGCTGTTTATCCCGCGTGGGTGGCAGGGACCCAAGTACTTGAACCGTCACTCGCTGCATTGGCAGGAAGCGGAGGCAGGCAGGACTCAATTCCAGGCACGCCAACACGCATGTGAGCATCAGAGGCAGCTACTTAACCCACTGCACCCCAGTGTCTGCCACTGAATAAATAATTCTCTGTTGTCAGCCAAAAAAAGCTTTAGCTTAGAACTGCATTGGAATCTTTTGTTTTTGGTTTGTTAGTAATTTGTGGTGATGTACTTGGGAGACTTTCCAAAGATTTAATTTAGGTTGACTTCCACAAACCTATAAAAATTAGCCAGGAGCCGGTGCTGTGACGTGGTAGGTTAATCCTCCACCTGCGGCACCGGCATCCATATGGGCGCCGGTTCTAGTCCTGGCTGCTATACTTCTGGTCCAGCTCTCTGCTATGGCCTGGGAAAGCAGTAGAAGATGGTCCAAATGCTTGGGCACCTGCACCCACGTGGGAAACCAGGAAGAAGCGCCTGGCTCCTGGCTTCAGATCGGCACAGCTCCAGCTGTTGCGGCCATTTGGGGAGTGAATCAACGGAAGGTAGACTTTTCTCTCTGCCTCTCCCTCTCACTGTCTGTAATTCTAACTCTCAAATAAAATAAATAAAATCTCTTAAAAAATTAGCTGTATGCAAAAAAAAATTTAAAAAACAGAGTTTCTCTTAATCACTTTCCCAACTCTGCCAAGGCACTTTCCTGCATAACATGTATCTTTAAACATGTAAATCAAACCTGTCACTTAAGATCATTAATTTCTCACTTGCATAATCAGGCATGTATTTCCATAAAGCCTTGTTTGAAAAGGTCCCCACACAGCCAAGAGGGTGAAATTGGCCAGCAGTGAGATGCTTACTAGCAGAAGATACTCAATTTCGAGACCATCTGCCCCAAACCAAGGAAAGGTATTTTTCAGTCCAGTATTGCCAGACAGAATGCCATTTGTTCACTGTTTCAAGAGAAGAGAGGAATGTGGGTTTTTACAAATAACCCAGTTCCACAGTTTCCTTTGGAGATCTGCATGCTTGTACATTGTGACTAGACTTTGTTTATGGAATGCAAAGCACACAAATACACATCTCATTTATTTTTGTATTATACACAATAGGAAGCCTTGTACTTGGTAGATACACAATAAATATTTATTCAGTAATTGGTTGCAAAGTTTTTGGAGGCTATTAGCTTTAGTCATTTGCAGATATTTAAGATGTACAGTTGATCCAGGATTACCGTGCTAGGGGTTCTGGGATAAAAAGATGGTATGGTCGCCTTCTAGGAGTTTGCAGTGGAGACTTGACTTGCTCCTAAGATAGGGATAGGCTATAGGGTTGAAATAAGACAATAAAAGTAAATAATTTCAGCCGGCGCTGTGGCTCAACAGGCTAATCCTCCGCCTTGCAGCGCCGGCACACCAGGTTCTAGTCCCGGTCGGGGTGCCGGGTTCTGTCCCAGTTGCCCCTCTTCCAGGCCAGCTCTCTGCTGTGGCCCGGGAAGGCAGTGGAGGATGGCCCAAGTGCTTGGGCCCTGCACCCCATGGGAGACCAGGATAATCACCTGGCTCCTGCCTTCTGATCAGCGTGGTGCGCCGGCTACAGCGCGCCGGCCGTGGCAGCCATTGGAGGGTGAACCAGCGGCAAAGGAAGACCTTTCTCTCTGTCTCTCCCTCTCACTGTCCACTATGCCTGTCTAAATAAATAAATAATTTTAAAAAAATAAAATAAAAAAGTGAATAATTTCAAGATCTATGAGAGATGCGAACACAGGCATCTGATAGATCAAGGTAAATTCTCCAGAGGAGATAACACCAAAACTCAGTTTGAACCTGTTGGTGGACATGGTGGGAGGAGGGAAGAGAAATAGTATGTGTGAGGTCTTGGAATTAATATAACAACAGGTCAGGGAATGCCCATTTGATTGGCACCTAAGGTAAAGGGTGAGAAGAGAGATGAGGCATCAAAGGTGAATCTGTGGGGCTGGTGCTGTGGCATAGCGCCTTAAAGCCCCAACCTACAGCACCAGCATCCCATATGGACGCTGGTTCAAGTCCCAGCTGCTCCCTTCCGATCCAGCTCTCTGCTGTGGCCTAGGAAAGCAGTAGAAGATGGCCCAAGTCCTTGGGCCCCTGCACCCACGTGGGAGACCTGTAAGAAACTCCTGGCTTTGGATCGGATCAGCTCAGCTCTAGCTGTTGCAGCCATCTGGGGAGTGAACCTGCAGATGGAAGATCTCTCTCTCTCTCTCTCTCTCTCTCTCCCCTCACTGTGTATGTGTGTGTATATATACCTCTCTCTGTAACTCTGTCTGTGAAATAAATAAAATTTTTTTAAAAAAGGTGAATCAGCTGTCAGGTTGCTTGAGGGGCCAGGGCTCCTAAGTTGTGCTAGGAAGCTTTAGAGTCCTGGGAAGCCACTGAGAAGAGGGTGCACACAGTTCAAAGAGAGAACATCATAGCTGCAGTGTGGCTTCAGCCTCAGATTTCATCTGGGGCTTGCTCAATGCAGTGTCTTCTGACCTGTGTGACTTGGCCGTGAAGATGACACTTCTGTTTTGCATCACCAAGCACTTCCTGGGCTTCCTCCCTGAGTGTAACCAGGGTGTCATCAGTGCACTGAGAGTTGCTCTTGCACACTGACTTCCTGGAATTTGGCCCAGCATCTTACGTCACCTCCATGAGCCAGCTGGTGCTTGTTGGATGCAAGGAGGGAGGGAGAACTGTTGTGAACATTTTTTCTAGAAGTGATGTTTCTGGCAACCCAGCATTGCTGGGGATGATCAGGACACCCTGGTAGTCAGCTGAATGACACTAAAAGTGAATGACACTAAAAGAAAAGCCCGGCACTCTTTCAGCAAAGAGCTCCAGCCAATTGCAAAATACATGCTGGTGGCTCAAAGGCCAGAGACACATTCTGTTGCTCAAAATGTAGGAGAAGCAACTTGTTTGAAATGGTTGCTCTTTAAACACCAACAAGCTGAAATTAATACTCTTGTGTTTGGTTTATCTCAAAATCCCAAACTGGCCGGCGCTGTTGCTCACTAGGTTAATCCTCCGCCTGCGGCGCCAGCACCCCGGGTTCTAGTCCTGGTTGGGGCACTGGATTCTGTCCCGGTTGCTCCTCTTCCAGTCTAGCTCTCTGCTGTGGCCCAGGAGTGCAGTGGAGATGGCCCAGGTCCTTGGGCCCTGCACCCGCAGGAGGCAGCACCTGGCTCCTGGCTTCGGATCAGCGCAGTGCACTGGCCATAGCGGCCATTTGGAGGGTGAACCAAAGGAAAGGAAGACCTTTCTGTCTGTCTCTCTTTCTCTCACTGTCTAACTCTGCCTGTCAAAAAAAAAAATACCAAACTATTTGGCAAACCTTGCCTTGTTTTATTATTTAATACAATGTTTATTTGAGAATGAGTTCCCAAATGCTCCACATGCAGCTTGTACTGTTAACATCTCATATTAGTGTGATGTGTTTGTTATAATTAATGAACCACATCCAGCTTTCCTGTTTATTTTATCCAAACTCCCTCTATTCTCTCCTCTCCTCCTAGCCTCCAATAAATACTATTCTACCAATCTGTGTTCAGATTTTTTGTGAATTTTTGTTTTTGTTTTAGCTCCAAAATTCAGAGCAAACATGTAGCATTTGACTGATGTTACTTAAAATAACATCTCCCAGTTCCATCCATTTTTGCTGCAAATGACAGAATGGCATTCTTTTTATAACTGACTAGTGCTACATGATAAACATATTTTCTTTCTCCATTCACCTGATGATAAAGACTGGGTTGATTCCGTATTTCTGCTATTGCGAACAGTACTGCAATAAACAAGGTGGAGCAGGTATCTCTCTGGTGCACTGATTTCATACCTTTTGGATATATACCCAGTAGTGGGATTGCTGGATAAATAGCAATTCCAATTCTAGTTTTTAAAGAAATTTCCATACTGTTTTCCATGGTGGCTATACTAGTTTACATTCCTGCTAACTGTGTGTAGGAGTTCTCCTTTCCCACATCCTCCCAGCTTTGTTACTTCATGTTTTATTGTTTTGGTATGGTTTTCTGGTATTAACCACTATGATGGGGTGAGGAGATACCTCATTTTGGTTTTGATTTGCATTTCCCTGATGGCCAATGCTATTGAGCATTTTGTTTCATACATTTATTGGTCTATTGTAGTTCTCTTTTAAGAACTGTCGATTCAGGTCCCTTGCCCATTTCTTTCTTTTTTTTAAGATTTATTTATTTATATTTATTTATTTGAAAGCAGAGTTACAGAGACATAGAGGCAGAGGCAGATAGAAAGAGATCTTTTATCCACTGATTCACTCCCTAAATGGCCACAATAGCCATGGCTGGACCAGGCTGAAGCCAGGAGCCAGGAGCTTCATCCAGATCTCCCACATGGGTGCAAGGGCCCAAGTACTTGAGCAATATTCTGCTTCTGTTCCAAGAACATTAGCAGGTAGCTGGATTGGAAGTGGAGCAGCCAGGACTTGAACCACCACCCATATAGGATGCTGGTTCTGTGGCAGCAGCTTAACCCATCATGCTACAGTGCTGGCCCACTTCCTCATTTCTTATCTGGATTGGTTGGTTTTGTTGTTGTTCTGGTTTCTTGAGTTCCTGAACTATTCAGACTATTGATCTTTTGTCAGATAAGTAGCTTCCAAATATTTTCTCCCGTTTTGTCAGATGTCTCTTTACTATATGGGTTATTTGCTTGGCTGTGCAGAAGCTTCTGAGTTTGATACAACCCCATTTGTCTAGTTTTGCTTTTGTTGCCAGTGCTTTTGGGAGTCTTAGCAATAAGTCATCACCTCCACCAATGTCTTGAAGTGTTTCCCCTATGTTTTCTTCTAGCAACTTCATAGTCGCAGGTCTTACCTTTAGGTATTTGATCTCAACTGAGTTGATTTTTGTATTATGAGAGGTAGGGATCTAATTTGATTCCCTTGCATGTACATGTTTACTTTTGCTAGCACTATTTATTTTAAAAACTATCCTTTCTCTATACTATTGGCACCTTTGTCAAAAATCAGTTGGTTATATGTGTGTGGATTTATTTCTGGGCTCTCCATTCTGTTCCACGATCTATGTGTTGGTTTCTATGCCAGTACTATGTGGTCTTAATTTCTATAGTTTTATTATCCCCTTTTAAAAAAAAAAAAGATTTATTCATTCATTTAAAAGGCAGAGTTACACAGAGACAGAGAAAGAGAGAGAAAGAGGTCTTCACCCACTGGTTCACTCCCCAAATGGCTGCAACAGCCAGAGCTGGGCCAATCTGAAGCCAGGAGCCAGGAGCTTCTTCTGGGTCTCCTACACGGGTGCAGGGTTCCAAGCACTTGGCCCATCTTCTACTGCTTTTGCAGACCATAGCAGAGCTGGATTGGAAGTGGAGCAGCCAGGACTCAAACCAGCGCCCAAATGGGATATTGGTGCTGTGGGCAGTGGCCTTGCCCGCTGCCACACAGTGCTGGCCCTGTACTATGCCTTGAAGTCAGATATTATGATACATCCAGCTTGATTTTTTTTAGTCTTTTAATTCATCACCTGTCATGCTTCAAGTACCATTTCAGCTATAAAGCCTAAGCAAGAGAATATATTTGGAGTAAGAGGTACACTAGCGTGATTCATTTGTTGTATGCGTACCATGAAAGAAATGAAAGTATGTAAATAATAAAGTAGGCCATAAGAAGACTGAAGTGCTTGACTTCTCAGAACTGTGCACTAGCCTAGGATGCAACTGAGAGAGGTTCTTTCCTAAAAATCTTTATTTTAATCTTCTCGGTAATATTAGCTTGTTTAAAGATAAAATAAAATAAACTTTACCTGTTTTATTTTTTTAAAACAAAGATGTTTATATACTTAACATGCAAAACTGATGTGCCAGCAACACCAGAATACAACTTAAGACAGCAACACAAATGTAGGAATTGTGTGGGATAAAAATGTCAGCCAATTGCAAAATATAGAATTTACAAACAAGGCTTAATTTATGACTGAATGCCATGGTGTTGTGAAATGCATCTGTGTATTAAGAAAACATTGCCTGGGGAGCAGAAGTGTTTAAAAGTGGCAATTTTATAGAAGTGTCTCTTATTCAGTTTGGGCTGCAAAAGCAAAATGCCATAGGGTGAGAGGCTTATCAAAGGCAGACATGTATTCATGGTTCCGGAGACTGGAAGTCTGAGAGCGTGATGGCAACACCATTGGATTCTCTTCCGGGTTGCTGACTGAAAACTTCTCATCAGGTCCTCGTATATCAGAGAGCAGATAAGTCATCCTGTATCTCCTCCTTTGTTTGTCAGGTCATTAATCTACTCATGGAGCCTCACCCTTTCGACCTCGTCTGGCTCTAACCATCCCCCAACAGCCCCATCTCCTAACATCATGACATTGTATGTTGAGATTTCAGCAAAAGAATTTGGCAGGGACACAAACATTCAGACCATATCAGCCTGTCAGTTACATGCAGCTGAGATGTTATGGACTGATCAGGAAAGGCCATTTGTGAATGGAAATCTAAGCAGATCATTAAAGACATAGCTAACAGATAGGACAAATCTTAGGAACAAGTAAACTCATTGGGCTATAAAATCATTTGGTAGCAGTGAGAGCACATTAAATCATACTGTCCTGGTGTTGATGACTATTGTGATTACTAAGTAACATGTGGAAGGGATATGGAAAGCTTAGGAGAGGCGACCTCAGAAATTACTCAGTGTGTTGAGAATAGTCTTGAAAATTTTAATTCCAGTCAATCAAAAGTACAGTGCTGTCAAATGGTATTCTTGTGAGTACAGTTGGAATTGGTGTTTCTTTATCTTTGGAGTAAAACTTAAATCCAGGATGCCATTGCTTTACCAGCACATGGAAATCAAATCTACCCACTACAGGATATTTCAACTTCGTACCCTGGCTCCTGGTTTGGGCCTGGCCTGGACTCAGTCTTTGTAGGTATTTCAAAGAGTGAACCAGCAGATGGAAACAGTTTCCCTTTCTCTCTCGCTCCCACTCTTGCTGTCACTGTCACTCTCACTTCACTCTGTCTCTCCATGTTGCTGTCTCCGACTCTCTCTTTCTTTTTCTGCCGTTCAAAGAAGTTCTTAAAAATTTTTTTTAAAAATCTCTCTAGACAGTTTTGAAAATTACCTAGGCAAAGAGAACTTGCCAAATATCTGAATGTTGATTCTGGGTCTTCTGTACACCCGAGACTTAACTTGTACTGGTGTACAGCATCGTTACAATTAAAAGGGAAAGGATACTAGTATCCTCACTCACGACTTGCCTTCCTTGAAACAAATTTATCTGAAAACTCGTAAGAACTTTTTCAGTAGTTTCCATAATTAATTGCCAACACACGTTCCTTATTCAGTTTACCTGAGATGCCTTATTCAAATTAACTCGTGCAGTGTTCTGATGCTTCATGGAAATCACTCTTGGCAATGTTAATTTCTTTCCATTGCTAAGTTAGGAAGCCTTCCACTGCCAGGTTTGAGTTGCTGAGTCATGACCAACATGATCGCTTCTCTTCATCCATCCACCCAGCGACCCATTCATCAACTCAGAGCTTGATGGGCATCTGCGTGTGCAGAGGAGTAGGTATACAGATAAGGCTACAATTCTGCTTCCGAGCATTCAGTCTGCTGGGAATAGAAGTCCAGAGCACAGATGTCTGAGATATAATGGTATCTTACGTGATAAAGGCTGTGATCGAAATTGGCCGTTTTAGGGGATCTTTGGGAAACTGTTCCTGCATTTGCCTTCCCCACTTCAAAGATGTAAGAAGAGCCAAGGAGCCAGTTATTGAATGTCTAGCTTTTGTGGGGGTTTCTTTACATCCTTTTCCCAGGCAACTGTAGCCATCCTAAAGGTATTTTATCCTTGTTAGTTATCTCATATCATATTCATTTATTTATTTGTTACTTAATTTTGAACTTCAGATGCCAAAGATTTAATCATTCCCCTAATCCAAAGTTAATTCAGCAGTTCATGAAATCAGTTAACTGCTTATTCACTTGCGAGGCTTGGCCAAGCCAGTCAGCAGGAGTCCGGAGCATCCTGGCATTGGAAATAGCTCTAAGTGAGATTCATCTCTTCTGTCGCATGCAGATTTGCTTGGTTCATAGATTTTCCACTTCATTTCAAAAGGATAGAAAGCAGAGGAGAGTAAGTTAAATCAGGTGTTGTACGCACCAAAGTCAACAGTAATCCTTCCTGGGTTGTCCATTTACCTTGAATTTTTTAAAAACATGATGTTAAGCAAAATAAGCCAGGTACATAAAGACAAATAGCATGTTTCCCTTTTAATGTGGCAGCTGAAATAACAAACCAACAAATTCAGTGTGAACACAGAATGGCACTTGTCAGAGGTTAGAAGGTGTGGGAGGGATTGAGTTTGAACCAAAAAATAGTTCATTAATTGTGAAAAATATATCATACTAATATGAGATGTCCATTTAAAAAATAGATGGGGCTGGCATGTGGAGCTGGGAGTTAACCCTTTGCTTGTGATGCTGGCATTCCATATCAGAGGGTGGGTTCTAGTCTGCTTCCAATCCAGCTCCCTGCTAAGGGTCCTGGGAAGGCAGCAAAGGTAGCCCAAGTGACCGGGAAACCAGGATGGAGTTTCTGGCTCCTGGCTTCAGCCTGACCTATACCTGGCTATTGTGGTCATTTGGAAAGTGAACCCACAACTGAAAAATCTCTCCATTTGTCTCTCCTCCCCCCTCACCGACACTCTGCCTTTCAAATAAATAAATCTTCAAAAGAACATAAATAAAAAAAGAAAGTCTTGAAGAAATAAATTCACAAAGACCAAGGATTTTAAGCTGTTTTTGAAGAAATTTCCATTTGTGAAAATCTGGATTGTTTATAAGCACAAGATTATCACTTCATTCAGAACATTTTGGAGATAAGCGCCTCTCCCTCTCCCTCTCCCTCTCCCTCTCCCTCTCCCTCTCCCTCTCCCTCTCCCTCTCCCTCTCCCTCTCCCTCTCCCTCTCCCTCTCCCTCTCCCTCTCCCTCTCCCTCTCCCTCTCCTCCCTCTCCCTCTCCCTCTCCCTCTCCTCCCTCTCCTCCCTCTCCCTCTCCTCCCTCTCCTCCCTCTCCCTCTCCTCTCCCTCTCTCTCTCCCTCTCCTCCCTCTCCCACTTATGGCATCACTGCACTCTCAGAAAGGTGCCAGCTCATGCTTGGACCACATTGTGTCACCCTGTTTCTCATGACCCTCCCATATGCATTCACTTGGTGACATCAGTTCAGGAAATAAATACTTCTCTAGAAAGCAGTGTTGCTTCCTTTTTTGACATGTCAGAAAGTGTAACCAAATGAAAATGAAAAGTAATGGAACATATTTCATTTCATAGACCCTTGGTATCATTGTTGTTTTCCTGTCTAAAACCCTTGTGAGCCTGCGAGGCAGAGGGAGGGTTGTGACAGAAGACCTGTAGGTTTTGATATTAAGCAGCCTTTCCTTATTATTTTTTAAATGTTTATTTATTTTCATTTTTAAGGGAATATATACAGAGAGGATGGGAGAGAAAGAATAAGAGGAAGGAAGAGAGAGAGAGATCTCCCATCTGTGTGTTCAGTTCCATAAAGTGCCTGCAACAGCCAGGATAGGCCAGGCTGAGGTCAGAGTCTGGAACACCATCAGGGTCTCCCACACGGGTGGCCAGGAGCCAAGTGCTTGAGACATCAGCCACTGCCTTCCAGGATATGCATCAGCAAGAAGCTGGATGGGGAGTGGGGAAGCAAGAACCTGAACCAAGTAATCCAGCATCGGATGCAGGCATCCCAATGTTCCACACACCCACCCAAGGAGTCTTATTTTAATTATTTATTTATTATTATTATTATTTTAATTAACTATTTATTAGCAATGCATGGGCTGTGTATATTTAAATAAATGATTTAATCTATCTGATCCTCTGTCCTCAAAGTGAACCTGATAGTATGATGAGGTAAGCAATACATATTTGGTCTTCATCCCTGGTGCTTGGCACCAAGCTCCTCAAGCCCTTGGAGTTTTTTAAATGATAGGAGAGAAAGAAACAGCTTTGCTATTTGCAATAAGCCCCTTTCTTGTCTTTCTCTTTTTTTTAAGAAAAGAAGCATCTATTTTATTTGAAATGCAGAAAAAGAGAAAGAGATAAAGAGAAAGAGAGAGAAAGGGGAGAGAGGAAGAAAAAGATACTCCATCTGCTTGTTCACCAGCATGGTCAGAGCTGGGCCAATCCAAAGCCAGGAGCTTCCTCTGGGTCTCCACATGGATGCAGGGCCCAAGGATTTGGGCCATCTTCTGCTGTCCTCCCAGGCCCTTACAGCAGGGAGCTAGATGGGAAGTGGAGCAGCCAGAACTTGAACCAGTTCCCATGTGGGAACTGAAGTGCTGGGAAGTACTTCAGGCAGCAGCTTTACCAGCTGAGCCATAGCACCACCACCAGTAAGCCCCTTTCAGTCATGCTAATGTGATGACTCATGGGACAGGGACATGAGGACTCATAACTGCCCAGTGGTGGGAAAGACACAAGGGGTAGAACAGTCTCCAGGTGAATGGGCTGCAAAGCAAGTCATGTCTACAGACTGAGCCAGATTCCCCTTAGAACAGGAAGCTGAACTCAGAGAAGAGTTTAGGAATGAAGGAATTTTTCTGAGCATGAACATACGTTTCCTCAGGCACAGTGAAGTGTTTTAAGAATTATGGCAGGTTAAAGATAAGGTGAGCTGTGGGGCCCATTAAAGATTAAAGAACAGGAAATGAGGAGTGATCTTGGTATCCTGTTTGTGTTAGCAGCTCCTAAACAGAAATAAATATAATGAGATTAGACCCCACAAATTCAAAGCATGCTTCAGTGGAAAGCCAGTATTGGAATGCCCCCACTTAAGCATTAACCATCATGTGTCACACCGCGTATCAGGACTAAGAATTAGTATCCAGGATCCACAAAGGAGTCCTCTAAGTCAGTAAAAAAGGAAAAACGAGTCTAAAGGAAGATTGGCCAAAGATGGAGAAGAGAATGTCAATGACAGAGGATAATGTCTCAATGGATGATAAAAAGATATTCAGTAATGGGGTTGGCATTGTGGCTCAGTGGGTTGAACCACTGGCATCCCAAATGAGTGCCAGATGGAGTCTCGACTGCTCTATTTCCTAATCAGCTCCCTGCTCGTGCATCTGAATAAAGCAGAAGAAAATGATTCAAGTACTTGGAGACCCACATGCAGTTCCTGGTTCCTGGCTTTGGCCTGGCCCAGCCCTGGGCAGTGTGGCCATATGGAGGGTAGGAGTAGGGAGGGAGCCGTGTGAACCAGTGGGTGGAAAATCCGTGTTTTTCTGTCTTTCCTTCTCTGTCTCTCTACCTTTCTTTCTTTCTTTGATTTGTTTTGATTTTAATTTTTAGTAATATAAAGAACAGATTTCATGTATTTCATAGGTATAATTATAGGAAGACAACCATACTTCCTACCCTCACTCAATACTCTCCCATCCTCTCTATTTTTTTTAGCTTTAATTTTTGTAAAAGCATAATTTCAGTCCACAATATAATCACAGGCTTAATGCACCACTAACCATAATATTCAACAAGTAGAAATTTGAAAGACCACAGCTCCATAAGAGTATAAAAAAGGGCTAAAATTAATAATCAAATCACATGATGTCTGTTTCATTCCTAAACACTTTTTATTCTATATTAACTACCACATATCAGAGAAAACATATGATATTTGTCTTTTGGGGACTGGCTTTTTTCACTAAGCATAATAGCATTCTACCTTTCAAATAAATGAAATAAATCTTTAAAAAGATACTTACTGTTACTAGAAACCAGGAAAATACTAATGAAACCCACGAGGTATTATCTTACTTCTACTGGGTTGACAAAAAAAGGAAAGAAGTAGGGAGGGAAGGAAGGAGGAAAGTGAAAGAAACAAAAGGAAACAAAAGGAAGGGAAAGGTGCCAGTATTGTGGTGAAGTGGGTTAATCTACTACCTGCAATGCCAGCATCCCATATGAGTCCTGGTTTGAGTCCAAAGGAAGGAAGAAAGAAAAGAAGAAAACAAATCTGAAAGCCTGCTAATTTCAAGTGTTGGCAAGAGTTTAAAGCAAATAGTAAGTATAAATCGACACAATTCAGCAATGTGCTCTATGAGCAATCACTTGCACATATGCAAAAGTGTAGTCTTAGTCCAATTTGTGCAATTACAGCAGAATACCTAGGACTGAGTAAGTTATAATGAACAGAAACTCACTTGGTTAATGGTTCTGGAAGTTAGGGAGTCTAAGGCTGAGAGGCTGGTACATGAAGAGGGCCTTCTTACTTTGTCATCACAAGGCAGAAATATGATAGGCAAGAGCTCAAACATGCAGTCTCCAGCCTTTTTATAGTGTCACTAATCCATTCATGAGGATGGAGCTCTCATGACCTACACACTTCCCTGTAAGCCCCTCCACCCTACACTGTTGCATTAGGGATGAAGTTTCCAATACAGGCTAAATCTACATCTGTACATCTGTAACAATATCATATGGCAATTTAAATGAGTGAATAAGAGCTATAAATATTAACATGGGGAAATCTCAAAAATATAACAAGTTTCAAAGCAAGTTATCAAGGATGAATTCAGCATGGTAAAATTAATGTTATTTTAAAAACTTATGAAACATCACTCTATACATACACACTTATAGATAGATACATAGATTCTGACTTATTTATCATATGGTCTTGGGAAGATTACTGAATTTCCCTAAGTTTCAACTTCTTTATCAATAAAATGGAAATGACAATAATATTTTGTAGGGTGGTAAGATTATACACATAGGAGTACTTCAAAAAGTCTGTGAAAAATGGAATTGATATTAAGATTTTTTGGTGCAAAAAATTTAAGTTCTGTGCAAGGAGTATAAAGTGCTTAGAATAGTGCTGGGCATATCATAGGTACTACATATATTAGTTATTACTATTATTACTACTGTTCCTGCCATTATTAGTAATATATTTGAAAACTTGCAGAAGATGATAAAATCCTATTAACCTGTCTCATGATTGTGATTACCATTGGAGAGTACAAACTATTCCACCTCTGTTTATAATATTTTATTTCTTTAAAAGAATTGAAACCACTGTGGTGACTATTCACAGGGCATATACACAGGTTATGAATACAAGTCCTCCTAACTGTTAGCCCATGCTGACAATTGTGATATTTATTTGAAAGAGAGAGAGAGAAAGAAAGACACACAGAGAGATCTCCCATTTGGTGATTCACTCTCAAAAAAGCCCTCAATAGCTAGGGCTGGGCCAGGCCAAAGCGAAGAGCTGGGGACTCTATCCAAGTCTCCCACATTGGTGGCAGGAACCCAACCAGTTGAGCCATCACCTGCTGCCTCCCAGGGTGTGCATTAGCAGGAAGCTGAAATTAAGAATGCAGTTGGGACTCAGACCCAGGAGCTTCAGTATGAAATGCAGACATCCTAAGGGGCATCATGACCACTGTACCAAATACCTGCCCCATCTCTCCTTGTTAAAGGGACATCTCCTAAACTCTTCTCCGAGTCCTCATTCCCAGACAAGGATGTTGAATTTACAGTGGTCTAAGAAGCATTGTTCAGAAAAAGACATTGTGAGTTGGTAAATTGATAGAGAGATGCTAAGAACATCTCTGAGGAAGTTGATATACTCTTTGTGGGGTTTTTTGCCAGTTTCATAATTTATTGTATAAATTGAATTACCACATGTTGAGTTGACATTAGCTTCTCCAGGCATGGGAACTTAACAGATGCAGTACAGTTTATAATCCACTTATGTTGCTTTCACAGCTTAACTTGAAGCATAAGACCAGCAAAGCAATGCCTCTATATGTGGCCAGTACACAATTCATTCTGCCTGTGAGAGTTGAAATATTCTTTTTTAATACCAGTGAACTAGAATTGAGCATCAGTTTCTGTAACTGCTATAATTCAATCTTGCCAGAGCCGCAAATTCCACAGCCAACATCCTTCAATGCACATAGAACCCGGTGCCCGGCCGGAAGCGATAGTACTCTTACTATATTGAGAATTCTTTTGGTGAAAAATATTGGCACTCCTCATTTGCATTTGGAAATTCATCAGAGAAAAGGTTCATTTTCAGGATTTAATGGGTCAGAGTTGGCAACGTGTTAAGACTTGGACTTAAATCCTCAGCTGCCGAGTCATTAGCAGATATACTTCCATTCTCTTCAGGGCTGAGTTGAACCTGCCTCGTGTGTAGAGGAAAGTCTGACGTACAGAGAGACCAAGGTTCTGAGGAACAGGGCACAAGCTTGGGAGGGCAGGAAGTTAATGGGAACAAATGGTCTTGTTTTGCAACTGCATGCATTGCCAACCATGTGCCCAGGCCACAGAAGTCCAGATCCGCTGTCTGCAATCTGACATTGATCCATACACCCTGACAGGATGACCACTGTCAACGGATGTAGGCTTGGTTGTCAAGTCACAGGGCCAGCCTTGTGACCATCTGTAAGCCCTTGCCAAAGGGCCCACAGAGATCCCACTGTTGTCACAATCCTAGGGCAGGTCCCAAACAAGGCGGAGGAACAGGGAAAGTTGTGGTGCAAAATAGAGCACATCCTACGCAGCTCTCCCTCCCACAGCGGCTTCGCTGACTTCCAGATGGAGTGAGTCACATCCGCTGCTTCCCATCGCGGGTGGAAGAGGCTCTTCTCGCAGCTGTTGCCCAAAGGCATTTCTGCTTCATTGTAGTGAAGCCCAATCCCTGGGTTCACTGCAAGGTAAAGTGTGTTCTCCAGTTCCCATGCTGATTTTTCTCCTCATCTAGCTTCCCCTGTCTGCCCCAATCCTCCTCATCCTCCAAGGAATACCCTCAAGTCAGCTATTAGTGAGCTCTCAAACCTGCTTTAATTCACCTAAGTCCTCACAGTTAACCTGCATGGTAGGCATTGTTATTTAAGAGATACGGAATTATGCTCTAGAGAGATTAGTTCCCAAGTTACTCAGTATGCGGCAGAGTAGGTCCAGTTTCAAAAAGAGCACTTTTAACAACTGTATTCCACTCTTTAGATGCAGCCATCTTATGAAGATTTTCCTAGTTCCTCTGAGGAATGGAAATGACAGAAAAGCAGAAACAGAAGGAAACCACCTAAGCACACAATTGGGCACATTAGTATAGGAAAAGTTACCATCAAAAGTCTACATCTGGCCGGCGCTGCGGCTCACTAGGCTAATCCTCCACCTACGGTGCCAGCACACTAGGTTCTAGTCCCGGTTGGGGTGCCGGATTCTGTCCCAGTTGCTCCTCTTCCAGTCCAGCTCTCTGCCTGGGAAAGCAGTGGAGGATGGCTCAAGTGCTTGGGCCCCTGCACCCACATGGGAGACCAGGAGGAGGCACGTGGCTCCTGGCTTCAGATCGGCACAGCTTTGGCCGTTGCAGCCACTTGGGGAGTGAACCGGCAGAGGGAAGACCTTCTCTCTGTCTCGCTCTCTCACTGTCTGTAACTCTGCCTGTCAAATAAATAAAACAAAAATCTTAAAAAAAAAAAAAGAAATGGAATAAGATTCCGGGAAAATAAAGAGAAAGGATGCCTCCCTTCTTCAGGGTTCCTAAGGTATTTTTGTACATATTGCTTCCAAATCTTCCCAACAATGTGTTGCCACTTGGTTTTCACTAACCAGCTGTGCTGTCAGGATGGGGCTTCCAAGCTGCGCCATGGAGAATTCCTAAAAAGCACTGAAATTCCCATCTCTCCACCTAGACTCAGAAGTATTGACCTGAGCTTATAGCTAAGAAACCTTAGGGAAGTCCATTTTAGGGTGCCATCAACCATAAATGCAAGGGTATTTATTTATGATGTTCCCATATGAAAACAAAACAATGCAGGAAAAAAAAAACATAGTAAATATTAAAATAAAAGTTCAGAATATGAGGGTCTAGATTTCTATCTTAAAAAAGTTCCTGCTTGCTAGTGAGTTTCATATAGACAATTAAAAACTCTAAGAAATTATAAACACAGGCCGGCGCCATGGCTCAACAGGCTAATCCTCCGCCTTGCAGCGCCGGCACACCAGGTTCTAGTCCCGGTTGGGGCGCTGGATTCTGTCCCGGTTGCTCCTCTTCCAGGCCAGCTCTCTGCTGTGGCCAGGGAGTGCAGTGGAGGATGGCCCAAGTGCTTGGGCTCTGCACCCCATGGGAGACCAGGAGAAGCACCTGGCTCCTGCCTTCAGATCAGTGCCGGCTGCGGCGGCCATTGGAGGGTGAACTAACGGCAAAGGAAGACCTTTCTCTCTGTCTGTCTCTCTCACTGTCCACTCTGCCTGTCAAAAATTAAAATTTAAAAAAAAAGAAATTATAAACACATAATCCTTTTAGGATACAGCTGTTTGTAGTCATTCCTAAGTCAAATACTAGCTCATACAAGAGGTCTTGGAAACCTCCAGGGAGTGGTTTACCTGATTTTTGACCCTTGCTCTTCTTCTGTAGCATTAGAGTTTCTGTGATGGGGCCAGCATGGTTTAGCTTGTCAAGCCACCATTTTTAGCACCAGGATCCCATATGGCACTCATTCGAGTCCTGGCTGCTCTACTTCCAGTCCATCTCTCTGTTAATGCACCTGGGAATGTAAAGGAAGATGGCCCAAGTTCTTGGACCCCCTACAGTCACATGGGAGACCAGGAGGAAGCTCTGGGCTCCTGGCTTTGATATAGACCATTGGGGAGTGAACCAACAGATGGAAGATTCTCTCTCCCTCTCCCTCTCTCTCTCTCTCTCTCTCTAACTCTGACTCGCAGATAAATAAATAACTCTTAAACAAAAAAAGAAAAGCAGCACTTTGAGCTCCAAGGAAGAAAAGGGGGAATGTGAGGATGAGGCTTGGAGGCTGATTTGGGCACCCTGGGGTAGGGGGTTAGTAACTTGGTGGTCTGATGAAAAACAGGAAGAAAGAGTAGCATTAAGGAAACACTGCCCAATGTCAGGTAGTAAACTGGGGAACGGGCCAGCTGGCACCATTTCAAACACACATCTGCTCGCTATGGGCTAGGCATTAACATGCCTGGTGAACCAGAGCTTGCAAGGTCTTTTGTAGCTCTGAGATTCAGCCCATGGTTTTTCTGCCAAGGGAAACCACCATGGGGTGAGCACAGGAACTCTGTCTGGGTATTAGAAGAAACAGCCCAAAGATCGTGCTGGGGAATTTGAACACTTAGCTGAATGGAATTTGAGGATTGCACTAAAGCTAAAATGTGAAAGCTTTGCCAGGAAAATTGTCTTGGCGCCTTCAGAGGGAAAAAATTATTTAAGTACTTTACAGTTTAGAATGTCTATGAAGTTACATGTCTTTGTGTCAAGTTGGGGGAAACCAGTTTGACTGGAATTAAAAGCAGATCCTGCTCCCCTAGATGAAGTAGAAAATTGAAAAAGCTGTAAGGAGCCTAGGGAAATGTGCTAGAACTTGGTTTCCTGTCTTGGTGGGGTGAGGAAGTCTGTATGTTCCTCTCTTGGCACACAACCAGTAGGACCTGGAGATCAAATTGGTAATGAAGCAGTGGTGGCTAATGGAACACATGTAAACCTGCTCTCACTCCCCTGCCCCGACTGTGACTTCCCCCAAAGCAGCAGCTTTTCCTAACTCTGTATCCTCCACACAGCTTCATCTAAATTCATTTCCCAGCCCTGATTCTCATGTTTGTCTCCAGCTTTCCCTGCTACAACCTTGCACGTTCCAAACTATTCCCCTTAGATCTACTTTGCTAGGGATTGTGGAACCTGTCTTTTTTTTTTTTTTTTTTTTTTACAGGCAGAGTGGACAGTGAGAGAGAGACAGAGACAGAGCGAAAGGTCTTCCTTTTCCATTGGTTCACCCTCCAATGGCCGCCACGGCCAGCGTGCTGCTGCCAGTGCACCGCGCTGATCCGATGGCAGTAGCCAGTGCTTCTCCTGGTCTCCCATGGGGTGCAGGGCCCAAGCACTTGGGCCATCCTCCACTGCACTCCCTGGCCACAGCAGAGAGCTGGCCTGGAAGAGGGGCAACCGGGACAGAATCTGGCGCCCCGACCGGGACTAGAACCCAGTGTGCTGGCGCCGCTAGGCGGAGGATTAGCCTATTGAGCCGAAGCACCGGCGTGGAACCTGTCTTGAATGGAAAGAAATATTTCCCATGGGAAGGTAGCCCTGGAGAAATGATTTTTTTTTTTTGATAGGCAGAGTGGACAGTGAGAGAGAGAGACAGAGAGAAAGAAAGGTCTTCCGTTGCCGTTGGTTCATCCTCCAATGGCTGCCGCGGATGGCGCGCTGCGGCCGGCGCACCGCGCTCATCCGATGGCAGGAGCCAGGTGTTAGGTGCTTTTCCTGGTCTCCCATGGGGTGCAGGGCCCAAGCACTTGGGCCATCCTCCACTGCACTCCCTGGCCACAGCAGAGAGCTGGCCTGGAAGAGGGGCAACCGGGACAGAATCTGGCGCCCCGACCGGGACTAGAACCTGGTGTGCTGGCGCCGCAAGGCGGAGGATTAGCCTGTTGAGCCACGGCGCCGGCCAGAAATGATTCTTTATAGGAAAATCCATTCTATTGTTTTTAAAAAATCAATCAAAATACTCATAGAGAACACTATGAGCTCAATCACAGGAAATGCCATGGACTTTCCTTCCTTCTTCAAGGTTAATGATCACATCTTCTTGATTCCTTTTATTGCCATAATGCTGACGGGTTTCCCTTGCCAAGCCACCAGAGAGCTTGTGAGCACCAACAGACTAACTATTGACTTTCAGTTTACATAATCCTCTGGGAAGATTGGAAAAATTGTGGCAAAAACAAATGGAAGGGAATGTAATAATTTCTTTCCAGAAGTGGGTGGGTTCAATCATTCCATGGAAGAGTCAGCAAGAAGCTACTGTGAGCATCTGCTTGTTAGGCAAATCTTTCCTACTTGTGTAAACGCGAGCCTCTTCCACTCTGGGTGTAGCAGCTCCAATTCTTGGACCCGCTAACCCACTAAGGCTAATGTTCAAGGATGTACTCTGATAGAGGAGAGTCTCTCAGCATCGGTTTCCCCTTAGATGTGTGTCTCATAGAAATAGTGGGGAAGATGATAGACTTAAAATGGCTAAGTCAGTAAAATTTATGTATATTTTACTATAATAAAAGTTTTTCAGAAATTATTATAAGCGTATGCAGTTTAGCAAGGGCATAGCCAATATGAATTCAATGCATGAGCCTGGAAAGTTATACTGTTTCATTCCCAGAAGGAAATCATTCTTTATTTTACCAAAATAAATCCCAATCCCAATTTTGACTTTTCTTTGTTCCCTAAGAGTTTTTACTTCTTAAAACTTTTCTTTTTTTGAGGGGGGGGGGGGGTTGGGGGGGGAGCTGCGGCTAGGCAGCATAGCAGCACAGCAGATTAAGCCACTTCTTACAATGCTGGTATCCCATGTGAGCACTAGTTCAAATCCCAGCTGCTCCACTTCTGATCATCACCCCATTAATGTGCCTAGGAAAGCAACGGAAGATGGCTCAAGTGTTTGAGTCTCTGCCACGCATGTGAGGGATGAAAATGAAGCTCTAAGCTCCTAGTTTTAGCCTGGTTCAGCGCCAGTCATTGCAGCCACTTGGGGAGTGAATCACTGGATGGAAGGTGTCTCTGTCTCTCTGTCTCTCTGTCTCTCTCTCTCTCTCTCTGTATATATATATATGTGTGTGTGTGTGTGTGTATGCCTCCCTCTCTAACTTTGCTTTTCAAAATAAATAGATCTTTAAAAACATTTCATTTTTATAAATTTATACTACTGAGAAAAATTAAAAAGCAAATGTTTTCTTGATCAATTCTTTCATTCATTAGGATTGAAGGCCTCAGTGACTATAAGGAAACAAGACCCAGTGGAATTTTGATTAGTACCTTTATTGATGTATAGAAATGTGGGTTAAATCAATGCCTACAATTCTGATCATTGGCGCTTGGCGAATACTTGCCAAAAGTAGTTTGAGTAAAAGGAAATTAGTGAAATAAGGGTATGTGGCGTTTTTGTGGTGACTTGTGGGAGTCTTGAAGCCAGGAATCTACTGTTTCTTGCTGCTCTATGTGAACTCACTCCTTCCATCTTTAAAATGGGATTAAAGAGCAGGTTGTAAGTTTTCTTTGATCTAAGTTTATTGCTTACTGTTAATCTATTTTCTTTGGGGGAGATAGAGGGAATGGATGGAAAAGTAATATCAGATATTGTATCAATCATGAGTGGGAGGCATGATTTAAGATTCTTTGACTCAGGTACTCACAGTCTTAAAGAAAGACAGAGTTAAAGCATGCCTTAGCAGTGGTCACATGCAACACTGAAGTGACTCCTGGACATTGTGTGGGTTCCAGAATAAACCACTGGGTTCAAATCCTGGCTCTAAATATACTAGCTTTGTGACCACCGACAAGTTATGTGATCGCTCATAGCCTGAGTTTCCTGACCAGTGCTTGCCTCTTAAGGTTGTTTTGATTTTTGCTAAATATGCAAACTCTCGCAGTGGGGCCTGCACTGAATGAATGCCCACACACTGCTGGCTGTGTACTCCCTTTCCTCAATTTTCTAAGAAATTCCGACAAAAGTTAGAGTTCCCAAGCACTCACTCCTCGGTAATTGCGCTTCCATAGATGTGCATACAGAATGTATGGAAGAGGGAAGCCCTGCAGTGAAGTAAGAAACTGGAAGGGTTTCCAGTGAAGTAAGTAACTGGAAAAGTTTCCCTTATACATCCTTAGCAGGAAGGCAGAGATATAAAAACAATCTGAGTCTTCCGCGTGAAGACAAAGGGCTCAGTCTGGACCAGCTCACTCCATGCTCACTCAGTGCTGCACACCTGCAGTTCTCCCCTCCCCCTTCCTTCCAGCCCTGTGCTCAGTTCTTCCTTGCTTGCTGTGTTTCTTCTCTTCATAGTTCTTAGTGGTAGCTTTGGGATGCACATGGAGGAAAGACCTATAGTTCCGGGAATGGAAAGTTCCTACCCATACTTCCAGGGAAGAAAAGTCCTTGTCAAGGTCCCTGAGGCTGCCTAAAGGTCAACCAGTGAGGACCAGACCCGCCTCAACCTTTAACCCCCATGCCCTGAATCTATAAAAGGAGCCCTCCCAATCTCTGACGTGCGACTTCCCCAGCCCCCGCTCTGTTGCTCCGTTGGGACCGGGGAACCTCGCCAGGGAGCGGAACCCCAATAAAAGCCTGTGAATTAATTGATTCGTCTGCCTGGGAAGATCTGTTACGTGCTGGACACCTTATACTTAGTACCTTCTAACATAGTCTGTGCTTTACTTGCCTGTGCATTTATTATTGAAAGTCAATTTCTGCTTGAAGGTAAGTTATACAGGAACAGAGAAACATGCCTGCTTTGTTCACTGATGGAGCTCTACTGCCTAGAGCAGTGGCTGGCACATAGGCACTTCCTAAATATCATTTGAACCCTTGAAGGAATGAGTAGTTAATTGGATGGAACAGGTTGGAGTAGAATGATTTAACACAGCCTTTCTTTATTCTAATTACTTAGATCATTCATGCTTGTCAAAGTCCACTCTGATATTCTAGCTCAGAAAAAGAGAAAGGAGAAAATTTAAACAAAGAGGGGAAAAGGGTGGGGGTAGGTAGAAGTTAGAGTCAGTGATGCTGTCAGTCTGATTTGAAAGTGGCTGGTTGGATTTAGGCCTCCAAGGAAAATCTTGCATCTCAGCTTCTCTCTCCTCAATTCCTGGACCAAGTGTCATGGAAAGAACTGAGCTAATCTATCACAGTTTGTGTGAGAATCCGTGGGAAACAAGCCTGAGGGCAAAACTCCTCTGGGTGGGGATTGGTTGTGCCACAAAACTTCATAGCTCATTGCACAGAAATGTGTGTCTTCAGAATACTGTCAGGTTCTTGGAGTCCTGTCCTAGCATGCTGCATCTGTTGGCTCTGATACCAACCATCGATGAGTTTCATTGATAGTTTCATTTGTGGTGAGTGGCAGTGAGAATGTGAAGATAGTTCATTCTGGTTGTTTCCCGAAGATGGGGCATACCCACCTGTGGCCAGTAGAAAACACATAGTCAAGAAACAGTCTTTTACAAGGGATTTGGCTCTAAAGTAAGCAATTAGCTGGCCAACTAATTAATCCTTCATCTACATAGCTAGATGAATAGTAAATAAGCCACTTGGCACAGACAGGGTAGAGTTGTAGATGGTAACAATTTATAGCTAGATATAAATTTTGATTGTTACTAGCTCTGCAGCCATGTGCTTACTAGCCTCTAATCATGTCCACAGAACAGCCAGCACATATACACACTAATTTGTTTATGCCTTTCATTGTTTTGGTCCATGCTTTGAATGGCTTCTTTTCCTTTCAGCCTGACAATCCTTGGATCTTTTCATCTTTTCATTCTTAATGCATCTGTGATTTCATTTGGATAACTGGTTTCTCTCATTTCATCCTCCTCTGAGCTATACTCATGTCCACATCCCATAACCTTAAACTCAGTACTGTTGCCCTGCTCCAGGTTTGTGGTAATGGGGTGATGACTGGCTTGCATTATGCAATATTGGACAAGTCATTGTGAAGGTGGTCTTCAATGCATTGATAAAAATACATATTATGAAAAATGATGCATGAGTTTCGAATCTTTTGGCACCAAGAGACAATTTTAATTCTGCTTTTCTATGAGCTTTTAGAAGTATCTTGTATCTCTTTGAATTTGTTTCTTCTTTGACCTTCTTGATACCAGTTTCCTTCATTTCAGTCCTATCCTCGAATAATAATGATGAAGAAGTCAAAATGATAATATCATTCCTTATCTTAAAAGCTTCCATTTCCTCTTTTTAAATATTTTTTATTTTTCAGTAATTTATTAATACATTAGAATCCACAGCAAATGAATGATAATTGCCACATCACAATTCATATCAATTCTAATGTTAATGTGTTAATACAAAGAGAACAAGTTCCATACAGTTCTCAGAATATTACTTTCCTTCCTCTTTTCTCCTTCCTTCCTTCCTCCTCCTTTGCACCCTACCTCCCTCTCTTTCTTTCTTTCTTTCTCAATTTTTGAGGTAACATTTTAAATTTACATTAAAGTCAAAGCTTAACACTCCACTAAATAAAGAGTTCAACGAGTAAAAAGAAAACAGTCCATAGTTCAGTGGGAACATTGGCAAGGGCTGTAAACAATAATCAAATGAAAAAGATGTCCATTTCATTCATTTACAGTAAATTTAGAAATAATCTTAGATCATTAAACCTTGGTAGTGTATGGGGCTGGCTTTGTGGCACAGAGGGTACCAGAACTACTTTTCTGTTTTCTGTGACCAGCAGAATACTTGGCACACAAGTTCATTGAATAAATGAGTAATTAGGTAATGTGAAAATAAAGGAAGCCGGACTTAAAGGGACTTGAAGTTACTATCAAACTCTAAAACTATAAAATCAGTTTTGTGAAAGCACTGGCATGTTATAAAGACAGTTATAAAGTATGGGGGTTAAAACAAAAAGAACCACATGATGAAGGTAGGGCTTCTAAATCACATTTTCTCTCTATTTCAAAGTAGCCATTAAAACCAGATTAAGGCTTTAACATAGGGATACAGAATTGAAGAGCAAGAGAGGATTGGAGAAGAGAGCATTGGTCATAGGACAAAGTGACTTGGTCAGAAAGGTGAAGGAGAGGGAGGAGGACAAGATTGCTCCCACCAAACTAAGTTCTTCACTTCTCTCAGGGAACTGGTAGGGTGACATAACACCTCAGGGCTATGTAGTCCTAACGTTCAATTTACAGGAAATACAGGTTTAGAATAACAAGTTCAAACACACAGACAAATCCAGAATGTGGGACATCCTACAAAACATAAGGTATCTGGTCCTCTCTAAAAGTCAGTTGTTACCAAAATGAAAACCAAGCAAAAATGGAGTGAGACTATTTTTAAAAAGTCAAATTCTTGTCAAAAGGCATCTTAGCAATAACTCGGGCAGCTTAACTGTTAATTCAATGGAAATTGCTGTTAACTATTTTAGGTGTGCTTATCCTGTTGTGTTATGTAGGACAACATTCTTAGTTTTAGGAAATACTGGCAGAATTAGGTAGGATGAAGTGTTATGAGGAGCTTGCTTTCAAATATATTCAGAAGAGAGAGAGGAGCAGGTAGCAGATAAGTGAATTTTCTGAAAGTGAACAATCTTATAACTCGATTGTACATTTAACAGTGTTTATTGAACTGATCTGTCTTTTGATGTTTTGAAAATTTTTCATAATTAAAAGGGCTAAAATTTTTAGACAGTTAATTAAAAAAAGGGTTAATGCAAAACAGAAAGGTAGCCAACATGCAATCCCCCGTGATTCTGACTGGTTTTAGATTTCAGTAACGCCAGGCACCAGTCCATAGCTCTGGGACTCTTTCCAGCACTAAGTAGAAATGCTAGTTTTGCAATGAGGACTCCATTGAGTAAGTTTTACAGGGTTTCCCAGAGACATAAATGAGGCCTAAATTACAGAGATGCATGCACTTCCATTTTTGCTTTACGGGAAAGGTAAGTAGCTCGTTCCAGCTAAGATTGCATAGGAAGAATTCTGCATGCACAGCTTTACACAAAAGCTTTAGTATGTTGAACATGCGCGTTATGCAGTATTGCGGATTGATTTAGTTTGTTAATAGAACTTCGTGCAAGAATGCTTATCCTAACATTTAGAAATTTCTAGGAGTCCTGAAAAATAAGGACAAGATATTCCAATCAGCAGTGTTCTTTGAAAACAAGTACTTTGAAAAAGTTACAGAAATGTGTTTAAATGCCACGCTTAATCTGTGCCCCTAGAAGCTAATGGAAATTAGTAGACTCTAAGATTAATGTAGTTATATGCTTCAGATTTTTTTGTCGTTTCATTTTCCTTGGGATTATGCGCTGGCAAAGACATTTGTGATTCCTTATCCTCGGCATGGAGAGTTGTGAATAGGAACATCCTCTTGCTCCCAAGTAAATGTCAGACTGTCTTCCACTATGGAATTCCCCTGCACTTGACTTTGCTAAAATGAAGTTGGACCCTCCACTGTCATAGAAAGTATCTAGACCCAAGTGGGCATGTCTTTAAATTCTGAGGTGGGCCTGCACAGCTCAGTCATTGCTTCATCAAGCCATATCCACTCTGTTGGGAAAGAATTAGGAAATTTCCCACAGACACTTGTCTCTTACCAAAAATACCAAGTCTCAGCTGACCATGTTTTCTTGGGAAAGTGGACAATCAACATATCCTCGTGGAACTGGAAGGTCTAAGGAAGTAAATTATTTCCCACACAAACTAACACCACGCAGGAGGCTAACTTTCCCCCTGCAAGCTAATCCTCTTTCATTTCAAATTTGCTCTCAGGTATTTAGCCATCTGGACCTATAGAAAAGTCAAATACATAAGCTTCCAATCGTCAAGGATTTTTGTATCTTTTTTTCTTGAGGGTCTTTTGACCCCAAATTTTGTAACTAGCTGGCAAGTATAGTGGTTACACATTTCACATAAATCTTTTATCCTTATTCTGTAGAATCGGGAACAGACCAATGCAGAGCCCACTGGCCCAGCATGCTCATGCCAACGTTGTGAGTGATTAGCTTTGCCTGTCATTTGTCTCTAAGAGCTGGTTCCCTAATTTGAAACAGAAGAGCCAAGCAGACTTCCAAGAATTTACCTGGGCTAGGACAGGGTTGGGGCGTGGAATTTTTACTTTCCATATAGTTTCCTTTGGTTACACAGTGGTTGAGTAAGAATAATGGCTTCCATGGAGGCTTCCCATCTTTGCCATGATCTGAAAAGAAAGGGTGAATGAGCGTGATGAGGTCACAGAGGGTTTAGGCTCCAAAATCTCTTTTAATCCTGCCTCCGCTTAATCTTCTGTCAGATCCAAATACACTACTTTGGGCAATCCAGAGACTTAGTCCTTATTAATTTTTCATTTATTCATTTCAATTCTCTTATTCTCCTTTCCTGCCTCCCAAGTGTTTGACTAAGTTTTCTACCAGTTTAAAAATTGTATATCCTATTTTTCTATGATTCATATTTATACTTATGTTCCCCTGTTGATTAATGCACAGTAATTAATTCCCCTGTGCTTAATGCACAGTAATTTTATTTTGCCTTTACATGAAGTTTACTATTTTTTATTCCCAAATTCATGTATTCATGTTGTCTTAATTCTGGATTAAATGTTCCTCTTTTCACTGTGTTTTCATTGAAGCTTTTTTTAAAAAAAAGGAATAATAAAATCGACTACGATATTTGATTAAGACATTAATCAAATATATCTTGTTTAAGACATTCTCCAAAAGTATAACCAATGTAGCATCTTTATGAGGGAAACTTTAGACTATGTGTACCGGGAGTATTTTTAAGCCCTATTTTTAACTGAAAATGTAACTAGACATAAAATTGTTAGTTCAAAGATTTGCTTCCCTCAGTTCTTTAAAAATAGATTTTGGAGCAGGTGTTTGAACCAGTGTTTAGAATGCCAGTTAAGACAGTCCTGTCCCACATCAAAGACCTTGGGTTCAGTTCCCACCTCTGCTTCCCAGTGCCCTGCTAACGCAGAGCCTGGGGGATGGGGAGGGCAGCAAAAATGGTTCAACCATGTGGGTCCCTGCCAGCCACATGAGCGATCTGAATTGGGCCTGACTCGGTCCTGGCCATTGTGAGCATCTGGGTAGTGAACCAGCATATGTGAACTCCTTCTATGTATGTCTCTCTGTGTGTGTCTTGTAAATAAGTAAACTTTAAAAAATAGATTTTGGGGGAATATGTTTAATGTAGCATTTAAGGTACTGCTTGGGATACCTGCATTCTACATCTGAGTGCCTGGACTCAAGTCCCTGCTCTGTCTCTGATCCAGCTTCCTGCTAATGCACATGCTGGCAGGCAGGGGTAGTTGGGTCCTTGCCACCCATGTGAGAGACCCAGATGGAGTTCCAGACTCCTGGCTTCAGCCTGGTCCAACCCCAGTGTTGTAGGCATTTAGTGGGTGGAAGATTCTCTCTCTCTCTCTCTCTCTCTCTCTCTTTCTGTGTGTGTGTGCCTGTCTTTTAAATGAATGTTTAAAAATTTAGTAGACTGGCGGGCACCGCGGCTCACTAGGCTAATCCTCTGCCTTGCGGCGCCGGCACACCAGGTTCTAGTCCCGGTCGGGGCACCGGATTCTGTCCCAGTTGCCCCTCTTCCAGGCCAGCTCTCTGCTGTGGCCTGGGAGTGCAGTGGAGGATGGCCCAGGTGCTTGGGCCCTGCACCCCATGGAGACCAGGAGAAGCACCTGGCTCCTGGTTTTGGATCAGCGCGGTGCGCCGGCCGCAGGGCGCTGGCCACGGCGGCCATTGGAGGGTGAACCAACGTCAAAGGAAGACCTTTCTCTCTGTCTCTCTGTCTCTCTCTCTCTCACTGTCTACTCTGCCTGTAAAAAAAATTTTAGTAGACTGTGTTGTCTTTTTGCATCCACTGTTGCTGTTGGTAAGTCAGACAACTCCCTGGCAAGGTGGGGAGGGAGAATCATGCTCTTCCCGTGGAAGATGAGACACTCAGGTCCTCCCATCCCCTGCACCAAACTGGGCTTCCAGTGCAGCTTGTGCCTTTAGCCACTTGAGCCAAAGTTTTGCTTTCACACAAATCCCCCCACACATTTTTTTTTGACAGGCAGAGTAGACAGTGAGAGAGACAGAGAGAGAGAGAGAGAGACAGAGAGAAAGGTCTTCCTTTTGCCGTTGGTTCACCCTCCAATGGCCGCCGCGGCCAGCGCACTACAGCCAGCACACCACGCTGATCTGAAACCAGGAGCCAGGTGCTTCTCCTGGTCTCCATGGGGTGTGGGGCCATCCTCCACTGCACTCCCTGTCCACAGCAGAGAGCTGGCCTGGAAGAGGAGCAAGCGGCACAGAATCCGGCACCCCAACTGGGACTAGAACCTGGTGTGCCGGCACTCCAAGGCAGAGGGTTAGCCTATTGAGCTGCAGCGCCGGCCCTCCACACATTTTTAAGTATGTATCTTGACTAACTAGGTTCTGTCTTAGGCTCTTGTTATGTGAAAATTGTAGGCTTGTCCCAACCAGGTCAGGTGAGAGAAATGATGGGCATAGCCTACTAATCTGATGCCAAAAAGCAGCATAGGGTTCCCATTCAATCCACTGTGGCAAAGCTAGTGTGCACGTGCTAGCAGAGACAGTCATAGTCAAGAAAAACACTTGTCTTCAGTTTTCTCCCACAAGTTGATCTCCTGACTCAGACTGAGATGATACACAAGGGACAGTTACTTTTCAGAATGTCTTGTCCTTCTAGTTAAGACTATATGTGCGATGCAAGGGACTGATTGGTACGATGCAAATCAGTGACTACAACCAGCAGCTTAAATAGTAGCAAGTCCTACGGTACAGCCAAACTACTGCTAAATCACTCATTCACCCATTTATCCATTTGTAAAAACCATTCCTGAACCCTTGCTACATATGAAGGCCTGTGCTCACAGCACAATGTGGAGAAAAAGAACTTGCCTAAATGGAGCTGTTCAGATGCTGGGGGGGAGGGATGTCAATCAAGGAGACAAAAGACTGTACTTAGGAAGAGTGCTTTGAAGGAGGAAACACTGTGCTCTCCAAACACAGAAGAGGGATGTTCCCTGGCAGGGGAGAAGGGCAAGGAAGGCTGGGGATAGGATTTAAGGAAGGCTGCCTTGTAGAGTGAACTGAGTTTTGAAGGATGAGTAGGAATTAAATAGACCAACATGAGGAGAGGAGAGGGTGTGAAAAGAGTCTGTAGCTAGAGAGATAGTCTCGAGGATAAGGACCAAAAAGAAGAACAATGTGACCAAAGCCCAGAACTCACCAGGGAAGGAGATGTACATCAGAAGCAGAATGTGTGGGGCCTCAAGACATGTGGGGGATTTTGGTTTCTAGCCTCTGGCCATGGGACGTCTTGAGGTTTTTAAGCATGACTGTGGGAGTGGTATGATCAATAACATGGACATTTTTCTCTAACACAGAGGGTGTATTACTGTGTGAAAGGAACACCAGTTGTAGCAGCTGAATAACATTTCCAGGAATACAGAAAATGTTTGTCATGTGTTTGAATGGAAGCAGAGCTTTCTGAACATGTGCTAATCTAGCCTGCTTTGAAATTGTATTGGCAGTTTGCCAACATGGCCTTTCCCTGCTTGACATCTTTTTCTTTCCGAAGCTGATAATTACACTGACTTCTAGAATAGGTCAGTCTGATCACAGGTAAAGCTGGTACAAGCCTTCGACAAATAGCTCGCATGTGGTTGATCACTTGAAAACTGAAGGCATGGTTGCTATAGATTACCTGGGGTGGGGCTTCTTAGACTTAAGCCTGCATCAAAATCACCTCTGAATTTCTGATTCAGTATGTCTAGGACAGGGCATAATAAAAAAAAGGCTGTTAACAAGTCACAGGTGATCCTGATGGTGTTCATCTGTTTTCCACACTTTGAGATGCACCTCACCTGGTGCATTGAGTACTAACTGTGGCTAAGCATTAAAATCACCTGGGAAGCTTTAACAATGGCAGAGCAGGGGGCCTCCAAAACAAATCAGCTAGGCATTCCAGTGATTCTAATACCTACACATGAGTCTAAGGAACACTGATGTGGTGCCTGAGGCATTTACTGTTGAGTCCTTTTTAGAATTTTTATGTATTTTATTTGAAAAAGGAAGGGAAAGAGAGAGACTCTCCTATGTGCTGATTTCATTTCCCAAATGCTTGTAACAGCTAGGGTTGGGCCAGGTTAAAGCCAAGTGCAGATAACTCAATCTAGGTCTCTCACTTGGGTGTCAGAGACCCAGCTACCTGAGCCATCACCTGCTTCTTCCCAGAGTGTGCATTAACAAAGTTGGAATCAGGAGCAGAGACTCAGATCCAGGCACTCCAATATGAAATGTGGTATCTAATTGCTGCTTCAAATACTCATCCTGTATCCTCTAGAGTTACGTTACTTTATGTCTTTTCTTCCTTTATTTCTAGCTCTCTTGTTGAGGCCTAGTCATATATTAATTTGGAGCTTTTCAGCAGGAGTAATTCTGAGATGCATATTGTTTGTAAAAAAAAATTCTGAGTTTACCTTTAGAAGGCCTATTTCCAATATACATTCACTTCTCAGTCTGTGTATATAATGAAAACCTATAATTTTTATGCTGCATTTGGGTATCATTTTTGTTTACATAGAGTGCCACAGGTGGTGGTTGAAACCCTTATACTCTTAATTCTCTTCATCATCCCCCCATCTTCTAATACTTACAAAGCCTAAAGCCCACCAGATTATCATCAAGCCCCTCTGTCAGGTTCTGTTTGCCTCTCAATCAGAGAACTTAGTTGTGGCTTAGATAGTATCTTTCTTAGATCCTCTAGTAATGACTCTGTCCTTTGTTCTAGACCCTGTCTAGCCCACTTGGGCCTCATTCCTTTGTAATCATAGCCTCTACTCTAACATCAATGACTCTGCTCCCAGCCTGTGTGTACTGAGGGTCCTCTCCCACACTTAATTTGTATGATTATTTAGAATTTCTTTTTTTTTTTATTTTTGACAGGCAGAGTGGACAGTGAGAGAGAGAAACAGAGAGAAAGGTCTTCCTTTGCCGTTGGTTCACCCTCCAATGGCTGCCACGGCCAGCGCACTACAGTCGGCGCACCGCGCTCATCCGATGGCAGGAGCCAGGTGCTAGGTGCTTATCCTGGTCTCCCATGGGGTGCAGGGCCCAAGCACTTGGGCCATCCTCCACTGCACTCCTGGGCCACAGCAGAGGGCTGGCCTGGAAGAGGGGCAACCGAGACAGAATCCGGCGCCCCGACCAGGACTAGAACCCGGTGTGCTGGCGCCGCAAGACGGAGGATTAGCCTGTTGAGCCACGGCAGAATTTCTCTACAGACAAACCCCACTACCTGCAAAAGTTGAGTGGCCTTTCTCCCGGTCTTGGCTGGGATCAGATTTAAGCCATATCCATCAAACTGTCCCCACAAGGGTCCAGAGACGCCCCTCATTTCCTCTCCTCTATGAAATCCTTTCATTACCTGGTTAATGCCACTGTTAGGATCATTGGTTGCTATCTCACCCTGACTTGTATACTACAGTGTCTGTTTAAGTGTTTACAGCGGGTGATAATGGAATGAACCGAGGCCTTCAGCAACCAGGCAGTCAACCAGATGCTTCTCCAACCATACATGCCTGTCCCTGCGGGCCAAGATACCGTCAGCGGGCCCCTGTAGATGACGTCCCTAGTCAGCAGGAAGTAGCCAGAGAGATTTATCATCACCCCCTTTCCTATCATCAAAAGGTCAGGATGGTAGCTTTGGGATCCGCAAGGAGGGAAGGCCTATAGTTCCGGGAGTGGAAAGTCCTTGTCAAGGTCCCTGCGGCTGCCTAAAGGTCAACCAATGAGGATCAGACCCACCTCAACCTTTAACCCCCATGCCCTGAATCTATAAAAGGAGCCCTCCCAATCTCTGACGTGCGACTTCCCCAGCCCCCACTCTGTTGCTCTGTTGGGACCAGGGAACCTCACCCGGGAGCGGAATCCCAATAAAAGCCTGTGAATTAATTGATTCGTCTGCCTGGGAAGATTTGTTACGGGCTGGACACCTTGCAGTAACATTCGTGTTCCCCAAAAGGTATCTTTACCTAGATTTTTTTTTCAGACTCATGTGCTAATGTGCTAGGAAGTGAAGAGTATTGGCTTCAATAACCTGATCGCTGATGAAACCTCAATTACATAATTTCCTAATCAGCAGAGCAGGGCTTCCCCAACTCTCCTCTCCACTCCCTGCCCCAGCTTACAAAATGAAAACCTTCCCCCAGCCTTGCCAGCAGCTCCCACAGCCAGTTTCCACCCTCTTTGGATTTGAACCTGCTCCAGGGAAGAAGAGAAGGCTCCCCTTCCACAAAGCCTTGGCTTGGCCATGAGACAGAGTGGGAGGAATATTTCCTCTGGCCCAAGTTCACAAGCTGCCTCCTTCCTGCTGTTGCCACATCACACTCTTAAAGATCCTGCAAGCAAGAGTCAGGGGGCACAAGGAGTGTCCCTTGGCAAGGAAGGGTGTAGCTCTGAGTGTTGACTTGGCTTAAGGGAAAGAGAGCTTGGATTATGTTTTGTCATTAGCTACTTCCAAATCAACCAAGAGGGAAATGTTCCTCCCTAGACCAAGCCAGAATGCAGCCTCAGCACTTGTTGAATAGTTAGTTGTGTGTATGCATTACGTAGAGCCACTCTTGTATTCGTTATTTTTAATTCAACTTGACTAAAATGTTTAAAAGATGACATTCAGGCTTACAGGATTTTCATATTTCTTTCGTATGTGGAGAAACTCCCAAGTTGAAATAATCTACGATTAGCATTGGTACATCCATGCTTTCTATTGGAAACACACTGTCTCAACTCAGAGGTACTGCTTCTTCCCACAAGAGGGAGGAGTTGGTCAGTATTGCCCATCTCCACCTGCAGCACATGTCTCAGTGTCTCTGATCCTTACGGGAGTCATTCCCGAAGTTTACCCTCAATCTTTTCTGCTGTACTTTGACTTCAGTCATGGAGGAAGAATTGAAAGAGTTGTCACTACTCCCTGTTCCTAACGCTACTTCTAAAATATTCTTTTTTAAAATATTAGGCCTATGTATAATGACATACACAGATATAAATTGTAAAGGGTTTAAGCTGTACTCTAATCAAGATTAGAATAATACCAGTCCTCAAGAAAAGGTCCATCATGCCCTTCTCCAGTGACTATCTCCCCAAAGGTAATATATATTTCTACTAGATTAGTTTTCCCTGGTTTTGACTATAGAACCATATATTATACAGTGTGCATACAGTATATTTGTTCATACCCTATTATTTCTGTGAAGTCCATCCACCTTGTTGAATGTAGCACTAGTTCATTCTGTTTCACTTCTGTCTTATATTCTTTTGGAGGAAATTGTGTTTTCTTGGTTGTTTCTACAGTGAATGGAGGCTTGGATTGTTTCCAGTTTGGGACTATTTTGAATAATGCTGTTAGCAATAGCCCTGTGCATTTTTTTTTTTTTTTTGCACATAATCACTCATGACAGTTGGCTGTCATGAAGTTATTGGGCCTTAGGACGATGTTTAGCTTTGGAAGATACTGTCAAACCATTTCCAAAGTTCTTACACCCACTTACATGGCCACAAACAACGTAAATACCCACATCCTCACCAACACTTCATTTGACATTGTTTAATTTGACCAAATCTGATCTGATATACTAATGTCTCATTATGGCATTAGTTTGCCTTTTCAACTTATGCTGAACCTTTTATATGTGTTTTTCATGTTATTTTGCAAATAACTTCAATCAGGTTTTCACCTCCTTCACTTCAGTGAAACTGCTCTTATTCAGTAACAGCCCTCATGTTGGCAAATCAGTTCTTACCCTCTTGACCCCCACCCGTCCCTGACATCACGCATACTATACACCTCTTGTTTTCCTCTTACCTAACTGGCCATTCTTTCTCAATCTTTTTTGCCAGTCCTTCCTAATATTCTAACATCTCAAGAAAATAAATGCTATATTTGACTCCACCATTCTTTCTAGCCCCAACCTCCTTACCATTTACCCCTGCTTCATTTTTCTTTATATTACTTTTGACCATTTATAATTGTATATAAGTAGCCAATGTAATTGTGGTCTTTCATTCCCTACCATTATAAACTCCATGAGAGGGAAATTTCTGTCTCTTTTGTATTTCCCATGTATGGAATGGTCTCTGGCATTCAATAAATGTCTGAGGAATAACTGAGTCATTGTTGGGATGAATGAAATGATAAGTGATGAGTGATAAGAGGCAGCAAAGCAGTACATTCTCTGAAGAACTATATTTAATGAATATTACAAACAGCCCAGTTTGGATGTGGGCACTCTGAACTTTGTACGACCTGCATCATCAGAATCCAAACTTCTTTTTTTTTAATTTTTTATTTTATTTTAAAGGTAAAGTTACAAAGAGAGAAGGAGAGAAATGTGAGGAGAGAGAGGAGAAGAAGAGCAAAAGACAGAGATCTTCCATCTGCTGATTCACTCCTCAAATGGCCACGAGCCAGGAGCTTCTTCTGGGTCTCCCACATGGGTGCAGAGGCCCAAAGAATTAGGGCATCCTCTGCTGCTTTTACAGCTGCATTAGCACACAGGTGGACCAGAAGTGGAGCAGCTAGGACTCAAACTGGCACCCATATGGGATGCCAGCATTATAGATGGTGGCTTACCTCTCTGTACCACAGCACCAACTCCTAGAGTTCAAATTTCAAAGGCAGGTGCCTTTGAGGTTATGAGTGGGACAGAGATGAATGGAGCAGAATCAAATCCTGAAAAACATATGGCTTTTTTGGTATGTGGCAAGGGTCAAAATCTCTCAGAGGAAATCACTTGAAATAATCTTATAATTGTCTTACGTTGAAATGCATATGGAGAAAGGGTATAGTTTGGAGCACTGACATCACATCATTTCATCCAATTCTGCCAGAAGATTCCAAGGAATTAGTAGTCAGGGTGTAGCTGGACTCAGCTACTAATCCAGCCTAAATCCTGGGTTTTCTAATAAAAGTAGTTAGTAAGTTATACTGAAATCTCTATGGCCAGAGAAAATAATCAAACTGAAAGTAAATACAAGAAAAGACCAAAGGCAGCAAGTGTTGTCATATTAAAAAAAAAAAAAAAAAAAAAAAAAAAAAACTAAAGCCTTTTGGCTTTGACTCACGCAGAACAATGGAGTAGGGAGTACAGGGTATGAAGGTGTACACATAATGTTTGGCAGCATTTAGCATTTGTCTTGGTTTATAGGTTCACGGAAGACAGGATGATAACATGGATATCCCAAAGACATTTCTGATATCAAGTGCCGTGTTGGCTGGATTCTGCCTACAGATCAGATTTCTAATACCTCACTAGAAACATAAATCTGGAAAACAAAGAACAGAATACAGTGAAATGGAAGTCTTAGCTGTCAGGGCTGGAGACTGTTTCCACAGTAAGCTAAGTGTGTCGATTCTAGGCCATTGGGCAAATTTTCAAAGTTAATAGATATTGGCTGCCCAAACCCTGTTCCTCTAAAAATTCAAAAACATTTGGGCCAGTAAACCACTATAGCAACGTTTCTATCCTTGGGTGGTTGACTACGTTTTTGCCCTGTATTGTGTTCTGCTTTTATTCTTCCTCCTCTCCAGGGGTGCTGGACGTCCAGCCCAATGGCTGTTGAAGTCCCATGAAATCATCTGGTCTGTCTGTGCCAAGGCAAACACAGGTAGACTTGGCAATGCACTAAGTTCACTACAGGCTGATTTTAAGTTGATAATTCTGTGTGGTCCTGATGATGTTCTAAACATCTGAAGGGCCAGTCACTGAATGAAGGTCCCCACCTCTGCTGGGCCCTAATTGCAGGGAGAACACGAGCAGAGACTGCAGTTTACTCATCTCTAAATCTCCCTTAAGACATTGCCACAGCCAGGGCCTTGAATATGACAGGAACTCAATCAACATTGAATTGAATGATATCTGCCTCAAACTATGAGAGATCAGTCTTTCCTTAGGAAATACTGAAACTCTTCCATGGTGTCATTGGTTTATCCCTGCCACTACCACCATACTTCCTCTCTGGATAACTAAGGGAGAACTTACCACTGACCTTAGAATATTTGTCACAGTCTTGTAAGATCCTTGAATCCCCCACAAGACTGAAGGGAACTGATAAACTTTGGTTAGTGATAATTGATCACTGGGCTTGGAAATATTTCTGCAGTAAACTTGGCCAGAGGTTACAGTATGAGACTTAAACATCTCTCAGCAATCATTGAAAATATTCTGTTTTGAAAATAAATAAACTCGAACATTTTCTTGTTTGGTAGTCACTTACCACATTTGGTTCTGATTAGTTTATTCCTCTTCAAAATCACTTAAGAATAAACAATAACTGGCCATGTGATGGAGCTGATTTGGAATGCTCTGTGCGTCACTGATGGCCAGTTCATGGCATGTTTGAGGAGAAAGCATTGGGCAGAATCCTAAAGTGTGCTCTCTCCATTGCCGTCTTCTCTGGAATAATTACTAACATGTGTGTGCTGGCTCCTGTAGTCCATTAGAGCATGGTCTCCTTTCTGTTTATGCTGTTTTCTTCCTTGCACACACATGGAGTGGAGAAGGAGGGGGAGGCATTGAGAAAGCACCATGAGATCACAGAAGCTCACCTTGGCAAGAAATGATGGAAGCCACTGAAGACTTCTGTGCAACGAGTTTTCCCTGTGTTCAAATTTTAGTAACTGCCTTTCTCTCACATGAGTTGCTAAGGAGTCTTTTCTGCTGTACAGAAGAAATGGTACCTTTGTAAAATTGTGGTGATTAATTGGATGGATCAACTTGGATATGGCCTAGTACCTGTATATTTAGTTAATGCTTGTCTGAAAGTTGCTGTGAAAATACTTATTCAGATGAGATTAATATTTAAATGCATAGACCTTTTCTTGTTTTAATTTTATTTTTAACTGACACATAAATATTATACATATTTATGGACTTTTTTTCTATACATGTATACACTGAATAATCTCCAATCAGAGTAAACCTATCCATCTCCTTAAAGATTTAGCATTTCTTTGTGGTAAAAACATTTAAAAGATCCTTATTCTAGTTTTCTAAGATAAACATAGAGCACATTCTCATTATCTTTATGAAGGCCAGCACCGTGGCTCACGTGGCTAATCCTCCACCTGTGGCGCCAGCACCCCAGGTTCTAGTCCCATATTGGGGCGCCGGGTACTAGTCCCGGTTACTCCTCTTCAAGTCCAGCTCTCTGCTGTGGCCTGGGAGTGCAGTCCCGCATGGGAGACCAGGAGGAAGCACCCGGCTCCTGGCTTCGGATCGGCGCAGCGCCAGCTGTAGCAGCCATTAGGGGAGTGAACCAACGGAAGGAAGACCTTTCTCTCTGTCTCTCTCTCACTGTCTATAACTCTACCTGTCAAATAAAAAATAAAAGGTTATTTACTCTGCTTTGTAGTAGAACACCAGAACATCCTACTCCTATCAAAACATAACTTAGTTCCCGGTAATCAACCTTTCCTTCTGCATCCTTTCCTCCTCCACACTTTCCCCAACCTGAATCAGTAGACTACTTCCCATGATGTGAATGGCCCCCATAGGATCACCTGAAGACCTAAAGAGAAAAAGATCAAAGTTCTCCCAAAAAGGAAGGATTTTGCCTTCAGACTGCCTTGGGATTCTTCTCTCCAGCCTGTTGTCCTACCGTGCAGATTTTGGACTTGTCAGCTCCCACAACTGAATAAGACAGTTCCTTAAAATTTCTCTGCCTCTCTCTATCCTCTCCTTGACCCTCACACACCATATACCACACCAAATGCATACCATATGCACATACACACACACACACACACACACCTATTTTCCTGTAGAAACACGACTAACAAAAGTACATATCCAAAAAAGCAAGTACTGGGCTTTTTGGAGCCAAGAACACAGCTGTCCAATATGAATAAAAGATGAAGTAAACTTTATAGCCACTACCTTGGCTCTGAAAGGAAATGGTGACTCTTGGTTATTATTTCTTGAAATGCCATGTTGATTGAATAAGTTTCACTTGGAGCCTTTTCATTTCAGAGAAACATTTTCTCAGATTGCCTAACAGGCACGTTGTTGCCTACTATGCATATTTCCCATACATTCATTTTTTTCTCTTACAATAATCCTTCAAGAGAACATTGTTATACTCATTTCATGGATAAATAAATTGTCCTCTGCTCAAAGAGGTAGCTGAATCAGTATTGAACAACTAGAGGACATGTCATGTGCACTGAATATGGATTATATTAAATTATAAAGGTCTAAAGCTGATGACATATCTTAGAAACACATTCAGAAAGTATGAAAAATGTCCAGTCAACTCTCAATTCTCCAGAAAAACTAGTACATCAGAGCAGTGCACTTTCTATGCATTTTGGCTAAGCTACAGTTATTTTTCCAGTTCTTCCATGACCATACATACAGCTATCCAACTGTCACATCCACTGGTGTGTAGATCATGTTACCTTCTTCCACTTAACACAATACTCTTCTCTTACAGTAAAAATCTAAGCTCCTTCCCTTAGCCTATAAAACTCTGCACAATGTAATCGCTGTCTTCCTTTTGATTTTCTCCTTTTATTATTCTCTAATTTGTTTACCATGCTTTAGTCACACTGACTTTCATTTATCCTCATCTATGCCAGATTCTTTCCTGATTCACTTCCTTCTCTCATCCTCTCTACTCACCCATCCCTTCATCATTTGGGTCTACCTAAAGTGCCAGCTCCTCAAGAGGTCTTTGCTAATCATCCTGGCTGGAGTAGCCACCATCTGGAAGCCTATACTCCCGCTTTCACTCATGTTTCCTCCCATTGTTATTTCCCATCTTTTGTGTTATATGAAATCATCTTATTAATGTATGTTTTTATACATTCTCATCTGATTGCTTCCTTCATCTGAAAGAATACATTCCAACATGCTCAGGCATATTCTGAGGAAGAGTATATGGGAATTAAAGGGGGCTGGAAAGATTATTCACGTAAGGTACTCAACATATTAGAAAGTTATAAATATGTGCATATATATTAAAAGATTTATTTATTCATTTGAAATGCAAAGATACACAGAGAGAGGGAGACACATAGAGAGGGAGAGAGTTTCCATTTTGGTTTACTCCCCAAATGGCTACAATGGCCAGAGCTGGGCCAGACCAGGGCCAGGGCCCAGGAGCTTCGTCCAGGCCTCCCATACGGGTGGCGGGGGCCCGGGCACTTGGGCTATCTTCTGCATCTTTCCCAAGTACATTATCAAGGAGCTAGATTGGAGGTTGAGCAGCAGGGACTCAAACTGGTGCTCACATGTGATGCTGGCCCCAAGCATGCGGGGGCAGCTTGACCTGCTGGCCCCAAGCATATTCACTTTTAACACAGGATAAAAGATAAGTCTTTAGGAAAGGGGGAGTTTGCATTTATTTATTTATTTATATTTGTAATAAATGATGCAAAATCGATAGCAAAAGGGGAAAACTCCCTTATCCTCCTCATTAAAAACAAAAATCTAGATGTATTACAGTTAAGTGATTTAAAAAAATCAAATCACAGAAAGATACAAGCAAATCTTTGAAGATACCAGTATTTTACTTTTTAAATGCAGAAGTCATGAGAATAAGATTATAGGAAATATAGATTTTTAGTAGATAAGAGTAAGAACTTTTGCATGTTTGAAAAGGAAAAATAAAAAATAATCAAAGGTATCTGCTACCTGTATGAGCGATACATGGTGGCACACTGGAAAATGTGTCATTTTCTTTATAGGGCTCTCCCTTTCCATGAACTTACTGCTGTGTAATTACTTCCTCCCTTTCTCCTTGAGTTATATAAAATATATACAATCAAATTCAAGGGTTTGTTGTATACATATAAAATATTTTTGCACCAAAATAATCATTCATTATTTTGAAAAAAAGAGAGAGATCAATCTTTTTTAAGATTTATTTATTTATTTGTGAAGCAAAGTTACAGAGGGAGGGAGAGACAGAGAGAGAAAGAGATCTTCCATCTGCTGCTTCACTCCCCAAATGGCCACAATGGCTGAAGCTGGGCTGAACTGAAGCCAAGAGCCAGGAGCTACTTCTAGGTCTCCCACATGGATGCAGGGACCCAAGCACTTGGGCCATCTTCCACTGCCTTTCCAGGCCATTAGCAGGGAGTGAGATTGGAAGTGGAGCAACTAGGACTCAAACCAGTGCCCATAAGGGGTACTGGCACCGCCTGCAGAGTTTTCACCTACTGTGCTACAGTGCCAGCCCCAGAGAGATCATCCTTTTGGTACACTGGTTCGCTCACTGAATGCCTGCAACAGCTAAGGCTGAGCCAGTATGAAGCCAGGAGCCAGACTCCATCTGAGTCTCCCATGCATGCAGCAGGGACCCAGGTACCTGGGTTATCATCTGATGCTTCTCAGGTGCATTATCAGGAATTCTAGTTTGGAAGCAGAGGTGAGACTCAATCCTAGGCACTCCAATATGGGAATGCAGGCATCGCAAGCAATGGCTTAATCTGCTGTGCCACGATGCCCATCCTCACAGTTTTGGTCCTAACATTTGGTTCTGAATCCATCCATAATCCAATGTTTACATTTACTATTCAGAAGAAATGCAGTTTTATCATTGCACATATTGCAAACCAGTTTTCTTAACACCATTCTCTAAATCATATGTCCTTTCCCCAATGGTTTGCAGAGCTGTCTTTGCTGTATGTATATGAGTTTGTCTCTCCACTCCATGGTCTTGAAAACTTTATTACAGTCATCCATTGGTATCTGTGGGGAATTGATTCCAGCACCCTATTCAGACACCAAAATGTGAGTCCCTTATATAAAATGGCATAGTAGTTGCATATAAACTACTTTAAATTATCTGTATATTACTGTATTGTCTAATACGATGTAGATAATATGCTAATACATGTTACATTGTATTGCTCGGGAGTAATGACAAGGAAAAGGAGTCTATATACGTTCAGTATATATTCAGTCTTTTAAAATATTTTTGACCCAGGATTATCGGGGTTAGCTAAATCCATGACTGCAGATCCCATGAACTTTGAAGGCTGACTATTACTACATTTTTTTCTTAAAACTCTTATTACTAGTAGTCTTTCCTCTATAGTCTCTTTTCTGAGATGTTAAAATAATTTTTAAAATTTTTTAAGAGATCCAGATTAAAATTTGCTTTTGCATTGAATTTATAGATAAATGAGGAGTAAACTGGTATCTTTGCAATTTTAAATCCCCAAATCCAACTTTTAAAAAAATGCTTATCTTTTGTTTCAAGTCATCTTCTAGAAGTCTTGTATATTTTGGGGAAGTTTCACTCTGATAACTTTTTAGTTGCTCTTAATAAAAGTATCTTTTTTAAATTGCATTTTCTATTTTATTTCCACTGCTTAAGAAGCACACAGTTTTTGTAAAGTACTTTTGAACACAGCGAGCATATTGGACTCTTAATCATTTTAAAAGTTAGCCTGTACTTCTATCAGTTTTCCTGGATACCTAATCATATCAGCAGCAAATCATTAGTTTTCTTTAGTTTTATCTCTTTTCTTCTAAGACTTGAATTTCTTATCCCCTTTTCTTTGCTGGTTTCATTCACCAGCAGCTCCAGGAACTGTGTGACATAATAGAGGTAGAGGCCATCCTTGTCTTTTCCCAGTCTTTCACAGAATACATTTAAGGTTTCTTCATTAACCACAGTGTTTGCTCTACATTTTTGGGATACAGCTTTTACCAAGCCAAAAAATTTCCTGGATATTTCTACTTTTCTAAGTATTTTTAATATTATAAATAAGTATTGAATTGTCCTTATCCACTTTTGGAATCAAGACTGTACAAGGCTCACAAAATGAGTTGGGCAATACTATTCCATTCCTACTTTCTGTAACAACATATACAAGACAGAAATCAAATGGAAAATTGGGGTTCCTTTCTATTATGGGAGTCTGTGCTTTCTGGAGAGACAGAATGTGCTGTCTGGTGCCATCTACATTGGTAGGAAGGTGCCTATTCTTTTCAGGCATTAGTTCACTGAAAGACGAATCTGCACTCCTCCAGCCTCATTTGAGGTTTAAAGTAGGGAAAATGGTAGAAAAGATTCTAAAGCCATCTTTTGCTGGTTCATTATTTCTGCTGTCTATTGCCTATAAGCTTTGACCCAGAAGTTCAAAGGTAAGAGCAGGGGTAAGAAAAGAGTGGGATAAGATACATCTGGCAGATTTCCATTAGGGAAGTGCTTGTGGTGGTCTTAGTGTTTCCCTTAGCCTAAGTAAATGTTAGGGGCTCTACTCCTTGCTTTAGCCCTGAACTCCCTTAAAGCATTTCCTTTAGAAAACTTATAATTTTAAGTTCCTTCTTTGACCCTTTGAGATGTCAATATTTTAAAGACTCCTGCCTGTTTTAAAATCTGAGAATATCTTCTCAAGGACTTAGAAGGCATCTCTGAAATATCATTATCAAAGAAGACAGGAGCACATCTCCCTGGCCCTGTGCCCTCTCAAAGGTACCTCCAGTACTACAGACGTGAGAAATTTACGTGTCCTTTGGATAAAGCCAACTGGCAAATGCACATAGCTTATGACTTCCCTCAACATCTTCAATTTTTTTCCCACTAACTTAGCCAAGCACTTAAACAACTTCCCATCATTTGTTTGAGCCAAACTGAGCTCAGACTGAGTTCTGGTCTCTCTCTTCTAATGCAATAGCCTTGAATGTTTTTCTTGCCTATTTAACTTTGTCTTGACAGAAACAAACAAAGAAGTTTGAATGAAAATTGTAGAAGTGTTTGGGTTAAAAGCTCTGAATTCCCAAGGCCTCATTAAGAGCAAGAGGACACAAGCAGTAGGGTCCCATGAAGGGAGGGGACATGTAAATGACATTGAGTATTTAGTGTCTAGTTATAAATTAGATGTTCACTCTACTGAAAGTCTAATCCACTAAAGATCCTGGTTAGTCTCATCACTTGGAACCCCCAAGCTCCATTAAAGTAGCAGTCTCCAACTCCTCTGCTCCGCTAAGCCAAGCATGTCTGGAAGGAAATCTGAACAGAAATTTGAGATGATAAATGTGGCTAAGAGTTCACCAAATAGCAGCCTTCAGCTTCTTTTTGAGGATATGTATTTGATGATATGGCTCTGAAAAAAAGTGTCCTTTGCCCCATTTCACGCAAAATATCCTGTAAAGGAGGTTCTATACGGAAGAGCCTTGTGCATGAAAAACAAAAGTGGAGGAATCTTGATCTTCCCTCAGCCTGGAGTTTTCTCACCCGTTACAAAATTGCCCTACCACAGAATCACCAGGTCCTTTAACATTAGTTCACATATTTTCCCTTCTGCAAAGCCTTCTTAGAAGTCGTACATTGGCCAGTGCCACCGCTCACTAGGCTAATCCTCCGCCTTGCGGCGCCGGCACACCAGATTCTAGTCCCGGTCGGGGCTCTGGATTCTGTCCCGGTTGCCCCTTTTCCAGGCCAGCTCTCTGCTGTGGCCAGGGAGTGCAGTGGAGGATGGCCCAAGTGCTTGGCCCTGCACCCCATGGGAGATCAGGAGAAGCACCTGGTTCCTGGCTTTGGATCAGTGCGGTGCACCGGTCGCAGCACACTGGCTGCGGCTGCCATTGGAGGGTGAACCAATGGCAAAGGAAGACCTTTCTCTCTGTCCCTCTCTCACTGTCCACTCTGCCTGTAAAAAAAAAAAAAAAAAAGAAGCCATACATTTGACTCTAGGCCATCCTACATCTATCTTGATCACATACTTTACTGAAATTTTCTCTTTGAAGTCAGGAGCTGTGTGTTATTTAGCTGTGTAGCCTGAGCACCTACCATGGTGCCTGGCATACCACAGTTGATCAATAGAGGTATTTGCATGATAGTTCAATTTAATAACCTCCTTTTTCAAACTAAGGAGCCATAAAGAGTGAGGTATCCCTCAGGTAAGGAAGAAGCAAAATGCCAATAAGATGGATGTGAGCAGAGGCCTCTCAAAGAATACTTCAGTTGGAATTTTAAAGATAAATAAAACTTAGCCAACCAGAAATCCCTGGCAGAGAGAGCAACCCTAGCAGAGGCCCAAAGGGCTGAGATAAATTGGAAGATTCTGACAACTACAAGCAGTTTGGTGGGAGAGAAGAAGTAGTACTGATATGAGAGACTTAAACCGAAATCACGGGGGAATGTGTAGGCCATGTGGTTTCTATCTGATCAACATCTCTTATCCCTTCAAGTGATAAAAGAACTTTATTTTTCTTTGGAAACCACATGTCCCCGACTTGTTATGATCTTGGTTGGACTGTCTTCCATAGCAGCCTGCGAAAGACAGACAATGATTTAATTTGCTACATGATAGTTCAGAGCTCAAGGCCTCACCTATGCCTTCCAGAGTGTTTCCTAATATTTGATGTATAGAAATGGGAGAGGCTTTTTCTCTCACTTTGGAACCTCGAACTGCACTGATCGTGAAAGTCCAGAGTTGCAGGAAATTATCCTGCCTCGCTGCTACAAGTTTTTTTTTGCCATGTGAGGGAAACACACAGACAAAAGTAAATAAATCATGAAAGAGTGAGAAAATGGAAAGGGTGGAGCTCTCGTCACATCACTTGAGCTGTGTTGCCTGAAATTTTTGGTCAGTTCCTGGATGTACAAGTTATACAGGATTTGCTTGAACCACTTTGAACTAAATTTTCATTACTTTTTTTAATCAAAAAAAAATCTTAACATTTTACATTATACTAAGGACATTTGACTTTAACAATAAGTTGAATAAGAGAGTCTTTGGAAAATTTGAAGCAGTGAATAAATTTGTGTTTTAGAAGGCTTATGCTGGCAACAGTGTAAAACATGGGTAGTAGGGAAGGCATTCTCAGGGAGCCCAGTTATACAGCAAGTTTGTTCATCTTAGAGACCATAAAGGTCTGAACCAAGGCAGTGGTGCACGAATGGAATCAATTTTGAGAATCTGAGATTTGAGATTTAAGAGGCAACTGGGGCTGGCACCATTGCTCAATAGGCTAATCCTCCGCCTGCAGCGCCGGCACACCGGGTTCTAGTCCTGGTTGGGGTGCCAGATTCTGTCCCGGTTGCCCCTCTTCCAGTCCAGCTCTCTGCTGTGGCCTGGGAGTGCAGTGGAGGATGGCCCAAGTCCCTGGGCCCTGCACCCGCATGGGAGACCAGGAGAAACATCTGGCTCCTGGCTTTGGATCAGCACGGTGTGCTGGCCACAGCACACTGGCTGTGGCGGACACTGGGTGGTGAACCAACGGAAAAGGAAGACTTTTCTCTCTGTCTCTCTCTCTCACTGTCCATCTGCCTGTCAAAAAAAAAAAAAAGCAACTGGATAAGGACCATGAGGAGAATAAAGGATTAAGGATAATTCTTGGATTTCTCATTTGGATTTTCATGTTCCTTTAGTAAATCAAAAGAAGGAACCCAAAGAGATAAACGTTGGAGTGAGAAAGTAAGTTCGTTCAGAGAACTTCGAAATTGAACATTTTTGTGGCACATTGATATGGAGCTGTCCAGGTAGCAGTTAGTCATTTAGTTCTGTTGCTTGGCTTAAGATATAGGCAGGAGATCAGGTATGGTTGTCATCACTATGTAGATGACACCAGAAACTTCGTTTTTAAAAAACTTTAAGTTATACAAGTTATATGCATTTCATATATACAGATTTAGGAACATGGTGACACTTCTCCCCTACCCTCCCTCCCACCTACACCCCAAACTTTCCTCCTCCTCCCTCTCACATTCCCATTCTTAGTTTTTAGAAAGATCTACTTTCAGTTTACTTAATGACCATTAAACCTACACTAAATAAAAGAGTTCAACAAATTGTATGAAGAAAAGAAAGAAAAAAAAAAAAAAAACAGTGTTCCTCAATGGAAGAGACAAGAGCTATAAACAATCATCGAATCTCAAAATGTCTGTTTCACTCCAGCACATTACATTACAGGTATATATTAGTTACCTCAGATCAGACATATGATATCTGTCTTTGGGACTGGCTTAGGTCAGTAGGTATAATGGTTTCCATGTGCTTCCATCTTATTGCAAATGACGGGATTTCATTTTGTTTTTCACAGCTGAGTAGTACTCGATAGTGTATATATATACCAGAATTTCTATATCCAGTCAACGATCGATGGCCATCTGGGTTGATTCCATATTTTAGTTATTGTGAATTGTGCTGCAGTGAACATGACGGTACAGATAACTCTTTCATATGCTTATTTCTTTTATTTTGGGTAAATTCTCTGGAGTGCAATGGCTGAATCATATGGTAGATCTATCTTCAGATTTCTGATATACCTACATACTGTCTTCCATAGAGCTGCACCAGTTTGCATTCCAACCAACAGTGGATTAGGGTACCTCTTTCCCAACAGTTATATTATGAGACTTAATAGTAAAATTTGTTCCCAAACAATTATTTCCTTTTAGTGTATTAAGTGGAGGATATTATTTTTTTTTTGACAGGTAGAGTTATGGACAGTGAGAGGGAGAGACAGAGAGAAAGATCTTCCTTCCATTGGTTCACCCCTCAGATGGCCGCTACGGCCGGAGCTACTCTGATCCGAAGCCAGGAGCCATGTGCTTCTTCCTGGTCTCCCACGTGGGTGCAGGCGCCCAGGCACTTGGGCCATCCTCACTGCCTTCCTGGGCCACAGCAGAGAGCTGGATTGGAAGAAGAGCAACCATGACTAGAACCCGGTGCCCATATGGGATGCCAGCGCCACAGGCAGAGGATTAACCAGGTAAGCCACGGCACCAGCCCCGGATATTCTTATGTCTCATAAGTTATAGTTATGTCTAAAAGCTCACAAAAGATAGATCATTCTTGGGTTCTTCTTTAAAGATAATTTTCTCAGCTTGATGTAATATCATTTGTCAATTTGGGCTTGATTATCTGTGCTTTTGGGGTCTTCTCCAAGAAGTCTTTGCCTATGCCAATGTCTTACAGTATCCAAAATGTTCTCTCATAATTTGATGTTATCTGGTTATAGATTTATGTCTTTGATCCATTTTGAGTGGATTTTTGCGTAAAGTGTAAGGTACGGGTCTAGTTTCATACTTTTACACATGGAGATCCAGTTTCTGCAGCACCATTTGTTAAAAAAAAAAAAAAAAAAAGCTGTCCTTGCTCCAGGGATTGATTGTAGATGCATAGATTGATTTCTGGATTTTGTATTCTGTTCCATTGGTCTCCCAGTCTGTTTTTGTGGCAGTACCAGGATATTTTGATTGTAACTGCCCTGTCATATGTTCTGAAATCAGGTGTTGTGATGCCTCTGGCTTTGTTTTTGTTATATCAGATTGCTTTATCTATTCAGGGTCTGTTATGCTTCCATATGAATTTTAGCATCATTTTTTCTAGATCTGCAAAGAATGTCATTGGTATTTTGATTGGGACCAAATTGAATCTGTAAACTGCTTTTGGTAGTGAGGACATTTTGATGATGTTGATTCTTCCAGTCCATGAACATGAAAGGTTTTTCCATTTTTAATATCTTCTTCTATTTCTTTCTTTAGTGTTTTGTAATTTTCATCACAAAGATCTTTAACATCCTTGGCTAAATTTATTCCAAGTCATTTTATTCTTTTTTGGAGCTATTGTGAATGGGATTGATCTTAGAAGTTCTTTCTCATTGTCTGTATATCCAAAGGGTATCTATTATTCTGTGTTGATTTTATATCCTGCCACTTTACCAAACTCTTTTATGACTTTCAATAGTCTCTCAGTGGAGTCTTTTGGATCCCCTATATATAGAATCATGTCATCTGCAAATAGGGATAGTTAGATTTCCTCCCTTTGATTTTGTATCCCTTTGATTTCTTTTTCTTGCCTAAAGGCTCGGGCTAAAGCTTCCAGGACTATATTAAATAGTGATGGTGAGAACACCCCCAGAAACTTCTAACAGGGGAGAGATTACCCAGGGAGTTTGAGCTGTGAGAGTAAAAGAGGATCAAAGATGAACTTGGAGATGACAGCATTTAAAGTATCTCCTCCCCACCGTGATGGGGACTGGAAATTTGATGTAAGAGTTACAAGAGAGGTGTCAATAGAGTGAGACACACCAGTCTCAATAGTCAAACTGTTGAGAAGGAGGAAGTGCTTCACGGTGTTAAATTCCACAGATAGGACAAGACAGGTAAGGACTATCAGGTATCCTTCATTGGCTGATTGGAGAACTTTGGTGCTGGAACTTGAGCACATTTAAAGGAGTATAGGAGCCAGAAGACAAAATGATATAAGCAGAATAAATCAGATGAAGTATATGCATACAGGCTTGTTATGTCTGGAGTCTGCTTCGTGTAATGCCATTTAGAGGTCATAACAAGCAGACTTTCACAGAAAATATTTAGTTTCTCATTGTGAACCCTGTATTACAACAGGGGAAGTATCTTGTTTGAAGGGCTATAAGTCACAGGCAATCTCAATAACCCAAAGTACCTGTCTGCTGGAAACATCCAGTTACCATGTTTGTGTCTTATCTAGAGTGTTCCATACCACTTCAGGTATCACATACCACTCATTCTGAATAGTGCTTGAAATTTAGTCACATAGTATAATTTACAAGCCAGAGAGATTGCTTAAGTGATTATTTGCTATGTTTGGCTCAATTTAAGTTCACTTAGGCTGGGAATCAGGCTGGAGTTTGTAGGTATGTGACTTCACATGTCCACAAGAGATCATGCAACCAAAGAATTGGACTTGATTCTTTTAAAAATGTATCTATAAAAGCTTAAAAACTTTCCATGGGACTGCAAGCCCTCTTAAGCTGGGGGTAAAAATAGCATTTTAAATGTTAAAGTGATCATCTGAATAGAATTAACTGTTAAAGTGATCATATAGATAGGATTAAGTGTTAAAGGGATCATATAGGGATCAGTGCTGTGGTGTAGTAGATAAAGCCACCACCTGCAGTGCCAGCATCCCATATGGGCACCGATTTAAGTCTTGGCTGCTCCACTTCTGATCCAGCTCTCTGCTACGGCCTGCACAAGTAGTAGAAGATGACCTAAGTGTGTGGGTCCCTGTACCCATGTGGGACATCTGGAAGAGAAGCCCCTGGCTCCTAGCTTCAGATTGGCCCAGCTCTAGCCATTGCAGCCATCTGGGGAGTGAGCCACCAGCTCCAGCCATTGCAGCCATCTGGGGAGTGAGCCATCAGATGGAAGATATCTGTCTCTCTCTCTGCCTCTGCCTCTCTATAACTCTGCCTTTCAAATAAATAAATAAACCTTTTTAATAATGGAATTAAAAAGGAGCAATGGCTCCGACATAAGAAACCATCCATTCAGCAGACTCATGGAATGACAACCATTTTAAGTAGCACTCTGACCTCGGAATCAGCACTTAAGGCATTCTGGTCTGGCTGAAAATCCCATGAGAGCATTTCCTGCATGTAAAGCCAAGATAATATGGCAAAGAGTGTCCACCTGTGGGACCTCTGTGGGTGAAACCCCAGTGGAAAGAAGTGGTCATCAAAGAAGGATTTACTTTTCTCTGAAGGGTGGAGAGAACTTCCACTTTGCTTATGACCTTGTCTGAATACTGATGCAGTTTGATGATTCAAAAGGCTTCCATAGCCTAGGCAGCTCATGTCAAGAGCCTTGGGTGGTCATTCACATCATACAGAAGAGTGTTAATTGTTAAATTAACAAACAAGAGTCACTGTGCACTAACCTCCCATGCAGGACCTCTGCCCTTAAAGAGTCTTATTAGAAGAGTTAGCACTAAAACTTGTTTTCAAAAATTTATTCCATTTTAGTGTATTAAAGTGGAGGATATGCTTATGTCTCATAAATTTTTGTTAGGCCAAAATGTCCAACTCCATTGCTTGTTTTCTTAGGTGCTTCTTTAATTAATGACAAAACTTGTTACCTAAGACTTACTTTTTTTTTTACAGTAACAAACTTCATATACTTCATAATTACAACTTTAGGAACATGGTGATTCTTCCCACAATGCCCGCCATCCCAACGTATTCCTACCCCTCTTCTTCCTCCCTCTCTTATTCCCAATCTTATTTTGTACTGAGATCTATTTTCAATTTATTTTATACACATATGTTTAACTCTATGTTAAGTAAAAAGTTCAACAAATAGTATTAAAAAAAAACTGTTCCTCTGCAGTCAAGACAAGAGCTGTTCAAGTCATTGCTTCTCAAAGTATCAATTTCACTTCTTCAGATTGCCTTTTAGGTGCTCTATTAGTTATCACAGGTCAGGGAGAATGTACATTATTTGTCCCTTTGGCTCTGGCTTATTTCACTAAGTATGATCTGTATTCTGGAAGACTTACTTTTTCTTAATGTATTAAGTGAGGGATACTCATGTCTCATAAGCTACAGTTATGTCTTAGTGCTTACCAAAGATGTATCACTCTTGGGTGCTTCTTTAAAGTTAATTAAGTTTCTCAAAAAAAGTGCAAATAAAAATATGGACTAGTAGGAATGTTAGAGTCCTAGGAATTTTACCTAAAGGAATATTTGTTTTAGACAGACTTCATGGAGTTCTGTTCTTTAAGTAATTTACAAACTGATGATCTTTGTGTGAATAATCAAACAAAAGGGCTCGTGTTGATATATCTGTGTTAATATTTTAATTAGTAAGTCATTTTTTGACAAATTCCTCTAATCTTACGTATCTGACTTTTTTTCTCCATTCATATTTAGTGTAGTCTTCTTTACTCTTGAAATGGAATTGCCCATTTAAAAATATGTTAAGGGATGATTTGTTGCTATCCAGATTCATAAATCTTACCAGGAAGAGCCTAGAGCCAAGCAGCTCAGAGCATTATGAAATTAATTAAATTGGGTTTTTGGAATATGTGAACACTCTACCACTTTCTCATTAATCTGAGGCAGAATGCCCAGAAAGAGTATTTCCAAAGATTAATGCGACAGAGAAGTCCGTTGAGTCATTGTTGGATGCTGTATTCAATTTATAAGATTTATCCATGAAAGAAATACATATTCTAATGTTGCTTCCTGAAGAAAGTCATTACTGACTTGTAAATGAACAATTTCTCTTCCTTGGTATTTCTCAAAAAAAAAAAAAAATACCTATACTATTATCTTCAGTATAGTTAAATAACTCTGGCTCTAACATACAATGAATGTAAAGTGGAGAGAGTAGAAAAAGATAAAGGGTAAGAGAAAGGAATGAACCAGGAAAGAAGAAAACAAAAGGAGGAAAATGAAGAGTTCTTTCCATCAGCGCACATTCTTTGGGACCTCATGTGAAAAATACCTGAAACCAAAGCCTTTACAACAGCAGAAAACCTGACTGTAATTTGGCTGATTGCAGGCCTTCCACTTTCTCCAGTCCTTTTTAGCATTGGAAATACAGAGAAAGTAATAAATGGTCTTGGGGCTCCTAGGGGCTTGTGTCATGAGATCATAGACTCCCTACCACTCTAGGTAAAAATATCAGCAGAGCAGGGAGAGAACATGAAAGGGGTATGAGTCCTGACCATTCCAGCATGTACTTACTGATCTAGTCAGTCATCCATGAGACACATATTTACCAAGCTTCTGTCTAAGGCAAAGTACACACAAGGGCCTGAGGATACAAAAGGTTTAGAGTCCACTCCATAGAGGCTCAAAGACCGATCTCTGTATTTCATGTATTTAAGCAGACTTTGGAGCCCAAAGTCTACCGCTTTTATTTAACATGCTCCATGGCCTCAGACCAGTCCATTACGTACTTTGTGCCTCTGTTTGCTCATGTAGAATGGAGGTAACACTACTGACTATCGACAGAGCCACTGTGAGGATTAAGTGAACCTGAATATGGAAAGCGCCAAGACCAGCACTTAAACCGCACTAATCACTTATTTGCTGTCATTTTTATCATTACTATTATTGAGGTCGACATCAAAAAGAAAGGGAGTTTCTTGTGGAATTTTTGCCAAGGACTCTAGGATTTTGCCTCGTCTAACTGAATGAAACTGTTTGCACGGGCTGTGATAGAAAGCTGCACACCAAGTCACAGATTCACAAGAAATCCCCAGCCTGACCATGCTCTGTTAGGCATAATTGCCAATATCTTGACCTTTGCAGTCCTCAGAGTGCTCGGAAATGAGAGAGGGTTTGTATAATACCCTCCCTACTTTTGCTAGTAATGATTTATTTCTTGTCCAAAAAGAGGATGATTTCCATATGCCCTTGAATTTCAGATATTTCCCAAGATAAAGCATAGCAGCAGCTCTCAGGCTGCAGATGTGAGCTGCAGCTTGGTAGCTATTTATGGTTTCTGACCCTGATGTTAAGAGATCTTAATCATAGAAACACTGCTGTGATGCACTAACCAAGACCAAAACCCTCATTTCGTTATTTTTTAAAAAATTTTAAATTTATATAAAAGGAACAAATTTAATGTATTTTTGTTTGTTTGTTTTGACAGGCAGAGTGAATAGTGAGAGAGAGACAGAGAGATAGGTCTTCCTTTGCCGTTGGTTCACCCTCCAATGGCCGCTGTGGCCAGCCCACCACACTGATTCAAAGCCAGGAGCCAGGTGCTTCTCCTGGTCTCCCATGCGGGTGCAGGGACCAAGCACTTGGGCCATCCTCCACTGCCTTCCCAGTCCACAGCAGAGAGCTGGACCAGAAGAGGAGCAACCGGGACAGAATCCGGCACCCTGACCGGGACTAGAACCTGGTGTGCCAGCACCACAGGCAGAGGATTAGCCTATTGAGCCGCGGTGCCAGCAAGACCCAGACTCTTAAAAGCCTCAGCCTAAATGTGAATTACACACTCTCTCAGGTTCTGTCTGGAGAGGTGCCCATCTGTTCTTATGGATGTCCCTACCCTAATAAACCTTGCTATTTTGCTTTCCACTAAAAAAATTTTTTTACAACGGCATGTTTTCAATTTTCTTTAATCCAAGCTTAAATAAAGAATTCAACAAGTAGTAACTAGAAAAACCACTGTTCCTCAAGAGTATAGACAGGGCTATAAACAATAATCAAATCTTAAAATGCTAGTTTCACTCATAAATATTACATTTTTTGTATTCTGTATTTTAGTTACCACAAAACAGGGAAAACATATGACATTGTCTTTTTGGGACTGGCTTATTTCACTAAGCATGAAGGTCTCCAGTGGCATCCATTTGTTACAAAGGACAGGATCATTCTTTTGTATGGCTGAGCAGTATTCCATAGTGTATATATATCATTTTCTTTATCCAGTCATCAGTTGATGGACATCAGGGTTGATTCCCTGTCTTACCTATAGTGAATTGAACTACTGTAAACATGGGGGTACAGATAACTGTTTCATATTATGATTTTATTTCTTTTGGGTAAATTTCCAGGAGTGAGATGACTGGGTCATATAGTACATCTGTTTTCAAATTTCTGAGGAATAGCCATACTGTTTTCCATAATGATTGTACTAGTTTACTTTCCTACCAACAGTGTATTATTAGGGCACCCTTTTCTCCATATCCTTCCCTGCATTTGTTATTTTTTCATTTTTAGATGATAGCCATTCTAAATAGGGTGAGGTGAAACCTCATTGTTGTTTTTATTTGCAATTCCATGATGGCTAGTGATCCTGGGCATCTTTTTATGTGTCTGTTGACCATTTATATTTCTTCCTTTGAAAAATTCCTCTTCATATCCTTAGCCTATTTTTTAAACTGGATTCTTTGTTTTGTTGTTGTTGCATTACTTGAGTTCCTTATATATGCTGGGTATTATTCCTTTATCAGATGTATAGTTTGCAAATAGTTTCTCCCATTCTGTCAGTTGCCATTTTACTTTGTTGAGTATTTCCTTTGCTGTATGAAAGCTTCTTAACTTGATGTAATCCTATTTGCCTATTTTTGTTTTTATTGCCTATGCTTCTTAGGTCTTATCCAAAAAGTCTTTGCCTATACCAGTGTCTTGCATGGTTTCCCCTATGTTTTCCTCTACTAATTTGATGATTTCTGGTCTTTTTAGATCCCTGATCCATTTTGAGATGATTTTTGTACAGGGTGTAAGGTAGGGGTCTTGCATCATATTCTGCATGCAGATATCCAGTGTTCCCAATACCTTTTTTTATTGAAGAGACTACCTTTATTCAGGGAATGATTTTAGTTCATTTGTCAAAGACTAGTTGGTAGGATATGTGTAGATTGATTTCTGAGGTCTCTAATCTATTCCATTAGTCTGTATTTCTATTCCTGTGCCAGTACCAGACTGTTTTGATTACAACTGCACTGTAATAGCTCAATAGATGCAGATAAAGCATTTGATAAAATAGAACACCTTTTCATGATGAAACTGAACATAGAAGGATCATTCCTCAGCATGATTAAGGCAATATATGAAAACCCACGGACAGCATCACATTGAATGGGGAAAAGCTAGAAGCATTTCCACTAACATCTGGAACCAGACAAGAATGCCTACTCTCACCATTGCTAGTCAACATCGTTCTGGAGGTTTTATCAAGAACTATTAGACAACAACAACAACAACAAAAAAGAAGTGAAAAGTACATAAATTGGAAAAGAGGAAGTCATGTTATCCCTGTTTGCAGATGATATGATTCTATACATAAGGGAACTAAAAGATTCCACTAAGAGATTGTGGAAACTTATTAAAGAGTTTGGTTAAATTGCATTATATGAAATCAATACACAAAAATGAATAGCATTTGTATATGCAAACAATGTCATGTCTGGGAAAGAGTTTGTTAGATTAGTCCCCTTCAGAGTAGCTACAAAAAAATTTAAATATCTTGGGATAAATTTAACCAAAGATGTGAAAGATCTCTACACTGAAAATTGTGGAGCCGAAGTTGTGGCACAGTGGGTTAAAGCCCTGGCCTGAAGTGCCAGCATCCCATATGGGTACCAGTTCTAGTCCCAGCTGTCCCAATTCTGATCCAGCTCCCTGCTAATGTGCCTGGAAAAGTAGCAGAAGATGGCCCAAGTCCTTGGGCCCTTACACTCACGTGGGAGACCTGGAAGAAGCTCCTGGCTCCTGGCTTCAGATTGGCTCAGCTCTGGCTATTGAAGCTATTTGGGGTGTGAACCAGCAGATACATGACCTCTTTCTCTCTCTCTCTTTCTCTCTCTCTGTCTGTCTCTACCTCTGTCTTTCAAATAAATAAAATAAATCTTAAAAAAACTACAGTAATATAATATTGCTAAACATTGGTTTGACAAAGGTATAAAACAAAGTTTAAAAAAAGAAAATTGCAAAACATTAAGGAAAAAATTGATGACACAAAAAATAAAGAAATTGTCCATGTTCATGGATTGGAAGAATTAATATCATGAATATGTCTATACTGCCCAAAGAAATTTATAGATTCAATGTGATCATAATCAAAATATCAAAGATGTTCTCAGATATGGAAAAAGTGACCCTAAAATTCAAATGGAATCACAAGAGACTCTGAACAGCTAAAGCAATCCTAAACAATAAAAATAAAGCTGGAGGCATCATAATACCAGATTTTAAAACCCTCATTTCTTGTCTCACATGTGTCCAAGGAATTCCAGTAAGTTCACAAGTGTGTTACAACTTTAATGGATGGAAAGCATGCTCCATTCTTTTGTAAAGTTGACTGACATTCATGTAAATGAAGCCCACTGACCTCATACTTTTATGCTAAGTATTATAGAAACCAGAGTAAGGCAAAGGATGGAAGGGACCAGCCAAGGGCTGAGCAGGGAGTGCATGTATTGAAACATAGCCTGTCTCTGGCTAGGAACTTTGAGGGTCATCATGTTCATCCCTCTGAATCTCATTTCCTTAGCAATCTCATAAAGTGTAAAGTTCAACAGGACACCTATAAGCAAACTGTGGTATGTACTCAGTCATCTGAACGTTATCCGACCATAATTATCCTCACCCTGGTTAGCATTGCGTCTTCCCTTAGTTCTGAATCTCCACTCCTCCCCACTCTAGCTGCCTAATAGCACAGGCCGCTACAGAATCAAACAGGCATCCACAGGACCCAGTAATGGGCTCAGCAATATGTATCTTCTGTTGTGGATATGAAAAAATTCTGTGGCAAAGTGAGCACACCCAAGGCTATTTAAGAACTATGGGGGGAGGGGGCTGGGGGGAGGGCCGGCACCTGTGGTGCATTAAATTAACCCTCCACCTGCAGCTCTGACATCCCATATGGACGCCAATTCTAGTTGTTCTTCTTCCAGTCCAGCTCTCTGCTGTGGCCTGGGAAAGCAGCGGAAGATGGCCCGGGTTCTAGGGCCCCTGCACCCACATGGGAGACCAGGCAGAGGCACCTGGCTCCTGGCATCGGATGGGTACAGCTCTGGCCATTGCAGCCATTTGGGGAGTGAACCAATGGAGGGAAGACCTTTCTCTCTGTCTCTCTCTCTCATTGTCTGTAACTCTACCTCTCAAATAAATAAATAAATAAATAGAACTCTGCAGGATCTAAATAATGATATAAACCTCCAGGATGAGAATCCTGAAATAAAGGAGTTCAAGATCAGAAGCAGAATTCAGCTGGACTTCGGAAAATGAGCATTTTTAGAGAAGGCTGGGAGAGAAGAGTGTTCTAAACTCAAGGCACAAAGCCCAAAGCGTACAGAGTGGCATATGGGGCTGAGAGGGAAGAAAGGGAAAGCCTAAGACCCTCTAAAGAGAGCAGGATGTTTTAGAAAATTAAATTGTCCTCCCTCAGACTCTAATATTCTTCATCATGCTTCAGAGGCCATCTGTGAATCCCCAGGACTTCCTTTAAACGAGGTAACAGAGTATTATTCAGAGAACTGCGTGAAGCCAGAGACAAACACAGCAAGCTAGATGCTGCATTTTCTTTGTTTCTATTAGGGACCCAAAGAAAGCCTAGAAAACAAAGTTCTTGCCATTCTCCTCTCTTCTCTCTCACTCCCACCACCACCATTCAACATCAAGATGAGTTGCTAACACCAGGAAGTCTCATGGGTAGATCAAGAATGTGGCTAACCAGGAACCAAGGTTCAGGCTCTCATGTGTCTTCACGCTTCATCCCTGGGACTCCCATGGGAGGCTGCTTTCTAGAAAAGCTTTGAACAGCTTCTTTTATGTTTCCATATTGAAATCAGGCAGCTCCTTTGGCTGTAATCTTAGTGCTCTTTTAACTGTTCCCCAGTGAGACAGGCAAAGGAAATAATTATCTTTCTCAACATTTCCTCTTCTTCCGAAAAATTGCACAAGCCTCTCCATCCCCAGCTACAGTTTCTCAGTTGCTTCAGAGTCCTGGCGCAATCCAGAAGTATGGTTTATGTGTTTATTTCTCTGACTGAACTTTGAGGTCTCACAGGACAAGCACTGTACCCCTTTCATCTTTTCACCCTGATATTCATCCTAAGATAAAACAGTTCATGAGAAAGGGAGGGAAGAAGGGAGACTGGTTTCCTCCCCCTATCCCAGTGTGTCACAAAACTCTATGAATCTAGGCCAATGCTTCCTTTAACTTGAAAATGAAGCCATTAGGTCTTATGATCACAGAGGATAATTTTGCTAGAGAGGAGAGTAGAGGTCAGAATTGAGTTAAGGATATTTCTTTGGAAACTCAAAGATGGCGATGCCCATAGTGGAAGGCTACATGTGCATGATGCAATGGAGGGAAGGGCCCAGGTTAGAGCAAAGAGGACTAAGGAAGGAGATTAAAGGGCACAAAATATCACGTTTTTCTTATTTATTCCAACTGCAAATACCGAGTTGCAGAATTCTGCCACATTCAAGGAGAGACTTTGTTTTCATCCCTAGAAAACCATTCCTTCCTTCTGAATATAGAACATAAGAATTTGTCCAGAAGTTGTACACATTAGATTGAAGTCTCCTCTTCCCTCCTTTCAATGGAGAAATAAGAGAGAACAATGGATGTTCTAAAACTATATAGGAAGCTGAAGGAGAAAAATAAGAAAATATGTGTCATTAGATAAGTTGTTAATAAATTGTACATTGTCTCTTTAAAAAAAAATTCCCAGTTCCCTGGAAAGTAGCCAACATGCCTTTTACATGTGAGTGGGTTCCTCTAGAGACCTATGTAAACACTGAGAAAAAACTCCAAGGTACTTCTCTTACCAGAGGGAAGGCCACGGAAGCCGTGGGGTTCTTGTCTTCATGCAAGAAAGAATTCAGGCGTGAGACAGAAAGCGGAATGATAAGGCTTTACTGGGGATAGGGTATCCATCAAGATGGAAGGGACAGAGAGAGCACCCAGTTGCTCAGACTGGGGAGTGCGAGGTTACATGGTTGAATGGAGAGAATACACCTGGGCAGGCCCAGTGGGCAGGCCAGGTGCGAGGCTCAGCAGAGAGGCAGAGGGATGAGTGTGCAGTCTGTTTGGACTCCCTAGGTGTTTTTTTTTGTTTGTTTGTTTTTGTTTTGTTTTGTTTTGTTTTTTTGACAGGCAGAGTAGACAGTGAGAAAGAGAGACAAGGAGAAAGGTCTTCCTTTTACCTTTGGTTCACCCTCCAATGGCCGCCGCACTGCAGCCAGCACACCACACTGATCTGAAGCCAGGAGCCAGGTGCTTCTCCTGGTCTCCCATGCGGGTGCAGGGACCAAGCACTTGGGCCATCCTCCACTGCCCTCCCGGGCCACAGCAGAGAGCTGGACTGGAAGAGGAGCAACCAGGACAGAATCTGGCGCCCAGACTGGGACTAGAACCCGGTGTGCCGGCACCGCAGGCAGCGGATTAACCTATTGAGCCGTGGCCTGGACTCCCTAGGTTTTAAGGGAGTCTGTTTACCCACCTCCCCCTCTCCTCCAGGACAAAGGGTGGAGAGTCCTGGAGAAGGGTATGTTGGGTGAAAATTAGCAAATTCCTCCCCAGATTGGCTGGCGCTGGCAGAGTAAGGGGGCTTCCCTTAGGCCTGAGAAGGTTTTGTTGCCCCATGGTATCAGATCAGGTAACCTAATTGGGAGCTTTCCTTGGGGGAAGGGCTGGGACCACCTGGAAAGCTTCCAGGGTCTGAGACTGGGCGACTGGGCGGTCTCTCTCTGTCCCTTCAGTTCTGACGGATGCCCTATCCCTAATAAAGCCTTATCACCCCGCTCTCTGTCTCACACCCGAATTCCTTCTTCCTCCATGGCCTTTCCTCTGGTAACACTCTCACCTGCTACTTGCATTGTGTTGAGCTTGCTCTAAATACAAAACAATGGCTGATGGCCATTGTTCTAGATGGAGTTCCTTATCCTGCAGCTCTGTTTCACATCTCTAATTTTTCAAACTTAAAGTCATCTGGATTTACCATCAGTTTTCCCAGTAAGAGAAAGACAAAGTGATGAAACACTTCATACACAAAGGCTATTTCCCCTTGCTTATCATCTGGTGTTGTTTTTCTTCACTGGAATAAATCTGTGTGCAAGAAAGGACGGAAAAGGCCAAGAAGATTCTCAAGGACTATGACTCCACAGAACATGTAGAATGGGAACAGTATTTCTTAGTGGCTACAGACACTGCATCGATAGCAGATCCCCAAGGAACATATTTATCTCTTTGATAGCAATGGTATTCCCTTCTGATTGCAAGCTCCTCCAGGGCGACATTCAGTTACTTTTAATTTTATTAGTGAAGCAACTAAGTGCATTTGGCATTTTCAGAGACCTTTCATTTCTCCTACCATTCAAGAAATAATGTTGTACTATAAAGCTCTGACACTTTTCTAAGTATTTTGGATATGTTTTTAAGAGGAGGGTCCCTGTGTCTTAATGACTTCCATTTGATATCAGAAAATTTCACAGTAATAGGTGCTCAAAAGATTCTTCTTTAAAAATAATCATATGCTTAAGATTTTTTTTTAAATCTAAGCTTAAGATTTATTTATTTATTTATTTATTTTGACAGGCAGAGTGGACAGTGAGAGAGAGAGACAGAGAGAAAGGTCTTCCTTTGCTATTGGTTCACCCTCCAGTGGCCGCCACGGCCAGCTACGGCCGTGCTACGGCCAGCGTGCTGCTGCCAGCACACTGCGCTGATCCGATGGCAGGAGCCAGGTGCTTCTCCTGGTCTCCCATGCAGGTGCAGGGCCCAAGGACTTGGGCCATCCTCCACTGCACTCCCGGGCCACAGCAGAGAGCTGCCCTGGAAGAGGGGCAACCGGGACAGAATCCGGCACCCCAACCGGGACTAGAACCCAGTGTGCCAGCGCCGCAAGGCGGAGGATTAGCCTGTTGAGCCGCAGCACCAGCCTATGTAATATCTCCTTTTTCATCTCTGATTTTATTCATTTTGGTCTTCTCCCCTTTTCTTTGGTTAGTTAGGTCAGTGGTGTATCGATTTTTTTCAAGAAAATTGCTCTTCATTTCACTGATCTTTTGTATCTTTTTTATTTCAATTTGTTTATTTCTTTTCTAACTTTAATTATTTGTTCCTCTTACTAATTTGGGGATTAATTTGTTGTTGTTTTTCTAGGTTCTTGAAATACATTACTAAATCTTTTATTTGACGCTTTTCCAATTTTTTTGATGTGGGCATCAGTTGCTATAAACTTCCCTCTTAACACAGCTTTTGTTTGTCACTTATGTTTTAATATGTTGGATTGTTTCTTCCTTCGTTTCTAGGAATTTTTTAATTTCTTCTGTAACTCACTCTCATTCAGGAGCATGTTGTCCAGTCTCCATGTGTTTGCATATTTTCTAGAGTTTCTTAAATTTCATTCCATTAATGAAATTAATTAATGGTCAGTGCTCTGCCGTGGCAAGCCGAGTCCAGGTGCTATGAGAGAGTGTGGGGAGGGGAGGACTTCAAAGGTCTAAGTCGGTGACCTGCCCCCCTGCCAACCATCCAGGCCAGACTAAAGTCAGTGGGGACCACAGATTTATCCCTCTGATAAAATCCTCCTTTAACAGCCTCTACTTGCCTTATTAAAACTGCATTTCCTCCCCTGCTTGTTACTGAGTGCCTTGCTCCAAGATTATGTCCTCTCTAACCACTGCCTGTGGGAGTCGCTGGAGGTTTCCTCTCGCTGCTCCATGCTTGTACTGTCCCCACTATTCTACAGTCTGTAGTTTCTTTTTATAGAATTTCCAAGGAAACTTCTATCCAATTATCCCTGGGAATGCAGTCTCCTCCACCTTTTCTTCTTTTATCTTCCTATGATCAGAATCTTTCCCCTATTCAGTCATCTTGGGTCTCTGCCCTTCCACCTTCTGCACATGAGGATGTAACAAGAGTGCTTGTATCAGGGGCCAGCACAGCAGGTTAAGCCACAGCCTGCAGCACTGGCATTCCATATGGGCACTGGTTCAAAGCCAGGCTGCTCCACTTCCAATCCAGCTTCCTGCTGATGCACCTGAGAAAACAGTGGAGGATGGCCCAAGTGCTTGGGCACCTGTACCCACATGGGAGACACAGAAGAAGCCTGGCCAGTCCTGGCTTTTGAAGCCATTTGGATGGAAGATCTCTCGCTCTGTCTCTTCTCTGTCTGTGTAACTCTGCATTTCAAGTAAATAAATAAATATTTTAAAAAATAAAAGGCTGTATCAGATTCTGACACCTTGATCTTAAACTCCCCAAACTCCCAATTGTGAAAAATAGCCTCTATTCTTTATAAATTATGCAGTCTGTGGTATTCTGTTACAACAGCACAAATGAACTACAACATCAAAATAGAAAATAAATTCTGGCAAGTGAATATCCTCCTGCAGTCTTGGGAAAGGGGAAGTGCTCGTCTGCAAGGAAGGGTGTGAAAGGCCCTCAGTATTTGAAATTAGAACAGTCAGCCTGTTTCTTTTCATCATTGCAGCAAAAATGAAGGATTCTCCATTCATTCTCTTTCACTAGGGTTTTACCAATTTTCAAAAAGTAGAAACCTCTTACAAGCACTGGTAAGGAAAGTAAACCACCTAGTTATTCTTCCCCACACCATCATCGCAACAACAATAAATATCACCAATTGGACTATTCTAAAGCACTTCAAGAGATTATGGAAAATCAGACGCCTTGAAAGATTCATTCCAAAGCATTTCAGAGTCTTCTACGTCTCTGTGTCCAGATTCTTCCAGTCCTGCAAGGAAAAGTAGAGGACCAATCTATGCCCTTTGCAGGCCATAGGCAAAGGATATTGAAAAGGAAATAGATGCTACAAAGCTAGGAAATAAAATTCATCCAGAGGACTAATATCTTAATATCTTCAGCATACTCAAGCATTGAGTTAAGACCAACAACATGAAAGTTAACTGGTACAAAGATATATTGCTGAGGTCAGCATTGTGGTACAGTGGGTTAAGCTGCTGCCAGTGATGCTGGCATCCCAGATGAGCATCTATTCAAATCCCGGCAGCTCCACTTCCAATGGACCTCCCTGCTAATGTGCCTGGGAAAGCAGCAGAGGATGGTCCAAGTACTTTGGCCCTTCGGCTCCAGGCTTCTGGTTTGCCCTGAGCCAGCCTGGGCATTGCAATCATTTGAGGAGTGAACCAACAGATAGTAGAGCTCTGTTTTTATCTCTCTCCTTCTCCCTCTCTGTAACCCTGCCTTTCAAATAAATAAATATTTCTATAAAAAAGATAAATTACTGCCTCTAGGCTAAATATCATGATTGCATATGAACAAGATAGAGATGACCTGAGAAAAAGATCTCAGTGTTTTAGTTATCACCAGTTTAAATGAGCTGGCATGGCTACTAACAGGAACCAGTGTCACTTCAGGCACATTGAAGAAGTCGAATCTTTTCACTGAGGGAACAGATTACTTCCCAAACCTTCACAGATCAGCTCCGTTGCTTGATTCTGGCTGGAGTGTAGCAACAACTGGGGCCTTCACAAGGAGAGGGCAGCCATAACCATTTACATACCCACTTGTAGTATAGGAGTCTGACACACACTCTAATATTGATTTTGAGCCCTAACACCGTTACATGAGATAAGTATTGTTGCATCCATTTCTATAAGGATTTAACTGTTTATTTGAGAGGCAGAGTTACAAGAGATGGAGAGATACAGAGAGATGTCTTCCATCCACTGGCTCACTCCCCAAATGGCCACAACAGCTGGAATGAGCCAAATCAAAGCCAGGACTCGAACCAGTGCCCATCTGAGATGCAGGCACTGCAGGCCAGGGCATTAACCCTTTATGCCACAGCACTGCCCCCTAGATGGTATTTCTTAAATTGAGAGATATGAAGCACCTTGATTAAGTAACCTGCCTATTAAGAAGTGGCAGAGCCAAGTCATTTGCTCCTTGGCTTCCATTCTTTAGTCTGTATCATCCCATAACAACTGTGAGATTCAGACTATGGAGGGAGGATTTAGTGGTTTAACACTCTTCAAATGTGTAAGGGCCACTATATGTGAAAGAAATTAGACTTTCTCTGGAAAAGATAGTGGACAAATGGTAAGAGAACTGGATGACTGTCATTGCAGTAGTAGAAAGCTGAGGCAGGAGACCCCAAGAAAAAAGTGATATAACTAAAAGGAGTCAGTAGACTAAACTAATACATTTTTTTCCAAAATAATCTCCAGAGAAAATCTCCAGATTAGAGTTTATGCAGAAATGTCTCCCTTACCACCATGTTTTCTGTAAGTCTTTCTCTGTTTCCATCATGAAAGTGAAAGTGGAAAAATGAGAAGGAGGATACATTAAAAATGGCTTTGGAAATATAACCCTAACAGTGCCATAGGACTGCATCAGCAAAGACTTTTATAGAACATACCAATGATGCTGGTCCACACAAATGAAGATAGGGAATAAAGACCAAGGGACAGTATTTTTCCAAGTTAACATTTGGGTTAAGTAGTGCTACCACACTATTTTTTTTACATATTTTTACATTTATCTGAAAGGTAGAGTTATAGGGAGAGAGTGGTCTTCCTTCTGTTGGTTTACTCCCCAAATAGTTGCAACAGCCAAGGTTGGGCCAGGCCAAACCCAGAAGCCAGTAGTTTCCTCTGCATCTCCCATGTGGTTGCAGGGGCCCAAGCATGTGGGCCATCCTCTACCACCATCCTGGGCACATTAGCAGGGGGCTAGATATGAAGTGGAGCAGCCAGGACTTGAACTGGTGCCCATATGGGATGCTGGCTCTGTAGATAGTGGCTTAACCCACCACCTCACAATGCTGGCCCTCTTCCACACTCTTAAAGCTTGTTATCATCATTTAAAATGCCATAGAAATATAACAGGTCAGTGTTTGCTCTTACTACCCAATCCCAGTGGTGATATCAGGCACAGAAAAAAAGCTATAAACTAGCAGTCAGCAATTTTACTTCTTTTTTTTTTAAAGATTTTATTTATTTATTTGAGAGGTAGAGTTACAGACAATGAGAGAGAGAGACAGAGAGAAAGGTCTTCCCTCCATTGGTTCACTCCCCAGATGGCCGCAACAGCCAGAGCTGCACCAATCCGAAGCCAGGAGCCAGGTGCCTCTTCCCGGTCTCCCACACAGGTGCAGGAGCCCAAGCACTTGGGCCATCTTCTACTGCTTTCCCAGGCCATAGCAGAGAGCTGGATTGGAAGAGGGGCAGCTGGGACTAGAACTGGTGCCCATAAGGGATGCCGGCGCCGCAGGCAGAGGATTAATCTACTGCACCATGGCGCTGGCCCCAGAAATTTTACTTGTAATTCCAGTTCTGCAATGCATTACCTGGCTGGCCTTGGGTAAGCTTAAACTAAGTTTTACCTTGGGCAATGGGACTCCTGTGGTCTCCCACCCCACAGAGCACTTAGGGGCATACACCATGTGACATGGCTAACTGCATGTGCTTTAGCATCATGCCGGCCTGGTTTTAGGCAGTTCCCTACCTCTTGGAAGATATCTTACCTTGAACACTTTATTAAATTGCTCTAACTTCAGTTTCTTCACGTGTTACTTAAAGTTATGTATATGAGAACGCAAAAAAGATTACCATGTGAATTGTCAATGAGGAGAGTCACTGGTCATAATATTTTATGGAAGGTAGATTTCCAAAACTTCAAAGTAGACAGAATTTAATTAATAATGTATAACTGGTAGAGGAAAAGTGAGTGGATCAAGAGAGATGAGAGGGGGCCAGTGTTGTGGCACAGCAGGTTAAGTTGACATCTGTAGCACCAGCATCCATATGGGCACTGGTTCGAATACTGGCTACTCCACTTCCTATCCAGCTCCCTGCTAATGTCCTGGGAAAGCAGTGGAGAACAGCCCAAGTCCTTGGGCCCCTGTACCCATGTGGGAGACCTGGATGAAAATCCTGGCTCCTGGCTTCGACCTGGCCCAGCCCTGGCTATTGTGGCAATTTGGCAAGTGAACCAGCAGATGGAAGATTCCCTCTTCCTCTCTCCTGCCCCCTCCTTTCTCCTCCCCTCCCCCCCCCTTCCCCCTTCCCCTTTTCTATCTCTGTAACTCTGACTTTCAACTGAATATCTGTTAATGGGCATATAAACTAGTACAGACATTGTGGCAGATAGTATGGAAATCCCTCAGAAATCTGAATGTAGGTCTACCATATGACCCAGCAATCCCTCTCCTGGGAATTTACCCAAGAGAAATAAAATCAGCATATGAAAAAGTGATCTGTACCCTCATGTTTATTGTAGCTCTATTCACAATAGCTAAGATGTGGAGTTAACTCAGTTGCTCAGCAACTGATGACTGGATAAAGAAATTGTGATATATATGCACATATATATATACATATACATATACATATATAGTATGGAATAATATTGACCTGTGAAAAGAATTAAATCCTGTTTTTAGCAAAAAAAAAAAAAAAGATGAAACTGGAAACCATTATACTTAGTGAAATAAGCCAGTCCCCAAAAGACAAATATGGTATGTTTTCCCTGATCTGTGGGAACTAAGACTGTACAAAAAAAAATACTGTGTATGAGTAAAATTGACATTTTGAAATCCATTGATTGTTTATTGCCCTTGTCTCTACTATTGAAGAACAGTGTTACTTTCTGCTGCTTGTTGGATTCTTTACTTATTGTTGGGTAATTTTTTTTCTTTAAAGATTTATTTATTTATTTGAAAGGCAGAGTTACAGAGAGAGAGAAAGAGAAAAAGAAAGGAGGGAGGGAGAGAGGAAAGGAAGGAGGGGGGAGAGAGGGAGGAAAGGAAGGAGTGGGGAGGGAGGGAGGGAGGGAGAGACAGAGAGAGAGAGAGATCTTCCATCCTCTGGTTCATTCCCCAGATGGCTGCAACAGCTAGAGCTGAGCCGATCTGAAGCCAGGAGCTTTTCCCAGGTCTACCACACAGGCACAGGACTTGGGCTATCTTCCACTGCTTTTCCAGGCCACAGCAGAGAACTGGATCAGAAGTGGAAAAGCCAGGACTCGAACCGGTGCCCATATGGGATGCCAATACCGCAGGCGGTGGCTTTACCTGCTTATGCTACAGCGCCAGCCTTGGGTAATTATTATGGGTATAAAATAACCTGAAAGTAGATTATTGTACGCATTAAAAGAAAAAATAAAAAAGGAAGGAGGAGGAAGGGTGATGGCATGGGTGGGAGGGAGGGTAGGATAGGAAGTATGACTATGTTCCAAAATCTCTATATATGACATACATGAAATTTGTTCATCTTAAAAGCTAAATAAATTAAGTAATTTTTAAAAAGGAAAAGAAAAGAGATGGGAAAGTATGAAACAGGAATTCCTGGCCCTTACATAGCGTATCACCCAGATGAGTAAGTGAAGAAGAGTATATATAGGTTAAATGCATCTAGACAAATAGCTGTTCTGAAGAATTAAGACTCCAGAACATATAAATGAAAGATAAGACATGGGGAATACAGCCAAGACAATTTTAAACTGTGGCACAAACCTCCTACAATCAACCCAGGTAAGCTGTACCCCAGCATGAATTAAAATTTATGGGGGAAAATCTGTAACAAGAAAAAAGACTTTATTTGTGCTTTTGTTTTTCACTTATTTCTTTTAAGAAAAACCAACAAATAAAGAATGAGAACTTGATTCTTTGGGGATAATGGTGTCATGTTAACTTTTATGATAGAAATCTGAGGTTCTCAGAACTGGTTCTTTGCTCTCCTCCAATATTTATCAGTAATACTGGGCACTTGCTCCATGTGGAGCATTATATGAAATGCTGAAACTATTATTATGATGGGAAGATAGCATCTCTTCTGTCTGAAGGTTGATAGTCTAGTAAGAAAAAAAGCATGCAAATAAATATGTAATATATAGTAAGACTACTAAAATAATTATAGTGAAAGAAGTGAGGACAAAACCCAGGAGAAACATAACTTAAAAAAAAAATCTAAATATGCCTGGGGTTCTAGAGGAGGATTTAGACTGAAACATCTGAGTCATGAAAATGCTGTATATGCTGGAAAGTTTAACCCAGACAAGAGATGAGAATATGGCTGGCGCCCTGTCTCTCTTGGTTAATCCTCCTCCTGCAGCGCCAGCATCCCATATGGGCGCCAGGTTCTAGTCCCTGTTGTTTCTCTTCCAGTCCAGCTCTCTCCTGTGGCCCAGGAAGGCAGTGGAGGATGGCCCAAGTGCTTGGACCCCTGCACCCGCATGGGAGACCAGGAGGAAGCGCCTGGCTCCTGGCTTCGAATCGGTGTAGCTCTGGCTATAGTAGCCATTTAGTGGATGAACCAACGGAAGGAAGATCTTTCTCTTCATCTCTCCCTCTCACTGTCTAACTCTATCTGTCAAATAAAAAAAAAGAGAGATAAGAATATGACAAATTGTCCTGATTTTCAATTCCTGTTTCAATTGATCCTATTTATCCTGGTGAATTCTTTATCAGTTTGCTAAAAAAATTTTACCAAGAGTCATAATACCTGGACAATGTTGGAGACAGTAGAGAAATACTATTTACATTTTACATACTAAATGAAAGGACTCATGAAAGAAAATGTTGTGGATTGGTTGAAAGATCGCTAAGAAAAATTCCGACTTTGCTTCTTAGTAGTTGTGTGAACTAACCAATCTGTTGTACATTTTTTCTTCTGTGAGATTGGATGTCTCAAGAAGTTGTGAGGATTACACAGAAAGTGCTTAGAAGACCTAACACAGGATAAACACTCTGAGTTGTTTCACAGTTCTACAAACTACAGGCCAGTGTGGTTGGCTTCAGTCACACAAAGATTCCAAAATAGAATGTCTTAAAGACTCAACACAAAAAAGGAAGTGGTGATATTTTAGGACCAGAGTAGGTTCATTAGTAACAAGTCATTTCAGACCCCACACATTTCCTGTATGGGCGCATGTGTTTTGCTGGCACATGAAAGGGGTTTTGTAGAACTAGCATATAGGGATTTTATCAGAGAATTTTGCCCATCTTGTAAATAAGACATCTGTACACAGAAGTCTTCACTGATACGCTGAGATGAGGAATTATGCTAAAAACTAGGGAAACTAAATAAAAGCATGCGCCTTTTCTCAGAAGTCCGTTGTGGATTAGGAGAAATACAGGGTTAACACAGATTTTTAATATAATCACAAATGTGTACTCAGTACCATAGAATACAAAAGATAGAGTTATCAGTTCCAATTAAATGATTGTGAAAAGCAAAGAGGTTCCAGAGGGAGGGGGTAAAGATACTTAAACTAGTTTTGAAGACTAGCTTTTATTAAATGATTTTGTAAAATACTGTCACACATTGTTAAAACTGATAAAATTTCAAAATGCCTCTGGTTGTTTTAATGAAGTAATGCCAGCCATCAGTCACTCAAAGAAGCTATCCAAAACGGTCAGTGTGCTCATTCCGACTGAGGCATCACTTCCCACCACGTCTTAGGACTCGAGAGCTGTGCTTTCTGACTAGTGCTCCTCTAGCAGTGCTCTCCATGGCTTCTGCCACTGCAGACCCCGCACCTGGCCTGCCCTGGTAGCCTCCAAGGGGTCTTGCTCTGCCTCTCTCATCCGTCTCTCACAACACCACCGGGTTTTCTTCCCTGAAACACTCAGGCCATAAACTTCTAAAGGGCAAAGTTCCTAGAGAGTGAAACAGAGATTGCCTGGACTGGCTCTCAGGCTGCCTGGGATTTGGCCTGGTTTTGTCTAGTGTCGGTTCCCATCTCTGCCACACTTCTGTGCCCTCACTCGCACTCCATCTGCCTGGAGGTACCCTCTGCCTGCGGAGTGTCCTCTGCCTGGAGACCCTCCTCCAACTTTTTCATCACATAAGTATTTATCGATCTCCTCTCTTTTTCTCCCATTTGGCCAGAATGTGCCTTTTTTTTTTTTTTTTTATTGTAGCCCTTGCTTATCACAGCACTCAATTCTGTCTTTGATGTATTGGATGATACAAGTAGAAAAAAAGCTGGGCAAGAATTTGGACAATTTAGATTCCAATTCCTGTATTCTTTCTGAACCCCAGTGTGTTTCGATTTCCTTGTTTGTAAATGGGAGATTTGGGATTACCTATCCTTGGGGAAGGGGTGCAGGATTTGGCACAGTGGTTAAGTCACTGCCTGAGATGTTCACATCCTGTTGGAGTGCCTGGTTCCAGTCAGAGCTGCTCCAACACTGATCCACTTCCCTTACTGTGTCCCCTGGGAGGCAGCAGATGATGGCTGAGGTACTTGGGTCCCTGCCACCCACATAGGAAATAGGAATGGAGTTTCCAGCTCCTGGCTTCAGCATGGCCTGGTTCTGGCAGTTGTGGGCATTTGGGTGAGTGAACCAGTGAATAAAAGTGCATTCTCTCTCTCGTTCGCTCGCTCTCTCTCTCCCCCCTTCCTCCCTCCCTCCTTTCTGTCTTTATTCCTTTCAACAGAATGAAAATGAAATATATGGGTTTTTAAAAATTATCCTAGCATGTATTTTAGTTCTGTGATTCTGGTTTTGAATCAATTTATCCCTTTTATTTGATGTAGCTTTTTAAGGAAGTCACAATGTCTTATAAATATCCTTTTGGCTTTTAGCACCTAACTAAGCTTTGTTGTGGGGTGTACAGATTAAAAACACAGCGAGACCTTTGAGGTCAAATTAAGAGTCTTTATTAGCCAGCTAGTGAATGCCCTCTCACAGAGCAATCTGGAGAAGACAACCCCGAGGTGCAGTGGTGGGGGTTTTTCAAGGCAGAAACTATATTTTGATGGCCTTGGCCACTATCAAGCAAGCAAGCAGAAGTACAGAATCCAGAAATACTCTGGTTACAGCCAGATGAGCAGACTGATATCTATAACTTGTTTCTCTCAAAGGAACAGGCCCTGCTCTGAAGCAACCAAGCAAGATAACCTACAACTACCCAGGCAGGTATGTCCAGTGGGAAAACCTTAAACTTAAAGCCACCAAAGCCACCCTGTCACAGCTTTCTACGTATAAGAATCTTGATAAATATTTATAGAATGAAAAGAAAAGAATGAATGAGCAAATATCTTTTTATAAAATAAGTTAAGTGAATCACCGTTACTTTTTTGTAATTCAAATCAAGTCCAACCTCCATTTAGCTGTGTTTCTAGAGAAGAACTAAGCAAAAGCACTGAGTAAGAACAAGACGTAGTGATGAACATTGTTCAGTGTTCATCTTCCAACAATGATGCAAGCATGTGTGCATATGCGTGTATGCAAATAGATAAATTGTGAAGAGACTGAAATCATACTCGGTTACTAGAAGGAACTCACTGGAGCTTTTTTAAAAGTCCAGATATGTAACATAAACAGAGAAGAAGCTAACGCAGCTAACAGGCAGTCAATAAATAATAATACAAAAGATATTGAGCTCTTTCTGTATGCCAAGCACAGAGCTGGGGTTTTTCTATTCATTCTTTTGCTTTAATCCTTAAACACTTCTAGAAAGAAGTCCTCCTTACTTCGCAAGTGAGAATACCTAGCTCCAGAGAAGGCACACAAATTGCTCAAGCGTACACAAAGTATAAGTAGTTCAAGACTTAACTGTATGTCTATTTAAATCTAAATATATCCTCTGAACCTTAGCACCCCACTGCCTCCCCAGTGATCACACAACTCCAAAAATAACAGATGTGTTCAAATAGATTTAAAAAGACATCTTGGAGAATTGAAAATAGCTATTTTAGTGGAACTTATTTTGTTGAGAGAAAAGAGATTCAAGGAAAAAGAGACTTTTGTTAAAAGGAATGACAAAGCTTTGATTAAGAACTGGATTTGTCAGAAACTGGAGCAGTCTGGGATATCAACAATAGTCAACTTTTTCTTTCAGACAAGCTCCCTCCCTCTGTCCTGTTCCCGTGGCAGCCCTTCCTTTTCTTCTTATATTGGCTCTATTTTCTCCAACTGACAGCAGTTCCATGGCATCATTTTTGTGGGGAAATTAGTTACACGAAGCAATTCAAAGATGGTGCCGAAAGGAAGTAAGGTGGGCGGAATCCAAAAGTAATTGGCTGTGCAACATCAGGGGAAGTGGCAACAACTGATATCAAGTGTATAGACATATGGCCAGTCCTATGAAAATCTCCCCGTAAAATGACCCTTTAAGTGATTGGTTGGTCCTTAGCCCTGCCCCAATGACTCTGCAGTTTTGTGCTATAAAAGACTCTGTTAACGCGCGAAATAAACGAGTTCTTGCTAGACTTGACTCCCCGCTGTGTCTGATTGTCTCCGGGATGGGGAGGCTAGGGAATGGGCAAGCGGCGCACTTACCTTTCCTTGGAACCAGTCCATCCTTGTACGGGTGGACTAAGACCCTGCAATTTTACTTTTTCTATTATATACTATGATCTACATCAGAATCCCTAAGAAAGCAAATTGGATTTGCACAGCTCATCTTATCACACCAAACCATGGTTCATGCTGTGCATCCCCAGCAATCTGCTGGGAAAAGGGCCATCTGATCAAACAACATATAATACCAAGTCCTCTTGCCACGTGTGTGCCTTCTGAATTCCTTGGCCCTGACACTGCCTGCTCTCTGCCATTTTACAACTCTGTTTTCTTCACCACCAAGTTTCTACAAACATGTGACATAATTTTTTGTCTTGAGTTCTATTTACTCCTTATCTGACAATTATAATTCCATTTGTTCATCCATCCTTGGAATCTGCATTCTTCATTATTCCACTGAAAATGATTTTTGCTGACATCATTGACATTGATATGGGCCTGGTCCTGGCAGTTGTGGGTATCTGGGAAGTGAACCAGTGAATGAAAGCATCTCTCTCTCTCTCTCTCTCTCTCTCTCTCTCTGTCTCTCTCTCTCTCAGTCTCACTCCCCCCCCCCCAATCTTTATGCCTTTCAGATACAATGAAGATGAATAAGGACATGGATGCAAAACTAGATGAGCAATGCTTAATCCACATAGTGTTCAGCTTCTTGGAGGCTCTTATGCTCCTGGCCACTCCTTCCTCACTAACTCTCCATTTCTGTGAACACACTGTCTTTCAGTGGCCTCATTTGCCTCTTAAAATACTTACCTCTGCCTGTCCTCAAATAGTGTTTCCTGCTCTCAATCATGTTACCCCTTTTAACTCTCTACCCTCTCTATAGTGATTTTGTCCATATCAGTGACTTCCCTCAAAAGGCTATTGACTTTCAAATTTCATCCAAACTCATGTAATTGCTCCTGAATTGCAAGTACATATCGGTAATATCCACTTTGATATTGTGCATGTGAACCCTATGAAGAGATTTCAAACAGTTCATGGGAAAAGTAGAATTAAAAGATAAATTTATTTTGGTACCAAAAAATGTCATAGTATGCTCATAATACATATTTTCTGTGAACTTTCTGAAGACTGCTTGTTTATTTATAAAACTTAGCTCGTTATTTTATCTGCCCAGTTTCTCCAGTTGCCCCTTCCACATTCACCACCATGAAGACATCACCATCTTCTTCAGTGTGTCTAGTAAGAATCTGCCCTCTTCTTTGTCCTTCATTTCCAGTCAATCACCACTTTGGTTAAGACACTGAATGCACCTTGTGGAAAACAACTTAAACAAGTTGAGAGCAGAAAAGAGGAAGTTTGCCACATGACCCTCACAGAATCCAGACTAGAATATAACAGGGTTTTTTTCCATCGGAAACAGGACAGTGGAGATTCTTATTATCTGTATTGGGGTTATTCAGATAAATAGAACCAATAGGAGATAGATAGATAGATAGATAGATAGATAGATAGATAGGATATTTTTTATGGACACTGGTTCATGAAATTATGGAAGCTGTGTAATCCTACCTTGGAGAACTGGAAAAACCATAGATGTTACTCAGTCCAGCTCTTTACCTCTATCATCAATGATGCAGACCATATTTGGGTTCTTCCTCTTTTTCCTGGATCAATTTACTCCTACTAGAATACTTATCATATAGTAGTCTTCTCATCATTCCTTTATAATATAAACTGTAAAAAAAATCACCATTTCTCTGTCTGAAATGCTTGAAGGATAATCATTACATCTTTCCAATTTTCTGTCGCCTCTGGTACTTATCACACTTTCTAGGATCTAAGTATCCAGAGCAAATAATTGTTTAATGAGTAAAAATGCATTTTATGTTTTTGTCTATCATTCATTCAGTTTTTCTTCCTAACCACCCTGGGTAGGTATTCCATACCAGCCAATAAGCTGCTCGTTGTAACTGAATTCTCATATAATAATCCTTCAGAGAAGAATAAACTGTCCAACAAATTCACAACTTGGTTTATATCTCATTTTCTTTAGAATGTGATTATACAGTGTCTGAGATGTTTATAAATTCTAAGAATTTGATAAAAATTCATTTTATGGACCTATAAAATTGAAGACTACATCCCAGACATGGTAATCATACCATTATGAAAAGCCTGTTTGAAGACAAAATTCATCCCTTAAGGCAGCTTTTCAACATCTGTGCTCAGAAACCACAGTTTATACTTCTAAGAGGTGGAGTAATTAATGACAAATTCAAAATTATAGAGACTTATAAAGTCTTTGAAGAGAGAAAAAATTTGCAAATTCCAAAATCTCACATCTTACTGGACTCTTGAGTCCTGTATAGAAATATGTGAGGGAAAATTCTCATAGAAATAAGGATTTAGGCTCATGAGAGATCAGGTTTCCTAAATGTAGAGTAACACATAAACAGTGTTCTGAGACCTATTTGTGGAGAAGATGAATATGACTTCTAATATAGATATTTAGTAAAAGCCAGAGGCAAAGCTTAGCTTGAAATTTGGTGATCACATTACTATGGTAAAACAAGCTAATGTATACCAATAAACCTCTAACCTCTTCCTATGGAAATAAAGATAATAAAATTATGTCTACCATGATGATGGTATTATAATATAATATTATGGTATTGTTATAAGAATAATAGCAGCTAAAGTTTTCTGAGCCTTTGTTATACATATACTTGTAACTTTCTGTGCGACATCTTATTTGGAGCTTAAAAAACTAGAGGAATGGAATAAAGTACTCCATTTTAAGAGACTATTTGCAATACATATATCCTTTTCTAACACTGATCGATTTGAAAGGCAGAGTGACACACACAGAGAGAGAGAGACAGAGAAACAGAGAGACATAACTTCTATCCACTGGCTCACTCCCCAAATGGCCACAACAGCCAGGTCTGGGCTAGGCCAAAGCTAGGAGCCAGGAACTCCATTCTAGTCTCTTATGGGTGGCAAGGGTCCAAGTATTTGGCCCAGATTATCTTGGACTGCCTTCCCAGGCATATTAGCAGGACTGTGGATCAGAAGTTGAATGGCTAGGACTCAAACTAACACTTATTGACTACTTTCCTTCAATACCAAAGAGCTTGTTTCCTTTCGTAAATTACCTTAACAATTTCTAAAGATAGGTATTCTAAGGAAGAAGGGAAGCACTTGAGAACAGCAGGAGATGGCATGGGAGATAGTGAGGAGAGAGAACCTGGGGCTTTGCCCACCCGACTCTGTTGTTCACAGAGCACAAGATAATGCTACAATAACACCAATGTGGAAATAAACCTATGATTCATTGATAAGTTCACTCAGCAGGCAACAAATATCATGAGCCAGGCTCTGCATCAGACCCTGAATGCTAGGTCATCAGATTCCTTTCAGATGGCCGGCACCATGGCTCACTAGGCTAATCCTCCGCCTGCAGCACCAGCACTCTGGGTTCTAGTCCCGGTCGGGGCACCGGATTCTGTCCCGGTTGCTCCTCTTCCAGGCCAGCTCTCTGCTGTGGCCCAGGAGTGCAGTGGAGGATGGCCCAAGTGCTTGGGCCCTGCACCCCATGGGAGACCAGGATAAGCACCTGGCTCCTGGTTTCGGATCAGCGCGGTGCGCCAGCAGCAGCACGCTGGCCGTGGCGGCCATTGGAGGGTGAATCAACGGCAAAGGAAGACCTTTCTCTCTGTCTCTCTCTCTCACTGTCCACTCTGCCTGGCAAAAAAAAAAAAAAAAAAAAAAAAGATTCCTTTCAGAGACTCACCTGTCAGCCAAGGTTATAACCAACACAGGGAGGGAAAAGGTGGAGGCTCACTATGTCTTCCACCCTCAGAAAATAAACTCACCAGTTCACCTTACTCCAATTCATACCCTGTGCTAAGGCCCCATGAGCACAGTGTGTTGCCCCTGGGTGTCCCAAAGCTGGGTAGAAATGATCACCCTAAATACTGGAATCGGAAATTCTCACTCTGCTATGCAACTGAATAGATGAGGAGCTGGTTTAACCTCATGGGTCCCGTTCGTGGAATTTCCGTTTTCCTGTTGCCAATGCTCGAGAGGCTCGGTGAGGCAGGTCCATAAACTGTTCGGCTTGCTGGGCCCGACAATATTGTAGGGTTTGCCAGTACTTCTAGGTGTCTTGGAGTGATAGTTCAACTGAAAAACTGTTTTGAACTCCTTAAGATTAGTAACTGCTCTCAGAATCAAATAAGGTTAATGAAAGTTTTTGCATTTTGCAATATGGGGAATTCTATGTGGACCCGAGACAATTTGCTTAGAACTCAGTACTAGAAAATTTCTTTCTCTTAATAAGGCAGTATGCTTTTTTTTTAAAAAAAAAAAAAGATTTATTTTATGTATTTGAAAGAGTTACAGAGAGAGGTAGAGACAGAGAGAGAGAGAAGACTTCCATTTGCTGGTTCACTCCCCAGATAACGAAAACAACCGGAGCTGAGCCGAAATGAAGCCAGGAGTCAGGAGCCTCCTCCAGATCTCCCACACAGGTGCAGGGACCCAAGGACTTAGGCCATCTTCCACTGCTACCCCAGGCCACAGCAGAGAGGTGGATCAGAAGAGGAGCAGCTTGGACTAGAACTGGAGCCCACATGGGATGCCGGTGCCTTAGGCCACGGCTTTAACCCACTGGCCACTGCACCGGCCCCGACAGTGTGCTTTTAAAAAGAAAATTATATAACTTTATTTCCTTCCTGCTTCTCTAATTTTCCTTGACTACAAAGAAGTTAAAAGCAATACTGTATGTTCATCTGTCATAAATGTCTTTTCTGAATAATGATTTTCTTTTATTTAAAGATTTTATTTATTTATTTGAGTGGTAGAGTTATTTAAATTTTGTTTAGTCATTTGAGAGGTAGATTTTGAGAGGGAGAGACAGAGAGAAATGTCTTCCTTTCGTTGGTTTACTCCCCAGACAGCCACAACAGCCAGAGCTGAGCCAATCTGAAGCCAGGAGCCAGAGCCTCCTCTGGGTCTCCCACATGGGTACAGGAGCCCAAGGACTTGGGCCATCTTCTACTGCTTTCCCAGGCCACAGCAGAGAGCTGGATTGGAAGAGGAGCAGCCAGGACTAGAACCGGCACCCATATGGGATGCCAGCACTGCAGGCAGAGGACTAACCTACTGTGTCACAGCACCGGCCTCCTGAATAATGATTTTCATCTCCCTCTGCCTTTCTATTTAGCTCTTATTTTATCGATTATATGATGATACTTGGAGAATTTTTGTATTTCTACATTTCCTAATTCCTCTTTATCCTGTTTAGATGTGTGACAGTAACACTAGATATTAAAGTGGGATTCTTCCTGACTCAGTTTCAGCTGACGTAATATGTTTGGTACCTGGATTCCAAAACAGGGGTGACAACTTCTCCCCTGCAATATGCAGAATTCACAAGCAGAATGGAAATCCATCTTCTCTCCCTGTCCATTTTGAGGTGTTATAGTCAGATAAAGAATATAAAATGAAGCCACGGACAGGCATTTGGTACAGAGATTAAGACACTGATGGGGGGGGGGGGCTGGCATTTTGGTGAAGAAGGTTGAGCCACCACCTGCAATGCCAGCATCCCATATGAGCACTGGTTCTAGTTCCAGCTGCTCCATTTCTAATCCAGCTCCATGCTAACGCACCTGGGAAAGCAGTAGAAAATAACCCAAGTACTTAGGACCCTGACACCCATGTGAGAGATCTGGATGAAGCTCCTGCATCCTGTCTTCAGCCATTAGGACTATTTGGGAATTGAACTAGCAGATAGAAGCTCACTCTCTATCTTTGCCTCTCTCCCTGTAACTCTGCCTTTCAAATAAACAAATAAATCTTAAAAAAAAAAAAAAAGACTCTGCTTGGGATGTCTGCATCCCATATCAGAATGCCTGAGTTTGAGTCCCAGCTCCACTCCTGATTCCAAGTTTCTGATAATGCATGTCCTCAGAGGCAACAGGTGATGCCTTAAGTACTGGGGCCTCTGCCACCTACATGGGAAACCTGGATTGAGTTCCAGGCTCCTGGCTAAGACCTGGCCCAAGCCTGTCTGTTATGGGCTTTTGTGGAGTGAACTAGCAGGTGAAAGATTCTGTCTGTTTATATCTCTTTGAATTTCAAATAAGTGTGTGTGTGTGTTTGTGTGTGTGTGTGTGTATAGCTGGTACGAGGAAGGAGAAATTGATGGCAACATTCACAGAGAGCTATGGTGATGCTGTGTGTCCTGGCTTACTCCCTTTCAGATGGATGGGAGACAATGAAGTTTTCTAACCTCCACCGTGGTAAGGAGACACCAAGGGGTCCTCTAAGAGAGCTGAATATTATTTCTTACAGTTAGAACACAAGAAGAATTGGTGTTTAACTTCCACCTGAGAAAGCCAGGTCTGACCGTGGGCCAGAGTCTGAGCCCACCCAGGATCTCTATTCAGAAAAGAAAAGCCAGCTGCTTGATAGTGGAGGCAGCAGAATCTTACTGCAAAAAGATGTGCTCATGCTCTCCTAAATTGTAGGGGCAAAGCCTGAACACAAGTTTCCTATGTATGGATGTGGGACTCATGGGAGAGTCATGTTCAGTGGAGTAACTCTCCCAGAATCACAGGTGGCATATAGAGTAGACATGTAACCTTTCAGGTTGTGTGTGTGCCAAGTCCTTGGGCTCCCTTCTTCTTCAAGGGAATCCTCAAACTGTTGACCACTCAATCAGATTTTTTTGCTCCCTTGTCTCTGATAAAAAATGCCCCCCCCTTCCGAATGAAATGGCCTCAAAATGATAAAATCAGGAATTTCATCTCCAAATTGTGTAAGGACTTTGTTTCATCATTGCATAGGACTGTATCACTTGTCAATTAGCTTCCACTTTCAGAAGCAGAGACTTAAAATCCACAGGAATAAACAAACTCTTGGTCAGCTTTAATGGGAGGAAATGGAGGCAAAAAACAATCCGTGTGAGAGGGGTGGTGACAGCTTTGTGGTACACATGGGTGGGGTCCAGGCAGTGGGTGGAAGTTTCTGACTGTTTCATCAGAAATGCAGACAGATATAACCCAAAGCTAACTGCACCCAGCTCTCTTGTTTGCCTAACACTTGCCAAGCAGTGTTTCATATAGGAAGGCTTTCCCTCATCTGCCTTCATGTTCTCAAGATGACCGACTAAAATCTGATAACCCACAGATAAATCAGCTACATACAGTCCAGTTGCTAATCTACATTTTATTATAGTTTTAAAAACTAATATCTGAAGCAACAAGGAAACATATTACATACTTAAAACAAAGGTTGCAATGATAACACCAGGAAAAGTCGAAGTCAGTCTGTTAGTAGCCATCCTGCTGGTTACAGCCGCAGAAATCCCCATTTTCCCTGAGGAATGACTATGTTCAGCTTTTTCCAATCATAGTGGATATTGATTGTCCCAAGAATGAGGCAGGGGCACAGAGGAGCCGTTGAGGAGAGGCTTTTTGTTTTTGTTCTTTATGAACAGTGATGTGCTGATAAATGAGCTGTCCCAAAACAAAACCCCTCATTTTTAGTGTTTGTCAGGTCTCTTGGTATAAATAGTCTCACCACAGCCAAGTTCAATGACAGTTGTATAATAAACAGAATGCAAAATCCCTGCAAGTTTAACAAGCAACTCTTAGGAACTAGTGCTAGCCCACCCCAGCATACTACTTCTTACAATGCAACAAAAATGAATAAAAGTTTCTATAAATATATATTAACACAACCTTAATTTCCTGAGAAGATACGTAAATATGAAGGACTTTCAAAAAAGTTATTGGAAAACACAGATTATGAAAAAAATGTCATACACTGCAAAACTTTTTTGAACCAAATAAATTTATCTTTTAATTCCACTTTCCACAAACTTTCTGATGTACTTTTGTGCAAGAGGAATACGATATCAAAGTCTTTGGCCCTATGGCTACTCAGCAGACATTTTTTTAAGAAGATTTACTGCGAAACAACTTGGAATCAGATATAATCTATTCCAATACATTTTTGTAGCATGTACATAATAAAATATTTTTAAATTAACTTTATCTATAATAATATTAGCAATAGAGTTTTCACAAATATCCATAACTATTTTATATTGATCTAAAATGTAGTATGACATGCCTTTCATCAAGAACTTACAAGTAGCAAATTGAATAGAGTTCAACACTTTTAGCTTGAATGCTATTTGTTATTTTTAGAAGTTAGCACACTGACTTAAATGGGTTTTGCAAGATAAGGGAAGGGATTTGATTGGAGAAAGCACCTTGGAACTCCCTGCTACAGGCAGAGAAAAGATAAGAAGTGAGTTGGTAAAGGTAGGATCTGTTGGACATTCACTCTTCCCATCTCTATCTAAAGGAGAAGACATCTCTAACAATTGAATTTGCTGACGTTGATTAAGGTATGATGTGATAGCAGAAATACAACTTCTAAAGCAGGAACTGATGCAATAGATTCCCACTGGGTCTGTTAGCCATGGTTCTAGGAGCTAGGGGAAAATTACCAGTGTTCCAATGGCTTCCATAGTCTCACTCTTAAAATTTTGTCAAAAACACCTTCCTCATTTAACTTCCTACAGTTGTCATATGACACACGAAGACACTTTGTAAACTATGAAAAGCCAACTAAAAGTGTGAAACCATATATTACCCAATATAGTAATTGGTAGCAATTTCTGAGGTTAAATCCAATTATTACTAGTGGTTACACCCTTTTTACTGCTGGCAATGTTTAGACACATACAGTGAGTTCTCATGAAGCCTTAGATGAAGGTGCAGAATGACCCTTTTGACCAATTTGGTTTATAAAGCACCTGCAGCTTGAGCATGATGCAACCAGGGAATTCCCAGTAAGGTACAGTCCTTGTCATGCCTCCAGGGCCTTTGTCCCAGTGGTTGTCAGAGAATATTCTCTATCCTCTAATATGACTGCATCTAAAGTAGGGTATCATTGATACATCTGACCACCCTACTAATCTGACTACTTCCTATTAGAGGTGTCTCTGAGGATGGAAATATGGGAAGGATGAAGCAAAGTAGCATAATGGCATGAGAGCAAGACCAGGCTGCCTTTCTGGATCCATTCTGCACAGCAGACTAGGCTCCCCTGGGAAGAAGACATCATTTTTCCACTCGTAGATTTAAGAAGAAGACAACGGCTCTAAGATCTCTTGTCTTCTGCCACCCATATTCACTTCATCATGGATTAGTGAAGTCTCTTTGTAGACCCAACATCAGGCATAACTGAAACTCTTGTGACCTTTTCTCTGTCTTTTTCATGTAAGCATGAGAGAGTAAAATTCACACACAGAGGAGTTCTCTTTGTGATTTCTATACCCAACTGTAGACATTGAAAACTGCCCCTCTAACCCACCTCTTGGCATCTATGTGTTGAAAGGAATGAGAAGATAAAACCAAATCTCTAGGAGCTAAATTGGGGAGTTACTAGTAAAACAATCCCCCAGTATGTATTGCGTTTTAGTACCTGATCATCAGAGTTGAATCTCAACTCTATTATATCTCCAGCATCAAATTCATAAATACCTCCTAAATTTTGGATTTTAGAGTTGTTGGTAAGAGTTTGTATGGCTTCTTTGTTTTTACATAGCTGCACCTCAAAAGGAGCAAATCCCTTGTAGGTTGGATCAGGAGTCACTTGGCCATAAATTATATATAAGCCATTCTGAAGTATCTTCAGCTTCCAGTCCGAGATCTTGTTCACACAAGAAGGTTTAGGAGATTCCATTTGCCATTTTGAAGGTAATGGTCCTATAAGAATTTTATAAGACATACAAAATGGAACGCATAGTTATTTCATTATTTAATCCACTTCCTGATTATAGTTAATTCTTTATCATCTACAAGTTATATCTTTACTTGATCTATAAGAGTTCTCTGTACCCATAACTTCAATATTTTAAGTGTCATTCTACTCCTTGCTTTAGAGAAGTTACAAATCCTAAGTGTATCTCTTGCTTGGCTAACTCTAAGGAAATGAATTTGGAATATAACAATGAATTAAATAGCACTACAGCTCTTGACAATTAATATTTGTGAAAGGAAGGAAGGAGAAAAAGGGAGAATTAGGTCTCACGATTGTGTTGACTAGGGTTGACAGTCCATACCTTTCCATGATTTTCTATGTAAACACTGTCTATTGTGTGTCACTTTATCAAGAACATCTTCCTAATCACTTTGTATAGAATAGTATTCTGCTGTACCCTCTCTACCTTTACCCTGCTTTAGTTTTCTTCTTTGAATGTGCCAGCAGCTACCCTACTACAAGTTAAGTTGTTCCTTTTGTGTTGCCTGTCTTATATCCACTTGAATATAAGTAGCCATTCCCCTAGTCTCAATACTTCTTCACCATTAAACAGAGCATGATTATATTTCAATACATAACTTCTGTACAAACAAAAAGGAAAACACCACAGAAAGATAAAAAAAAGAAACCAAGGTATTTCATTTGTAATGCATAGAAAATATTAATCATCAGTGAAATCTTGCAAATTATAAACAAGTAGAATAATATTACAAAGGAAGTGAATAGGGGAATGAAGGAAAGAAAATGAAATAGCACAGATTACTATGTGCTATGTATGAAGATAAAAGCACTTCACATTTACAGAAACATAACTTTCACTCCATGTCTGTACATTTGGAAACATCAATAAAACCTTTCCACATAATATATTGGACCTTAGCATTGTGTGAAAAGCAAGAAGCACTTGAAGTAATGTTGTAGAAATTTGAAACTTGTTCTTATTTTAAAATAGAATTGAAAATTCATTCTTCAGTTTCAGATTCACAAGGCAATAAGAGTGTCGAATATTCCTTTCCAGAGATGTGACCTCAAGTGAAATATTCACTAGGGCATGAACGTGTCTACCCAGTTCACATCTGGAGGCTTTAGCTCCTATCCCACTGAGAGATTGATTACACGATAAGGAATCATAAATAAATAGTATCTTAAAATGAATGGCAGAGAATGTAGACTTTCTTGAGCGCATCAAAAACTAAGGAAAGTAAAAGGGAGGCTATGCAAGGTAGGTTACTCACCAAACTTAGCAACACAGGGCTCCTTAGCTGTCTGCTGGGGAAGAAAAGGAGGGATTTGTCAGGATGACAGTGTCACTACTTTCTCAATTGATTTACCTACGTTTCAGATTTCTGAAAATAATCTTTCCACAGCCAGTAAAAGTATCCCTTGTGCCATTGTGTGTCAACCCACTTGGCTTTCCTTTACGGATGCCTCTCGTTATCTATCTCCACTTTAGAGTCTTCTGCACAAAACTGAAAGTCCCTTTGCATTCAGCTGACATTTACCCATAGGACAACTGTTTGACTTTGAACCTTCCCCATCTTGGGCTATAAGAAGCACTCTCTACACTCTAGTGACCACACAAAATGATCCCTTGGCATGCGGGAAGAAAATAATGGAACTTCTCTTTACATGTACTTTTATTTAAAATAATAAGAATTTAAGCCCTTGAAATATATCCCAATCAAGTTGATCAAGCCATTGCTGTTTAATATCCAGAGAATCACCTGGCATACACAAGAATCAGAACATCCCGAGAAACAGTCCCAGAACTTTCAAACTGTCCCAACCTACTGTAGTTTACATTCTGCAAGATGTCATCTATTGTGGTTGATTGTGCAAATACAAATATGTAAATGCTAAATGTTTTAAAATGTCTTGTAACCAGATAAAACATAACCACAAAAAATTGTACTACCCAAAATTCATTGGTTTCTTTATGGGAAAGTATTTAAAAGACTTTTTGGACTTAAAGGATGGGACATAAACTTTTTATTGCATTTCTCTTGAACAAATTCAAGGGAAGCAAAGACAAAAGTAATAAGACGAGCGAAGACGTCATTGCACTCATTTAGGAGAGAAGGATGCTTCTGACCAAGGTGCTAGCAGTGGAGACGGTGACAGCTGACTGGAAAGCAGAGCCCACAGGAGTCCCTGGTAAAGATATAGTTTGAGAGAATGACAAGAAGAGACAAAGATGACCACACAAATTTGGACCTGAGTAACTGGAAAAATAAAGTTATGATTCACTGAAATACACAAGATTTAAGAGGAATACGCTGATTCAGAAAACCATGAGTTTGGTTTTAGGCATCTTTAGTAGGATACTGGATATCCAGTAAGGATGTCTAGTATGGATATATGGGCTAATACAAGGAGGGCTGGTGGTGTAAATGTAGGTGTCTTAAGCTTTTTGCTTTGAAACCTGAAGTTAAATGATATCTTCAAGTTCAGGAGTTTAGGTGGAGAGGAATACTGGTGCACTGCAGTGTTTTAGAGTTCAGACAAATAAGTAGGTGCTAACAAGAGAGACTAAGAGGGAAAGTCCAGTGAACCCCAAAAGAAACTAGCCGAGTGTGATGTTTGGAAACCAAGAGAAGTATTTTAAGGAACTGAGTAATCAGCTGGTTTCAGATACTACCAATGGGTCAAGTAAGAAGGGGTCAGACAATTGACTTGTAGATTTAGCAACATGATAGACATTAGAGTTCTTAGAAAAATAGTTTCTGCGATGTAATGAGAGCTGACGCTTAGTTAAATGGTTTAAGGGTAAATGGGAAAAGAGAAATTAGAGAAGTTAACCTGTAATGAAGAAAAATTGAATGGCGCTTGAATGAGAAGCCAAAGGTTTTTGTTTTTTGGGGGGGGAGGAGGGGTTGCTTGTTGTTTTGGTTTTCTTCATATTTTAATATGAGAGAAATTCCAATGTGTTTGTCTATTGTCATGTAATGGAAATGTTAAAATAAACAGCAGGTGAAAGTGGGAGTAATATGTAACCCCTTGTCTTTGAATAGGTAAGAAGAGATAGGATCTAGTTCATAGGTGACCTTAGACAGATGCATTGACATTTCACCTTTGGTGACAAAAGGGAAACCCAATATATATGGACATAAATGCAGGTGAATAACAGAAATGTGGACTTGGAAAATTTTTTCCTCCTGCTTCTATTTTCCCTTGGGACCTAGAAGCAGCGTTATCAGATGAGAGTGAGAATGAGAATGAGAAAGTTAATGAATACTTGAAAATAATTCAAAGATATAAAATAGTCCAGTAGAAGAGAGTGAATGGAAATGGTGAGATGTAATCTGTTTCCAGAGAAACACTTGAAGTCCCACTTGAAATTAGTGCTCAGAATTTAAAGTAAGACGTTCCAATGAAATCTTGTGTTTTTCTTCAGATCTGTCCCACTGTAAAAGACATAGAGGGATAGGATTCAATCACTGTTGGAGGTTTCCCATGGTTGGGGTTTTGTCATTAGCATATAATGGAGAGAAGGAAGTGAGTGGATTTAATCAGGGTAAGGATTATACTTATAGACCTTGGAATTTGGTTGTGTAAGGAGGGGAAGGAAGACATGAATGGAGTGAAAGACAGTGTTTTTTTGTTTTTTTAAAGTCACACAGGGTGGGCATTTGGCCTAATAATAAAGAAGCTGGTTGAGACACCTACATCCCATATCAGAATTAGGTTCTAATTCTGGCTCCATTCTCAATTCTAGATCCTTGCTAATATGCACCCTAGGAGGCAGTGGCAATGGCGCAAATAAACAGGACTCTGCCACCCACATCAGAGACCTGGATTGTGTCCCTGGGTCCCAGCATCTGCCCAGCTTAATCTCAACTATTACAGGCATTTAGAGAGTAGAGAGGTCATATTTCTCTCCTCTCTCCCTCCCTCTCCCTCTCCCTCCCTCTCCCTCTCCCTCCCTCTCTTTCTCTCTCTCTCTCTCCCCTCTCTCTCTCTCCCTCTCTCTCTCCCTCTCCCTCCCTCTCTTTCTCTCTCTCTCTCTCCCCTCTCTCTCTCTCCCTCTCTCTCTCCCTCTCCCTCTCTCTCTCTCTCTCTCTCTCTCTCCTCTCTCTCTCTCCCTCTCCCTCTCTCTCCTCCTCCTCCTCTTTTTCTTAATTTACCTTGAAGAAATTAACTTAGAATATAAATTTCAAATTGCAATATCACAAAATGTTAAAAATAAGATTAAGAAAATAAAATAAATGCATTTATCAAATTACTCCACTAAAACATTCCAGACATTTTAGTACAATTTATATTATGTATTAGCTCATTAGAACACATGATATTTTGTTAAAATCAAGATGGCTTTGCTACATTAAACATGCTATTTAGTCCATCCTTATATATGTCTAGTTTGTGTGTCTTTTTAATATACATATTATTACTATTTGTATACTATATAAGAATTAGCATATATGTATATCGAGAACTAAATTGAAAACATTTTATTCATGAGAAGGTTCAATCCAAGAGTCTGGAAGCTACTATCCTAGAAAATAAATCACTTAATACCCTGCAATTGTTTTTGCTCTTACAATTATTTCATCCTCATTTTGGTTTCTTAAAAGAGATTTTGAAATTCAATTTAGTTTAATCCATAATAGACGTGTGACAGGGAATCCCTTAGTTCCAATTTCCTCATCTATGGAGTGGGTCATCCCATTCATCTAGGTTGTTGTTCGGTTTAAATGAAGAAATTCTCATCAAGAGGTTTGTATACTGTCTGAACTGCTAAAAAATATTAGATATTTTGGTGATGATGCTAATTATAATGAAGAATTAAAAATTTAAGTATATGTATTCACAACGCTGTACTAGCATTGTAAGAGTGCAAGACAATGTAATTTGATTCTTGCCTCTCAAGACATTTGTAATCTTTCTAGAAAGACATGATGACATACAGGAAGCAATTAGGTAACAATCTAAATATAAATGTGTGCCAAAATATATACCACAGATTGTATCTGTGTTAGCTACTATCATGTAAAAGGAATATTTAGAGAAATACAAGGCCACAGACAAGTTAATTGCCAGAGTCAGGAATTCTGAATACTGTAATATGGACTGCTTGAATGCCCATGAAGAACTACAGAAACCACCACTGTGACAATCTCTAATTATCGCCATAAACAAAAATCTCATTACAATATCGTCTATTTGACAGTGAGATATGGTCTTTGATAGGGAAAGTGATAAGCCAAGGATATCCATGTTGTTGTAAGATCTTACTAAGTTTGTGTTCATTGTCGTCTCAATATGTAAATAGTAATCACTACCATCTAGTGAGCACCTACTGCACAGCAGTTTCTGTACAGTCTCATTAATCCTTATGAATACTCTTTAAGAATTAGCGTGTTGACTTAGCAGATGAGGCAATGAGGATGAGAAGGATTAAGTAACCAGCCCAAGGTCATGCAGCTAATAAGAGGCAATGTTGAGATCCAAACCTAATCTGTCTGACTCAAAACCCTCACCGCTACCAATCTGTGGGACAGTTTCTGTTTACAATTCTGGTGATGTTTGGAAGGAGTAAATACCTACCTATAAAGAAGCATATGGCACTTTCAGTTCAGTTTATTTTTCTTAGATTGGTTGCTTTTGTAACCTCATTTTGGTTTAAGCCTAGATTTTTATTGTCAGGCCCAAAATGGGCAAAACTTCATAATAATTCATTCTCAACTCAAATCAGATAATCATTTGGAAATAAAATCTACTCTACTTTTTTTTATTAAAGATTTATTTATTTATTTATTTGAAAGAGTTACACAGAGAGAGAATGAGAGGCAGAGAGAGAGAGAGAGAGGCCTTCCAACCTTTGTTTCACTCCCCAGTTGGCCGCGACTGCCAGAGCTGTGCTGATCCGAAGCCAGGAGCCAGGAGCTTCTTCTGGGTCTCCCACATGGGTTCAGGGGCCCAAGGACTTGGTCCATATTCTGTTTTCACAGACCATAGCAGAGAGCTGGATCAGAAGTGGAGCAGCCAGGACTCGAACCAGTGCCCATATGGGATGCTGGCACCGCAGATGATGGCTACACCACAGCACTGCCCCTCTACTCAATGTTTAAGCACAGGTTCAATGTCCCCCATTTGGAAGTATATTTCATTTCCTTGAATCAGAGTACTCTCTTGAACACTTGCTTTCTTAGAGACAGCTTCTATGAGGTTATTCTCACTGAGGGATTGATCAAACTTCTGGAACTCCTAGCCTATAATTTTAGTTAAATGTCTTATGAAAGATGGGGGTTGGGGTAGAGAGGAGAGGATTCTCCCAAGGAAAATTCTGTTGATCTTAAGAGAGCCAAGATTTCCATCTAACACCTTTTAAATTAGTGTCCAAAGAATTGGAAAATGGGGCTTTGTGAAAACTAAAGTGGAAACCAAATTTTTTTAAATAGCCAAGGGCCACCATTGTGGCACGGTGGGTTAAAGCCGCCACTTGCAATGCCAGCTTTCCACATAGGCATCAGTTTTCTTTCCTGGCAGTTCCACTTCCTATCCAGCTAATGGCATGGGAAAAGCAGGGGAAGATGGCCAAAATGTTTGGGCTCCTGTGACCCACAGATGAAGCTCCTGGCTCTTGGCTTTTGCCTGACCCAGTCCTTACCATGGCAGCCATATAGAGTGAACCAGTAGATGGAAGATCTCTCTCTCTCTCTCTCTCTCTTTCTCTATCATGTGTGTGTGTGTGTGTGTGTGTGTGTGTGTGTCTTTCCCTTTCTCTCTGTAACTCTGACTTTTAAATAAGTAAGTAAATCTAAAAAAAAAGTCTCCAAGGTTCATGAACGTTGTGAGAAGGTGGAAGTAGCTACTTCATAATGACTCACTATCCCTCAGGCACTCAGATCTTTTTCCTAACTGTATTTATTTGTAGCCAACAGGAAAAGGGAAGTACAGGCAAGTGGAAGTGGAATATATGAGCTAGTGTCATTGCAATGCTGACCAGGCCACTGACTTTTCCCATGAAACTAATTCTCCTAAAAGCCTTTAATATTCTCTAACAAACTCTGTACTATCTTCAGAGGCAGAACCTTCTATTGGGAGAATCCAGAATGAAAAATAGGGAATTAATCAAGTTAGAGATGGTAAGAGGAGTGACTCTGGCTGTCTTAGGCTTCCTCTTTCTCTTTGCAAGAACCACAGTGTGTCTTGAGAAGAGGCATCTGCTTCCTCCTCTGTGTACTCATTCCCCAATCATATGCAGGAACTGATGACACCTGTGGTCAATGAGCTCCAGATGCATCTGATTAATAACAACTTGAGATGCTTTTTCCAAGGCAAAAACACTTCCAAGTTTAAGTGATTGCTGTTCCCATCCTTTCTCTTCTTCAGAAATCTCATCACTCAGAATCTCTGAAATTTCTTTCTGCTCAAACTTAACTGCTCCAGAGATTCATGCTTCTGCTTGACTCACTCCTTTTGAGTGAAGAACTAGGATTAAAAATATTTCTGTTGGGGCTGGTGCTGTGGCACAGTGGGTTAACGCCCTGGCCCGAGGCACCGGCATCCCATATGGGCGCCAGTTCTAGTCCCCACTGCTCCTCTTCCTATCCAGCTCTCTGCTATGGTCTGGGAAAGCAGTAGAAGATGGTCCAAGTCATTGGGCCCCTGCGCCCACTTGGGAGACCTGGAGGAGGCTCCTGGCTCCTGGCTTCAGATCGGTGCAGCCATCTGGGGAGTGAACCAGCGGATGGAAGACCTCTCTCTTTCTCTCTACCTCTCTCTGTAACTCTTTCAAATAAATAAAATAAATCTTACCAAAAAAATGTTTGTTGTGCATCCTTATATGCAGTTATGACATACCAGCTAATGGGCCACTGGGTAAAGTTTGGCCAAATACATGCTTACCTTAACTAAATAAAAGTCCATGGTGTACTCATTCCTTCTGCCCCTTTTCTGATTTGCTTTCAAATGCCAGGAGTGAGAGAACCCTATCTTTAAACACTGCTGGTCAGCTCCTTTAGAAAGGCAGTTCAGCGGTCACATGCCAATCCTTTCACAGTCGGCCGTGCACCTGTGGTTCTCCCCAGGTCTCAGACTCTTCACATAGACAGCCGAGACGGGCTGGAGCTTCCATCAAATAAAGAATTTCTTATTTTCTTTTTTGATTAGTGCTATGTAGTCAGCAGTGAGAAAAACTTCTGGTAAAGAACCTAATTATCTTCATTCCCAGTGTACAGTCCCATTCTCTAGGCTCCCAACTTGGACTGGAGCTCAATGGGAAATTCCTGATAAGCATCAGGGGATTCCCAAGTTGACATGTGCTTTCTCCTTCCTCCATGAAGCCTTCCCTGATTACCCCAGCCTCAAGTCATTGTCCACAGGGTATGAATCCTAAGTCATTTATGTGCCATACTACCGTTAGATTAATTACTGGTCATTGTATCTTACAACTAGAAAATCATCATAATAAGCAACTCTAATCCCATATTACCACTTACAGATGAAGAAACAAAAACAGAGATTAAATCACCTCAAATTCATACAATTGGTAATGGAGGGACCTAGAGCAAGAATCCAGAGTTATATAGTTTGTGACCTTTCCCTCCTCCACAATACCCTAACCACCTGTCTGTTACCTTATTCAGCCTTCCATTATGTTTTGGTGTCTTTTCTTTCAGTAAGACTAAAGCTCATAACCTCCTTAAGGATAAGCATCACATTGTACGCATTTGTATTCCATCAAGAGGGTGTAGCAGAGTTCCAGGAGGGGAGAAGAATTTCATGAGCATCTGTCAATTGAATGATATTTCCATCTAGCTCAGTTCTGCAGCTAGCATTTACCATTTTATGGTATTTTCACCTCAAAAGCCATGGCATGACAAAGTCGAATTACATTTACATTACTTTTATGCTTGTTCCTTTCAACTATATCAAACAATATAGTGTGGCAATGATAAGTAGTCTACCAAATGAATATAGGGACATAATTAATAGCAACCCCAGGTACTGTTGCCTGCTTACCTTGAGTGGCAGGAAAGTAAGGACCAATGTACTGAGAGAGCAAAGCAATAGCAACAGAACTGTAGAGCCGAGGAGCCACGGCTTCCAGGATGACCTCTGTGCTCCCTGGTGACTGGAGTGGCTGACAGGCAGACTCTCCATGTGGCTCAGATGCATCTTCAGGAGAAATGAGAACTGGGAAGGCAGACATGTACAAGTGATGGGTGAAGGGTGCAATGTCATGTTTTGTAATGTTATGGTAATTAGTAGTGGGTGTGGGAGGTGGAGTCTTCATTCTGACACGGAGTTGGAAAATGATACTTCTAGGCTAAGTGCTGACTGTCATCAGGCACCTCACCAAAATGAACAGACAGGAACAGAAGGCCAAATGCCAACACAAACACAGGGGAAAAACCAACACAAGGGAAGTTCAGAGGGAAAAAAATTCTTCCCTTAAGCAAGAGGAAGTATAGTGTGCAAGTACAGTGAGACTTAAGGAGAAAGGATGGTGTATCCCCATCTAAGAAAGGACTGAAAAATTTTCCAGGTAAGACAGTTATTTTTATAAGAAGAAATGAAGTTTGAGATGAAGCCACCGTACTCCCAATAAATGATTGTGTGAGGCAGGTTGTTGGGAACTGGACAGGCTAGAAAGCAGAAGCCACAAAGATGTTCAATCAAATCATCACAGTGTATATCTTAAATGTGTATACTTTGGTGAATTATATCTCAGTAAAAACAACATAAAATAAAATCTATGATCACAGAACAAGTTGTATTATTTCTAGGGTATAAAATACATTCAACCCAAGATATTCCCTAGAAAACATGAAATAAGCAGAATTTAATAAAAATGTCTAAAAATAACAAGCTCAATTTTCTCATATTTCACCATATTAAAACAAAATTCAGCACTAGCATAAAATAGAAATAACATTTCACTGAAAACAGATGTTTTTCCGCACCTGCTCCTAACCTGAGTTTATAGTCATTCCAAGAAAGAAGATTTTCTCCCCGGTGCTAATTTACTTTGAAACTGAGGCAGCCTTCTGGTTCTGTACCTCAGTCTCTCTGTGAAAACAGAATACCTACTTAAAAATTAGAATATGAGCCTCGTACCCTAGAAGGAACACGAGCTTTTAAGTCGCACAGGCCAGAGAGCAGACACGGCATTGCCTGGGTCTTCCCAGCTCTGCAGCTTTAGACATGTTATCCTGGCTTCTCCGAGCCTCACTTTGCTCAGTTGTAACATAGAGGATATTTCTACTTCCTAATACTTTGACAAGAATAAAAATACACGTGAAAGGTTTTGCGAATAAGAGGCATTCCCTGTGTAGTAGTTGATCTCTTCCTCGCCCTCCTCAGAGATGTAGAAAAGGCACATTCATTTGTGAAAACTTAGAAAATAGTGAGGGGCCAGTGTTGTGGCACAGCAGATTCAGTGGCCATCTGTGGGCCTGCATGCCATGGTGGGACCGGCTCACGTCCTGGCTGCTTTGCCTCCCATCCAGTTCCCCTGCTAATGCACCTGGGGAAGGAGAAGGTAGCCCAAGTCCTGGCCTCCTGCACCCATGTGGGAGACCCAGAAGAAGCTCCTGAATCCCTACTTCAACCTAGCCCAGCCCTGGTTGCTGCAGCCTTTTAGGGAGTGAACCAGCAGATGGAAGACCCGTCTCTCTCTGTGTCTCTCCCTCAGTCTGTATCTCTGCCTTTCAAATGAGTAAATAAATCCTTTTTAAAAAGAAAACATGAACATTCTTTTCACTCCTCACAGAGTATAATTAGCTGAAGTGCATGCAAATAAAAGGAGGTAAAATGAAAGTTTTTTTTAGTCAAACAATCAAATACTTTTAAAATTAGGGAAAAAATTCAGAGAATTGAGATTTATGAAAAAATAAAGCTAAAGATGATAGAAATTGAGTGTTGTCCCAAACCATGGACTGGTTAATGGTGTAGGGGAAACTCAAGCTGAAGGTAGTGTTTTGTAACCCAAACACTTTGTTTTTGTACCACACTTTTTGCAGAAATATTATTCATTGAATTATCAAAAAGTTTTACTTGGTCCTATTTACCTTGATCAATAAACTACCTCTAAAGAGAACAGTTACACAAAAATATTTTTAAATATGACAAATTGCTAGTAGCTTTGTACTAGATGCTGTGATACCCAATAAACTAAAGGGCGGAGGACGCTTTGCTTCTAAAGCTCTCGCACTCGTGTTAAGTCTGGAACTCATATACACACGCAGCATTTTAAATGGCTGCTGAAGAGTTCAGCCTGTCCCTTCTTGCTCCTTGGATGTGCTCCTTTTCCTGTCTTCTCTCCAAATTTCAAATGGAACTGCCCCCGCTTACTCACCTCAATAAATGTTTATTCACATGACGAAGTGTTGCAAGTAAAATCCAGTTTCTCCTTCTTCCCTGAGTGAAGACTAAGCCCTGCATATAATGATGACCCATTTTAATCTTTTGAAACTATCTTAGTAAAGATGAAATGCTTATCTTAAGAACACTACATTCCAGCGCCTCTTTTTACTAAACACAGTCCAGAAATGAATAAATTCCACATTAGCACAGGTGACAGAAAGGATTTTTTAAATTCTGGAGCAGTGAGTCACAATTTGTAGCTTTTGGGTAGAAACTGTCAAGATTGCTTATGAAAGCTCTGGATTAGACAGGATATTGACGGACACCAGGCAGAACTTTGGGGTCCATATCCCAATATTTGGGGTTGAGAGTTTTTTTAAGTAAATCCAACTAGAAAATCCACATTTAACATTTACTGTCTACTCATTACTCTGTTTTGGATGACATCAAAAAGTCACAGATGCCTAGAAATTTCCCACCCAACCAGATTAAAATCTTACACATGGGGAGGCAGTTACCCAAATGAACACTGGAGGTAGGACAGTGCTTCAGAAACTGAAAGCTCCAAATAAGCTGAAATCATTAAAAAGACAAGTTTTAAAAAAAAGAAATGGGTAGTGTGTGAGGATAAAGGGGAGTATTAAGTGTTCAGAAACATAAACACTTCGATGTTGGAAATTAAGAAGTCAACATAAACAACGACCAAACCTTAGTGGACCTAGTAATTTTCATTCAGGAACTCTAAAATGAGAAATTTCAGAAAAATCAGCAATAAAAAATCTTTCTGTATTTTTCAGGTTGAAAAAAAAATGATTCAACATATGCTTTCCTAAGAAAGTTAACTATTCACAGTTGATTAGAATTCAGAAAAAATTGGAGAAACTGAGCCATGATTCAGTTATTGACTAAATAACACTGTAAAGCCTTTGGCACCTACTGTGTGCCTTCTAGGTAAACAACTACATTTGTAGTCAAGCAGATCTGTATTGATGTCTCTGTCTAAAAATAAATAAATAAATAAAGCTGACATTCAGAATAAAACATCTGCCCTTAGAGGTAGAACAGGGATTGAGTCACCGTATATTGGACTTCAAAACTCATATTTTTCTCCCTACCAATGCTGAAGTATATGTCATGTGGATCCTATGTGACATAAATAAAGTGGAAAATGTGTTAAAATCTATGAAATAGCATTAAGTGGGCATCAGTTTCCTCCAAAATCCAGCATTACCCAGGTCTGCACTCCTTACGTGTTTCCTTTATACAACTGCTTATCCTAGTTTTATTCTTGTGATAATGTGTGACATAGCACAAGTTGTATTGGTTTGGACACCAGAAACCTAAATGAAAAGAAAAATTTTGGCTTTTCTGTATATGAAATGACCGCTAACTACAACAGAAGGACCAATTATTTTCTTTGTTCATTTACAAAACATTACTGAATGCCGTCTCTGTACCAGAGACAGTGTTAGGAGATTGGATATGGGTAGACATGGGTCAATCCCTATCTTCAAATTTATTGCTTCTTAGGGTTTTTTTTTTAATTTTGTTTTTATAGGCACTTGAGGGAAGAGACAAATGTACAAATCCAATGCAAGGGGAAGTGTAGTAATAGAGTGAACATCAAATACCTAACCTCACTCCACAAAGGGCAAATTTAACAAAAGAAGTAATGTCTAGTCAGAGATATGTCTAAAGAGAGCTTATCAGATAAAAAAAAAAACCCTCATGCTATTCCATTCTCCAAAGCCAATAAGTTACTAATTTTATTAATGATTTGCTGAAGTATGATATATATACTACACTTAGTATAATATATGAATGTATGTTTAATGTGTGTGTAGTCTCACAGTATTTCAGGTATCTTACTTGACAATAGAGAAATGAACAAGAGTAAGACAAGGTCTCTAAGGAATGCGTTTTCTGGTCATGGCTGGTCCTTCCACATTGCACTGGAAACAGACGTTTGCAGTCAGGGATCTTCTTTGCATGATCTTATGTAACGTTCCCAGAGTTATCTGGTAATTCAGTTCAGGTAAGAACTGGCCAAGCATCTAGAGTTGTTCAGGCCGAGTTATTCGTCTATCCAGTTTGGTGACTCCAGCCGTGAATACAGTAGCATGTTCTTCCATAAAGAGGAAAGTTCAGGCTGATAAGCCAGTGGAAAAAACATGAGTCACAGGTAACACTGAAGAAGGCTGCTTGATGAAATAGTGCCGACTGAAGGCAGCTTCCATTTACTAAATAAAGAACACCCCTGAGGAGTAACAAAAATTTGCCAAGATAAAGCTGAAACTGTATCAAGTCTTTCATTACTCAGCAAGCCTAAGGGAGATCTCTTTGGCAAAAAGTGAAGATACTCCCCTCCCCACACGTACACAGCCTCCTACATCTCTTCCTCCCATAAATTCCTAGGTCATGTCAGGGACCAGCTTCTCTGATAGCAACACCACTGAGTAATGCTTCCACTGCCAACCGTAAGGAAGAAAGGAGAAAGTGATAAAGGAGCAATAAAGAAAGAAGCAATACTGAAGCCTTGCTCTCTTCCAGGCACCATGTTCAAAATTTAAACTCATGTCTGATTTTATTTAATCTTCCCAACAACTACAAAGTAGGACTTAATAATCCCATTTTACAGATGAGAAAATTGAAGTTGAAAATATTTAACAACTTATACAACGTCACACAACTAGTAAAACCTATTCTTTCCTTGACATATAAATGAGTATCTGGACTAGACTTTAGAAGACTTAAAACAAGACATAATTGGGAATACGTTTTGCAGTTAATTCTCATAGCACAACTCATTAAGGACAGAGGTCCTACATGGGGAGTAAGTGCACAGTGACTTCTGTTGTTAATTTAACAATTAACACTCTTATTTATGACCTCAATAATCACCCGAGGCTCTTGCCATATGTGTGTATGTGTGCAAACTTGAAATCCTTACTTAGTATAGAGTTGGTCTTCTGTATATAAAGTTAATTAAAAATGAATCTTAAAGAAGAATGGGATAGGAAAGGGAGTAGGAGGTGGGAAAGGAGTAGGGGAGGGAGAGTGGGTATGGGGGTAAAAACCACTATATTCCTAAAGTTGTACCTATGAAAATTTTATTCATTAAATAAAAGCTTAAAAAAACATAATTGGGTCCAGTGCTGTGATGTCATGGGCAAAGCCACCACCTACAGTGCCAGCATCTCCTATGGGGGCTCATTCGAGTTCCAGGTGCTCCACTTCTGATCTAGCTCCCTGCTAATGCATCTGCTCCACTTATTTTAAATCACATTCCTCAAGTTAATTTGAGAACAAAAGTAATAATCACCTCCAGCAATCTGTTATGATTTTGTGCTTCACATGGAACTCTATGGATGGATATCCCCTAAGCATTGTAACATTTTCTACTGTGCAGCTAAGAACTGGTAGTCTTATGTCTGACATTAGTGTGCTGCTCTCCTGGTAAGACCCCGACTGATAAGGGCTGGGAGGTAAAACTGGAGAAAGGAAGCAAAGCCATGTTTATACTCATCGTGTTGCCTGAGCCTGTCACATAAGCAGCATGACTCACACTGATCTCATCCACACTGGAGGCGTAGCAGCACCTCGCCTGCGGTTTGTAGTTACCAGGATCTTACTATACACCCTGTAGACCTTGAGTGATTACTCTTTATATTTGTTTCCTGATATATATCAAACCTTGCTGTAATGTAAACCCTGCTACAAAACCACATCCTTATAAAGGAAGTAGAGACAGTGAAAACATTCTTACTACAAAGTATGGTTGTGATAAGGCCATCTAAAATGGACTGAGCAGCAGGAATGCCTGCCAAGCAACTCTTAAGTTAGTTGTCAGCTTATAATTATAGCACTACTCTCTCTCTTTCACCTTTCACAGTGTGTTGTACCTGCCTCTCTAATAGTACCTATATCTCTGTATTGAGCTGCAAAGCCTCTGTGGGGTTTAAGACTATGTTTTATTTCTGTTTATATAGTGTCTGCATAGCGTGGATGCCCAAGAAGTGTATATGGGAAAAGTGAGAGAATAAAAAAGTACAATATGTTAGCCTTGTCTAAATACTGACGGAGTCTGTGGATTCAAAAGGCTTCCATAGCCTTGGCAGCTCGTGTCAAGAGCCTTGGGTGATCACTGACATCATAAGTAAGAATGTTACTTGTTAAATTAACAATAGGAGTCATCATGCACTTACTCCCCATGTAGGACCTCTGTCTTTAATGAGTTGTACTATGGAATTAACTGTAAAACTTGTTTTCAAACAGTACTTCATACTTTGTGTGGATGGTGCAAATTGTTGAAGTCTTTACTTAGTATAGAGTTGGTCTTCTGTATATAAAGTTAATTAAAAATGAATCTTAATGAAGAATGAGATGGGAGAGGGAGTAGGAGGTGGGATGGAAGTCGGGGTGGGAGGGTGGTTATAGGAGAAAGAACCACTATATACCTAAAGCTGTATCTATGAAATTTGTATTCATTAAATAAAAGCTTTCTTTAAAAAAAGTAAATAAAATAGGTCATTATTGGAGAAAAAAGGAATCTATAAGTTACCTTAGTCAATTGTATACTGTTCTAGCAGCATACCCAGACTTCATCCTTTATTGACAATAGAAGTTTATTTGGCTTATGGTCCTAGAGCTAGGAAGACCAAGCTGTCACATCTGCTGAGAATCTCCTTGCTGTGTCATCACGTAGTGGAAGGGCAAAAAGCAGGTGCAAGATAGAAAAAGAAGCCAAACCCTGAGATAGCCAGCCCACTCTTGGAATAATGGCATTAATCCATTCATGAGTACAGAGCCCTCATGCCTAATTATCTCTCAAAGGCCCCACCTCTCAACACTGCTACAATGGCAATGGAATTTCAACACCAGTTCTGGAGGGGAAATTCATACCATAGGCTTGATCCTCTTTGAGTCAAATATTGCATAATTTGAATTCCCGTCTCACATAGTCTTATTTTATGACTAAAAACATACACTGATGAGGCTAAAGACTAGGGTTATGAGATATGTGCATTCTCTTCCTTTGGATTAGAACAAAATTCTCTGGGTCCTAGTATAGCCAAGCTCAAATTCTTGGCCTCCTGAGTACTTCTTCTTCATTTGTTTCCTTTGATTTTGATTAATCAGATGTTTAGAGATAAAATTACACATTTTTATTTATATACTAAACGTGAAAATATGATAATATCAAAAGACTAATCTGAAGGGCCTATGCTGCAGAATGGGATTCAAAGAAATATTCGGAAAAGTGAGGTAGTTGGAGTAGCTGTCTGGTGTGGTAGTTAAGATACCACTTAGGATGCCCACATCTCATACTGGAGTGTTGAGTTCGAGTCCCAACACTTCTCCAAATTCCAGCTTCCTTGTAATGTACACCCTAGGGTGAAGTAGTTAATGACTCAAAAAGTTGGCTCTGCCACCCAGATGGAGATCCAAATTGAATTTCCAATTTCTGGCTTCAGCCTGGCTCAGCCCTGGCTATTGTGGGCATTTAGGAGTAAACCAGTGAATGAAAGAAAATACGTAATCAAGAAAAAGCCATACTCAAAGTAGTAGGAAATTTCACAACCAGTTTCCTAGTTCTTTCCCCAACTTCTTCCATCACAGTACAGCATGGTTGGCTGGAAACCTCCCAGTCCCTGGTTCCTTCCTTGTGACATGCTGTAGATTGAATATGGATTATCCCCTCTGAAACTCCTGCTGGAATTTAATACACATTTTGGAGCAACTGTTTGGCCTATCACTTAAGACACCAGTTAAGGGGCCAGAGCTGTGGCATAGTGGGTAAAGCTGCCACCTGCAGTACCAGCATCCCATATGGGCGCCAGTTCATGTCTCAGCTGCTCCACTTCCAATCCAGCTCTCTTCTATGGGCTGGGAAAGCAGTACAATATGGCCCAAGTCCTTGGGCCCCTGCACCTGCATGGAGACCTGGAGGAAGCTCCCAGCTCATGGCTTCAGATCGGCATAGCTCTGGCAGTTGCAGCCATCTGGGGAGTAAACGAACAGATGGAAGATCTCTCTCTCCACCTCTCCTTCTCTCTGTCTAACTCTAACTTTCAAAAAATAAATATATAAATCTTTTTTTAAAAAAAGACACAAGTTAAGATATCCATGTGCCAAGGCCAGCATTGTGGCACAATGGGTTAAACTGCCACCTACAGTGCTATTATCCCATATGAGGGCTGGTTCAAGTCCCAAGTGCTCCACTTCTTATCCAGCTCCCTGCTAATGTGTCTGGGAAAGCAATCAGAAGATGGCCCAAGTCCTTGCATCCCTGCACCCATGTGGGAGATCTGGATGGAGTTCCAGGATCCTGGCTTCGGTGTAGCCCAGCCCCAGACAGCTGTTGCAAACATTTGTGGAGCAAACCAGCAGATGAATGACCTTTTTCTCTCGGTCAGTTCCTTTCTCCATAATTCTGCCTTTCAAATAAATAAATAAATCTTAACAAGATCTCTTTCTCTGTCTCTCTACCTTTCAAGTAATAAATCTTAAGAGAGAGAGAGACAGAGAGAGGCACACATGCCATATCAGAGTACCTGGGATGGAGTCCTAGTTCCAGCTCCCAGTTCCACCTTCCTCCTAATGTAAACTTTAGGAGGCAGCAGGTGATAGCTCAGGTGGTTCAGGTCCAGTCACCCTCTGGGAGAACTGGGTTGAGTTCTCAGCTCCCAGTTTCAGCCTGACTCAGCTCCTGGGGACATTTGGAGAGTGAACTGTGGATAGGAGTGCTCTTTCTCTGTCTGTCTCCCACACCTCCTTCAGTCTGTTATTCTGTCACAAGGTGGAAGCAACAAATGGGTAAAAAAAGGACTGAATCCACTCCCTTTGGCTTTTATAAAGTCACTAATCCTATCCATGAAGGTGGAGCTCTCATAGCCTAATCACCTCATAGAATCCCCACAAGTTAAAACTATTGCACTGGGAATTAAGTTTCTGCCTGAATTTTGGAGAGGATGCAAACATTGAAACTACAGCAGCCACAGAATTTTGGTTTTGCCAGGTGAAAAGGATTCTAGAGGTGGATGCTGGTGATGGTTGCACAACACTGTGAAATGTACTAATGACATTGAACTCTACACTTAAAAATGAAAAAGATGGTAATTTTTATGGTATGTGTATCTTACCACAATTTTTGGAACTTTTCAAAAATACTTAAATGTTGGGGTGATTGCTCCTTTCTTGTGGCTCCATCATCTATTCTAGAATCTTATCTTTAATACCTCTCTTCTGACAGACCTGTATTTCCAAATTGCCCACTAAATATTCCAACCTCTCTGTCTCAAGAGTCGTCAAACCCAACCTGTTTAAACCTATATATTATTTTCTTTACCAACTTACTCCTGTATTCCAAAAGTTAGTCATTGGATAGACCATCTATCCAGTTACTCAAGTTGGCATCTTAAAATCTACTTTAATTTTTCTCTTTCTCAGTCTTCAATTCCTCTCAACATTTTTTAAAGATTAATTTTGCTTATTTGAAACACAGAGTTACCGAGGGAGGAAGGAAAGGAGGAGGGGGGTCTTCCATCCACTGGTTCACTCCCCAAATAGCCACAAGGGCCAGAGCTGAGCCAATCTGAAGCCTACAAGTGTGTCTCTATCCCCCTCAAATATTAGTTCACTGAGGCCTTGAAATTCTTCTTTATATGGAAACACTGTCCCTACCCCATCTAGAAAGTACCGTGTCCTCCTTTTAGCCCAGATTCCTCCATCCTGCAAGCCTTCCCTGATGTTCCTAGGAAAATTTAGACATCCTGTATGCCACAGTTCACTGCTCCTGTCTGTATTCCAGCACATCAAGGGTTTGTATGTGTGTCCATCTCTCTCATAACACTGTGAGCATCTGGAGAACAAGGCTTTGGATTAGCAAACATTCCCAGAGCCCATTGTAGGTTCTGTAAATGGGTGCTGAGATTTTAGTTCATCAATTGGAAGAGTGGGAAACAGGAGAAAAGTGCTTGGTAGAAAATGAAGAGTTGAATCAGCATAAGAGGTCTTGTTGACTATCTTAATATTTGTACTTTGTGGTTAGCACTAGCAAAGCTTCCTCATTGATAAAATGTAGGCACTGAATGGTGACTTCTTGAAGTAGATTTTAATTGTGTATGTGTCACCATTGCCTGGGGTCACATTCAACACTGAACCAGTCTGAAAATAAGAAAGAATTAGAGGGGCTGGCACTGTGGCACAGCTGGTTAACATCCTAGCCTGCAGTGCTGGCATCTCATATGGGTGCTGATTCAAGACCCGGTTGCTCCACTTCCAATCCAGCTCTCTGCTGTGGCCTGGGAAAGCAGTAGAAGGTGGCCCAAGTCCTTGGGCCCCTGCACCCGCATGGGAGACCCAGAAGAAGCTCCTGGATCCTGGCTTTGGATTGGAACAGGTCTGGCCGTTGCAGCCAATTGGGGAATGAACCATTGGATGGAAGACCTACCCCCTCCCTCTCTGCCTCTCCTCTCTCTGTGTAACTCTGACTTTCAAATAAATAAATAAATCTTTAAAAGAAATGCTGTAGTAAAAAAAGAAGAAGAAAGAGTTAGAGGTGGTAGGGAAAGAAAATCTGTGAACAGACCTTTCTCTTTCCAAAGAAAGTCAGATGCTTAATAATCATGGAATTAAAGCTTGCTTTATCAGAGTTCACAGCAGCCATCATCTACCCTAGCTGTTGAAATACTCACGTCCCATATCCAAGTGCATGGTTGTTTCAGTCTTTTATGAGATCTATTGCCATTTCTGTTTGCTAATTCCCATGCTCCCTCTGTGCATGCATCTCCTCCCTGCCTTTCATTCTCTATGGGCAGTACTAAATAGTTATTTTTCTAATACCCTCTCCTACCACATTCCAGCAATGATTATTTGCATGAGTTAGCTCTAGCCCTCACAACAATTCTGTAAAGTGAGTACTGAATTTACTCTTCAGATGTGGAAATCGCCTGACTTCAACCTCCACAGTCAGAAATAGGAAAAGTCGGCCAGCGCCGTGGCTCAACAGGCTAATCCTCCGCCTTGCGGCGCCGGCACACCGGGTTCTAGTCCTGGTCGGGGCGCCGGATTCTGTCCCGGTTGCCCCTCTTCCAGGCCAGCCCTCTGCTGTGGCCCGGGAGTGCAGTGGAGGATGGCCCAAGTGCTTGGGCTCTGCACCCCATGGGAGACCAGGGAAAAGCACCTAGCACCTGGCTCCTGCCATCGGATGAGCGCGGTGTGCCGGCTTTTTGGAGGGTGAACCAACGGCAAAAGGAAGACCTTTCTGTCTGTCTCTCTCTCTCACTGTCCACTCTGCCTGTCAAAAAAAAAAAGTATTTATAAAAAAAAGAAAGAAAGAAATAGGAAAAGTCAGAATTCAACCTGCCTGTCTTCAAAGCACGTGCTCCCCCTTCATAGCAACCTGCCTGTGCCCTTGACCATGTAACTTATCTATTAATTGACTTACATCTTCTATTTATTCAGAAAATGCTAAATAGAATCCATTTTATGCCAGATATTGTCCCATGTGATTTACAGGTGTTAAATTATTGAGTCCTAGCGTGGCTCACTTGGTTACTCCTCCACCTGAGGTGCTGGCATCCCATATGGGTGCCAGGTTCTAGTCCCGGTTGCCCCTCTTCCAGTCCAGCTCTCTGCTGTGGCCCAGGAGGGCAGTGGAGCTTGGCCCAGGTGCATGGACGCCTGCACCCACATGGGAGACCAGGAGGAAGCACCTGGCTCCTGGTTTTGGATCATCGCAGCGCCGGCCGTGGTGGTCATTTGTGGGGTGAACCAATGGAAGGAAGACCTTTCTCTCTGTCTCTCTCTTTCACTGTCCATAACTCTACCTGTCAAATAAAAAAAAAAAGAAAAATTATTGAGTACTCACAATAATCATATGCAATCAGTGTCATTGTACACATCTTACAGCTGGAGAAATGGAGGCAATGAAGAACCTAAGTTCTCATTTTACAGATGAGAAAACTGACACACAGAGAAATTAAGTGGTTTTCTCAAAATTAGACTGCAAGTTATCAGCAAAGCAGGATTCGAACACCAGTAGTCTGGGTTCAGAGTATACTTTTTTTAAAAAGATTTATTCATTTGAAAGTCAGTGTTACAGAGAGAGATGGAGAGACAGAGAGAGAATCTTCCATCTGCAGGTTCATTACCCAGATGGCCACAACAGCCGGGGCCAGGCTGAAACCAGGGGCCAGGAGCTTCTTCCAGGTCTCATGGGTAGTAGGGGTCCAAACACTTAGGGCATCCGCTGCTGCTTTCCCAATGCCATTAGCAGGGATCTGTATTGGAAGTGGATCAGCCAGGACATGACAGGTGGTGGCTTTACCCACTATACCACAATGCTAGCCCCAGTCTATATTTTTAACTTCTACACTAAACTTTCTCTATTTCTATTTTTGTCTATTTAAAATAATAATTCACTGGTGAATTAAATTAAATTCCCTGCTTTCAAGTCCCAAGATTGATAAGAAAGTTTACAATCTAATTTTCCTTTTTGCATTGAATTTCATATCTTCTTCAATACCACGTGTTCCATGGCCAGACACAACCTTGATTTCCCCATTTATGGTGCAAATCAGGTGAGAGAGTGTAGAAGAAACTGTATGGCCAGTGTCGCAGCTCAATAGGCTAATCCTCTGCCTAGTGGTGCCGGCACACTGGGTTCTAGTCCTGGTCGGGGCGCCAGATTCTGTCCCAGTTGCCCCTCTTCCAGGCCAGCTCTCTGCTGTGGCCCGGGAGTGCAGTGGAGGATGGCCCAAGTCCTTGGGCCCTGCACCCGCATGGGAGACCAGGAGAAGCACCTGGCTCCTGCCATCAGATCAGCACGGTGCACCGGCAGCAGCTCGCCAGCTGCGGTGGCCATTGGAGGGTGAACCAACGGCAAAGGAAGACCTTTCTCTCTCTCTCACTGTCCATTCTGCCTGTCAAAAATAAAAAATAAAAATAAAAAAGAAACTGTATGAATCTCTGGCTTAGTCTGGAATAGGAATTCATCAAAATATGCCAATATTTTTAAGTGATGACGTAAGGATGCCAGTTGGACTTAGTTTTTCATACTGATCCAGTCAGTTGGCAGTGGCTCCCTTGGAACAAAATATTAAGCAGGTTTCTAAGGCATGTTCTGTTACAAATAATTGCAAAGAAAGTTCAACCTTCAAATCATGCAGGAAACTGTAATCTGCTTTCTGGCTTCCCACAGGCTTTGTTCCTCCTCTGCCTGGCCTTTCATAAAGCTAGAGAGATTATTACAGTACTTGCTTTTCCCAGCTAGTACCCCCAACAGATTCAAAGTCAGCAAATCATTTAAGAATAACACACAAGGTTATCCATCTTAAGGAAAGGACACTAATTTTCCTTAAATAAATAAATAAAGTAAATTTGAGTTCTCACTGGGGGCCTACGGCATAGGTTTTCACTTATCTCACATATACCTTGATAAGAAACATGCATTTATTTAAAGGAAATGCGTGTCAAATGGCTTGCTAAGTTTATGCAAGTGTAAGAGGCAGAACTGAAATTGAAACTCTTGTCTCTATGAACAAATGCCATGCTACAAGGGGGTCTCAAATTTTCATGGAAAATGGAATTAAAAGGGAAGTTTATATGGGTGCAAGAATTTTTGGAAATTCATGCATAGTTTTTTCTTAATATGCATTTTTCATAAAATTTTTGAAGACCCCCCCATATGCATGGCTTTCATGATTTAGACACCAAAATAAACCTAAATTTTTAATTCTATTTTTAAGAAAACTTTTATTTAATAAATATAAATTTCAAAAGTACAGCTTTTGGATTATAGTGGTTTTTCTCCCTGTAAAAACCCTCCCATCCGAAAACCATCCCATCTCATACTCCCTCTCCCATCCCACTCTTAATTTTTAATTATCTTTATACACAGAAGATCAACTTAGTATATACTAAGTAAAGATTTCAACAGTTTGCACCCACACAGACACACAAAGTATAAAGTACCGTTTAAAGACTAGTTTTACCATTAACTTGCATAGTACAACACATTAAGGATAGAGATCCTACACGGGGAGCAAGTGCACAGTGACTTCTGTTGTTTTAACAACTGACACTCTTATTTATGATGTCAGTAATCACCAGAGGCACTTGTCATGAGCTGTCAAGTCTATGGAAGCCTCTTGAGTTCACAAACGCCAACCTTATTTAGACAAGGCCATAATCAAAGTGGAAGTTTTCTCCTCCCTTCAGAGAAAGGTACCTCCTTCTTTGATGGCCCGTTCTTTCTGCTGGAATCTCACTCGCAGAGATCTTTCATTTAGGTCTTTTTGTTTGTTTTTTCTTTCGGGCACCGGCCAACACTCATATTTTTGATATCAGTGATCACTCTAGGCTCTTGTCATGAGCTGCTAAGGCTATGGAAGCCTTTTGAGTCCACAAACTCTGTCAGTATTTAGACAAGGCCATAATCAAAGTGGAAGTTCTCTCCTCCCTTCAGAGAAAAGTACCTCCTCCTTGGATGGCCCTTCTTTCCACTGGGATCTCACTCACAGAGATCTTTCATTTAGGTCCTTTTTTGCCACAGTGTCTTGGCTTTCCATACCTGAGAAACTCATGGGCTTTTTAGCCAGATCCAAATGCCTTAAGGGCTGATTCTGAGACCAGAGTGCTGCTTAGGTCATTTGCCATTCTATGAGTCTTCTCTTTTTCCTGCTTGCCATGTTGGATGGTTCTCTCCTTTTATACTTCTATCAATTATTATTAGCATACAGTAGTCTTATTTATGTGATCCCTTTGACAATCCTATCTTTATGATCAATTATGAACTTAAACTGATCATTTTAACTAGTAAGACAGCATTGGTTCCTGCCAACTTAATGGAATTTGGAGTCCCATGGCATGTTTCTAGCTTTACCCATAGGGGTAAGTCTGAGTGAGCATGTGCCGAACAATATATCTCCTCCCTCTCTTATTTTTAACAGAGATCAATTTTTGATTGGATTTAAACTCCAAAGAATAATTGTGTATTAATTAAAGAATTCAACCAATGGTATTAAGTAGAAAAAGAAAATACTGAAAAGAATAAAATAGTAAGCTGTTCCTTGTCAGTCAGGACAAGGACTGATCAAGTCATTGGTTCTCACAGTGCCAGTTTCACTTCAACAGGTTTCATCTTAGGTGCCTAGTTAGTTGTCATAGATCAGGGAGAACATATGATATTTGTCCTTTTGGGACTGGCTTATTTCACTCAGCATGATGTTTTCCAGATTTCTCCATTTTGTTGCAAATGACTGGATTTCATTTTTTTTTTTTACCACAGTGTAGTTGAATTCTATTTTTTTAAGATTTACTTATTTATTTGAAAGGCAGATTTACAGAGAGGCAGAGTCAAAGAGAGAAAGAGATCTTCCATCTGCTGGTTCACCTTCCAAATGACCACAATGGCCAGAGCTAAGCCAACACAAAACCAGGAGCCAAGAGCTTCTTCCTGGGCTCCCACTTCGGTGCAGGGGCCCAAGCATTTGGGACACCTTCGACTACTTTCCCAAGCCATAGCAGAGAGCTGGATCAAAATTGGAGTAGCCAGATCTCGAATCAGTGCCCATGTGGAATGCCCATTATACCACAGCAGCAGCCCTTGAATTCTATTTTTCACAAAATTTTTGAAGTTCTCTTGTATTTCTAGTACAGAAGTCACTATGATACCATATATCAGGGTGCACATTATCAGGCAGAAACTTATAATTATTTGAACAATTTAATTGGCTGTGAATTCTCTGACAGCTATGGAAAAAAGGCAAGCAAATATGATAAGTGATAAAGTGTTCATTTTTTCATTTAAAAAGGCATGTTTACTTGCACAAAAAGAAAAGTATTTTCTGAAACTGTGTATCTCTGTGGGTGATGTAGATAACATCTGATAGTATCTTCTACTATGGTTTTACATAAGATTTAAAAATGTTGTCCAAATGTTAAAGTGACCCTTTGTAAAGGCAGAAGGATCATGTATTAAATGTCAGATGAAATGCATTTCCATGGAAGCTGAAAATAACAGAACAGACAGCATAATTCTTAGGAAAAAAAAATGAGAGAATTCACATATTCATCCAAGCCACAAAATTAGAAGGCCTCCCCTGTGCTGACAATTTGTTCAAGGTTGTTTTTTAGATAGACATTTCCTAACAATGAGTGAGAAATGTCAAAAAAGAATCAGGTTTCACTTACCTTCTTAACCATGGATTAAACACAAGAATATTTTTATAATATTAAACCAATGAACATTTCTAACATTTTTTCAAGATTGTATTTCTCAGCACACTTTAAAAATCAACAGGTGAGGTGCCAGCATTGTAGCATAGTGGCTTAAGCCACTGCCTGCAATGCTGGCATCCTATATGGGCCCCAGTTTGGGTCCTGGCTGCTCCACTTCTGATCCAGCTCCCTGCTAGTGGCCTAGGAAGAGCAGTGGAAGATGGCCAACATGTTTGGGTCCTTGCACCCATGTGGGAGACCCAGATGAAGCTTCTGGCTTCTGGATCCTGGCTTCAGCCTGACCCAGTCCTGCCCATTGTGGCCATCTGGGAATGAACCAGCGAATGGGAGGTATTTCTCTCTCTCTCTCTCTTCTCTCTCTCTCTCTCTCTCTCTCTCTCTCTCATTCTCTCTCTCTTTGTCTCTTGAACTCTGCCTTTTAAATAAATATGTTAAATAAATAAAAATGAACAGGCTATTTCCATTTGAGGCTAGACTTTTAGCTGATTCAATATTGTACCACCCTCTACAGAATACATCTAAGTGGAGATGTTGATATGGCTGCCAAAGCCACATATTTTCTGATTATCTTTCAGTGCTCTTTTGCGATCAGAATTCGCTCAACTGGAAAAAAAAAAAAAAAGAAGTAAAAACAATTTCCAAGCACTCACAAGTATGAGTGGATAAATTGTACACCAAATAAAGGAAGTGAAAGCTTCTTTTTCCAGTTTCTAACGTCAAGAAACATTGTTATGAACTTTTTTTCCTTTCTCTGATTAATGGGATATGCGATTTGTATAATTGCCACCAGAGTTGGTGGAGTTAGCACATTCAGAGTGCACCCAAGTCCAAGTGGATAAAGTCCAGGAAGAATATACCAAGCGTCCATGAATTCTTACTACCAGTTCTAGCAGATTATGTGATGCCTCCACACTTGGCAGTTTATAACCTAAGCTATCCACCCTTTACCACACACACCAGAGTGGCATTTCCTATATTTGCTCTCAAAAAATAAACTGTTAGTTGTCTTAAGAAACAAGAGGTTTGCCCAGGAAACCTCTGTTTGCAGTAGGCAGTAAAACAGTAGGTTAAGAGAAAAGTCCCCTCTCTGGAGCATATGATGCTTAGGAATGAGGCAGCATCCCAAGAGAGTGATTGCTCCCATCTCCATGTGCATAAAGGACTCAGCTTCAGATCCTCTGGAGTTTTATTAAGAGAGTGACAAGTTTTTCTTCATAAAAGAAAGCAATGTCTGCTACTAAAGAAAGGGAACTTGGAATATTGAGGAGTACAGGGGAAGATGTGCACGGTTAATCAAGAAGCACTTATTGAACACCATTTTAAATCACAGGGGTGTCATCTCCAGAACTCATCTCTGAGCTTTGACAGGGCTGACTACTCTCTCCTTTAAACATGCTCACCCTTGGCTTCTGTATCCCACTTTTCACCTCTTCTTTCCGTCCTCTGTAGTTGTCATCATGGGCTTCTTTTGTCCATTACCAACACGATGGTATTCAGATATATTTTGTCCATAGTCTTTTTTTCTCTTCTAAAGTGGACATTCCAGATTCACATATACAACTTCCAACTTGTCATCTCCATTTGGAAATCCTACTTTAAATATTTATTTATGAGGCCAGTGTATGGCATAGCAGGTAAAGCTGCCGCCTGCAGTGCTGGCATCACATATGGGTCCCGGTTCAAGTCTTGGCTGCTCCACTTCCAATCCAGCTCTCTGCTATAGCCTGGGAAAACAGTGGAAGATGGCCAAAGCCTTTGGCCCCTGCATCCACATGGGAGACCACAAAGAAGTTCCTGGTTCCTGGCTTCGGATTGGCACAGCTCTGGCTGTTGTGGCCATCTGGGAAGTAAACCAGCAGATGGAAGACCTCTCTCTCTCTCTCTCTCTCTCTCTCTCTCTCTCTCTCTCCCCCACTCTCTTTTTTTCTCTCTGCCTCTGCCTCTGCCTCTCTGTCTCTCTGCCTTTCAAATAAATAAGTAAATATTTTAAATAAATAAGTATTTATTTATTTATTTGGGAAGCAGAGTGAGAGAGAGAAAAAGAGAGAAGGAGAGAGAGAGCGAAGTCTTCCATCCACTGCTACTTTTTCCAAATAGCTATAACAACCAGAGCTGGGCCAGGCCAAAGCCAGGAGCCAGAAACTCCATCTCAGTCTCCCACACAGATGGCAGGGTCCCAAATACTTGGGCCATCCTCTGCTGCCTTCCCAGGCACACTAGCAGGTAGCTGGATCAGAAACAGAATAGCCAGGACTCAAACTGGCACTCCAGTAAGGGAAACAGACATCCCACTCAGCAGCTTGACCTGCTATGCCACAGCACCGGTCCCTGGAAATTCTGTTACTCAATATATTAAAAATCTAATTCCTTAGCTCTCCATTCAACTAATCACTTAATTTGGATTTCCTGCCTTAGTGAATCATCCCATCGTGCCCAGTCTATCCAGCAGCCCATTCCTCATGCTTGTTTCTTCCTCACTGCCTGCCCTTCTCCATCAAAAAGTTGAGCCAGCTCTGTAATCCATTCACTTTTCTCTGGCTCCACTGTCAAAACCCAGGTTGTCAAAAAGTTCCACTCTTGCTTTCTCTTATTCTTTTTCTCATACATGGATGTCTTGTCATGATCTGAGAGAAAGGGAGAAGGCAGGAGAGAGCAGAGAGGCAGAACAGAGGCAGAGATGGAAGGAGGGAGGGAACAGAAAGAAAGGAAGCGTTAGTTGTAACAGCCCCGCCATTCAGCTCTTCATGGATCTTTCACTGCCTTCTGAGGAATTCTGTCTCCTTAACCTGGCTGCTGACATCCTTCTCACTTTTCCTCATATATTTATCATTCTTTAATCTCTAATAACATGAAAATACACTGAGTTTCCTAAATCCACATTCTTTGGATTTACGCTGTTTGCTTTAAGACAGTTTTATCATCTCCTCCAGCCTCGTCACCTGCCACACCCCTCCTCAGCCTGGAGAGTTTGGAGCAGTCTCACCTCTGCTGGCCCTCACCTCCAGCACACCCGCAGGCTAGGTGAGATGCCATCCAACATGGCACCACTCTACTTTGTAACATCCCCTAAGCTAGTGTCGGGAAAAATGACAACAGACTGCAGCGGCGTTCTCACAGGAGAACAGCAGCCCAGCACCTAGTAGGAGAAGCAGCTCTTTGTCAAAGAAATGTTTTGAAGTCTCTTGCCAGGATCCATGCTATTCCCTCACACCCCTTCCCCTTCACCACCACCACAAATTACTCAGTCAGTTGGGGAAGAGAGAGTTAACACAGAGAGCCAAATCATTCTTTGTGAGAAGCCCAACAGGAATTTTGGAGTCTTGCCCCTCTACAAGGAGAGCGTTTAGAAAGAACAGCATAGCAGAGCGTCTGGCAGTGAGCTGAAGCTGAGCACGCACAGGGACTTTGGCACCCAACGTCTTTCGGTAATGAAGTTGACAGTGGGTGGTGGAAGTTGAGGGACTTGGAGCATGTGGATTGCAGTGGTAGTCACCTGCTGTACGACCCATCCCTGTTTACGAGCAAGTGCAAGGAGGGATTAAGCCTGTAGGCCTGTGGCTCTAGAGTCACTCCGCTGGTATTGCAACCCCGACTACCACTTACTGCTTCTGTGCCTTAACTTCGCCATTGTCATGATAGCATCTGGTAGGGTTGTTCTGATGACTGTAGCGTCACCTCTTCAGAATGTTCACATCCACTCCCCAAAGCTGCTGTTCTGGGTGTTCATTCCTGTGCCTGTGTTCCAAGAGCAGACCTCACACGATACACACAGACATGAGTCAGGCATTGTCCTGCCTTTTTCCTTCCTCCTTTTCTGCCAGTACACTGAATCTTCTGCCAAAGTTTTCCATCCAGAATGAATTTTGAGTTTTCAAGTCAACGGTCACACTTCCACCCAAGCAGACAGCAACAGACTGTAGCTCAAAAGGCCCATTCGGAGGTCCCACTGGGCAAGGGCAGGCTGTCATCTCTTTAAACTTGGCTCCATTGATTATCCTTGTCCCTCTTGGAGGGGCCAGTTTGGGATTCACATGATTATTTCAAAGTATTGTATATGAATGAAATCAGCATATTTTCATTTGATTATCAGTTATAGCTCTAACCTATATTCCTGCTGAACTGTGGTCTTTGACTTTTTACTTGTGGAATTATTTATTCATTGGAGCATTAAGTCTTTGGCTATAATGTAAATTTAAAATATGTTTTCTGAAAAAATGTTTTTAAAAAAACATAGCCTTTGGATTCATTAATCAACATTTGAGGGTATAAATCGATTAATGATAAGGCTGTGGACTTTTAGAAAAAATAATGAGCTCTCCAGGAGATTTACTGAGAGGGAACTCAGACAGGAAAGGAGATTTAGTCATTAAAATTGAAATATTTACAATTCATTTTTATTTGACATGCAGAGAGATAGAGATCTTCCACACTGTGGTTCAAATGCCCACAACAGCCAGAACTGAACCAGGCCAAAGCCAGTAGCCAGGAGCTCAATAAAGACCTCCCACAGGGATGACATGGATCCAAGTACTTGAGCCATCATCTGCTGTGTCCCAGGGAATGTATTAACAGGAAGCTAGAAGCAGAAGTGAAACCAGGACTCAAAACCATGCATTCTGATACAGGATGCAGGTGTCCTAAAAGGCATCTTAATCTCCTATCCTAGTGATTAAATGTTTTCAAATATGATATTGTAACCGAATCCTTGAAAAGAAATACGACAGTGGACCAGGCAGGAATATGGCTCCAGGGAAGGGCTTTGTCTGAGAAGGAACTTTACACTAGGGTTTCCCACTCTGAAGGCAAGCATGGAAAGAATTATAGAAGTTATGGGAGCATGGAAAGGCTGGAGGAGAAGGTTATTAGTAGGTCGAGGAAAGAGTCCAGGAAGTACCAAAAACAAAGTTCCTAATGAGGGTCAAACTGAGTTTTCTGTGTGCATGTTTGTGATCTGGCATCTCAGGGTATAATTTGGCCCAGGTGGAATCTTCTCGTGCTGTCGAGACTGTGCAAAGACTTAATTTTTTAGAACACAGTGAGGAAAGGGCTATTGCTGAATAGGAATACAGAATGATCATGGTTTAGAGAGAAAATTCCCACCTTTTAATTTAACCCTCGTGTAACATTGAGGTAGGAAAGAAGGCTGACTGTAAGAAATTTGAGTCCCTCTAGGGTCAAAGGGAAGTGTGCATAGAGGTCCTGCTGTACCTTAGTGTGGGGGATGGGACAGGAAGGCAGGGGAAGGAGAAAGCCTTGCTTGCTCTCACCTTTTCTACCCAAAACACAAATGCCTCTCAGATGGGCCTGAGGAAGAGGCAAGAGCTGAAATTTCTGCATAAATACAACATTATCTTGTCCAGACTCAGACTTCTACTGCCAGTTTGATGCTTCTTCTTTGTCACATGCATCCTCTGAATCGTTCACTTGACTACCACACATACTTATTGTCACCTTTCCATGTGCTAGGTGTTGGGAATACAACAGAGAATGTCAGAGGCTGCAACCTTTTTTAAAAATTTATTTTCATGTTATTTGAAAGGCACAGAGACAGAAACGTACATACAGGCAGACAGAGATCTGCCATCTGCTGATGCATGCACCAATTTCCAGCAACATCCAGGGCTGGGCCAGACCCGAGCCAGGAGCCAGGAGCTCAATCTGAGTCTCCCAAATGGATGACAGGGACCTAAGTATTTGAGCCATCACCTGCTGTGTGCCAGGGCGTTCATTAGCAGGAAGCTGGTCTAGAAACAGAGCGAAGACTTATCTCCAAGCATTCTGAAATGGGATGTGTGTGTCCCAAAAAGCATCTTAACTGACGATCCAAATGCCCACCCCAAACCCCATCCGTTTTAAAAATCTACCATAGAGTGGGATTCTCTGCTTGAAGAAAGTTAGAAAGTAAAGCTTCCTGGTGTTGTCTTCTCAGAGTGCTTCCCAGTGCGATAGGCTCCTAAGTTCTTTCTCCAGGAAACTCCTGTCTGGCTGCTGGATTGGCTAATTCCAGCCCTGATGGAATTAGTTAACTATCCAGATAGTTCCTCAGTCAAGAGTGTTTTTAATTAGGCAGTACTCTGGGTCAGTGCAGTGTTGTTAGCTGATAGTCCCCAAGAACGAGGATCCAGAGGCAAGTTACAAATCAAATCAAAGGGGTTTGTGGCTTGACCTTTTGAAAATGGCTCTTCCTACACCCCATGGTCCTTTTGTTACCTTACTATTGTCAGCATCATTGATAGCATTTTTTTTTTGGACAGGCAGAGTTAGTGAGAGAGAGACAGAGAGAAAGGTCTTCCTTCCGTTGGTTCACACACCCCCCCCCCCGCCATGGCCGCTATGGCTGGAGCGCTGTGCTGATCTGAAGCCAGGAGCCAGGTGCTTCTCCTGGTCTCCCATGCAGGTGCAGGGCCCAAGCACCTGGGCCATCCTCCACTGCCTTCCTGGGCCACAGCAGAGAGCTGGATTGGAAGAGGAGCAACTGGGACAGAATTCAGCGCCCTAACCGGGACTAGAACCCAGGGTACCAGCGCCGCAGGCAGAGGATTAGCCTAGCGAGCTGCAGCGCCAGCCAGTAGCATTTTTTTAATAAGTAGAAAGGAATTGCCTCACGCTGAAGTGAGAGAAACTTAAATACACACAAGGGCTAACAAAAAAAAAAAAAAAGGAATCTTGAAGCATCACCAGAGATGCTTGCAGATATGAAATTGATTCTCATAAATGCTGTTTTCCCTTTAGTTTCCTTATTTCCTTTCTTGGAGCCTAGTGAAGTCAGCCATAGGAGCAGCTTTCACTTCACTTTCAAGTTTGCATGTTCTCTTTTTTCTGTGATTAGCTCGTCATTGTCTTTGCAGACCCAGCATCAACACACACCCCTAGTGCTGGCCCTGCACTCCAGGAAGGACCACTCACTGCAGTGTGCCAACTCTACACCACTTGTCATGCTGAATTGGAGAGGTTTAGGTTCAAAGCTGTGAGTTCTTCCTGAGAACGGCCTTGTGATTTTCCCATTGGGGAAATTCCCCTCTTCTACCAAATAGAACAACGTAGAAATTGGATTAGTTTTGTGAAATAAGTAGAATAATAATTCTTTATTTATATATAGCACTTTACAATAATTATAAATGTGTGGATGGCAGTTTCATAGTTTACAGAATATGTTCAGATATATTATTTTATTTGTCTCTCAAAATCTTATAAGGCAGGTATTATTAACAGACATTTCTGTTACAGATGTCAACTTTCAGATGAACAGATTCTGTAAACGGGTAGTGGTGGTGTAGTGGTTGCACAGCATTAGAATGTGCTAAATGCTACTGAGTTGTACACTTAAAGATGGATAAAGTGGTAAGTTGTATGTTATTTATGCTTTATCACAACAACAAAACAAAAGCATGGATAATCCAGCTTTTATCTCCAAGGAGTAGATGCAATGGCCTTACTAAGAGTGAGAGTGGGAAAGAAAACACAAGTAAGAAGCAGCTTTGAAGAAAGGTATGGGGTGGTAGGAGGCTGTTCCAACAAGAGACTGTTCTGTGATCATGACAGAGGAACAGAGATGAAAAGGGAGCCATGATGCAGCTAGCTGGGAGGAAGAACGGGGCTTCATTACAGAAGAGAGTGTGGATGTGAAGAGTTTTTGTTAGTGATTAGCAGGGAGTCATTCTTTACCTTTCATATAGCCTTTATTTATTTATTTATTTTATTTGACAGGCAGAGATATAGATAGTGAGAGAGAGAGACAAAGAGAAAGGTCTTCCTTCCACTGGTTCACTCCCCAAATGGCCGCTACGGCCAGCGCTGTGCCAATCCGAAGCCAGGAGCCAGGTGCTTCTTCCTGGTCTCCCATGCTGGTGCAGGAGCCCAGTCACTTGGGTCATCCTCCACTGCCCTCCCAGGCCACAGCAGAGAGCTAGACTGGAAGAGGCGCAACCGGGACTAGAAACGAGCGCCCATATGGGATGCCGGCACTGCAGGCGGAGGATTAACCAAGTGAGCCAAGGCTCCAGCCCCTCATATAGCCTTTAAGTGCATCTATTATTTTAAAGTTTTCTCTGGCCATAATTGTACCTAACCTAATCTACAGTTGTACCTGAATTTCCAGTGGCTTATTGTTAAAGCAGATTTTAAGAGAGGGTTTATAACTCCTTAGCAGTCAAAAGATGGATCTTATAATTCTTTACATCCAGATTCCTCAGGTGCTATCTTAATTTAGTATTTATGTTCCTGCTGTTCTGTATACACTAATTAGTTTCATTTGGTTTTGTCAACCAGCTCATAATTGCAAAGATCCAGAAAACCAAGTCACCTAAGATACGTTCATATTTTAACTTCTCTCGTGTCTTCTTTCCCTTTGTCACTTTAAATCCAAGCATCACAACCTATCCCTTAAAAATAAAGGTTCTATTTCCATTGCCTTTTGGTCAGCATCAACAATTAACAATACAGTTTTCATAAAATTCATGACACTGCTTATTCTGCTTCTCCCTTGTCCATCTTTCACCATTCCCATTAGAATGATGTAGAAACATGGAAATCCCTATTTCACAAGGTATATTCTGCAGAATAGCAATGAGTATTTCTCGAAAAAGTTATTCTGTGATCAAACTCATTGGGTAATCTTACTTACCACAGATTTCTCTCTGCAACATTAGCATGCAAGATCCATCAGTCAAGAGTATTATCTGTCTTCTCTGCTGTGTCTCCAGTGAAAGAATGGCGCCTGACACTTCGGCGGCAGTGACTGTTAGGTGAATGAGTGAATACCTTTTCCGAGCCTTTATAGCCTCGTATCCATTAGAAATTTCCAAGAGAGGAATTCTGGGCATAGCTTTCTAAACAGCTGTGATTGTGACTGTGAAACTCTTTGTTTCACACCACAGCACAGCAAAGTTGATGCTTGTTGGCACATATTTGGGCAAATACTGTCAAAAGACAGTATTTGACAGTTTCATACTCTTATAATTCTTATAAAATATTGCAAAAGAGAGGAGATTACCAGTTTCTTCAGCAATTTGTAATATTTGTCAGCCTGGGCAAATAAAACAACACATGTAAAAAATACATTATTATATGTGAAATATCACTCATATCTCATATGACTTAGCTTAATAGTTCAAAGTTAGTGCTTAAAATACAGACATCTGGACTTTAAAATAGATATTTGCAAGGGAAAATACTATTTTCTAGTCTGTGTAGACTTTTCAGATGCACCTGGTTAACAGAGCCATGTTCTCTGAGATGGAAGGCATCATAGAGGGAACTTAAGATTTCATGTCTCCTGATGTCTAATCTGTCACCTTTTTGCAGCACCCATCTCTCATCATTTTAGCAATGTTATTGATATAATTCATCTACCATGAAAATCATTCAACCAAGGTCCATCATCAGATGAATAGATAAACAAAATGTGCAATGGAATATTATTTAGCTAACATTTTGCTGAAAATCCTTATATTTATGTCCATAAGGAACATTAGTCCATGATTTTCTTTCTTTGGGCTGTCTTTGTCCAGTCTTCATATCAGAATAATAATGTACAGGATTCTTTACATGAATTGAGAAATATTTTCTTCCCATTTTTATTATTTTATTGGTTTTTTACACTAGTTTATGAAGGATTGGTATTAAATCTTTTGTAAATGTTTGGTAGATTAGGTTCACATGTGAAGCTACCTGAACTTGGAGTCCATTTTAATAGTTTGTATCCTTCTAGGAATTTGTCCATTTCATCTACATTCAGTCTCTTATAGTTTCCCTGTGTGGTTCTTCCTTAAATTCACCAGTGCTATCCCTCTTTCATTTCCTTATTGGTTTGTCATTTGTTTCCTCTCTTTTTCTCTTGAGCAGTATTGCTAAAGATTTGCCAGTTTTGTTTTGTTTTTAAGAACTAAATCTTGGCATCTGAAATTTTCTCTATTGTTTTTTATTCTCTACTTCCTTCATTTCTATTCTGATATTTATTATTTCCTTCATTCTGCTTCTTTGTGATTTAGTTGGCTCTTCTTAGTTTCTCAAAATAGAAGATTAGATTATTTATTTGAAATCTTTTTTCTTTCTTAAAAGTAGTCATTGCCAACTTCACTTCTGACCCGCTTGGAGCTGATGAGCCTGGGTAACCAGCAGAGGGTGAACCAGTTGCTTGGGTCCCTGCACTCACATGGAGGAACCCACAAAAAGCTCCTGGCTCCTGGCTCCTGGCTCCAGACTGGCCCAGCCCTGGCCATTATAACCATTTGAGGAGTAAACCAATGGATGGAAGATCTCTCTCTCTCTCTCACTCTCTCTCTCTCTCCTCTGTCTCTGTAACTCTGCCTTTCAAATAAATAAGTCTTTTCTTAAAAAATAGGCAAATGAGGAAAGACAATGAACACTGCATACACAACTATAAGGCACTTCAGTATTTTCCAATAAATAACAGAAAACCACTAAGGGGATTTAAATAGATTTATGTGATGAAATATTCAGAGGAAAATAAAGCTAGCCATAATATAAAATATGGATTGGAAAAATGAGATATAACTGGAAGGACAATGTCTGAAAATTTCTAATTTTTTAACCTTTCTCATATACATGTTTTTCTTCCCCAATAAGTTTTGGTCTTCTGAACAACTGTATCACAGTGTGCACAATCCTTGTTAAATAAGTGCAAAATGTAATTCAGCAATTTTCATCATTTTGTGGCAGTAAAATGGAACTATTTTTTAAATGAATGGCCTAATGAATTATCTTAATGTCTTAAGCCTTCTAAAACTCTGTTGGGTTGGGCCCATTTTATCAACGTCATTAAGTCAGTGCCTACACCTGGATTAGTTCCTGACTGCATCATTCCCATCTCCATTTCCTTCAATTGCCTTCATTAAGCCAGGAAAATGTAAAGAGCATTTATGATATATAAGCCCCCAAGACAGTATGTATGTTTCTCTAAACATATAATTGCACGTGTTAAGAAGGTCATGGTTGCAGGATTCTCTTGTAGGTGTCTGTGGTAACTTGTTTGCAAGGCTGCATTCAAGAGTCACTGCCCAGAACCTGGGTCTGAGTAAACATGGATAGGAAAGAAGAAGAGCAAGGAACCAGAAACCATGTCATCAGTGTCAGAAGTTCCTGAACTGCAGTGTTCGCATCACATCTTGGGGAATATGAGAATGAGAGTTATTTTTAGAATTTTGTTTTCCATGCTATGACAAGAACCCTTCCCTTTTCTTTTATCTGATGGGCGTTTTTTTGGTTTTGTTTTAGTAGATTTTTTTTGAGTGGAAAATGCTCTAGACCAATAAAGAAGGAAGGAAGCACCAGAAATCCTCAGTGAGGACTTGAGTTCCAGTTTTCATAGGAACCTTGTGTGGTTGCATAAATACATGTAAATGTGTTTTTGAGATTGGGATTCAGAAAGTGGAGGCACAAGCCGAAGAATTTACTTCCTCTGATAATTTGTGTGTATTTATTGGAGAAGGAGAGATAGACACACAGAGCTCTCATCTATTGATTTATTCCCCAAATGGAAATTGAAGCCAGGAACCTTGGAACTCAATCCTGGTCTCCCATGTGGGTGACAAGGACCCAGATACTTAAGCCATCACCTCTACTTCCCAGGTTCTGCATTGGTGGGAAACTGGAAACAGGAGCCACAGCTGGGACCAGGAGTTGAGCCCAAGGACTCCAGCATAGGATGTGGCCCTTTTAACTGGTGTCAACTTCTATGCCAAATGCCCATCCCTCTGTGATAATTTCAAACAAATCTAGACTAGAGGAAAACTTCAGGTGGGATCTAAGAATCTGTGGTAGATTGGGTGCAAGTTAGTCCAATTTCAAAAACTACTCAAATCCCTTTGCCTTAAATCAGCAAGAAAATAAACGTCAACCAACAGTCAGGTTGAACAGTAGACTTTATGATGAAAACTTAACCAGGACTTCATCCAGAGAGAAAAGAAGCATATCCTATGAGGAAAAAAAGTCCTTCTAAGCAAGTCTACTCATAATATTCTCAGGTGCAGGTGTGGAAAAATAAATGGAGACCCACATAACCATGTTCTAAAAATTTAAAACTATAGATCAATGTAAGAGGCTAATGGTTTTATCCTGTTATATTGATCATACCAATTTGGAAGACCAGATTAAAATCCTGATTTTTCAAACTCTGCTTAGATTTCTGTAATTGAATGTGGCACCATTGCCAGTTCCAGTCTCCACACCCTCGCATAGCCTGCTCCCCGTTGCCACTCTGGCTTTGATCAACAGTGTGATAAGCCAAGCACGTGTGTGTAGGGGCACTCCATCCTCCCCCACGCTCTGTGTGTATTCCTGCAAACAGCAACCCTGTGACAGCCCCTTAGGCCTCCAGGCAAGTCTTCTTTTAGGAAGATGGACACGGGAAAAGAGCCCAGGAAGGCCTTATAAAAGGCTTGGGGACACTTGGATGAGGAACTCAATATCCCTGAAGAGAATAGGGGACCACAGGGGACACTCAGGCTCTGGGCCATGTGCTTTGCAGCCTCTTGTACTTTTGTACTTGCAGTCAAAGAGTATATATCATCTATCTATCTATCTCTATCTATCTATCTATCTATCTATCTATATCTATCATCTATCTATCATCTATGTTTATATACCTATAACCTATCTATATTTATACATCCATCTCATCTATATAATCTGTCAATTATATATCTATCATGTCCTTAGGAGAACTTCAGTCTAAACCAGGTTTTCTGAGACTGAACCTAAACTCACTGTTTATAAGGCTACACTATACACACTCTCTAAACCAGTATATACTGGGTGCTGCCCTATGAGTTTCAAAAAGAACTTACTTTCATTAAACAATGAAGTCAAAAGCTTCTTTGAGACTTGGATTGGTGACTAATATATAACCCATTATTTTTCCCTACTCTTAACCTTTGCAAAGAGTAGTGTATTCATCAGGGTGTTTTAGTAACAAGCAAAAATCTCCATAGCTTAGCTTGAGGGAAATTTAATTACCACTCATGCAAATTCCACTGCAGGTATGGACAGTTCTTCAGAGCCACAGTCTTTTTTTTTTTTTCTTTTATTTAGATTATAAATTTCCAAGGTACAACTTATGGATTACAATGGTTTTCCCCCCTTACTTTCCCTCTCCCCCTGCCACCCTCCCCCCTTGCCCACTCCCTCCACCCTTTCATTCACATCCAGATTCATTTTCACTTCTCTTTGCATACAGGAGATCAATTTAGCATGTGTTAAGTAAAGACTTCGTCCATTTGCCCTCATATAGTAACACAAAGTGAAATATGCTATTTGGGTACTCGTTCTAGCATTGGATCACATTGTACAGCACATTAAGGACAGAGATCCTACATGATATATATATATATATATATATATATATATATATATATATATTTGAAATTGATTATTATTTTTTTGCGATTTCTAACATAACACTGAGGTTTTTTTTTTTTCAGTTATCTTTATATAGAGAAGATGGGTTCAGTATGTATTAAGTAAAGATTTCATCAGTTTGCATCTACACAGAAACACAAAGAGTAAAAATACTGTTTCAGCACTAGTTACAGTGTTACTTCACATTAGATAACATATTAAAGACAGATCCCGCATGGGATGTAAGTACACAGTGACTCCTGGTGTTAATTTAACAATTTGACACTCTTATTTATGGCGTCAGAAATCTCCCTAGGCTCTAGTCATGAGTTGCTGAGGCTATGGAAGCCTTTAGGGTTCGCCGACTTTGATCCTATTCCGACAGGGTCACAGTCAAAGTGGAGGTCCTCTCCTCCCTTCGGAGAAAGGTACCTTCTTCTTTGGTAGCCCCGTTCCTTCCACTGGGATCTCACTCGCTGAGATCTTCCATTTAGGTCTTTTTTTTTTTTTTTTTTTTTTTGTCTTTTCCAGAGTGTCTTGGCTTTCCATGCCTAAAATACTCTCATGGGCTCTTGAGCCAGATCTGAATGCCTTAAGGGCTGATTCCGAGGCCAGAGTGTTATTTAGGACATCTGTTATTTTATGAGTCTTCTGTGACTCTGTTTCCCATGCTGGATCATTCTCTCCCTTTCTGGTCCTATCTGTTTGTATTGGCTGAAACTAGTCTTGTTTGTGTGTTCCCTCTGACTCTTAGGCCTATCAGTGTGATCAATTGTAAACTAAAATTGATCACTTGGGCCATTGAGATGCTATTGATACATGCCATCCTGGTGGGGTTGTATTGGGATCCCCTGGCATGTTTCTAACTCCATTGTTTGGTGCAAGTCCAATTGAGCTTGTCTCCAACTGTACATCTCCTCCCTTTCTTTTTCCCTCTCTCAAAGTTAACCGGGATCCCTTTTCAGTTAGGATTTAAACACCTAAGGCTAATTGTGTGTTAGTTGCAGTGTTCAACCATTAGTACTAGAACAAGAACAAACAACAGAGGGAGATACTAAGATGGGTAAAGATTTACATTGTACATCAATAGTCCAGACAAGAGCTGATCAAGTCTTATTTTCTCATAGTGTTCATTTCATTTCAAGAGGTTTCCCTTTTGGTGTTCAATTAGACGTCGCCAGTCAGGGAAAACAAATGATATTTGTCTCTTTGGGACTGGCTTAGTTCACTTAGCATGATGTTTTCCAGATTCCTCCATCTTGTCGCGAATGACCGGATTTCATTGTTTTTGACTGCTGTATAGTATTCTGTAGAGTACATATCCCATAATTTCTTTATCCAGTCTACTGTTGATGGGCATTTGGGTTGGTTCCAGGTCTTAGCTATTGTGAATTGAGCTGCAATAAACATTAGTGTGCAGATGGCTTTTTTGTTTGCCGGTTTAATTTCTTTTGGGAAAATTCCAAGGAGTGGGATGGCTGGGTTGTATGGTAGGGTTATATTCATGCTTCTAAGGAATCTCCAGACTGATTTCCATAGTGATTTAACCAGTTTGCATTCCCACCAACAGTGGGTGAGTGTCCCTTTTTCCCCACATCCTCTCCAGCATCTATTGTTGGTAGATTTCTGAATGTGAGCCATTCTCACCGGGGTGAGGTGAAACCTCATTGTGGTCTTGATTTGCATATCCCTGATTGCTAGCGATCTTGAACATTTTCTCATGTGTCTGTTGGCCATTTGGATTTCCTCTTTGGAAAAATGTCTATTGAGGTCCTTGGCCCATCTCTTAAGTGGATTGTTTGTTTTGATGTTGTGGCGTTTCTTGATTTCTTTGTAGATTCTGGTTATCAGCCCTTTATCTGTTGCATAATATGCAAATATTTTTTCCCATTCTGTTGGTTGCCTATTCACTTTCCTGACTGTTTCTTTTGAAGTACAGAAACTTCTCAATTTGATGCAATCCCAGTAGTAAATTTTGGCTTTGATTGCCTGTGCCTTTGGGGCCTTTTCCAAGAAGTCTTTGCCAGTACCTATATCTTGTAGAGTATCCCCTATGCTCTCTAATAATTTGATGGTGTCGGGTCATAGGTTTAAATTTTTAATCCATGTTGAGTGAATTTTTGTGTAAGGTGTAAGGTAGGGATCTTGCTTCATGTTTCTGCACGTGGAAATCCAGTTTTCCCAGCACCATTTATTAAATATACTGTCTTTACTCCACGGGTTGGTTTTGGATCCTTGATCAAATATAAGTTGGCTATAGAAGTTTGGATTGATTTCAGGTGTTTCTATTCTGTTCCATTGGTCTATCCATCTGTTTCTGTACCAGTACCATGCTGTTTTGATAACAACTGCCTTGTAGTATGTCCTGAAATCTGGTATTGTGATTCCTCCAGCTTTGTTTTTGTTGTACAAGATTGCTTTAGCTATTCGAGGTCTCTTATTCCTCCATATGAATTTTAGCATCATTTTTTCCAGCTCTGAGAAGAATGCCTTTGGTATCTTGATTGGTATTGCATTGAATCTGTAGATTGCTTTTGGGAGGATGGACATTTTGATGATATTGATTCTTCCAATCCATAAGCATGTAAGATTTTTCCATTTTTTGGTATCCTCTTCTATTTCTTTCTTTAAGGTTTTGTAATTTTTGTCATAGAGATCTTTAACATCCTTAGTTAAGTTTACTCCAAGGTATTTGATTGTTTTTGAAGCTATTGTGAATGGGGTTGATCTTAGAAGTTCTTCCTCAGCTGTAACATTGCTTGTGTATACAAAGGCTGTTGATTTTTGTGCATTGATTTTATGTCCTGCTACTTTGCCAAACTCTTCTATGAGTTCCAATAGTCTCTTCGTAGAGTTATTTGGATCCCCTAAATAAAGTATCATATCATCTGCAAAGAGGGATAGTTTGAGTTCTTCCTTCCCACAGAGCCACAGTCTTACATCTGTGGTTCAGCAATCTAGGTTGCTTCCCTCCTGCTCTGCCATGTCAATAGGAAGCCTCTATATTTGCCATGGCAAAGGAGGAAGAAGCCAAAAGGTCAAATGCTGGTAATTAAATCCAAGGTTAAGTTGAATGTCACCCAGAAGCTGAAACCTGTCATTTCAGAGGCTGCTGTAACAGATGACCCCCAATTTGGTGGTTGAAAAATAAGAGGAATTTCTTCTGTCACTATTCTGGAAATTGGAAATACAAAATCAAGTTGTTGACATTGCCATACTCCCTCTGAAGAGAAGGGATTTTTTTCCATGTCTCTTCCTGGCTTCTGTTGGTTCCTGGCAACCCTTAGCATTCCTTGGCTTCTGCTTACCTCACCCCAGTCTCTGCCTCCATGTTCACATTGCCCTTTTCACTGTGTCTCTGGGTATCTCTCTTTTTCCTAGTCCTTGAATGTAGAGTTCCCATAAATCTTAAAACCTCGTATTAATGAATTACATCTGCAAAAAGCACATTTCCAAGTGATGTCACAAGTTGAGGTTCTAGGTGGTCATGAATTTTAAGGGATTATGATTCAGCTCACTACACACACTAGTAGTCAGAGCTAATCTCATGGTCCTGCCTGGTGGAAGAAGACTGAGAAATATAGAACACCATAGAGTGTGTTTGGTGTTGTGGACTGAATGCTTGTGTCCTCCCCAAGTCCCTATATTGAAGCCCTGACTCCCAGTGTGATGATATTTGAAGGGGAAGCCATTGAGAAGTAATTGGGTTTAGATGAAGTCAGAACAGTAGAGCCCCATAATGAGATTCCTGTCTTGATAAGAAGAGAGAGAGATCTATCTTATTCATGCAAGGACATAGAGAGTAGGTGTGAATCAAATCTGCCAGCATCTTCAAGCCTTACTTTTCAGCTTCCATAATTGTTGGAAATAAGTGTCTGATGTCTAAGCCAGTCCAGTATATGGCATTTTATAATAGTAACCTAAAGTGAGATAGGGAATGGTACTGTTTGTGACAAAGACACAGATTTCAATTTTCATCTAATAAAGAGGAAAATGTCCTACATTTTATCTACTTTTCTTTATACTGAAGAAATCTATAGCGTCTATAATCTCGGAGTTGTAACAACTTCAGTGATTTGCACATGAACTTCACCATCCCTGCGTGTGCAACCCCTTCTTCTCAGGGAAACCACTAACCTCACTCAGAAAACCATTCCAATTGTAACAGCCCTGGAAAGAGTTCCTAATGGCAAATGAAACCTGCACTGCTCTCACTTGGACACGTTAATGCTGCACTAGAGAGGCACAGATGGTCCTTGCTATGCCACATGATGTCCCTACCCGTATTCAGGGCTGGCTCTCATGCCTTGCCCCTAAAACTGGCTTTTCTCTGGGTAAGCATTCCCAGTTCCTCAACCAGATCTCTGTGCCTCTGTGCCTCTGATCGTCTTCTGGATGAACTTCAGGTTTTTGATGTTCCTTCTTAAGTTTCTCAGAAATGACAACAGTGGCACAGAGTATCCGTCAGCATTGAGCAGTGTTTCTTCATTTGCACTGCATTATACTGAACTAAGTTCTTGTTCATTTAAACTCGGTTATTAAAACTGTGTACATGTGCCCCCTGTGAAGCCACAGCATCTCCATTCAGCAATTAGATTTTGTATTGCTTTGCTTGTTATCCTAAATCTATAAATTTGCATTTATCACTGTCATCCAACTTGCTGGAATTGCCCACATCTTTAGTATTTAGAGCCTTTTTCAGATCCTCATGCAGCCATCTAATGTCATCTCAATGTACCTTGAACTTGGAGTTGGGTCCAGATTTGATCAGCTTTCATCCCTGTCCTCCTCCAGAGCCTTGGTGCTTTAGCCTTGGAACTTTAGTCAAAATTCCTGTTACTTGGCCAGCACCGTGGCTCAACAGGCTAATCTTCCGCCTCGCTGCGCCGGCACACCGGGTTCTAGTCCCGGTCGGGCGCCGGATTCTGTCCGGGTTGCCCCTCTTCCAGGCCAGCTCTCTGCTGTGGCCAGGGAGTGCAGTGGAGGATGGCCCAAGTGCTTGGGTCCTGCACCCCACGGGAGACCAGGAAAAGCACCTGGCACCTGGCTCCTGCCATCGGATGAGCGCGGTGCGCCGGCCGCGGCGGCCATTGGAGGGTGAACCAACGGCAAAGGAAGACCTTTCTCTCTGTCTCTTTCTCTCACTGTCCACTCTGCCTGTCAAAAAAAATTTTTTTCTGTTACTCATATGTTTAGTTTTAATGGCGTTACAGGCTGCAATCTCATTCAAATTCTTAGTAAGAGAACTCTTTTACCAAACGAATGATTTGTGAAGCAATGATGTACAAATCAGATGAAAGGAGAATCAGGGTGGGTGACTCCAGAGCCACTTGCTCAGCTCCTCTGCCCTCTGAGCACTAGGCCACATGCAAATCTTTGAAAGCTAACAGCACCCTTGGGACATAGTTTAAAATTTGCTACTCTGAAACTAGAATATATTCCTATTACCAAGGCTGGCTCTATGGCAGAGTGGGTAATGCCACTGCCTGCAGTGCCAGCATCCTATATGGGCAAACCATTCGAGTTCCAGCTTCTCCACTTCTAATCCAGCTCCCTACTAATGTTCCTGGGAAAATAGCAGATGATGGTCCGAGTTTTTGGGCCCCTGCACCCATGTGGGAGACCCCGATAAAGAACCTGGATCCTCACTGGCCTGGCCCAGCCCTGATTTCTGCAGTCATTTGGGGAGTGAACAGTGGATGGAAGATCTTTCTCTCTGTCTCTACCCACCTCTCTCTCTCTCTGTCTCAACCTTTGCTTTTCAAATAAATAAGTAAATCTCAAAAATTTTTACTCAGCCTGCATAATTGAAGCACTTAGTGCATAAGCCAGGTGCAGAGGCTATAGAAGTAAGTAGTAGGTAGCTGGCTGTTCTGTCAGAAGCAGTAGAGCTTAATGGTAAGAAGCAGCACCGCAGGAACCAGATTACCTGGCCAGGAATCCTAGTTGTGCCGCTAGGAAGCTGTGATCCACACAGCTTCATACGTCCTCTGTGCCCCAGTTTCATAGGGGAGAAGAAACACCTTTTCTTCCTGTTATAGTTCATGGATAAGGCCCCTATGACCAGACAGATTATCAAGAGAAAAGCAAATGTATCCATCCATTTTCTGTTGCTCTAAAAAATATATGAGGCTGGGTAACTTATAATGTGAGCACGTTTATTTAACTCACGATTCTGGTGTCTGGAGGGTCCAAGCGGTGCAGAACCAACTGCCTAGCAAGGACCCCTGGCTGCATCCCAACCTGGCAAGAAGCAGACAGGGAAACAGCAGCACTCACAGAGCCCAAGGGCTCCGCTGGCTTCACTCTGGAGCAACGCACTCTCACAAGCTCGAGCTGACGTTCCACGAGAGCTGCAGAAACCTCTTCTAATCCCTTTCTGCCAGGCCTCACCTCTTAGAGGTTTTACCACTGGGGACCAAGCTTCCTGCACCTGTGCCTTTGAGGAACACACTCAGACTATATCCAAACCACAGAGACATACAAATTTAACACAGGTTTAACTTGACATGGGAGCCATCAGAAACGAGGGCCCGAAAGAGTAAATAGATCTGTGTGTCCTTATGCTAAATTTGAAGGCGAACTGGGAGGTTGTGGAGAGGTGCGACTGGAAGAAGGGCATGGTCTGGTGCAGTGACTGGGGGAACTGAGCAAGGCCTGTTTGTTCAGTCTTTGCGTCCTTGTGCTTTCAGAGATGTGGATGCTGCTCTACTCTGTGCGTGGGAGGGCACCTCTGGATCAGCTTTTACCACCCGCTTCAGAGGAGAAGGGCCAGCGCCATCTTTCTGCCTCTGCTGATGCCAGGTGCTATCAGCTCCTAGTCTCCCACATCTCCCAGGCTGCCTCTCTTCCTTAAAGTTTCCTTGCCTTTCAGATAGCAAACCAACCCTTTACCAAAAATGAACTCTCTGAATTGAGGGAGTGGTATTGCCAGCTCACAGGGTCCCTGATCCCAAGACTCATGAGGTCATTTATTCTCCTATAGGTAACATCTTGATGTTCAGTGTTTTTTTTTAAAAAAAAAAAAAAAAAGATTTATTTATTTAAAGGTAGGGGGGGGGGGAGAAAGAGAGAGAGAGAGAGAGATCTTCCATTTGGTAGTCTACTCCCCAAGTGGCTGCAACAACCAGAGGTGGGCCAATACAAAGCCAAGAACCAGAAGCTTCTTCTGGGTCTCCCATGTGGGTGCAGGGGCCCAATAACTTAGGCCATCTTCCACTGCTTTCCCAGGCCATAGCAGGAAGCTAGATCAGAAGAGGAGTAGCCAGGATTCAAACCGGCTCCCATATAGGATGCCGGCACCACAGGCAGAGGCTTAACCTACTACACCACTATGCTGGCCCCTTGATGTTCATCTTGTCTTGAGGATTTTTCTGGGATACTGACTCTGAGCAAGAAGTACCTGCCACCTGATTGTTTGGAGCCCAAGAATTCCCCAAAGAGCACGCTATTACTTTGATCAATCAAAGGAGGGCTATGAGCACTGTGTAGGCACCAGGACCTGGACATGCCCTCTCTCAACTCCAACTTCAATCTACCAATAAAGGTTTGAGAATCCCAGGAATTCAGCAATAGCTGTCCAACTCCTTGCTCTGCTTTGCAATCAATGTCTGTTTTCTTCTTCCGCCCTCCTAACGTCAGTGATTGGCTTGCTGTACCCTGGGTGAATGGACCCAGGTTTTGCAGGTTTTACAACATTCATAGACCTCAACAGGCTTCTAGGCCTTGTTTATTACCCCAAAAAGAAGAATCTAATGAGATACTGCTTTGAGAGCTGCTATGTACGACTCAGTCTTCATGACCTCCACATACCCTGAAAACTAATCCACTGGGTACAAGAAACTGGGAGCTGAGAAGCCTGGTCAGTTTCAACCTGCTGCTGCTCAGCTGACATCAGCTTAAGCAGTGGATCTCAGAGCTAGGATTTTCTGAGGCTTCATCTTCAGGTGAGATGTTACAGCTCTGGTGTTTAATAGGAAGTAATGATGAGAATTCTCCCAGTGGGCCTTAATAAATAAAGAAACAAGTTTTTGTCAAGTCTCGCTAGAATAGAGCTCTTTCTATTCTCTCCATAGAGAGTATTACATTGCATTGCCATAGAAAGAGCAGATCAAAGAGCAGGCAGCCACAAATGCACTCATATGGATAATGATGGTGAAGGAATATAGAACACTCAATGTTTCAATAGTATTTTTGAAATTTTCCAGGGAAGGAAAAGAAATATGACCATCACAAACACAACTGATAGTCCCCCACTCCCAGTTTCTGTGATAAGCCATGGGTACTTCAAAAAGTTCGTAGAGAAATGAAATGAAAAGATGATTGTTTTGGCACAAAATCGTTTGAGTTTTTCATGATATACATCTTTCATGGACTTTCTGCAGATTTGTCATATGCATGGATTTCAAAATTTTTGCACCAAACTTTTAATTACATTTTCCACAAGCTTTTTGAAGTAACTTTGTAATTACTAATAGTTTTTTTGAGCAATTACTATGTTCCACATACTATTTTACTTGCTTTATATAGATTGTCTCATGTAATTCTCTGTACCCCTATTTCAGAGGTGAGACATAGAGACATTAAAAGATGTTCCGGGAAGCACATGGCTAGTACTCGGGCCTTAAACCAAGCATCTAGTTCTTATGAACCTGTGCTCTTTTTTTGTTTGTTTGTTTGTTTGTTTGACAGGCAGAGTTAGTGAGAGAGAGAGAGAGAGAGACAAAGGTCTTCCTTCTGTTGGTTCACCCCACAAATGGCCACAATGGCCGGCGCGCTGAGCCGATCCGAAGCCAGGATCCAGGTGCTTCCTCCTGGTCTCCCATGCGGGTGCAGGGCCCAAGCATTTGGGCCATCCTCCACTGCCCTCCCAGGCCACAGCAGAGAGCTGGACTGGAAGAGGAACAACGGAGACAGAATCCGGCGCCCCAACTGGGACTAGAACCTAGAGTGTCAGTGCCACAGGCAGAGGATTAGCCAAGTGAGCCGCAGCACCAGCTAGAACCTGAGCTCTTAATAACTGGGCCTCTCTATCTTCCTAATTCCTCACTGGACACAGGAAGAAAAAGCTGCATCCTACTCCCAGCGACTGTCCCTCTAACTTTGGGCTGGTGCAGTTAATCTCTCATTCTCCTTTTGAAGTAGGCAGGCATATAGGTTAAAATTGGTCAGATTTGTGAACTGGAAGACCACGCCCCTGTGTGACCTCATGTTCCTACCTGATGCCTTTGCCAAGCCCCTGTGTGGCCTCATTCCCCTACCTAGCCACACCAGGGTGCCCACCAGCCAATCAGGTTAGTTAACCACTCCCCTTTGGAGTGGGTTAAAAGCCTGGGGCACAGCCAGGGCGCATGGCCTTCGGGCCACATGCTCTAGGCTTCCTGGCCTAGATGCTCATCCACGTGGCTGGTTCCTGGTGCTCGGTATGAACCCCCATTCACTTCTCTCCCCTAAATAAAGCTCTCACCCTCTTATGCATCTTTCTCACTAAATAAAAGCTTAAAACGTACCATGCTGCCTCATTTATCTGTGCCAGTATTTAGAATTCTTCTCTAAATATTAGGCAAGAACCCTCTCAGGCTTATTAATATTGGAGATTTAGTAATAAGCCCGTGGTGAAATCGTAAGGCACCCCAAATTCTGGTAGCATATGTGGCATCCCAGATAGCATTTCTATGAAACTTTAAGGGGCCACATTTCAGGGTAAATTTTAGGGGGTCTTGTCCAATTTCACTTTGTAAAAGAGGAGTAGAAATATCTTGCTCATAGGGCTGCTCTGAGCTAAAGGAACTTGGTCAGGAAATGTCCCTGGCACAATGACAGAATAACGCCAGGTATTCAGTAAGTGGAGCTCCCCTCCTTCCATCCCTTTTTTTTTTTTGACAGGCAGAGTGGACAGTGAGAGACAGAGAGAAAGGTCTTCCTTTGCCATTGGTTCACCCTCCAATGGCCGCCATGGCTAGCGCACTACGGCCGGCGCACTGCGCTGATCCGAAGGCAGGAGCCAGGTGCTTCTCCTGGTCTCCCATGCAGGTGCAGGGACCAAGCACTTGGACCATCCTCCACTGCACTCCCTGGCCACAGCAGAGAGCTGGCCTGGAAGAGGGGCAACTGGGACAGAATCCAGCGCCTGATCGGGACTAGAACACGGTGTGCCAGCGCTGCAGGCAGAGGATTAGCCTGTTGAGCCACGGCGCCAGCCTTCTCTTTCTTCTTTCTTTGGCAACTTGGCTCCTTTCTTTGGCTACCCAGGCATGTGCTTCCCAGTAATGAAGTTGTTTTTTCCTTTTGGGCGTGCTTTTCTAACCAAATGCTTTCTTCTCCCTGTCTTCCATCTTCCATTTCTACTGGATCAGCAGAGGGCTCATTTTGTTTGTTTTCATAAGCCACTGCGTATCTTTCCTTATAGGAGCAGACAGGCGGTAATACATAAATTATGTAAATAAAAGTACCAGGCTCTTGGGCCATGATAACTCTGGTCACTTCTGGAAGTGACCTCGCAGAGCACATGTCCTTTTCGTGAGTTCAGCAGTTCTGTTTTGACACACAGCGACAGTCTCTTCCTGGAGAAGCCGATTCTTCAAGTTCTGCACGTACAATGTAAGGTCTGGTGTGTACTTAGTCTGAGCTGCCTTCTATTTTCTGTAGCTCTGAGCCTCCTGACTTAATGACTGGGTCAGATACAAGCTGTTTGAAGGAAAGGAAGTGGCACAGATCTGGGAAATCAATTGCCTTTCTTAAGAAGAAATCATTTCATTCTTTGCTTAATATGGTCAAGAGCAAGACCATGTCACCAAGAGGAGGGAAATCTGAACTCCCTAAAATTAGACAAGCAGAATGAACAAGAACAGGATTTTCCCCTTTGCTGCTCTGTCTCCATTGCCTGGACAGATTCAAGAAAGCAAAATTCTGAGTTGCTTGCTCCTCCCACATGGCACAGATGCCAGTGTTTATCCTGAGTGAAAGAAAATCCCCTTTGACTGTGGACCAGCCAGAGATTCCCCCTGGGCTGGCCCAAGCTGTTTGCACCACACAGCTCCCTCCACCCTCAATTGCATCACAGAAAAGTGGAAGCCTGGAGGAATCATAGCCAGTTCCTCTAGATTGTTATTCCTTTTGAAAGTGAAACTAGCCTTTCTTCACTAAGCACATTCTTGAGGAGCTGTAAATACTTGCTGGATTGGTGAAGAAAGGAGGGAGCCTTGGGCTCAGAAGTGATAGACAGCTTCCTCCTCTGGGAATTTAGGCAGTCCAGTTCCACCCTCCAACCTTTTTAAACATGCCTTTAATTCTTCCATCTACCTAGATCTTGAGTGATCTGATGAGGTGAAACTTCCTAACACCCAAATAAGGAGAACAGGGCTGGTTTCTGCCCCTGGAGAGGTGGCAGGAACCTGGAGTAGACACGGGGCCCAGAGCTGAATGCCCTAGCACCTGCAGACTTAGAATCCAACATATCCTGGTTAGGGAAAGATGGCCACTACACTGAAAGACCAGTCATGCTAAGTGTGTGACCAGGAGGAATAGTTAGAATTTCCAGAGACTACTTCTTTGTACCTCTTTCTAGGTCTCCCTGTCCAGGAATTCAGAGCAACCTAAAACATGCCACTACTCCTGGTTACCCAGGATTCCCATCCCGTCACTCCTTTCCCTGCCTTGCCTACATATCATAAGTAATCCTGATGTTTTTCCTTCTGCTGATGCTGCACCCTCTGTCCTGCTTCTGGGAGGGAAATCTCCTATTCATCACTGGGAGGCCTTGATGCCTCATGTATTGTGAACTCAGTAAAATTTAAATCCTTCCATGGTGCTGCTACCTCCTTTTACTGGTCTCCTCTAATTCCTCCTGCATTTTCTACATAGTCTTTCTTCTACATAATGGAGACTCAACTTGGATGACCCCATGGGATGAATGCAAATAGTTTTGGCTCCCTGCTGCAGCCAACCCAAAGACACAACAACTAACCTGAATTTTCACTGTGCCTAGCCTGCCCTTTGGCTCTGAATGGCTTCAGTCCCTCCCTCCCTCTCTCCATCTGAGCTAACGATAAGTCAGCCATCTGATACCATTAGATACCATAAGATACCATCTGTATCTAATATGAAATGAATTCATCTCTGTCCATTCCAAGAGCCAGTGGTTTTTCCTTCTTGCTGATAAGGGATCTATAGCACAAGACTAACTTTTTAACAGAGATAACATCTGACCCCACCTTCTGGGTACTAGCTTCCACCCAGACCCCAATACCAATGAGCTGTGTGAGATCAAGTTCTGCTTTCCTAGTTACAGAATGAGAGAGTTTAAACAAAATATTCTTGCATATCAAGTATCCCTCTGAGCCACCAGTGCTAAATCTTCAATCTCCTCACGCTCTGAAGTTCAGCAGTGTTTATAAGGGGCACCGTCATGTCTGTCTCATCTCTCCAATAAGGTTTACACTTTTGAAATAGGTTCCTTGCTCTGTTTTTTTTTTTTTAATTTTTGAAGATTTATTTATTTAGTTATTTGAAAGCAAGAGTTAGAGAAACAGAGGGAGACACACACACACACGTGTAAGGTGTCCGGCGTGTAACAGATCTTCCCAGGCAGACAGATCAATTAATTCACAGGCTTTTATTGGGGTTCCACTCCCAGGCGAGGTTCCCCGGTCCCAACAGAGCAACAGAGTGGGGGCCGGGGAAGTCGCGCATCAGAGATTGGGAGAGCTCCTTTTATAGATTCAGAGCATGGGGGTTAAAAGTTGAGGAGGGTCCGATCCTCATTGGTTGACCTTTAGGCACCCACAGGGACCGTGACAAGGACTTTCTTCCCCGGAAGTAGGCCTCTCCATTCCCGGAAGTGTAGGCCTTCCTTCCATGCGGATCCCAAAGCTATCAACATGCAGATCTTCCATCCACTGGTTCACTCTCCAAATGGCAGTAACAGCCAGGGCTGAGCGAGGCAGAAGCCAGTAGCCAGGAGCTTCATCTGAGTCTACCATTTAAGAGGCAGTGGTTCAAGTCATTGGGCCATCTTCTGCTTCTTTCTCAGCCCATTAGCAAGAAACTGGATCAGAAATGGAACAGTAGAGACATGAACATATGGGAAGCTGGAGCTACTAGTAGTGGCTTTACCTGCTACACCACAATGATGGCCCCAGTTCCTGGTTTTTACTGCAACATCTACTATGTGGCATAGCACGCTTCTGGGGCATTGAATAAATGCCTTCAAGAATATCCATCATCAGGGCCAGTGTTGTGTTATAGCAGATAAAGCCACCTGCAACACAGGTATCCCATATGGATTCCCGTTCGAGTCCTAGATTCTCCACTTCTGATCCAGCTCCCTGCTAATGTGCCTGAGAAAGCGGTGGAAGATGGCCCAAGTCCTTGGCCCCAGCCACCCACATGGGAGAACCGGAAGAAAAAATAGATGTTGACTCCATTTCCTAACGTATTCGTCTGAAGATAGCAAGTACTGTCCAACTACTCTGGATGAGTTTTCAACTTCTCCATGTTTTTAATTCTCAATGTATCTACTAGTTGAAGTTACAGAATGCAAGGGAGATATTAGTTTTTTATGCTTTTCATTTCCCTATATATTTTTAACTGACAATAAAAGTTTCTTTTTTAAGGTATTTTATAAGTTCTTCCTATTTTTTAAACTTATTTAATTGAAAGCCAGAGAGACAGAGATCTCCCACCCACTGATTCACCTCCCAAATATCCACAAGAGCCAGTGGTAGGCCAGGCTAAAATCAGAATCCAGGAACTTAATCCAGGTCTCCCACATGGGTGTCAACTACTTGAGCCATCACTTGTTGCCCCCTAAGGTGCATGTTAACAGGAAGCTGGAATTGGGAGCAGATCCAAGACATGAATCCAAGCACTCTGATATGGGATGTAGGTGCCCAAGCGGTGTTTTTAACCCCAATGCTAAAGTCCACCCCAGTAAGAGAGTTGTTTAAAAAAAACCTAAAGATCATGTAGCAATGATTCTTTCTTTGATTATTAAGACTTTAGCTTACAGTTTGATGATTCCATACCACCAAGCAAAGTGAGGACTGCTTATATTACTTTGTACATGTATAAGTTGATATTTAAAAGTTTCGTCACAAATTTAATTGGTTGCTAAGGATATAATTTCCAGCACATTCCTCCTTGAAGTGGTATAAAATATGCAAGTGAAACATTAACTGGTGCTGTAGAAGAGAGAAAAACTTTCTACTCTCTGAGAGTTTGGACATTGAATACATGAAATAAACTGACAGTAGACAGATTAACAGCAGAAAACCCATTTTAATTATATGCATATGCATGGAAGTCCCACAAAAATCTGATATTTGAGGAAGCACCAGACGATTGTAGTGTTTATGGCATCTGGGCTACAGAAAAGAATAGGGTCTTGGGGCCTTTGGAGGGGCTGAGTGGCAGCAAGTTATGGAATGGTGAGGGATGGAAGTATATGAATAAAGGCTGCTTTGTTGTGCACATGAGAGTCTCTCAGGTAGAGAAGCCCATCAAGAGAATGGAAGAGGAGGGAAGGCACTGTGGCACAGCAGGTTAACGCCCTGGCCTGAAGTGCCAGCATCCCATGTGGGTGCTGGTTCGTGACCCAGCTACTCCACTTCCGATCCAGCTCTCTAATATGGCTCCACATCAGCACAGCTCTGGTCGATGTGGCCAGTTGGGGAGACCTCTCTCTCTCTCTCTCTCTCTGCCTCTCCTTCTCTGTATAACTCTGACTTTCAAATAAATAAATAAATCTTTAAAAGCAAGAGAGAGAGAGAGAAAATAGGCATGACAAAACCTATCTGGTCTGACAGCAATGTCTCCTTCCCTTTGATCTTATCTTCCCTGGTTGATGAGATTCCTGGGAAGGGGGTACAGGGCAGTTGAGGACATTTCAGGAGGATCTACTTTTGGACAGATAAGAGACCTTAAAAGTAAGTCCTTCCCCGAGCTTTGTAGGAAAAAGAAGAACAAGAGACAAAAGAACAGGAGAAAGTCAGAGAGAGACTTTGGAGCTCCAGCTCTCAGCATGCCAAAGCACTATACTTAAGGGCATCATTTTCTGAGCTCAAATTGGATCTAATTAAAGGGGGATATAATTAAAGGAGGCCACACAGCAGACTCATAGAATGACAAATGCCCTAACCAGCACTCTGGCCTCAGAATCAGCCCTTAAGGCAATTGGTTCTGACTAAAAAGCCCATGAGAGCACTTCAGGCATGGAAAGCCAAGACACTGTGGCAAAAAAAATGACCTACATGAAAGATCTCTGTGAGTGAGATCCCAGTGGAAAGAAGGGCCATCCAAGGAGGAGGTACTTTTCTCTGAAGGGAGGAGAGAACTTCCACTTTGATTATGGCCTTGTCTAAATACTGACAGAGTTTGTGGACTCAAAAGGCTTCCATAGCCTTAGCAGCTCATGACAAGAGCCTCGAGTGATCACTGATATCAAAAATATGAGTGTTGGCCGGTGCCCGAAAGAAAAAAACAACTTCATTACTGGGAAGCACACGCCTGGGTAGCCAAAGAAAGGAGCCAAGTAGCCAAAGAAAGAAGGAAGAGAAGGCTGGCACCGCAGCTCACTAGGCTAATCTTCCACCTTGCAGCGCTGGCACACCGGGTTCTAGTCCCGGTCAGGGCACCGGATTCTGTCCCGGTTGCCCCTCTTCCAGGCCAGTTCTCTGCTGTGGCCAGGGAGTGCAGTGGAGGATGGCCCAAGTGCTTGGGCCCTGCACCCCATGGGAGACCAGGAAAAACACCTGGCTCCTGCCTTCGGATCAGCGCAGCCATTGGAGGGTGAACCAACGGCAAGAGGAAGACCTTTCTCTCTGTCCCTCTCTCACTGTCCACTCTGCCTGTCAAAAAAAAAATGAGTGTTAATTGTTAAATCAACAAGAGTCACCGTACACTTGCTCTCCATGTAAGACCTCTGTCTTTAATGAGTTGTACTACGAGAATTAATGATAAAACTTGTCTTCAAACAGTACTTTATACTTTGTGTGTCTGTGTGGATGCAAACTGTTGAAATTTTTACTTAGTATAGAGTTGATCTTCTGTATATAAAGATAATTAAAAGTGAATCTTGCCGGCGCCGCAGCTCACTAGGCTAATCCTCCACCTTGTGGCGCCAGCACACCGGGTTCTAGTCCCAGTCGGGGTGCCGGATTCTGTCCCAGTTGCCCCTCTTCCAGGCCAGCTCTCTGCTGTGGCCAGGGAGTGCAGTAGAGGATGGCCCAAGTGCTTGGTCCCTGCACCCCATGGGAGACCAGGGAAGAGCACCTGGCTCTTGCCATCGGATCAGCACCGTGCACCAGCTGCAGCGCTCTAGCTGTGGCGTCCATTGGAGGGTGAACCAACGGCAAAAGGAAGACCTTTCTCTCTCTCTCTCACTGTTGACTCTGCCTGTCAAAAAAAAAAAATTTTTTTTTAAAAAGTGAATCTTAATGAAGAATGGATGAAAGAGGGAGTAGGAGGTGGGACAGGAGTGTGGGTGGGAGGGCAGGTACGGGGGGAAGGACCAGTATATTTCAAAAGCTATTCCTATGAAATTTATATTTATTAAATAAAAGCTTTCTAAAAAAAGAAGAAGGAGACTGCCTACACCAGTATTTCAGTCCTCTCCCAACACTCACTCACTCCACTCTCTTTCTGTACTTTCTTATGAAAAAGAAGGAATTTTTTTATATAATTCTGAAGTCAAATGCATTTTTAAAGCAAAATTTGGAAAAGATAATCCCCTTCATTCTTAGGAGGAGTTGTATGGGAATCCAGGATCTGTAACTTGAGTTTCCTAGGACTACCTGGAACCACACATTCCTTAATCTTTGGTGTATCTGCTGAGTGAGGGGTGCCGTAGTTTGAGGGTCCCAGCTATTAACATGCACTGACACTGATCCAGACTCCAAGCTCCTTCCCCCTGTCTCTCCCTGTTCCTCTCTGGCTTTGATTTTTACAGAACTAGCTGCAGATTGTGGAGCTGCCATGAGCTTTCTGGCTGTGTTTTCAGGCTATGTAAGACTCCTGAGGCGCTGCCTAGGAGTGATGAGAGCTGAGCCAGCTTCTTGTGCATGAAGGGGAAGAATCATCCAAGGCACACCCCACTGCACCTTTTCCCAGGTATTGACTTGTGCTGACAAGGAAAGGGAAATTTCTTAGGTGTAAACTTCCACACCCCAATTTCAAACAGCACAAGCTTGCTTAATCTTGAAGCCTGAAAGGAATGCTTTGCAGATAAATAATAAGTTCTCATTTAATTCCAAAAATTCTTTCTTGCATTCCAAACATGGTTGGCCTGAGTTTGCATCTAAGGAGCAGTTTGCAGAAGGATAAATAAATGTTTAACAACCTGTAACTTTTTCCATTGAATGCTCCAAACATGTTGCTTTTTTAAACTTCGAATTATCAGATATTTTCATAAGACTCAGGATCCTGTCTTACCACTGAAAAGAATTAGCCTCAAAAAGTAGCAAAATTAGAACAAAATTTGAAAGATTTATCTTTGGACTCTTGGGTGAGTCAGGCACAAAGTTTGAAATCAGTGATTTCTTCGTCCCTCATACTTGTTTGCTATTTCAAGTAGACCACACTGAAGGGATTTCAAAAAAGGTGATACAATCCTGGAAAGCCAAAATATTTCGAATGGTGGAGCATGAAGGTAGCTAGTGGTTACGATCATCAGTGGTCTTTGAAGGTAACAAAAGAGTCACTGCAAATTATTGAAATCTTAGTATATACCAAGTAGATCTTCTGTATATAAATATAATTGAAAATGAATCTTGGCCGGCGCCGTGGCTCAACAGGCTAATCCTCCACCTTGCGGCGCCAGCACACCGGGTTCTAGTCCCGGTCGGGGCGCCGGATTCTGTCCCGGTTGCCCCTCTTCCAGGCCAGCCCTCTGCTGTGGCCCAGGAGTGCAGTGGAGGATGGCCCAGGTGCTTGGGCCCTGCACCCCATGGGGAGACCAGGAAAAGCACCTGGCTCCTGGCTCCTGCCATCGGACAAGCGCGGTGCGCCGGCCGCAGCGCGCCGACCGCGGCGGCCATTGGAGGGTGAACCAATGGCAAAAGGAAGACCTTTCTCTCTGTCTCTCTCTCTCACTGTCCACTCTGCCTGTCAAAAAAAAAAAAATGAATCTTGATGAAGAATGGGATGGGAGAGGGAGTGGGAGATGGGATGGTTGCAGGTGGGAGGGAGATTATGGGGGGAAAAGCTGATATAATCCAAAAGTTGTACTTTCAAAATTTATATTTATTAAATAAGTTTTTTTAAAAATAAATAAAACTAAAAAAAGAGTGCTGAAGGATTTTAAGAAGGGTGATTGCAAAATTAAAATTATTTTAATAATCACACTAATGCAGATCACATGACCTGGAGAGGATTGCATCAGCACTTTTTTTTTTTTAACTTTTATTTAATGAATATAAATTTCCAAAGTACAGCTTATGGATTACAATTGCTTTCCCACTCCCATAAATTCCCTCCAACCAGCAACCCCCCCCTTTCCTGCTCCCTCTCCCCTTCCATTCACATCAACATTCATTTTCAATTCTCTTTATATACAAAAGATCAGTTTAGTATATAATAAGTAAAGATTTCAACAGTTTGCCCCTACATAGCAACACAAAGTGAAAAATACTGTTGGAGTACTAGTTATAGCATTAAATCACAATGTACACACATTAAGGACAGAGATCCTACATGATATTTTTTAAAAATTGATTAATTTTCTATGCAATTTCCAATTTAACACCAAGTTTTTTTTTTTCATTTTCAGTTATCTTTATATACAGAAGATCGATTCAGTATATACTAAGTAAAGATTTCATCAGTTTGCACCCACACAGAAACACAAGGTGTAAAATACTATTTCAGTACTAGTTTAGCATTACTTCACATTGGACAACACATTAAGGACAGATCCCACATGAGACATAAGTACACAGTGACTCCTGTTGTTGATTTAACAATTTGACACTCTTGTTTTTGGGGTCAGTAATCTCCCTAGGCTCTAGCCATGAGTTGCCAAGGCTATGGAAGCCTTTAGGGTTCGCCGACTTCAATCTTATTCCGACAGGGTCATAGTCAAAGTGGAAGTTCTCTCCTCCCTTTAGAGAAAGGTACCTCCTTCTTTGATGGCCCCATTCTGTCCACTGGGATCTCACTCACAGAGATCTTTCATTTAGGTCTTCTTTTTTTTTTTTTTTTTTTCAGAGTGTCTTGGCTTTCCATGCCTAAAATATCCTCATGGGCTCTTGAGGCAGATTCGAATGCCTTCAGGGCTGATTCTGAGGCCAGAGTGCTATTTAGGACATCTGCCATTCTATGAGTCTGCTGTGTATCCCGCTTCCCATGTTGGATCATTCTCCCCCTTTTTCATTCTATCAGTTAGTATTAGCAGACACTAGTCTTGTTTGTGTGATCCCTTTGACTCTTAGACCTATCAGTGTGATCATTTGTGAACTGAAGATGATCACTTGGACTAGTGAGATGGCCTTGGTACATGCCACCTTGATGGGATTGTATTGGAATTCCCTGGCATGTTTCTAACTCCATCATTTGGGGCAAGTCCGATTGAGCGTGTCCCCAATTGTACATCTCCTCCCTCTCTTTTTCCCACTCTTATATTTAACAGGGATCACTTTTCAGTTAAAATTTAAACACTTAAGAATAATTGTGTGTTAATTACAGAGTTCATCCACTAGTACTAGAACAAAACAGAGACAAAATACTAAAATGAATAAAGTATTACATTGTACAACAACAGTCAGCACAAGAGCTGATCAAGTCACTGTTTCTCGTAGTGTCCATTTCACTTCAACAGGTTTCCCCTTTGGTGCTCAGTTAGTTGTCGCCAATCAGGGAAAACAAATGATATTTGTCTCTTTGGGACTGGCTTAATTCACTCAGCATGATGTTTTCCAGATTCCTCCATCTTGTTGCAAATGATCAGATTTCATTGTTTTTGACTGCTGTATAGTATTCTATAGAGTACATGTCCCATAATTTCTTTATCCAGTCTACTGTTGATGGGCATTTGGGTTGGTTCCAGGTCTTAGCTATTGTGAATTGAGCTGCAATAAACGTTAATGTGCAGACAGCTTCTTTGTTTGCCAATTTAATTTCCTTTGGGTAAATTCCAAGGAGTGGGATGGCTGGGTTGTATGGTAGGGTTATATGAAAGGTTTCTGAGGAATCTCCAGACTGACTTCCATAGTGGCTTCACCAGTTTGCATTCCCACCAACAGTGGGTTAGATCAGCACTTGTTAATTACAGAGTTTTGCATCAGTGAGCATGAACCACACTGTTTCCTTCTGGCACATTCTTGCCTCTTAAATTTCAGGCATAGAGCCCCAGCACAGTCTATGTCATCTATGAGAGACTGCTTATGAGGGATTCAAGTAATACATAGCAGCTTTCATTTCGTACTTTTGAGTGAGGAAAAAAGATTATTTCTATTTGTATATCTGGGAACTACTAGAGGAGTGTCTCTACTTAAATGACCTTCGTTGGAAAAAAATTTTTTTTGCAGCTCTTTCCTAATTTACCCTCTTGAGAAGTAAATCCTTAGTGTCTGTTATCTCATTGCTTCCTTCTCAGACATATTGTTTGCTTTTTTGGTTTTTTTGTTTTTTTGGTATTTCTTGGGGTTTTTTTTTGTTTTCGTTTTTGTCAGGCAGAGTGGACAGTGAGAGACAGACAGAGAGAAAGGTCTTCCTTTGCAGTTGGTTCACCAACCAATGGCCGCCCGCTGCGGCCAGCGCACCATGCTGATCCGAAGCCAGAAGCCAGGTGCTTCCTCCTGGTCTTCCATGGGGTGCAGGGCCCAAGCACTTGGGCCATCCTCAACTGCATTCCCAGGCCACAGCAGAGAGCTGGACTGGAAGAGGAGCAACCGGGACAGAATCCGGCACCCCGACCGGGACTAGAACACGGTGTGCCAGAGCCGCAGGCAGAGGATTAGCCTATTGAGCCGCGGTGCTGGCCATGTATTGTTTGTTATTTATTATTATTCCCTGGAAACTCTGGGAAGAGAGATTTGAATCGTATTTGCTCTGATTGAAACTTGCCACCAGTAGGGTTAGAAGCTGCTATTCAGAAACCCAGGTTCCTACTCATTGAAACTGACATTGGCCGGCGCCATGGCTCAATAGGCTAATCCTCCACCTGCGGTGCCAGCACCCTGGGGTTCTAGTCCAGGTCGGGGCACCGGATTCTGTCCCGGTTGCTCCTCTTCCAGTCCAGCGGCCCGGGAGTGCAGTGGAGGGTGGCCCAAGTGCTTGGGCCCTGCACCTGCATGGGAGACCAGGAGAAGCACCTGGCTCCTGGCTTCAGATCGGTGCGGTGCGCCAGCTGCAGCGGCCATTGAGGGGTGAACCAATGGTAAAGGAAGACCTTTCTCTCTGTCTTTCTCTCCCACTGTCCACTCTGCCTGTCAAAAAATTTTAAAAAATTAAAAAAAAAAAAAGAAACTGACATTCCATTGTCTGCCTGCTGCTTCCCTCCTTGAATGAGCAATAAACCTTGACACAAGTTGCAGATAAAGTTATCTGAGAGATTCTGCGTAACCAGAAGACTGTCCAAAGGCTTCCTAGACTTACAGTTAACCATGTCTCAGCAAATGCAGATTAACCCTGGGCCTCGCTGAGAACCACAAAGATAACACTTAGATTCCTTGGCTTGTAGGCTTCTGTTCTACAATAAATGCTCATTTCTGGAGATGGAAAAACACTCAACACACAATAAAACATATGGTAGACTACCTCAAATCATTTCTATTACTTACATTGCTCAGTAAAGTTCAGTAGAAAGGTAGAAAACAACCTAAAACTTTAGATAAATTATCCCCACCCCCAAGGCCCATTTTTTTCAGTGAGTCAAAGTATGAAAGGGCAATGATGAATATTCAGAGGGAAAAAACAAAAGAAAGAAAAAACCATGAAGGCTAAGGTAGCATCTGAGTGGAAAATGGCTGAGGTTTTCCAGAACTGAAAAAGTTATCTAATTTTCTATGAACTTTTAAAATTTATTTTTTCAGCTTTTGTTTTATTTCATTTCTCATAATGTCCTTGGTATTTTATTTATTTATTAATTTTTTAAAATTTTATTTAAGAAATACAAGCTTCATATATTTCATATATACAAATTTAGGAACATAGTGACTTTTCCCACCCTACCCTCCCTCTCACCCTCACTCCCACCCTTCTTCCTCCCTCTCCTAGTTCCTTTCTTATTTTTTACAAAGATCTATTTTTTATCTTCATATTATATGTTGAACTCTTTACTTAGTGTAGGGTTAATCTTAGTATAAATTTATCATATGGTATTCCTAAGAGGCTTACTGTTTTTTCTAAATAAGGTAAATTCTTTATCTTATTGTTATTTTTAATACTAAAAGCATTGAAGACTATGAATTGGCATCTGAATATTTCAGTGACTTCATCCCCAAAATTTTCTGTATTATATTAGTCAGCTTTTGGTTACTATAACAAATACCTGAGAGAAACCACTTAAGAAGGAGAGAGGTTTATTTTGGGTCATGGTTGGAGGTTCATTGGCTGTCTGCTGAGGGCGGAAAATGACAGAGTGTGGATGAAAGAATCATCACAAGGCAAGCCAGGAAGCAGAGGGAGAATGGCTGGACCCAAACCAGGTTAATACCAGCCCTCTTCCAAGACATGCCCCCAGTGACTTAGGCTCTTCACCTGGCCCACCTGTAGATACCATCAATGAATCAAACTTCTACCATATTAACACCACCAATCCATGACTCTGGGATTTAACCATCTGCATGAGCTGGGCATCCAAATTATGTTCAAACCATGGCAACAAAATCAATTTTTCTTATTTTCTCCAAAGTCTCTTGTTAACCAATTGGCTTATATATTTTTCTCTTGGTTATATTGAAGAGTTTTAGATAATTTCTAAATGGTTGTTGTTATCTATTTAAATTCGTGCATCAGTAATAGTAAGAGAAATATTCTCAGTAATAATTTCATGTATGCAATTATTGCACAATGACAATGGAACATAATGGGGAATTTCTTCTGTCACTAACATTCATCTTTTCTTTATATCTAACCATTGTTTATATTTTGTAACCTCTGAAAAAAGGGAATTATATACATATATACAATTTCTACCTTTTTAAAGCTGCTATGTATGTATTGAGCATGTACTCTTGACAACTGTTGTGTTTGGTGCATTATACGTTTTCCCTAATACTTGATAGCATCCCTATCAATCCTAGTATATTTGACGGCAGATATCAGCCTTATTTTATAGATGAGTAAACCAAAGTTTTTATGTAGTAGATTGCTTGTGATGTCCAAAATCTTTCACTGTTTGTTTCTATTGGTTTATTCTGAATTTCCAGTATTTTTTCTTACATGTTTTATTCATACGTTAATCTGTCCCTAAAGATTCTCTGTCTTCTGTGCTAATTATACTTTTTCCCAATAAAAATTATTCTGTTTGTTGAGTCTTACTTTAAAACATTGACACTGAAATTATGACTCTAAGTGGCGGGGATAAGCAGGAGAGGAGGGAATCTCCTAAGTAGTCTTTGATCATCCGTGCCTGTGGTGTCGTTGGCTTTAAGACCTCTTGAAGATGCTTGTTTTTGAAGTCAGCGGGCATGGACTTCACAAGCTTTACTGTTGACTAAGTGGATTTTTCAAACGTAATCCTTGTTTCTACCAATGTGTAGGCATTTCATGTAGATAAAGTGAAATATAAAAGCACGCCTTTGATTACTCCACAGACCTCCATAAGCTGAGCATTGCATTATTTCTTCAGCAGTTTCCCACTCCCCTCCCCCCTTTGGCCTCTCCCTCCAGATTCACCCTCCCACCAGTTTGCAGTGAAATCTCCAGCCTTTCTACCGTTAATAAAACGTAGAAGTCTCCTTCTTTCTGATCCCAGAATCCTGAGACCCTAATGCAAGGGAAAGCAGTTCTACCTACTAAGGAATTCCTAGTGCCTGGCTTTTCTTTTTCCTGAAAGAATTTTAAAGAAGCAAGTTGAATCAGTGTTCACTGATGTGCTCAAATGAAGCAGGGAGATTCCCCAAGCCAAACAAAGTGTGCAGATGCTGGAAGTCCTGAGTCTTCCAGAGGTCATTTTAGGTGGATCAAGACGGGGCATCACAGTGTAAAACTACTGTGTGGCAAATTGAAATGAAGCTCCCTTCTCAATAAGCCGAATTCCTAGCATACTCCTCTCTCATTTTCAAAATTCCCCACATATTCTTGTCAATCTCATGCATATAGACATTTTCCACTGAACTAATGTGATTTACTTTCTCTTAATAATAATAATATCATTATTCAATCTTTAAGAATCTATTGCTCATTCCAATAGAGTGATTACATCAACATTTCTCTCTGACACGCTGTTCTGCAGTTACCTCTTTGCAATTTCAAATCTGCCACACAGGGCACAAGCACCAAGGTTTTTTTTTTTCTCCATTTTTGCATTTCCAGTGACTAGTGCACTCCTACAATATGTATGCTTTGCTGCATTCAATTTAGTAAATTTTCAAATTATTTTTTTTACAAAATTTTTACTTGTACCTGCCCTTTATTTCTATATAAAAATGTTAGAAAGGGATGCCTGCTTCCTCACTTCATTCTTAAGAGGGATTTTGGTTTCCACGGGTTATTGAGAGAGCTTAGTATATGAACACTATACCTGAAAGACATGGTTTGAGATAAGATGACGATGCTGATTCAAAATAAGAACTAATGCTCTCGTGCCAAGGATGGGGCAAGTGTTACTGTATTGAGATTGGACTTCACTAATGGAATTTTTCAGGGCAAGGGACAAGGAGAACCATGTGTAGGAGCCAGAGTGAGGTCCCCTAGGTGGCCATTTCCAATGGTCTCTGATAGAGGCTGCAGAATTTCAGCAGCAAAACCCTGGAGATAAGTGCTGAACCATAGGAAGGCACATGACAACCTAGATTAGAGAAATGTCTGCTCTGACCTCTGAGAGGCCCTATCGTCCTTGCAAAAGAGCTACGAAAATGCTTCACAGAAGATTTTGCTTTAAACATCTGCCATGTTTAAACTGACTGGTTGGTCAGGTTAATTAATGCTTTTCCTGTCCCTATTACACTCTGGCCAGTAGGCTCTGGGAGATTACATAGGGAGATAGAGAAGCAGCCAACCACATCCCTGTTTCCCAGTGGAGGTTTCCAGGGTAGAAAACGCTGATCCCAGGGGTAGGAGGAGTTATGCTACTAAGTCCCATGTTGAGATCTGTTTAATAACAATTCTCATTACTGACTTCAAGCTGCTTGTTACTTAAAATGACCATACTTCCTTAACCAAAAAGACTTGGGATCCACCAGAATTTCCATCTGCAAATAGGAAAGATTGTATCTTGCCATAAAACATAAATGGAGGGAGGGAGAAAATGAACTTGTTTCCTTCTTATATCATGAGTTGTACATGATCACTCTACAGGTTGGACTTGGCGTGATACACCCCATAACCAGTGAGGGATGACAGGCGAGTGTGAAGCCAAGACCTACAATGTTTATTTAGAGCACACAGAATGTCAGCTAGGCTTCTTATTGCAAAATGAGTACCTACTCTGGCTAATTTAAGCAGAAAAAGAATTTACTATAGGATATTGGGTAGCTCAGGGGATGGGAGAGATAAGCTTATGGCCAAGTTCCTAAAATCTGCTCCAGTGGGTGGGAGTTCTGGACTCCTGACTTCAGCCTGGCCCAGCTTTGGCTGTGGCAAGCACTTGGAGAATGAATCCAAGAGGGAAGAGTCTCTCAAAATTAATAAATAATAAAAATAATAATTCAGGGGCCAGCACCCTGGCTCACTTGGTTAATCCTCCGCCTGAAGCGTCAGCATCCCATATGGGCACTGAGTTTCAGTCCCAGTTGCTCCTCTTCCAGTCCAGCTCTCTGCTGTGGCCCGGGAGGGCAGTGGAGGATGGCCCAAGTGCTTGGGCCACTGCACCCGGATGGGAGACCAAGAAGAAGCACCTGGCTCCTGGCTTCAGATCAGCGCAGTGCCAGCCATGGCGACCATCTGAGGAGTGAACCAACGGAAGGAAGCCCTTTCTGTCTCTCTCTCTGTCTAGAACTCTACCTGCAAAAAAAAAAAATAAAAATAAAAAAATGCTAACAAAAATAATAATTCAAAATAAGAATTGTTTCTGAAATCTCACCACACAGATGTGCTTCCACTCTTGACCCCAGAAACAAGACACCACCACCTGCATCAGCCTGTTTGCCATGTAACTCTCTCCAGAGTTGCATATCCAGCTGGTGGAATCTCGTCCACATGCCAGCACCATTCTACTCAAGAAAGGTGGGGATAACAAAAGGGTATATTCAAAAGATATTTGGCAGCAACTAATAGCAGATATCCTTGGCTCCATGGATGTATGTAGTATATCCTTCACACTGGTTTCTCTTCCTGTTCATTGAAGTGTGGGATGTTTTTTGACCTTTTTCCAAAACCAAATGAGGAAGTCTGGGTTTCATAGCTCTTCTTAGCAATAGGAGCTATATGTCTATCAGAATTCACAGACTGTGAGTGGCATGACTGGTTGCCTAACACACTTTTTCTGCTACAGAGTAACCAATTTAATTATTTTTAATTTTTTTTTTGACAGGCAGAGTGGACAGTGAGAGAGAGACAGAGAGAAAGGTCTTCCTATGCCATTAGTTTACCCCCCAATGGCTGCTGCGGCTGGCGCGCTGCGCTGATCCGAAGCCAGGAGCCAGGTGCTTCTCCTGGTCTCCTATGCGGGTGCAGGGTCCAATCTCTTGGGCCATCCTCCACTGCCATTCCAGGCCACAGCAGAGAGCTGGCCTGGAAGAGGGGCAACCGGGACAGAATCTGGCGCCCCGACTGGGACTAGAACCCCGGGGTGCCGGCACCACAGGCGGAGGATTAGCCCAGTGAGCCGCAGCGCCAGCCTCAATAAGCAATTTTAAAGGTCAGCTTCAGCTGATCGGTGGCCATGCAACGTTCTCAGGGAGCTGAGCTCTCAGTTACTTCTGTAGTATGACAGTAGTTTCTCACACACCACTCATCTCCACAACACTTTCTAACATACAAAATAATTTGAATTATCTCATTTATTTTTATAACAACTTTATCATGAAATTTTATAAATGAGAACATAGAAGTTCAGAGAATGTGATGACTTGTGCAAAGTCACACAACCACAGTGAAGGAGATGAGATCTGACTACACCGGAAGGCCACTTAATGCTCTGCCATAGGGTCAAAAATCCCCTCTAAACTCCCTCTCTCCATTTGAACAACTGTCTGCCCATAGGATTCACATCACATTCAATCCTTCAACTATGTTGATTGGGATTTCCAGTGTAACCCTATGTCCATGGTTAGATTTTCATTATTGTTTAAGTAACCTCAACACTTCCATCTTTAATATTTCCAGTACAAAAAAATATTTGTATTACTAATATCAATTTTATCATCAATACGGAACACTGGGTTAATGTTTCTGAAGCTAAACCAGGCATAGTAGAAAAGATTGTCTAAATCAAATAGCAATGACTGCCACACGGGAGAGAGGGTGGTGATCTCTGAGACTTAAAACCTGTTATTTTCCTCTCACCCCGCTCATGCCTCTCTTCACCATCTTTATACCACCCAACTTAGTTTCCATCAGTGGGTGTGGGACTCAGGTTGTTTCTGATAAAAAAAAAAAAACTAGAGCCTCCTTTACATTGACATTTCAAGGGTTTCTTCCTATCTGTCCCATAGTAACTTTTAAAAGATTTAGCTGATTTTGACCAAATTCTCTACAGCTCCTAAAAGAATCAAGACACACATTAATTTTATTTGCATTTTAATCTATTCTGACATTGGCCAGAGGAAGAGGGAGGTGCTTCTACTACTGTTTATAAAAGTTTTTCACAGGCGCCGCTGCTCACTAGGCTAATCCTCTGCCTTGTGGCGCCGGCACCCCGGGTTCTAGTCCCGGTCTGGGTGCCAGATTCTGACCCGGTTGCCCCTCTTCCAGGCCAGTTCTCTGTTATGGCCTGGGAGTGCAGTGGAGGATGGCCCACCTGCTTGGGCCCTGCACCCCATGGGAGACCAGGAGAAGCACCTGGTTCCTGGCTTCGGATCAGCGCGGTGAACCAGTCGCAGCGTGCCAGCCGTGGCGGCCACTGGAGGGTGAACCAATGGCAAAGGAAGACCTTTCTCTCTGTCTCTCTCTCACTGTCCACTCTGCCTGTCAAAAAAAAAAATAAATAAATAAATAATTTTTCAATAAGTTCATCTTCTATAATTTTCAAACAAGTAAAATAAAAGTTGACAAATAAGTGTAGATTCTCTGGTCTTCAGTCCCAAATCTCCTTTTTGTTGTTTCAGAATTTCATCTAACCTTAAAAAAATAAAGTTAAGGAAGCTTTCCTTTATTCCATGACAAAACATAAGGTCAAGGGACCCCTAGAAAGAGACTTGAACAGCGCTAGGCTACTGCAGAAATGTTGCTTGAATATTAGCATTACTATACTACCAAACTCCTGAAAAATCAATATGGCTACTGAGTGACTAATGGATGGGTAGCATATACAGTATGGGTACGCTGGAAATAGGGATACACAGTTGCATCACACTTCTCTGAATTGTGCACAATTTAAAATTTCTGAATTGTTTACTTCCAGAAATTCCCATTTAATATTTTCAGACCATGGTTGACCATGAATAACTTGAAACCATGGAAAGTGAACCATGGATAAAGTAGAAATACTATACACTGCTACCACCATCACCACCCACACCACTACTACTGCTACTACTACTATACACACAAACACACACACACACACACATACATGAAAGCTTCAAAAAATGTGTGTAAAATGTGCATTATCTTAAAGTTCCGTGTGTGTATGTGTGTGTGTGTGTGTGCTATATAGTGTATGTGTAACTGAACCCCTAGAGAGACTTAAAGCTAGAGAGGCATTAGAAAGATGTTGATGCTATTTTGAATATTTGTTCAGAAGTTCTTAATTCTTGTGTTTTGTAGTTTGAATATTTTATCTCATAAAATATGAAAGAGTATCAAAACTTTCACCACTTTTTCTTATGTCACTAATAAAAATACTGCTAATAAAAAATAATTAATGGGTATCCCAGATATGTTTTCTAAATGGCAATTTTTTATATTATTCATCTTAAACTCAAATAATCCAAGTAAGTCACAAGCAGTCTAATTCACTCTTGCCCAACAAATACCTCCAAGCAGATTGCAATGTCTCTGTAGACATAGAGCTCCAAGGCGAGTTAACTTTTGGAAAATTATAATTTCTTCAGAAAGAGAACAAAGTATATGATCGTGTGAGTAACAATAAAAACTGGATGGAGGGGGTCAAACTTGCACAAAGAATGGCTGCTCTTGGGGCAGCATCTGACACATGGAGACGATGGATCCTCTGAGCCCATTACCCGACCTCAGAAATGCCAGACTGACTCCTTGGAATTTTTTGGACTTAAATTAGAGATGATGTTTTCTCTGAAGAAATTCTCATCAGTCAGTGAATTTTCCTCCAAGCCATGGTGTGTGGGAGGGATGAAGAGGAGGCGAAAGATGAGGAGTACATACTTCAAAGGTAAGTCATGCAAATCCCAGACACGTGGAAATCTGCCATCTCCACTTGCTTCTGAGGAACAGGAAGTTGCGTGTTGTGATAACAAGATAGATGAAAGGATCATCCATCTCTCATGGGAACTACACTGGTGAAAGCGCCCAGTTAGGAGCAGCTCTCTAGGATAAATCCAACATTGTCACTTTGGTATGAGTCTTTCTCCCATTCATTCATTCCTCTGCTCACCAAACATGTGCTGATGGGCTTTGAGGTGCCAGGATCCTGCCAATTGTTGAGGATAAAGCGAAGTATGACACAGCTCTTGCCCTAACTAAATCTAAGATCAAGTGTAGGAAACCCACAACTGATTTAGCAATTATAATTGACACCAGACAAAATATAAAGCACAAATTATTTCATGGGAATACACTATTCAGACTTGGAATAAAATGGAAGTATTCCTGAAATAAATGATCATTAAAAGTTGAAAATAGAAATTTAAAACTTGATGGGAAATATTTCAAGCAGAGAACAGAGCCAGAAGTTTAGGGAACAGAGAGTAATTTACTCTGCTTGAGTTATAAGATTGAGGGCAAAGTGGGTGGGCATGGTGGAAGGTGAGGCTAAAAGACAGGCAGAGTCGGGATCAGCGCTATGGTGTAGTGGGTGAAGCCATCACCTGCAGTGCTGGCATCCAACATGGGTGCCGGTTCAAGACCTGGCTATTCTACTTCCAATCCAGCTCTCTGCTAGGGCCTGGGAAAGCAGTAGAAGATGGCCCAAGTCCTTGGGCCCCTGCACCCATATAGGGGACCTGGAAGAAGCTCCTGGTTTTGGATCAGCACAGTTTCAGCCATGCAGCCATCTGGGAGTGAACCAGCGGATGGAAGACCTCTCTTTCTCTGCTTTGCTTCTCTCTCTGTAACTCTTTCAAATAAATAAAATCTTAAAAAAAAAAAAAAAAAGACATAGGCGGAAACCAGGTCATAAAGCCACAGCTGTAAGCTGGAAATTGTATATAACCACAAGAAATGTAAATCATTCAACCAATGTTTTAAATAAAACAGCATAGTCCAGAAGGAAGCAGTCCAAACTATGTCCATGATAGAGGAATCATCAAAGATCTCATCTCATTCTGACTTTCAGCTTTGTTATCTGTAGTGATGGACTTCTCTCTACTACACATTGCAAGGCTTTAGTCCCTGTTCTGCGAGGCAGGGAGATGGGACAAGAGAAAGAAAGTAGCCGGTGACAGTAGTTCCCTTCTTATAGAGCTTCATTAGATCCACTCTCTAAACTTTTTGTAAAGATACTTTGTTTTTTCACGTTAATGTGATATTAATACAACTGGAATGGATTCAGTGTGGTTCACAGGTACAGCTCTAAAAATATAATGAGATTCCCTTCCTCCTTACCATGCTTCCCTGCCCTCTCCTTTCTCTCCCCTCCCTCCCTCCCTTTCTTTTTCTTCCTTTCTTTCTTGTATTTAAGTTTTTGAGATAATGTATTTTTAATTAATATTACAGTTAGGGGGCTTAATGTTCCACTAAATAAATAAGAAGTAAAAGACTCTAGATCAGTGGTAATATAGGCAAGGACTATAAACAATGATCAAATAGAAAGATGATTATTTCACCCATATACAGTAATTTTAAATAATCTCAGACCATTAAAATTGAAGTAGCATAACATTCTTTTTATTATTTTAATAAATACAATTTATTTATATAGTGTGAACAAATTTCATATATATAGACTTAGGAGCATAGTGATATTTTCCACTCTACCCTCCCTGCTGCCCATGGTCCCATCCTCCCTACTCCTTCCTTTACCGTTCCTTCTTTTAATTTTTAAAATGACATTTTTAATTTATATATAATCATAGACTTAACACTCCACAAGTAAAGAATTCAACAATTAGAAGGAAAAAGCACTCTTCCTCAACAGTAGAGACAAGGGCTCTAAACAATAACCAATCTCAAAATGTCAATTTTACTCATATACATTACATTTTTTTTTGGAGGTAAAATAGCAAGGTTTGTTAGGGAAGGGACATCCGTAAGGACAGATGGGCACCTCTCCAGACAGAGCCTGAGAGACTTGGGGGGGGGGGAGTAGAGAGAGAGTACACCTGGCCAGACCAGGCGGGCGGCTCAGCAGACAGGCAGAAGTCTAACCTCCCAGTCCAGTCCATTAGAGGGTTTTTAAGGAGATGGGTCTTGCTTCCCCACCTGTTCCTCTTGGAACAAAGGGCTGTAAGAAACTTCTCCCAGAGTTTTGCAAATGTTAAGAAGCTTCTCCTGTGGAAGGTTTGAAACAAGGACTTTATGGATGCTAATGTTTGAGTTGCAGGTACTGGGCTGCACCTGGGAGATTGTGGAAGATTGTCAGGCAGAAGTTTTTGTGCGCTGTTACTATTGCTAGGCTTTGATTGTCTGAGGATTGAATCTGGGAAGGAGCTAAAGTTAACTATCTGTTTTAATTGAGTGATTGCAGTAGTCCTGATTAGATCTGGTTTTGGTTGAAGTATTCGAGCAGTGTGGATTAAGATCTCACCTTGATGGCTGTTTTGATTAGACTAGACACTTTGAACTTCTTTGTTGCGTATAAAGGTTTGCTAGATTATGGGGTCTGGTTCCTTATGTGCTGTTAATAGCACACAGCTCAGAGCTGACCTCGTACCGCACGGGTTTCTGTGTCAGGTCTGACTTGCTCTTCGTGTTGAATTGTGCGACAGCAAGGGCAGTGGAAGCGTGTGCCCTCCCTCCTTCTGGTGTCTGACCAGGGCCCGGTTGGCACCAGGACAGGGAGCTGGTTACCTCTCCCCGCTGCACTTCTGTCTTACTCGGGGCCCTCCCCTGTTTTCCCTAGGCATAGGTCTGGACAGGGAGCCATGCTATCGGGCCGCTCAGCCGTACCCTTCCAAGTAAACCGAGCGGTTAGTATAGTCCCAGCAGTTTTACATAAGTTGTTTCAGAAGAAGGGCTGACTGGCTTAGCCAAATTAACATTAAAATAGCCAGAGGCCATCAGGCCAAGTCTGACTAAGGGATAGTACTTTGAACCAGATCCCAAAAGGGAGAGATTTAGAGACGTTTTGAGGCGGTTATGCGGCAGATACCAGATTACTGGGTTCCAGGAACCCCAAGAGTGTTTGCAGGTTACACAGTAATACAAGTACATTGTTACGGCCGTGCCGGAGTGAAGAATACACCAAGAGACAGTCTCTTATGCAAAATGCAAGAAGAGTATTTTATTGACCAGCATGTTGGGGTCGCAGCGTCACAAATGTGAGCAAGCGACCCTGAGTACAAATCACATCAGCTTTTTATAGTCACAAAAGCTTTGAAGAATCTGTAGAACATATTTCACATGGGAACCCAGGGAACAGAGGAATCCTGTAAGCACAGGTGCAAGTACAGATAACATCAGCTATTGGCCAGATTTACAACAGGTGAGGGTCACTTTCACCATACATTTCCTCAGGTTAAATAAAACCCTAAGTTCATCAACCGGATGCCTATCAAGGTGAACAGGTTGGTCTGGGTCCTAGTTTCGGTGGGCCATTCGCCTAATTTTACAAGGCCACATTCCGGTATTATCTCTTCCTGCCCCAGCATCATTATGTCTGTTCAGTAAGAACAGGCCTCAACCCCTCCTTGAGTCAGGAATTTAGAAAGTAGGTCAAAAGTTAATCTGGCAAGGGTCAGAAGAGGGGGAGGGGGGGTCCTGCTTAGTTTTAATATTCCTTCAACATTACATTTTTTGTACTTTGTTAGTTACCACAGATAAGGGAAAACATAATATTTGTCTTTTGGGGACTAGCTTATTTCAGTAAGTAATGGTTTTCCAGTTGCATCCATCTTGTTGCAAAAGGTAGGGTTTCTTTTTTTTTTTTTTATAGCTGAGTAGTATTCTATAATGTGTATATACCGCATATCTTTATCCAGTCATATGGTTGCCATATCTTAGCTATTGTGAATTGAGCTGCAGTAATGCAAAACACGGGGGTCCAGGTAATTCTTTAATGTACTGATTTCATTGCATTTGGGTAAATTCTCAGGAGTGGGATGATTGGGTCATATGGTAGATCCAACAACTGGTATGACAAAAATATAAAACAAAGTCTGGCGAAAAATATATTTGCATCTTTTTTTATTTTTTATTTTTTTCTTCTTTTTTAAATTTTAGCTCCTATATGTAAGGAAGAACATGTAGTATTTGTCTTTTTGTCAAGAACTTAGTCATACAATCATTTCTGCTGTAAGGGATGCTGGGAGATGTAATTTCTTAGCTGGGCACGGTTGCTTTCCCTTCTATTAGTAAGGAAGGAGAAAAATATATTAAAGACAACTAGTAGTCTTTGCTGTACCACCATGTTAATTCTTTGGAAGATCAATGAAAAAATCATCCAAGTGTTTCAAGCTAAGAAGTGATAAGTACACACTGGTATTTTCGAAAGTATCTGTTAGATGTGGGATAGCGAGAAACTTGGAGGGGACGTGATTTGTTGCAAGGGGATCTGTTTGCAGGAAGTAAATAAGTCCAGGTAATAGATGATGGTGGCCAACGAGAGTGTGATTTGCTAAGACCAAATGAGGCCAGGAGAAAACCAGGAACATAAAGGAGTAAACGGAAGGGTCCTGTTGGCACAAAAGACAAATCCTGCCATCTCTGTGTTAGAGACAAACAGAGTGAGGCATGAAGTGCATTAGCATCCTGCCCACGGTCACATAGCCAAGGAGTGATGGAACCGACATTCAAGTCCAGGTCCCCTGGCTCCAGAACCTGTCGGCAGCCACTATACTATATTTTTCCCATGGAATCTCCATGGTGGTGGTAGTAGACCTGCTAATAGTGAACTTTTCCTTACATATGACTCTTTCTTTAGGATAATGTTAGATTTGGGAAAAGATTATTCTGACAGTTTACCCATTCCATAGATTTAAAATTTCTTGAAAACAACAATTAATATAGGAAATTAGCAACCCAAGACCAAAAGTGTTTTTTTATCTTTAATTTTATTTATTTGGAATAAATAATAAATAAATAAATATTTGGAAGAAATAAATAAATATTTATTTGGAATAAATAAATAAATAGACAGAAAGAAGGAGATAGAGAGAGGCAGAAACAGAGACAGAAATTTCCCAGCCACTGGTTCATTCCCCAGATACCTACACCAGTTGGGACAGGGCCATTCCAAAGCCAGGAGCCTGGAACTTAGGGTTTCACATACAGGTGACAGGGACTCAACTACTTGACCGTCACCTGCTGTGTCTGAGTGTGTATAAGCAAGAAGCTGGAATCAGGAGTAGAGTCAGGGCTTGAATCCAGGCAGCATGAACTAGAATGTAGCTATCTGAAGCAGCATTTTAACCACTGCACCAAATGCCCACCCCAGGCCAAGTGTGTTTTTTAAAGATTTATTTTATTTATTTGAAAGAGTTACAGAGAGAGGTAGAGACAGAGAGAGAGGTCTTGCATCTGCTGGTTCACTCCGCAGATGGTCGCAATGGCCGGAGCTGCGCCAATCCAAAGCCAGGAGCCAGGCATCTCCCACACGGGTGCAAGGGCCCAAGCACTTGGGCCACCTTCTACTGCTTTCCCAGGCCATAGCAGAGAGCTAGATAGGAAGAGGAGCAGCTGGGACTAGAACTGGCGCCATGAGGGATGCTGGCGCTTCAGGCCAGGGCTTTATCCTGCTGCGCCACAGCACCAGCCTCAGGCCAAGTGTTTTGAGGTATGTGCCACCCTTCATTCTAGAACCCAAGTTTCTTGCCTTAAGAATGGAGCCATCATAGAACACCAATCAGGCTGTGTCTCACAGAACACTTTAACTGCTGATTAGCAAATAAAATAAATGCACTGAATCACACAAGACAAGTTAGTAACATAGTTTCCATTTCTCTCCTTGGTCACTGCTTCATGGAGAGTTAAAAATTATTTTACTTCTCTTAAGTAGAAGAGTGGAGTCCCAATTCCCTTTGGAGTAGTGGTGAATAAGATTATACCTCCATTGCCTAACACAGCACCTGGCATATTATAACCTCCACAAAAATTAGTTGCTACCATCATAACCATCATGCTGCAGTTTTACAGTAGGGAAAGGCACATGGGATATTTTTAATTTCCCTCTTGATTTCCTGTATGACTCATTAGTTCACAAGCCTGTTTAATTTTCACATATTTATGAATTTCCACTAGTCCTTCTGTTTTTGGTTTCTAAATTCATACCATTGTGTTTGGGAAAAATATATTTCTTATGTCTTTCATGTTCTTTTTTTAAAAATATGTTTTAAAGATTTGTTTATTCATTTATTTCAAAGAGTAAGACGGGAGGCGGGGGAGGGAGAGAGAGAGGGAGAGAGGCAGAGTGAAAGACATCCTCCATCTGCTGGCTTACTCTCCTTCCTGGCTGCAACAGCCGGGGCTGGGCTAACCTAAAGCCCAGGGTCTCCCACATGGGCGGCAGGAACTGAAGAACTGGAGCCATCATTGCTGCTTCCCAGGTCCATTAGCAGGGAGCTGGGTCAGAAGGAGGTAGCCAGGACCTGAACCAGCACTCCAGTATGGGAGGCGGACATCCCAGCACTGGTTCCTCCATCTTCTTAATTTTATTAAAGACTATTTTGCAGTCTAGTGTATTCCCTATCCTAGAGAATATTGTGTGTACTTGAGAAAAATATGTGCTCTGCTGCTGTTAGGTGGAACATGTAGTATATGTAGTGGGGTCCATTTAAGTCTACTTTTACTTTTTTTTTTTTTGACAGGCAGAGTGGACAGTGAGAGAGACAGACAGAGAGAAAGGTCTTCCTTTGCCATTGGTTTACCCTCCAATAGCCACCGTGGTTGGCGCGCTGCACTGATTCGATGGCAGGAGCCAGGTGCTTCTCCTGGTCTCCCATGGGGTGCAGGGCCCAAGCACTTGGACCATCCTCCACTGCACTCCCAGGCCACAGCAGAGAGCTGGCCTGGAAGAGGGGCAACCGGGACAGAATCTGGCACCCTGACTGGGACTAGAATCCAGTGTGCTGGTGCTGCAAGGCGGAGGATTAACCTATTGAGCCGCGGCGCCGACCTACTTTAAGTCTAATGTTTCCTTATTGGCTGCTGGAAGTGAGGTACTTAAGCCTCCCCCCAGTATTCCTGTGTGTCACTCCTATTATAGATTATAGATTTATAGATTAAGGTACTCCAATGTTTGATACACATATGATTGTTATATCCTCTTGATATATTAACCCCTTTAATGTTACATGTTGATGATATATATTTTTGTCTCTGTACAGTTTTGCACTTAAAGTTTATTTTTGTCTTATATAAATATATTTATCTGCTGTCTTTTGATGTAAATGTACATAAAATACCTCTTTCTATACACTTACTTTCAGCCTTTATATGTATTGTTATAGCCGAGGTCAGTCTTTTGTAAGCAACATACAATTGGGTCTTGTTTTATTAATACATTTAGTCATGCTGGATGTTGATCAGACAATTTAATCTGCCTACACTCAGGTAATTATTAACATGAGAGGACTTACTATTGCCATTTTATTTTTGTTTTCTGATTTTTGTACTTTCTTCCTCTCTTGATGTCATTCTTATTAATTGGTGATTTTCTATAATGGTTTGCTTTGATTTCTTCTTTGTCTTTTGTATATCTACTATACAGATGTTTGCTTTTAATATCCAAGAAGCTTACATATTATATAGCCATACCAGTTGATTTTAAGATAATAATTTCAGAGGCCGACACTGTGGCATAGCAGGTAAAGCCGCTACCTGCAATGCCAGCATCCCGTATGGGCACCAGTTCCAGTCACAGCTGCTTTACTTCTGATCCAGCTCTCTGCTATGGCCTGGGAAAGCAGTAGAAGATGGCCCAAGTCCTTGGGCCCCTGCACTCGCCTGGGAGACCCAAAGGAGGCTCCTCTTCAGGTTGGCACAGCTCCAATTATTGCAACCATTTGGGGAATGAACCAGTGAATGAAAGACTTCCTCTCTCTCTCTCTCTCTCTCTCTCTGCCTCTCTGTAACTCTGCTTTTCAAATAAATAAAATCTTGAAACAAAGATAATAATTTCAGTGCATAAAAAATAATCTATGCTTTTACTCCATGCACACATTTTATGTTTTTGATTCACAATTTACATCTTTTTATATTGTGCTATCATTACACAATTGTTTATCTATAGTTACTTTTTTAAAGAAGAGTTATTTATTTATTTATTTGAAAACAGAGTTACAGAGAGGAAGAGACAGAGAGAAAAAGGTCTTCCATTTGCTGGTTCACTCCCCTGATTGCCGAAATGGCCAGAGCTGTGCCTAGCTGAAGCCAGGAGCCAGGAGCTTCTTCTGGGTCTCCCACGCGGATGCAGGGGCCCAAGGACTTGGGTCATCTTCTACTGCTTTCCCAGGCCATAGCAGAGAGCTGGATTGGAAGAGGAGCAGTCAGGACTAGAACCAGTGCCCATATGGAATGCTGGCACTGCAGGCTGTGGCTTTACCTGCTGTGCCACAGTTTCAGCCCATCTACAGTTACTTTTAATAGTTTGGTCTTTTAAGTGTATAATACAGCTATATAAGTAATTGACACACCACTGCTACAGTATTAGAATACTCTAAGTTGGATGATATGCTTATTTTTACCAGTGACTTTTACACTTCATGTTTTTATGTTACTAATTAATGTCCTTTAGTTTCAGTTCAAAGAACTCCTCCTAACCTTCTTATAAGACTTACCATGTGATGATAAACTGTTTCAGCTTTTATTTGCTTGGGAAATATCTCACTTTCATTTCTAAAGTCAGATTTTTGGATTAAGTATTCTTGGTTGGCAACTTTTTTCTTTAGCATTTTGAAAATATCATCCCACTCTTTCCTGGGCGGCTATGTTGCTGCTGAGAAATCTGCTTTAACCTCGGGGGGGTTTCCTTAGATGTGAGAAACCTCTGTACTCTTGATACTTGCAAGATTCTCTCTTTGTCTTTGATTTTTGACAATTTTATTATACAGTCATGGGATGCTTAATGATGGGGAAATGTTCTGAGAAATGTGTCATTAGGTGATTTTGTCATTGTGCAAACATCATAGAGTGTGCTCACGCAAACCTGGATGGTATAGACAATGCATACCTAAAACAACATGCTACAGCCTGTTGTACCCAGGCTACAGACTTGTACAACATGTTACTGTGCTGACCATGTAGTTAGTTGCAGCGCAATGGTATTTCTGTATCTAAACACAGAAGAGATAACAATGAAAACACAGCATAAATGATTTTAAAATGGTACACCTGTATAGGGCACTTGTGATAAACGGAACTTTCAGGACTAGGATTTGCTCTGGATAAATCATTGTGTGAATGGAGAATGAATGGGAGATCCCAACCCATTACATATACCACTGTAGATTTTATAAACATTGTACATTTAGGCTCCACTAAAGTTATAAAAAATATTTTTGACAGTAAATTTAAATTAGCTTACTGTGAATTTTATAGCCTATAAGCTTCAACTTTATGTAACTTGTAAAAAAGATTTTAAATATTGAATTATTTAATGTGAAACTCAGAGTTACAGAGAGAGAGGGAGAGAGAGAGAAAAATCTTAAATCTGTGGGTTCACTCCCCAGATGGCTGCAATATCCAGCACTGGGCCAGGCCACATCCAGGAGCCTGGAGCTTCATCTAAGTCTGCAACATGTGTGGCAGGGATCCAAACACTTAGCTAATTTTCCAGTTTTTCCCAGGCCATTAGCAGGGAGCTGCATTGCAAGTGGAGGAGCTAGGACACGAACTGGTGCCCAAATGAAATGTCAGCATCAAAGGCATCGGCTTTACCTGCTGCACCACAGTGCTGGTTCCTTAATTTTTTCTTTTAAACTCTTTTGTAGTAACACTTCACTTAAAACAAAAACACATTATATAGCTATACAAAAGTATTTTATTCCATAAGATTTTTTTTTCTATTTTTAATTATTTATTTTAAGAACTCAGATACAGACATACACATTAGCCTAGGACAATACAGGGTCAGGATCAACAATATCACTGTCTTCCACCTCCGCTGCTTGTCCAACGGCAGGATTTTCAGGGCCAGTAGCACCCCTGGAGCTGTTGTCTCCTGAGATCACAGTGCCTTCCTTGGGGATATCTCCTGAGGGACTTCTCTCAGCTTCTTCTTGGTGTCGCTCTCAAAAGTGTTTCGTCTGTGTGTGTGTGTGTGTGTGTGTGTGTGTGTGTTTAACACCACAGGCTTGTTTTCTAGCAGAAAATGCAGCGTGAACATCCTCTCTACTAATGAAAACCTGTCAGTGCTCAATAAATGCTTCACTGTGAACTTTCCTGGAAGTTCTTCCTGCAGTTTTCTTGTCTCTTGCCTCTTCTTCGCTATGCACACCTGTTCCAGTTCCACCAACTCCTCGCTGGGCAGTTCCTCAAAAACCACCTCCATGAAATCCCCATCCATGCCAGGTTCAAGTTGTTGTGCATCTCAACCGTAGTCTTGTCGGTTTGTACAGCTTCCTCATCCTTGACAAATCCTTTGAGGTCGTGTGTGGACCTCTGGCGTGTCTTCTAGAACCCAGTGTTCAGTCCTTAGTGACATCACCGCAAGTCCAAGCCAGGTCCTTGATGCAGTCGCAGCTGTTGTACTCTTTCAAAGATTTCGCCAGTACTTTCCTCGGTTGTAACAGCCCAGGTGAAGATCCTCCTCAGGTAGTAGTAGACCTTCAGAGCTCATACAACTCCTTGATCCTTTGGCTGAGTCAGAGACACAGTGTTTGCAGGGAGAAACTCCACTTTGATATAGGATGCATATCAACAATAAAACAAAACAGTATGCTATTAAATGTATGTTACTCTGCAAATGGCACTTCTCTTTTTGGCTGACATAGTAATTCAGGAAGGCGTCTTGAAAGAGGGGCTGGGTACTTCTTGTTGCTCCGATAGTGCCGTGGCAGTGAGTGCATGTTGATACGCTTGAAGACCTTGAATTCTCACTGTGCCAGATCTCAGGGTTTCACCTTGTAACCTGCAACATTGCCCTCGACAAGACTGTCCTTAAAAGCCTTGAACCCTGGCATTTACTTGGCCTTGTTATGGATAAAGGTGTTTCCAAGCATTTGTTTCTAGAGTAGGGAGGTTTTATCCTTATTGAAGATTTGCTCTGGCAAGTAATTTTCCTCCACAATCAGCTTATTAGAATTTCCAAAAATTCTTCCACCGCCTTCATATCAACACTCACAGAATTGCCACTCACTTTTACATTATATAATGAGTAATAATTCTTGAACTGTTTAGCTGCCCATAGCTAATAGTGAATGCAGCATTATAATCACGTCCAGCCTTTTCTTTCAACACCATAAACAAACTTTTTCTTTAAGCATAATTGCCTTGGTGCTAAGAAGGCTAACTTTTCATGTCCGGTCTTCAATCCAGTCCATTAGAAACTAATTGTCATAAGTTTTGCATTTTATAAGTCTCATTGCCTTAAATAAAAACATACCCATTAACATCTTTTATCATTTTGCTCTTGTTCTTCAAGATCACAATGATGGTAGAATGAGTCCTACTTGATGAGTGAGCCATAGCCATGACTGATTAGCTACTTTTGCAGTCCTTAGTCACTCTAAAATTTAGTTTCAAGTCAATCACTTGACATGGCCTCTTACTGAACACATTAGCAGTGGATTTTGTATGCTTATGGGCCATGATGAGCAACACACAAGAATATTAAATCAAGCACAAGAGAAAATGATGCAATCGACAGACACAGTAAACATGAGATGTATGACGCTGTGGTCAGCATTCTGTTTTACAATAAACTTTTTTATGAATAGGAGTTCACTCTAAAATAAGGGTAGAAGGATAGCAAGAACAGTTTATTAACTAGTAACATAATCACTTATTATCATTATCAAGTATTACTTTGCCTAATTATGTCCCCATAAATCCTACAGCACTTGCCACTTTTGAGGTGTAGCAATTAGACTGCCACATGTGACACCAGCATCCCATATGAGCACTACTTTGAATCCCACTTCCAGTCCAGCTCCCTGTTAATGCATCCACGAAAGCAGGGGAATATGACCCAATACTTGGGCCTCTGCCTCTCACCTGGGAGACCTAGATGGAGTTTCATTCTGTTGGCTTTGGCCTTCCCTAGACCTGGGCCTTGCTTCCATTTGGGGAGTCAATCAGTAGGTAGAATCAATCAATCAATCTCTCTCCCTCTCTCTCTCTCTCCCCCTTTCCTCCCTCCCATTAACTTTGTATTTCAAATAAATAAATCTGAAAAAAAGATCCTTCAGCAGAGGGGTGTTTTTTTTTTTTTTACACCAACAGTAGGGATTTTTATACAAGTGTCACCACAGACTTGAGTAATGTGACAGGCTATAACATCATGAAGGCTATAAATTCACTAGGTGATGAGACCACCATTGTATGTGTGATCTATCATTGGTCAAAATTCATTATGTGGTATGTGACTATGTCTTAGTGAAGTCTTCTTTGCATTGAACCTCATTGGAGATCTTTGAGATTTATGTACTCAAATGTTCATATCTTTCCTCATATTTGGGAAGTACTCAGTACTCATCCATTATTTCCTTAAATCAGATTTCTGCCCTTTTCTCTTTTTATGTTCACTTTCTGAGACTTCTATCATGTGATGGTTAGTTGTCTTGTTGGTATCCCATAAAGCTAATAGGTTTTCTTCATTCCTTTTCATTCTCTTTCCTTTTTTCTCCTCTGGCTGTATGATTCTCTCTTGCTCACAGATTTTTTTCTTCTATTTGATCAAGTCTGCTACTGTGCTTCCAGTTTCATTTTTCATTTCATACCATGTATTTTTCATCTCCACAATTTTCTTGACTCTGTTAATTATTTTTGCCCCTCTGTTGAACTTCTAGTTTTGTTATCTTATTGTTTTTCTGATTTTTGCTATTTATCTGTGTTCTCTTGTAGCTCCCAAGTTTCCTTAATACAATTATTTTGAATTCTTCATTGGGTAATTTGTAGGTCTCCATGTCTTTACTGCTGGTTACTGCTAGTTATTTGGTCTATTGTTGTTTCTCATTGATGTCTGCACATCTAACGGAGCAGTCACCTCTTCCAGACTTCCCAGACAGCTTTGAATGGTGAGACCTTCACTAGCGAGTGCATGTAAGGGCACTAGCTATCTGGGGCATGTTGATCCTGGCTCTTGTGAGGGTACAGTGGCATAGTCTTTCAGCAGATTTGCCAAGTGAAGAGTACAAGGCTCCTCAGTAGTCAAGGCTGTGGGTGTGTGCAGGAACACCAGGGCTTGCCAAGCTGTTTCTGGTTTCTTTCCCTCCCAAGGAAAAACCATGGCTGAAGAAAACCCTTTGTTTCAGGGTCCAGCTTGTGGGCACACTCGTAGTGCTTTTGGCGTTATAGTCCGATGCCTAATACCCATGAAACAGCCAAGTGTAAGGTCTTGAACACAGTCACAAATAGATGGGCCTTAGGTACAGGGTCTGAGGCAGCAATGGCACCAGTGCCTTGGGTGCAGATACTGCCTGTGCCACCCTGGTAACAGTGTGTAAAGTCTAAGAATTCACAAAGTGGCCATGAAGCCGAAGTCCAGTGGGCATATGCAAGGCTACCAGTGCTCTGGGGACAAGGATTCCAGCAGAATCACTGCAGTCATGGCTCCAATGTTTTTTTTTTTTTTTAAATAAAGCTTTTATTTAAAGAATATAAATTTCCAAAGTACAGCTTATGGATTACAATGGCTTCCCCCCCCATATCTTCCCTCCCACCCACAACCCTCCCCTTTCCCGCTCCCTCTCCCCTTCCATTCACATCAAGATTCATTTTCAATTCTCTTTATATACAGAAGATCAGTTTAGTATATAATAAGTAAAGATTTCAACAGTTTTCCCTCACATAGCAACACAAAGTGAAAAATACTGTCGGGGGACTAGTTATGGTATTAATTCACAATGTATAGCACATTAAGGACAGAGATCCTACATGATATATATTTTTTAAATTGATTAATTTTCTATGCAATTTCCAATTTAACACTAAGATTTTTTTTCATTTTTAATTATCTTTATATACAGATCAATTCAGTATATACTAAGTAAAGATTTTCATCAGAAACACAAAGTGTAAAATACTGTTTTAGTACTAGTTATAGCATTACTTCACATTGGACAACACATTAAGGACAGATCCCACATGAGACGTAAGTACACAGTGACTCCTGAAGTTGATTTAACAATTTGACACTCTTGTTTATGGCGTCAGTAATCTCCCTAGGCTTTAGTCATGAGTTGCCGAGGCTATGGAAGCCTTTAGGGTTTGCTGACTTCAATCTTATTCCGACAGGGTCATAGTCAAAGTGGAGGTTCTCTCCTCTCTTCAGAGAAAGGTACCTCCTTCTTTGATGGCCCCATTCTGTCCACTGGGATCTCACTCACAGAGATCTTTCATTTAGGTCTTCTTTTTTTTTTTCCCCCAGAGTGTCTTGGCTTTCCATGCCTAAAATGCTCTCATGGGCTCTTGAGCCAGATCCAAATGCCTTAAGGGCTGATTCTGAGGCCAGAGTGCTGTTTAGGGCATCTGCCATCCTATGAGTCTGCTGTGTATTTCGCTTCCCATGTTGGATCATTCTCCCCCTTTTTCATTCTATCAGTTAGTATTAGCAGACACTAGTCTTGTTTGTGTGATCCCTTTGACTCTTAGACCTATCAGTGTGATCAATTGTGAACTGAAGATGATCACTTGGACTAGTGAGATGGCCTTGGTACATGCCACCTTGATGGGATTGTATTGGAATTCCCTGGCATGTTTCTAACTCCATCATTTGGGGCAAGTCCGATTGAGCGTGTCCCCAATTGTACATCTCCTCCCTCTCTTTTTCCCACTCTTATATTTAACAGGGATCACTTTTCAGTTAAAATTTAAACACCTAAGAATAATTGTGTGTTAATTACAGAGTTCATCCACTAGTACTAGAACAAAACAGAGACAAAATACTAAAATGGATAAAGTATTACATTGTACAACAACAGTCAGCACAAGAGCTGATCAAATTACTGTTTCTCGTAGTGTCCATTTCACTTCAACAGGTTTCCCCTTTGGTGCTCAGTTAGTTGTCGCCTGATCAGGGAGAACATATGATATTTGTCTCTTTGGGACTGGTTTAATTCACTCAGCATGATGTTTTCCAGGGAACCTCACAGCAAAAGATCACAGGGAATTCAAAGCATACATTTGGATAAAGAAATTATGGGACATGTACTCTATAGAATACTATACAGCAGTGAAAAACAATGAAATCCGGTCATTTGCAACAAGATAGAGGAATCTGGAAATCTGGAAAACATGGCTCCAATGTTAAAGTGTGTTGGAGCCAGTACCAGTAGTGGCACCAGGATCCGGGGTGCAGGCTGTGCACTGCGGCAGATGCAACTATCAATCCAGAGACTGGAGCTTTTCCAAGACTGTGGGGGAGGCGTGGCGCTCCAGGCACAATAGTGGCTTCTAGTTTGTAGGAGGTGGGGCAGGAGGGAGGACCCTGTATCATGTCCTTCTGCAAGGAGTTCACCGTGGTTGTGACTGTTAGCTACCTCAGTGAACAACCGTTGTCCCCTGCAGAGTGGGCCTCTGGGGCAGCTGCAGCAGCACTGCTGTGTGGTTAATAGTGATATCCCTGCCCTGATTCCTTAGTCCTAGCCATCGCCAGACATCGCCCCAGCAGAGCGTTCTGTGTGCTTATTCTCTGGTTTTCCTCCAGCGTGCTTCTAGAGGTTCTTAGTTGGATTCTTGAGCCCTTCCAAGGCTGTTGTCCTTTGTGGATAGCCATCTAATTACTAGGGCTTATTTGGGGTGAGAGGGTTGGAAGCTGACATGTCCTAGCTTGCTACCTGCTCGATTTCATCCCCATATAATTTTTTTTGACAGGCAGAGTGGACAGTGAGAGAGAGAGAGACAGAGAGAAAGGTCTTCCTTTTGCTGTTGGTTCACCTTCCAATGGCCGCCGCGGCCGCAGTGCACCAAGCAGTGCCAGGAGCCAGGAGCCAGGTGCTTCTCCTGGTCTCCCATGGGGTGCAGGGCCCAAGCACCTGGGCCATCCTCCACTGCACTCCTGGGACACAGCAGACAGCTGGACTGGAAGAGGGGCAACCAGAACAGAATCCGGCGCCCCGACGAGGACTAGAACCCGGTGTGCCAGCGCCGCAGGCAGAGGATTAGCCTATTGAGCCGTGGCTCCGGCCATCCCCATATAATTTTCAAAAATGAAACAATAGGCTATTAGATCTACGACTTCACCCAGATAATAAAATTCTGTACTGTTTGATAATAATGTAAGATCTACAATTTATTAATCACATTTCCTGTAAATCCATAAAATTTCATCTTTCCCTACTCCTTTTTGAGGCTATTATGTTTTTGGTTTCTGTGAGAAGATCCTACAGAGAAGAGACTTAAAGATATTTAATACTAAAAAAAAAAAAAGAATTTTCCTTTCCCCACATCCTCACCACCGTTTGTTACTTTCTTTTTGATAATAGCCATTCTAACAGGGGGCGGTGGTATCTCCTTGTGGTTTAGGGATATACACTTCAAGTGTAATGAAGCTCTGATGTAAATTCGTATTTTTGAAGAACAATTACATTATCTCTTCTTTAATTCCTTTTTCTCTCTAGGCCTGTTTCGTTTTTCTTCTCTCTCACTTACAGTCTCCATTCCTGTCCTGAGGCTTTGATGGGCCATCTCATGCCACCCACCCCCCAAGAAAGAAACTTTTATTTAGGAAATGATGCTGCACACTGTGCTACCACTTATCTACTTCAGAATTTCTAAAAAAAATGTTTAAGATTTATGTTATTTGTTTGGAAGGCAGAGTGACAGAGAAAGAGGAAGAAACAAAGAATGAAAAGAATCTCATGAAGAGCATCGTGCCTTATTGTAATTTGAGAGCAGTGTCTGTCCTGAAAACCTTATGGGAAACAAATTAGTCTAGACCAGAACTTTTGGAATGTGGGTCTATACACAGCTGTGGCACGTCTAGACTCTGAGGCATTTCCCCAGATTCCAGAGATAGGTTTCGTTTCTCTCTAGAAAGACTCCTCGTAGAGGAGACAAAAGTTATGCTTTCAACTGACACTAAGCCAACAGGGAAGTCTGATGAGGTTTGTCTTTTTTTTGTTGTTCTGGTCTAAGACCAGACAACTCAAGCTCCCCCTCACAATGTCTTCTGTTTGTGAGCATGTGGCTGAGGTACAGACTCGGAATCAATGCTATGGCCTCCTTACATCCTGCACAAGGTGGCTTGTTTTGTGTACAAGGAAGTTGTGGTAGGTAATTATAATGGTGTAATTGTTTGAGGCTGTGTGTTTGTGTGTATGTATATGTGCAGATAATTATGGTTTATGAAGCTTGTTTACCCACTATTATCAGAGATGGGACCTGGATTTACAGAAGAAAATAGGAAGACATTATTAATCAGAATACACAATTTTTCAGATGTCGCATCACTCTGGTAAAGAAGAAATGTGGATCCTGCGTGAGAATTTTATTTGGAATTTTAGTATTCTATTTGTTCATCTGCTAAGTCTCTTCAAGGTAGATCATTTATTTATCACAAAAATATTTATTAGCCAATTTTACATGCTTAATACTGTGTTAAGTAAGAAAACTTCTGGTGCTCAAGAGAACGTTTGCATCAAGCCACTACAGTGCCAGATAGAACGCACTGCGCCATAACAGAATTATATAATGTATAACGGGAATTCAGAGAAGGCGATTTTTTCTTCTTAGAAAACTTACAGAAGAAAGTTTTTTTAGCTGATCCTTGAGTGATGATTACACAGTTACTTCATTCCATATTATATACAGTTCCAGAATAGCAATGGTAATAGAACCACTGTTAGTATAATTCATAAGAACAATCTTAAACATATTTTTAATGTACAAGACTATCCAATGGGGTACTAACCATAACTTCTTCTTTATGAGATGGAAAAAAGGGATGATTGACTACAGTGAGAAAAAAAATATGAAGACAATAACAATGATTGAAGCAAGGGAATGCGATATGATACAGAACTATTAATTAAGGAATGAGAACAGTTTCTTGAAGTTCAAACAGACGAGAAAATCCACTCTCCTGAGAGTCTCCAGAAGCCAGATCTGCTGTGATCACGATTTTAGCCAGGACTTATTTGAGATTTCTGGCCCTCGGAGCTTTATGAGAATTAAGCTCTGTTGATTTAAATCAAATTACAAGAAATCAAGCTCCTCATAAAACTTTTCCCAGAAATGCTAAGTGGCTAAGTGGCAACACATGGATACCCTAATTTACCAAGTGAACACGTGCTTCTTGGGAGAGAGAGGCACGAGATGGCCCTTGAAACTCTCAGGAAAGGCATGGGGAAACACAAGGGAGAGAGAAGCAAAATAAAACAGGCCTCCAGAGGAACAGGAATCAAAGAAGGAATCACAACTGTCCTTCAGGAATATGGATTTACACTTTATTACACTTGACGTGTGTATCTCCAGACCACAGTGAGATAAAACCTCTCCCCCTGTTCCCCTGTTAGAATGGCTACTATCAAAAAGACAGAAAGTAGCAAATGGTGGTGAGGATGTGGGAAGAGGGACTTCTATACACTATTGGTGGGAATGTAAATTAGTATAGCTACTGTAGAGAGCAGAACAGAGATTTTTTAAAAAACTATAGCTAGGGGGCCGGTGCTGTGGCATAGCGGGTAAAGGCGCCACCTGTAGTGCTGGCATCCCATATGGGCGCCGGTTCTATCCCGGCTGCTCCACTTTCAATCCAGCTGTCTGTTATGGCCTGGGAAAGCAGTAGAAGATGGCCCAAGTGCTTGGGCCCTTGCACCCACATGGGAGACCCAGAAGAAGCTCCTGAATCTTGGCTTCAGATCAGCACAGCTCCAGCAATTGTGGCCAACTGGGGAGTAAACCAGCGGATGGAGGATCGATCTCTCTCTCTCTCTCTCTCTCTCTGCCTCTCTCTCTCTCTCTCTCTGCCTCTCCTTCTCTGTGTAACTCTGATTTTCAAATAAATAAATAAACCTTTAAAAAAAAAACTATAGCTAGAACTGTCATATGATCCAGCAATCCCACTACTGGGTACGTATCTTTAAAAGATACCTGCTGCATCTCCACGAAGTTTATAGCAGCACTGTTCGCAATAGCCAAGTTTGACACTAACCAAGGCATCCATCATCAGGCGAACAGATAAATAGCCTATAGTATATATACACAATGGAATACTATTCAACCATAAAAAGAATGAAGTCCTGTCATACCTAGAAAAATGGATGAAACTGGGGGACAGTATATTAAGTGAAATAAGCCGGGCATAAAAAGACAAATACTGCCTGTTCTTTTTCAGATGCGGAAGATTAAAAACCTCAATTGAACACAGTATGGTAATTACTAGAGGGGGTGTGTGCAGGGATAGAGAATTTACAAAATTGGTACCAAATCAAAGTTAGAAGTGGTATAATCTATTGCTTCCAGGACCAGGAGTTTAAATCAAGCAGAAGAGAAAAATAATACAATGAAAAGGCTTGGTGAATATAAATGAAGGAGGCTGCATACTGTTTTACAGTAAGCTTTTTTTGAATAAGTAGGAGTAATAAGTAATGATATGGGATGGGATATATACAAACCAGTAATATTGTTGTTGTCCTGTATTATGAATTATGCATAACGGTATAGCTATACTTTCAGATGACCTGTAGTAACACTGTAGGTTTCTTACTCTAAGCATCACCACAAACATACAAGTAATGTGTTTTGTGATAATATTAAGACAAATATGGAATCACCAGGCAGTGGGGATTTTTCAGCTCCACTCTACTCATATGGGGCCACCATGCCACATGTAGTCCACATGTGAATGAGGCGTGATTGTGGACACATGACTGTACAAAGTCCCCATGTTTACTTTTGAAAGATGCGCATTCCTTTTCTGGCTGTGTCATGCTCCCTCTGTTGTCCTGTAACCTAAAACATAAGATGTAAAGTTAGCTACTATTAGCTCAGGTTGTATAGTAGAAGAATGCAAGAGTAGACGGAAAACATTGACTAATACACACATAAATACAATATCAAAATAAAGAAGATATACTGATCACTATTAGTATTCCTTCCTAAACTGATCACATAGTCATAGAATTTTCAACTTCCCTTTTCCACTGTCTACCCCCCTCATGGCCCTGGCCACCATTTTACGGAGCTGGCTTCCTCCAGTTTTCAGATCTTGATGTAAATGTCATCTTCCCAGGAGATCTGGACTCTTCCCATCTTAAAGGAGACCACATGATTTCTTTTTCCTCATACCACTCTTTTTGTCCTTTGAATTTCACTGTATTTGCTTCTTATTTCTTCATGGGTCTCAAAACAACATTTTTAATGAATGAGCAAATTTCTTTACACACTACATATATGAATCACAAATACTACTAGTTTTTTTTACTGACATATTTGATATCCATTTCTTTCTTTCCAGCTATCAACCAGATTTTTGTCTGGTTTCCAGGCTTCTAGTTTCTCCCCACTTCAATTCATACATATACCCTACTAAATACTTAACAAGATGAAACTATTTTATATTTGTATTTCCAGTTCCTAGCACAATAGGTACATAGAAACACATAATAAAAATTTAGTAAGTATCTGTAGTCGAATGAGTAAAATATCATTTGTTATATAAGAAATATATTGAGCAACCTACTGGTTCTAACTCTGGTCTCTTTAGCTTATGAATTCAAAACCCTCAGAAAGAAAATTCACACATGAAATTATATTCGATTTTAAAATATTTGCCTTTTCAAAAATTTTATGCATTTTTTTCACTAATAAAATGAGATTTGTTAATGAAATGAGAATTATCACCTAGAAGAAATATGTTCACATCAGTTTCAGAGCTTAAAATAATATGTACTTGATATAAGAGCACAGAAATAGTATTAAGGAAAAATACATAAATAATTTGCTAAGTTTTATCAATGATGTTTATTAATGAGATAGTATTTTGAAGTACCTCTGGGTAATGCCTGTGTGTTAAGGGTAGGATGAACAATATGAGACAAAAGCAGTAAGTGTAAGGCCCTGAGAATAACTGCAATTCAAGAACAGCTAATTTTCACTTCTCTCAAAGAAATAAAGTATCACTAAGTGCTTACTGCAATGCTCAGAAGCAGAACAAATTTATGTCGATTACCTGGCTATTGATTAAGATAGAGAATGAGATTTGTTTAAATGAAAGTGTTCTAGTTGCCTAAGGGAGTGTTCACAGAATTATAGACTGTTGTATCTTTGAACTTATTACAAAGGGAAGCTACAGACTGTCGTGCCCTCAAAATGACTAAGATTATACAGCCTTTGTTAATAGTTCATCCTAAATAAAATGGAATTATTGGGCTGGAATGACCTTTAGAGATCCCTTACTGCTAATATTTCTGCAGATCAGGTCTTCTGTCGATTATGTTTTCATTTTGTTGTTATGGTTCTTTAAGGTCAAGATTGCGTAAGTCAGAAGGCAAATAAAAGGTCTTTTATGTCCATCAGCATTAAAGAGAAGGTACATGAAAGTAAATGCATTTTCTCAGCCTTGACAGGACTCCAAGGGAATTTTAATGCTAGGAGTCTGCGTTTCAGTTTCTAACTTTCCTCTCTTGCTTCCCATAGGTCAGAGGAGACCAATAAAGGCAGCCAGTCCCAATAAGCAAAACGCTGATCAGGGGCCCTGTTTAACTATGCCTCAATGGACACTAGCTCCAGATTTCTTAAGGACTGTGGAATAATGGTCGGGCACTCTTGAGAGCTCAGACTCCTCTTCCTAAGGCAACTGCCCACTTGTTCCTAGACTGAATAGCACCCCAGTAGTCCCATAGTCCCCTATGAACTTACATTGATCACTTTAATTAGTATGGTGGCATTGGTACCTGCCAACTTAATGGGATTTGGAGTCTTATAGCAAGTTTTTAGCTTTACCCTTAGGGGTAAGCCCAAGGGAACATGTGCTGAACTGTACATCTCCTCCCTCTCTTACTCCCACTCTTATTTTTAACAGGGATCAATTTTCGATTGGATTTAAATACCTAAATGAAGTTAAAACACCTAAGTTAAGTAAAGAGTTCAACCAATGGTATTAAGTAGAAAAAGAAAATACTAAAAAGAATAAAATAGTAAGCTGTTCCTTGACAGTCAGGACAAGGGCTGATCAAGTCATTGCTTCTCATAGTGTCAATTTCACTTCTACAGGTTTTCTTTTAGGTGCTCAATTAGTTGTCACAGATCAGAGAGAGCATATGATATTTGTCCCTTTGGGACTGGCTTATTTCACTCAGCATGATGTTTTCCAGATTCCTCCATTTTATTGCAAGTGACTAGATTTCATTTTTTTACCACTGTGTAGTATTCCATAGAGTACATATCCCATAATTCCTTTATCCAGTCTTCTGTTGATTCCATATCTTAGTTATTGTGAATTGAGCTGCAATAAACATTGAGGTGCAGATAGCTCTTTCATTTGCAAATTTAATTTCCCTTGGGTAAGTTCTGAGGAGTGGGATGGCTGGGTTGTATGGTAGGGCTATATTCAGATTTCTGAGGAATCTCCAAACTGTCTTCCATAATGGCTTTAGCAGTTTGCATTCCCACCAACAATGGATTAGTGGAAAAAATCACATGGTGAGAGTGGGCATCCCTGTCTGGTACTGGATCTCAGTGGGAATGCTTCCAATTTTTCCCCATTCAATATGATGTTGGCCGTGGGTTTATCATAAATTGCGTTGAGGAATGTTCCTTTAACACTCAATTTGCTTAGAGTTTTCATCATGAAAGGGTGTTGTATTTTATCAAATGCTTTCTCTGCATAGTATGGAGATAATTATATGGTTTTTCTTCTGCAGTTTGTTAATGTGGTGTATCACATTGATTTGCAAATGTTGAACCATCCCTGCATACTAGGGATAAATCCCACTTGGTCTGGGTGGATGATCTTCCTGATGTGTTGTTGGATTCTATTGGCGAGAATTTTATTGAGGATTTTTGTGTCTATGTTCATCAGGGAAATTGGTCTGTAATTCTCTTTCAATGCTGCATCTTTTTCAGGTTTAGGAATTAAGGTGATGCTGGCTTCACAAAAAGAATTTGGGAGGGTTCCCTCTTTTTCGATTGTTTTGAATAGTTTGAGAAGGATTGGAGTTAGTTCTTTAAATATCTGGTAGAATTCAGCAATGAATCCATCCAGTCCTGGGCTTTTCTTTGTTGGGAAGGCCTTTATTACTGATTCAATTTCTGACTTGGTTATGGGTCTGTTTAGGTTTTCTATGTCTTCATGGTTCAATTTATATAGGTTTTATGAGTCCAGGAATCTATCCATTTCTGCTAGATTTCCCAGTTTGTTGGCATACAACTCTTGGTAGTAATTTCTGATGACTCTTTTTATTTCTGTGTGCCTGTTGTTACCTTCCCTTTTTCATCTCTCATTTTATTAATCTGGGTCTTCTCTCCCCGTGTTTTGGTTAGTTGGGCCAATGATGTATCAATTTTGTTTACTTTTTCAAAAGACCAGCTCTTTGTTTCGCTGATCTTTTGTAATGTTTTAGCCAAAAGCATTTTAAGTTTGGCTCTTGTAACATTTATTTTTTTAATCTCTTCTAATAAAAATGACTTAAAGCTTTCATTCAGCTGACAGAAAATAAGGTATTTATATGAACTGGATCAAAATGAAAAATGGCACCGGTAAAAACTTAGGTTCTTTCCCAAAATCATGATAAATCCTCCTTATGTACACACTTTACATGTCTGCCCCTTCAAGTTCTAATCCAAAATTCTTAGTTGGACTCTTAGTACCTCTACTATTTCATCCTCAAACTACATGTTAATCCTTAACTTCAACCATGACGATAAATAAATTTCTATCTTTAAAAATATAGTATACTCAAATAAAGGAAGAAGTGAATAAATATTATAGCCACAGTGGGAACTCCTTGATCCCAGAATATACCACGATTCCTACCTTTGGCCTTTGCACACTGTTGTGGGGTGGCTGGATCCCAGTTCTCATCTCTGATGCAAGAAGGAATTCATGCATGCGATGTAGATAAAGGTCAGCAGAGAAGCAAGATTTGTTTGTTTGCAAAAGTACATGCTCACGAAGGCATGTGGGTAAGCTCAAGAGAGAGTTGCACCAACAAGGTTCAGGGCCATCTCTTACAAGAACTGGAGGCATAGAGTGTGTTGTCTGAGGTGGGGTCAATTGAATATTCATAAAGGGTGGGGTTAGGTGACATTGAGTACTGCCAATTTCCTTGTCCTTTTGTGTAAAGTGTCACAGCATCCAGAGCATGATGGGAATAGGTGTGTCAGACATGGTAATTTATTATAATGAGCACACAGTAAGCTAAAGGTCATCACAGGGATGCAGCTGGCTGCTACACAGTGCAGCACCAGTTCTAAGCAGCAAAACCATGGAAGCTGTGGTTATTCACTGTGCCGAAAGGGGAGGAGTTTGGGTGGTGCAGGCGGGGTTGCAGTACATGTGTGACTACAGGGAAGGGTTGTATGGCAACCTCAGCTTCTCCTCCCTTTAGCCACCTCCTTACTTACAGCAGAACTTTCTCCTGTTGCGTTCTCCTTCCTTCCTCTGCTCCAACAAAGCTCTTCCATTATTCCGTTTCTCTCTCCCACAGTTGTGATATGCATTTGGCACTTATTTCTGCCTTGTGGAACTGATGATGACTTGCGTAAATTATTACTTATCAAAACTGTGTTCCTGTATTCTATAGGAATTATCTCTTATATTTACAATAACTCATTTAACTGAGAAGGACATAAAGATTTAAAGTAGTTTTTACAAGTTGCCTTTCAGATAAAATTTTAAAAATGTAAAAAATTAATCAACATCACAAAACTAGTGAATAACAGAGCCAGAATTTAACACTAGGCTCCCAATGCTATTATCTTTACACCACAGCATCCTACTTCATTTAGTTGTTCATTTTGCTCATTCATTGAATTAATGAAAGACTTTTATTTATTATTTATTTGAGAGAGAGAGTTACAGACAGTGAGAAGGAGAGACAAAGAAAAATCATCCATCCACTGATTCACTCCCCAAATGGCTGCAAGAGCCAGAGCTGGGCTGATCTGAAGCCAGGAGCCAGGAGCTTCTTCCAGGTTTCCCACATGGGTGCAGGGGCCCAAGCACTTGTGCCATCTTCTACTGCTTGCCCAGGCCACAGCAGAGAGCTGGATGGGAAGAGGAGCAGCTGAGACTAGAACTGGTGCCCATATGGGATGCTGGCACCGCAGGTGGAAGATTAACCTATTGTGCCGCTGCACTACAGCACCAGTCCATCTATCACCTTCTAAATTAGGCCAGAGACCAGAACTCACTGAGGCAAGTAAGCCTGTGGGACTATGTTACAACAGTAAAAAAAAGAGCATCAATGAGGGGCTGGTGCTGTGGCCAGCAGGTTAAAGCCCTGGCCTTTAAATCCAATGTACCAAACAAATAAAACACACACATAGGCTAGATTGTGGTTTACTGACTGCCTTAGGTGTAGAAAAATAAGAGGGATTGGAGTAGAGCCCTGAAGAGCACCACCATTAAAAGGGGTGGGCAGAGAAAGAGGAGGAGGATGAAGACCAAGAAAGGCAGAGATCTGGGAGGAAAAGAGAAGACCAGAAAAAAGTGAAGCTGGAGAATCCATAGCAGTGAAGCATTTCAGAGAGGAGAGTCGTCAGTGCCACCAAGGGTAGCACAGGGATCGCTGTGGCCAGGGTATGCCTCAAAGACCCAATCACAGTTGTGACATCTTGATACCGCAGATGTAATTACTGCTAAGGAGAGGGGAAAAGAGATCAGCCCAGTGTTAGGAATGAGGCCATTGGTCCTGGGGAATGGAAGAATAGTGCATGGTGGGGCCCTATTGGGATCCGTCACCTGAATCATGGAAGGGCACTCTGAGGGCCTCCCATGAATATCTCAAAAGCAAAGATGGACTTTGCCAGTTCAGCCACCCCGGTCACTCTCTTGTGGCTAAAACTGGAGACAGGTGGGAAACCAGAGAACTTGCCTCAACCTCCCCTCATCAGGGAAAGAGAAGGATAAATGAAAACTCCAATGCTCTGCCAGTCGTGAATTCTGAGATCTTTTATTTGTTTCCATGTAAATATCAATATTATTAGTAGCTATATTATTAATACCAATATTAATACTCTGAGAGCTAAGAAAGCACAAATACAAAATTATGGTTTAAAATAGGGGGACAGCCCAAAATTCTTAAAAATAATTTACAATTTGGATCAAGATTGGAATCCCTTAAGCACTCTCTAAATAGAATTTCACTAAGTAACAGTTGTTAACAGCTCTTGTAAGAGTCATCAATAAAATTGATAGAAGATGCTAGCTTGTCCATGGGCAAAAAATGTCTATGTAGTAAAACAGAAAGCTACATGCTTTGACTCAGGGCAACTAGTACAAAGTAACTTAATATAGCTTTCTTTGCATGAGTTTCTAAGCTGCCAGACATTTAGCATTCCTTTCCTTTAACAAGGAAGGAAAGCAGGATACAGAAATGGGAAATTATATGCCCAGGGTCACCTAGCTAGTTAGTGACCCAGTCAAAGTTACAGTTCCTATCGCCTGACGTTGTCTTGGTTTTCTTTCCACAAAACTCTGCCTTGTATAGAAAAGGGTTAATTATCCCTTTGGAAGCCACGATTTAAAGGGACTGAAACACAGAACAGGTGTACGTTGCTGGGTACACGGTGGCAGAGTAAGCCTAGCACATGGCAGAGATATTCCTGGGGCCGAGGAGGCAAACATGAGAAGAGCAGGCCAGGTGTGGTGGAAGGAGTGGGCTGCTGTGAGGAGAGGCCCTGAAACCAAAGATGATGAACAGCCCACTCGGCTATACCTGGGCCTCGCATGCACACTGCATGTCCATGAGAAAGGCGGAAATCCCAAACTTAAAAAGTAAACATACATTTTCTTAAATATTACTTGTAGTCATAAACATTTACTTTTAAAAATATCACTCATTAAGTAACTGCAGCTTTGCAAAACATAAAAAGTAAATTACACACACACACACACACTTGTATGCACATATCTGAGCAGTCAAGACAGATATCACAGAATATCTTTCTCAGAATAATTCCTGCAAAGCAGTTAATCCTCTGCCTGGCCCACAGTAGGCCCTCCGCAAATGTTTAGCTGTTATTACGACTATGATTGTGATTACAGTGTCCTGACAGCCACTCAGAGCTAAGTTACTCTCACCTTACACACAATTGCTTTTATTTTGCATTTTAATTTAGCTTCTTTCCATACAAATTAAAAGAGTGGTAGTTGGACATATAAGTGTATTTCCAAAAGTTCTTGGAAAATGGATTTAAAATGTTTATTTCAATGCAAAGAATCTTTGAAATCCATATATACTTTTCTCAAACTACAATGTTCCACAAACAGGCTCCCCTGTAAACGCTTAGTCAGGAGGACACTTTAGAAAATTACGCCAAAGAGATAAAAAAAAATCCAAATGTAATTGAGACCATTTAGTGTATGAAGATCCTAGTGACAATCAATGGATTACAGAACATAGAATTTCTTTGATGACAAAGAATATCCTAAAAGATTCTATATTCATGTCCTCTATGAAGCAACAGGGAAACATTTGCTACAACTAAAAATTACTTAAACTGTAAGTTTATCAAAGTTTTGGCACAGAGAAGTTATAAATTTTGTGGTAACTTGACATAAAAAAATCACATGTCTCCATAATGTCATTAAGCATGATACATCATATCAACTTAAAAGGACATTCAAAATAAACATAAGGGGCTCTATCACCTTGGAGCCTTGATACTGGCTGATGATAAGTCTAATTCCAATTACTAACGGGAGACATTACATGGCATTATGGTATTTCTAGACAGAGATCATTCCCATTTTTTTCATAAGACGCATGGCTTCTTCATGCCAATTGACATAACACTGCATTTGAGAACAGCATCACTTCATTTGGACCAGCACCGTGGTTCATATGAATGAAGCGTGGAGCTGAGGTGGTATCTCAGCACCAACAGGAAGACAAACATGAATAATTCTGCCTCTCTGTGGCAAAGGATTTTTCTTCTCTTGGCTGTTCAAATTCTTACTTGCTTTTACCCTGAGCAGTCCCAGTCATGGTGTAGTAAAGATGACCCTCACAATAAATTAACTCACTTCCCTGAATAGGAGCATCTCTCTCGATTCTCCCTGAACCACTGACTAGATTGTTCACAGCATCACAACTTCAGGATGGTTCTTTGAAGAGATATTTCCCTTAAGTTTGGATGATGGGAAAACACAGCAGCAAAGGAAAAGAGCCCACAGCACGCAGTATTTCAGGTCCTGATGTCCACAAGCTGGTTTTCCTTCGGAACTCTGAGTGAGAGCAGAATTGAGGCAAGATGCAAACTGTGACCAATCTGGTTGAAGAGGCCACAAGGGTTAGTCCACACCACCTTCTGCGGATCCACAAGCCCACTGCTTGTTCCTCTTCATGTTGACAATGCCACACGCTTGCCCAGTCTCCAGCAAATGATAGTCAAGTGCCTTTTTCAGTAATGTAAGTTGATTGGAACAACTGCCTGCTGATAGAACCACTGAGTCTTGAAAAAGCAGCACCTGTTTTCCCTTTCTCACGAAGGTGCCTAATAGGCCTGAGGCCAGGCAGGGAGATGAAGGCTAGGGACTCAGAAGGATAAGGTTAACTGACATGTAAAAGGAGTTTTAAATATCCCTGAGGTGGGGAGCAAGGGGAGCGGGCTGCAGTGCAGGATCCGTTTCCTGTCCTGTCCCGTGTCACTGAGCTGGGACAGCGCCTCACGTGTGAGGAGGAATCTGTGTGCTGTCCACCCCCAGCTTGGCATCCATGCTGGTGCCGGGTTTTAGGTGCGGCCATGAGCCCCTCAGGGAGCACAGTACCCTCCGGGATTTTGAAGGATGATGATCAGCTCCCCAGCGTTCACGCTGAGCTGCTTGCAAGAGGCGCTGTCAGTGGTCACATTCAGGTAGACTTTGTCTTTGTAACCCAATTCTAGCACCACGTTGGAGTTGGCAAACTTGTCCTTCTTCAGGATCGGGAAGGGCTCCTTACCCTTCCGATAGTGAAGACTAATGTTGACCTCCTGGGAGAAGTAGCCCTTCAGAGACAGGAGATAAAAGCCATCACACTGGATGACGACTGAGTTGTTTTGCACTTCCATGGTTCCGTCCCTTTTTTGGAGTGGGAGGATGAAACTGTCCTCTTCACACTCATAGGATGTTAAGACTAGAAATTAAAAAACAAAAACGTGAATCCTACATATAGAATACATCTACAATAAGGTGAAGAGAAAGTTACAGGGAGAGACTGTGGGAAGAGCGCTTTTTCCTTTAGGTAGAAATCTTCATCAGTGGAACGGAAGAAGAAAAGCTGATGCCCACAGCCCAAACAGCCTCAGAGGCGGCTGGAATTCCAGAGTTGTAACGCAGGGCTTCCCTGGCGTTCAGAGCCTGCAGGGGCTGACGTTCAGTCCTTCTTCTCTTACTCAGTGAGAAAGAGAAGGCAGTAGAGCAACAGGTTTGGTAACGTTGAGCAGGGCCAGTCCACATGCAAGCCAAAAGCCTGCATCTCTTCTATTTCCATACCAGCCTCACTATCATCCTGCTTGGCCACTCTGTTCTTGCCCTTGTCCCTTGGTTATGGGGAAGAATAGGTCCCCACTGCTGACCACAGTTCAGTAATTCTTGCTTGCATATGTTCGACTGAAAATGAAGACTATTTCTGGAGAGCAAGACATATTTCCGTTCAGGCTCAGTAGAACTCAGTATACAAATGAATATTCATTTAGAAACCACTGGTGATTGTTCTAGTATTAATCATGGACCCAAACAATGACCTCATGGTAGTCAAAATATCACCCTTTCTTCTATCTAGAGCTTTCCCCAGCTGTCGTGAAGATGTAATCTTGTCCAGAAAGAATTAGTAGATGACGTGATAGACAGACTGAATTTCCTTAACTGAAAAATGAGGATAATTTCTATAGAAAGTGTGCAAGGGGAAATTTAAATGTGGTACCTAAAGTAATTAGCACAAAGATAAAAATACATTTGGTAACGAATTACTCCCCTTTTCTTCTTGATACACCATCTTTGTCCCTATTGAAAACAATATACAGGCTCAGAAAACTCTGGGATTTAAAGATTCCCTAATGAAAAGGACAGATCTTGTGTTGTGGAGGACATCAAGAAACTAAAGAGAAGATTGTTTCAAAAATATGAATCAAACTTTTGATAATACTTACTTTGAAGTTGTGTCTTGATATTTTCAATTGGAGGATACTGAAGTGACACCTGAGAGAGGGGAGAAAAGGGGGGCATTTTAATGATCTAATTATAATTTATTTGTTTATTTTATTTGAAAGGCAGAGAGACAGAGATTGCCCATCATCTGGTTCACTCCCCAGATGCTCACAACAGCCATGGATGGGCCAGGCTGAATTCAGAAGTCAGGAATTCCACCTGGGTCTCCCACACGGGTGGCTGAGACCCAACAACTTGAGCTGTCACCGTCTGCTTCCCACGGTGTGCATGAGCAGGAAGCTGGAATTAGAAGCAAAGTGGGACGCAAACCCAGGCACTTTGATACAATATGCCAAAGCAGGATTTTAACCACTGCTAAATGCTCACCTCAAGGATATATTTGTCGAAAATAAAACACGAACAAATAGAATCAACACATCATATCTAGAAAAGCAGAAATCCAGTAGTCTATAGAGGAAAATATAGAGCTTTTTCTAACTAGATCCAGTTTTCTTACCTACCTCCCTTTCTTTTCTATACCATCTCTGAAGACAAATTAGGACCACTGTGCCCCAATTCCCAAGTTAGATGAAAGAACGCTTAACCAGTCATTTTGTGAAGAAGCTCATTCAGTGACAGAGGCCTTCACGAGGGAGCCTGCAACGAAGTAATCCATCATAGCTGTAGCCCCCAGGAAGCACCAGAGCTCCCTATATTTTTTAGTCTTCCACTGTATCACAAGAGGAAGAGTTTCCTATTTTCAGTGAACATAGGCAAAAAACAAAACAAAACAAAAACCCTGTTCTAATCCTTCAAAGTCAGTACATTTGAATGTAGTTCAAAAAAAAAAAAAAAAAAAAACTGGATCATTCCATGCCTTTCAACAGTTTGAAAACCCAAACTTGGACCAAGTCAGTATTTAGCAGCAAGAAAAGAAGTAAAATAATAGCGAAAACATAGTAAGTAACATGTTTATAATAATTCGGTGGTTAAAAAATAACAAGTTGAATGTGGAGAAACTACAAGATCTACCAAGCAAAAGTAGCAAAAGCAAGAATCCTACATAAAGTGTATTGCCATTTATGTTTTAAAAAACAGTAACATCTCTATGGGCATTGAATATGTCTGAAAGGAAACACTGGGAATGGATTGGAGAAAAGATGCCTATTGTGCCTACCAAGAACAACAGTGCTGTTTCCGAACACAAAAAGATGGTAATTCTTTGAAATGGAAATGCTAATTATCCAGCAGTATACACTGCATTCATGTACTGAACTATCATGTTCTGCCTCATAATCTGTACAATTATTATGTGTCATTAAAATTCTTCAAAGTTTCTCAAAATAAGTTTTTAAATTTGGAAATAGTTGTGAAAATACTGAGATATATATCAAAAGACTGGCCGGCGCCGTGGCTCAACAGGCTAATCTTCCGCCTTGCGGCGCCGGCACACCGGGTTCTAGTCCCGGTCGGGGAACCGGATTCTGTCCCGGTTGCCCCTCTTCCAGGCCAGCCCTCTGCTGTGGCCCGGGAGTGCAGTGGAGGATGGCCCAGGTGCTTGGGCCCTGCACCCCATGGGGAGACCAGGAAAAGCACCTGGCTCCTGGCTCCTGCCATCGGACGAGCGCGGTGCGCCGGCCGCAGCACGCCGTCTGCGGCGGCCATTGGAGGGTGAACCAACGGCAAAAGGAAGACCTTTCTCTCTGTCTCTCTCTCTCTCACTGTCCACTCTGCCTGTCAAAAATATATATATATATATATATATCAAAAGACTGAGACATTCTCCAGAAAGAGTTTCTCAAGAGACCCTATATGGTTGTCTGTATAATTCATCCAGTTTGGCAAAATCATTAGCTGGATTTGATTACATGCAACTGTCCTGGCAACAGCAAGAGCCCACAGAGGCCGGCACCATGGCTCAATAGGCTAATCCTTCACCTGCAGCGCCAGCACCCCAGGTTCTAGTCCCGGTCGGGGCACCAGATTCTGTCCTGGTTGCTCCTCTTCCAGGCCAGCTCTCTGCTGTGGCCTGAGAGGGCAGTGGAGAATGACCCAAGTCCTTGAGCCCTGCATGGGAGACCAGGAGAAGCACCTGGCTCCTGGCTTCGGATCAGTATGGTGTGCCAGCCGCAGCGCACCAGCCGCAGCGGCCATTGGAGGGTGAACCAACGGCAAAGGAAGACCTTTCTCTCTGTCTCTCTCTCACTGTCCACTCTGCCTGTCAAAAAACAAAAAAAAGAGGCCCACAGAGTAGGCTGCCGAGCAGATGCTGCAAAGAAGAATCACAATTAGACCCTTTTTGGCTTCTCCCAGCTCCTTGCACACTGAACTGAGAACAGAGAGGGACTCTGAAGTCAGATGCTGATCCAGCAGCCTGAGACATGTTCCCAAGAAGGTGACACTCGTTTCAAGGGCTCAGCATTGCAGAGTGTGAACCTCTAATTCTGACTCAGTAGGATGTGGTATGGGGCTGCTGACCTTATACTCATTTGGCATTTGCCCTAGAGTGGGGTATCTGTGGCAGGAGAGGGTGATACTCATCAAGAATGAAATCAGGAAGTGGGCTCTGCATTCACCATGTGGGCCTTGCCATTCCTCACTTGATACCAGGTCCCGATGTCAAGATCCCAGAGGAGAGTGGGGCTGGGATGTGAGTCAGTGGAAGACAGCTTGGTGTTGGAGACTCACCATGCCACCTCCACTGGGACAAAACCACACCTAGTTCCTCCTCGGGCTTCATGTCAAAGTAGATCTGAGAGATGGTCAAAGGATGACCTCACAAGCTCTCAGCATGTGTCTAAAGGGACCCCAGAACATGACGGTGTAAGTTTTCACATTTACCCACTACAGAAGTCTGAGTGTGTAGACTCTGATCCTGGTGAATCAAGTGTGTCCTCACTGGGACAACAGGATGGACCGCTGACTTCTGATCAGAGAATTTCAGAACGCTACCCAGAGAAAATACAAACAACAGGCAAAAACTAGTTCTTTGGCCAAGGAATCTTCCAGTCAAAAAGTTATCCTTAAAGTTCTATTTCTTAGAGACAAAGACACATGGTTTTGAAAACTTTGTTAAGAATAAAATCCTGGGGCCCATACCATGGCACAGTGGTGAAAGCTAGGCCTGTATCCCATATGCACATCTGTTCAAGTCCCAGCTGCTCCACTTCCCATCCAGCTCCCTGCTAATGGCCTGGGAAAGCAGTGGAGATGGCTCAGTAGTTGGATCCTTGCACCCACATGAAAGATCAGGAAGAGGCTCCTGGCTTTGGATCGGTTCAGCTCTGGCTATTGTGGCCATTTGGGGGTGAACTAGTTGATGGAAGATTCTCTCTCTCTGTCTCTCTCTCTCTCTGCCCTTCAAACAGATAAATAAATCTAAAATAAAAAAGAATGAAATCCTGCATTTTGCAACAAAATGGATGTAACTAGAGACCATTATGCTAGTGAAATAAGTCAGTCCCAAAAAGACAAATATTATATGATTTTTTTCTGGTATGTGATAATTAATAAGGAATATAAAAATGTATAAGAGTAAAACTTACATCTTATAATTTGATTATTGTTCATAGCCCTTTTCTGTATTCCTATGGAACAGTGGTCCTCCTACTTTTTACTTGTTGAACATTTTGGTTAACAGTGCACAAAGCCTGTGATTATATTGTAAATTAAAGGAAAAGGTGGGGGGGCTGAGGAATGGAGGGAGAAAGAGAAGTGTGGTTATCTTCTTAGAATTTTATTTATGAAATACATAAAATCTGTTCTCCTTATATTAATAAAAATATTTTATTATTGATTGAAATTCAGCGAGTTCAAGAGAAACCTCTTTAATTGTCAATCAAAACCTATTTCTTCAGTGCCCACCAGGCACACTTTCACTGCAGCCTCACTCAGCTTATTCCCCCACTATACAGCCTGTGTAATACCCTACTAGCATCCTCACTCTACTTCTTCTCAACCTTTTTAGTAAAGACAAAATAGGAAGGAAGGCCTTCCTCAGCTCTCCTCAAAGAACAGGGCTTGGGGCTTCATTTTCCTGATACTGAGAAATTGACAGATCCCTAAGGTGAATCTTAGCTGTACAGGCAAATATCCAAGTGATATAACACACCTTCAAAATATGTGGTTGCTCTAATACACCAGCTCTACGTCCTCAGGGGAATATTTCTTACATGTGGATTTCCTGTTCTGCATTAATTGAGGAAGTTTTCAAAGTGCATTCACAGGAGGATCTGCCAAAACATTTCTGAGAACTCCCTTTAGTAAGTTTCCACCATAAGATCCCTCCTCGTGCCAGCTTAGTCTTGATGCAACTGGAAGGCTGGGTTTAGTTCCCACTGCATGTCCATACCTCCTACCACCTCAAATGTGACAATCAACAGACATTGGCTGAACTAAGGTAGAATTAGTCCATGTCCAAAACTTTGGTAGTGACTGCATGATCACTTAATACCTGATACTGGCTCTAATCAATGCCATACATTACTGGAAGTTTTTAAAATAGTCCCATTCATTCTTGAGTACAAAGGGAGTAGCAGGATTACAAATCACTCATTGTTCATCTCATTTGCTACATAAAAAGGAGGGAATATTGCCTTGATAAGGAACCCAGCAAAATGGACAAAGCCTTGGGCAATATCAATTAGAACGGCTGGAATAAAAGACCTAAGACCACTTTCACTTCAGAGATGAGGCAAATCCCAATAGTCAAAAGAGAAATTCCACAGGGATTGAGTGATAAGAAAGATACACTTTTCAACACAATAACAACCCCTGTCTTGTAACAAAAAAAGCAGACTTCATCCTCCCAAGGTAGTTCCCTCTGATGATAAATGAGCAATTGAGACTATATATTGCTGTGTATAATTAAGCTCTTAGCCTTTTTTGCATGAGGCCAAATAATTTTCAACACATGCTCTGATATAAATTAAGTTTACAACTGGCAAAACTCTCACAGAATTGCAGTGGGATTATATTAGGATGGCAGTGACAATGACTACAATGGTATTTTACACTAAATCCTTCCTATTATTTAATAGAAGAGAAAAAACAAGCACCTAATGCAAAAGAAAATTATGTTCACTTTATAATAATTTCCATCCCAATCATTGATGCATTTCTTTCTCTTTCTAGGCTCATTCTCTGGCTGCTTGCAAGGCAGCAGGGGAGCCCAGCCCTGACACTTAAGCACACAGGAGTCCTTGGTTCCCCACTTGTACAATCCAATACACTGGGAACAAAGGCTTCCTATCCACAAGCTTCAATACAACTAGAATTGGTAGAGTTAAAGTTTCTCCACCATCAGTGTGTGTCATAAAGTAGCATTTGCATGTTATCAAGGCTAGACAAATTTATACAAATTAATAACGCTTTTAAGGTGCATTTCAGAATAAAAGATCCACCAAAAAGAAAAAAACCAAAACAAACATTTCAGTCATGCCAGTCATAATTCTAACATTTCCAGTATTGTCAACCAGACCTCATGCCTCTTATAAATATAATTTCCTGTCCTATTTGAAAGCCAAGTCATTGGATAATTGGATGAAATATATCAAAGTGGGGGGAAATGCAACTACCCTGGGCCACATGTTCTATATATGTAATTCTAGACCTCTGAATCACTTCCAACCAGACACTGACACCAATAAACTTCATATGCTCTAATTTCTCCATACACGCTTCCCTTTGTTCTCTAATGCAACTACGAAATTTTAATCAGAAATCTATGTCCAAAAATAACTAGAGGCAGTGTTTGTCTCAGTGTTAAAATGCTTGGGACGCCTGAATCACACATCAGAACACATGGTTCAGTTCCAGGGGCCTCCACTTCCAACCCAGATCCCTGCTAGTGTGCATCCCGGGATGCACCTGGGTCCTTGTAACCCATGTGAGAGACCCAGATGGAGTTCCAAGCTCCTGGCTTTGGCCTGACCAAGCCCTGACTGTTGTGGACATTTGAGGAGTGAACCAGCACCAGCAGATGGAAGATTCTCTCTGTCTCTCTCTCTCTCTCGATGGCTCAGGTGGTTTGGTCCCTGCCACCTACTTCGGAGACTCAGCCTGATCCCCCAGCTCCCTGTTTTAGCCTGCTCCATCCTTGGTTGTTGCATCATTTCATGAGCGAATCAGATGGGATATTTCTACCTATCTATCTCTATCCATCTAACTTTCTGCTTCTCAGATAAAACACAGATATAAATAATATAATTATTCAAAGGTAGAGTTTTTTTTAATCCTAAAAATTATTCTAGGAAAATCAAGATCCATGAAACTAAAGTAAACCATGACTGTGATTTGTTTTCAGAAATTTGAGTTATGGTGTGTGTGTACTGGGCATCTGCTGGGTGTATGTATTACAAAGTAACCATATCAGCAGCAGTGTGCTTACTGGTGCATGTTCAAGAATAACAGTAGGGCTAGCGCTGCAGCTCAATAGGCTAATCCTCCGCCTTGCAGCACCAGCACACCAGGTTCTAGTCCCGGTTGGGGCACCAGATTCTGTCCCGGTTGCCCCTCTTCCAGGCCAGCTCTCTGCTGTGGCCAGGGAGTGCAGTAGAGGATGGCCCAAGTGCTTGGGCCCTGCACCCCATGGGAGACCAGGAAAAGCACCTGGCTCCTGCCTTCGGATCAATGTGGTGCGCCGGCCATTGGAGGGTGAACCAATGGCAAAGGAAGACCTTTCTCTCTGTCTCTCTCTCTCACTGTCCACTCTGCCTGTCAAAAAAAATTTTAAAAAAAAAAGAATAACAGTACTCTGAGCCTTTACAAAGCTCTGTACACAGCATTTGCTCTTCATAATAGCCAAATCCCAGCTTTCGACATGAATCAACTGACACTTGGGCACTTTGCCCAGGGTAACAAAGCTAACAGCCTGGACTGAACTTCTGGACAGATCCTCTAGATTCTGGTCCAGTGCACTCTCTCTTACATGCCAGTGACTGCCCCCAAGTCCTGAGAGAATCATTTGGATTTCTGTGTGAGGAGAAATCCAGATGATGTAATGATACCAAAAGTATGGCTGATGACAAACAAAATACACAAAGCATAGGAAACTGGAGTATTCAGTTTTGCTGCAGCTCAACCATGTATTCATTTGATCTGTGAATGTGTAGAAATAAAATTTCTACTTCCTAACTCAGTGGTTTGTTTTTCACTTATGGAAGTATAATAACAACACTGTACATGGCCCCTCTAACTCAAATGACTCTGAAAGGTTGGCTTCATTTTCTGTGAACAGAGAATCCCTGAAGTGAAGGGAAAGTTTGAGAGAGAGAGAGAGAAGAGCAGGGTGGACAGCCCCGGGGTCAGCCTGGGTCTACCGTGTCCTAGTAACCAGGGATTGCTGTCAGGGAAGAGGAGAGGGAGACTACATCCCTAGGTCTGTGCCAAGAGCTTGTCCGCTCACTCACTTCCCAGTTCATTCGTTCATTCATTCATTCTTTCTCTCTCTCTCTCTCCATGTAAGTGTGTGTGTTTCTATATGTGCAACAGATTCTAGGATATCTCCATCCCACTTATTCTGTCCTATTTTGAGTACTTGGATGGGAATACGTATCTAAATTTTTCGATTAGAAGTCTTTACCACTGTGAAAGGACTGAATAACGTTAGTCCCCTCCTGATACTGCTCATCCTCTTCTACATAGATGAGCACTTGGCTTCCTGAAAAGTTTCCTGGGAAAAGTTATTCTTTTCCTTTTTATTTTTATTTTTTCCTTCAGGAAAAGAGTGAAGGTTCCCTTTGGAAGACATGGAGAATGGTGAATTTTACTGTGGTGCCCCCTAGTGCCAGATGAGGTCAGATTCACTTTCTGTATTTGCCCATATAGACCTCACAAGAGAAATAAAATCTGGAGAAGAAACTCTTTGTCAAAGAAAATACAGAAAAGTCACCAAAGAATGAGACGAAGTATGTTCCCACAGCATGATCCATACAACCCTCTGTGATCTCCCTCCTAGATTTTCAGCTTTGTCTTTCGCCCTTTTCCCTGAACATTTGACTTCACTCTGCAGTTTGCTGTTCCTGCCCAGACAGCCTCTGTCTCATTTTCCAGTCTTATCCCCTTGTCTGTTCGAAGAATTCCCGTTCTTCCTTCTAATGTCCTTCTCCCCGGGTTTCCTGACTCCCATGAAGACTTGGGTAGTCCCTCCCCCTTTCTCCTCTCTCCTCATTATCCCTTGAACATGTCTTCACATGTCTGTCACCTCACCTCTCTGCCCTGACCCTGCTTCTTGACCTTGAGTTCAAAGAGTTCAAAGGCCTTCTCTAAAGCATGTTGGTGTCTTTCGTGCCTGAATCAGTACCTGGTACGATTAAATAATCAATGGAGTGTATTTAAGTAGGGATGCTTTGAGAATGGAAGAGCCTTGCACAGGAATCAGAAGTCTCTGGTAAATTAACTAGCTAGGTGATCACAAGTAAGTTGCCTATCCTTCCTGGATCTCCTTCTTACTCATAAATAAACCATGTCTAGTAGCTTGTTCAAAAATCCAACAATTCTTATGTTTTCATTAATCCCTCTAAGAGCCCCAAAGTATTTGATGATAAATCAGTGCAATACTTTCAGATGGTTCCTATGAATTCCCAAAGATTTGTCTTTGAAAAGCAAATTCAATTGCATTCAAAATTACCTTACTCACCTGACTTTAAAAAAATGAACTTATAAACTTGTCTGAATACATGGAGATATTTAAAATTAAGCTACCATCAGACAAGATTTTTCAGGCAAACCTTTCTTTCTCTTCCTAAATGACACAAAGAAAGGTCCAAGTCATGGCCTGAAACTTCATCAAGAAACTGATTTCTAATTCTGGCTCTCATTGGCACAAACTGGTTGACTCACTTCCCAAGTGACTTCACTTCTGGTTTTCCCAGCAGAAAAAAGTGGGATTTGCTGAAGAATTATCTCAGAAAGCTCTGACACCAGTGAAGGTGCTAAAGGTGGTACAAACCTTGGAAGGGCCAGGTTTGGATAGCTCTGAGGCACATGAACACAATCGACAAGGGCTTCCCACTGTAGTAGGGAGTTTTCATCAGTCACAGGTCCCCAGCTGAAGCTCCAGGTAAGACTGGAAGCCTCACAGTAACAAACATAAGGTTCAAACAGGTTGTACTGATTTTGGAATCAAAGGCATTCAATTTTATATCTGATGTATTGGATATTCTTCTAGATTGTTCACTTCTTGCATGCTTTTTTTCCTTAAAGATTTATTTAATTATTTGAAAGGCAGAGTTACAGAGACAGACAGAGACAGAGACAGAGAGAGAGAGATCTTCCATCTGCTGGTTCACTCCTCAAATGGCTACAAGAGCTGACTGGGGAGCCAGGAGCTTCTGCTGTGTCTCCCACATGGGTGCAGGGGCCCAAGTGCTTGAGCCATCTTCCACTGCTTTCTCGGGCTGGATCAGAAGTTGAACTGCAGGGTTCAAACTGGCACTTATATGGGACACTGGCACTGCAGGCTTTACTCGCTACACCACAGTGCCAGCCTCTTGCACCCCCATTCTAAAAAATGGTATTTTGCTAATTCAGAACAAGTTCTTTAGATAAGTGCAGCTATAATTAAGTATAGTCTTTTCATAAGATCCAAGAAATCTAGGCCAGCATGTTAAGCTGCCTTCGGTGACACTGGTATCCCCTATGGGTGCCAGTTCATGTCCCAGCTGCTCCACTTCTGATTCAGCTCCCTGCTAATGCCCTGGGAAAAGCAGCAGAAAGTGGCCCATGGCCCAAGTGTTTGGGCCTCTGCCATGTGGGAGACCCAGATGAAGCTCCTGGCTCCTGGGTTTAGCCCAGTGCAGCCCTTGTCATTGCAGCCAGCTGGGAAGTGAACCAGCAGATAGAAAATCTCTCTTTTTCTCTCTCAACTCTAAATTTTAAATAAATAAATAAATAAATCTTTTAAAAAAAAACACTACGAGAACCAACAAATGAATCTGGTCTAGAACATAGTATCTCCAAAAAGAGGAAAATAAATAAAATTAAATAAAATTAAATTAAAACTCCCCCCTAAAAAGACCCAAGGAATCACAAGCTTAGGCACAAAAATCTGTTAACTCACAGTTTGCCTTTTCTCAAATTTCATCCCCAGTCCATGGATACATAAATGACATATTCATAGGATATTCTGAGCGAATCAAGACCAAAAGAGGAAAATGAATTATACTAGGCATGAGTAGTTTCTTCTCTCTGGCATGGCAAAAGTAAAAACTTCTGCTTTTCTTGTATGTAAATAAAACTTGACCCAGGAGAGAGAGAACAGATTGCTAAATAAAAATGAAGGGAGAGTTGACTGCCAAATGCAGTTTAATATCTGTATTTTTATACAGCCATCCATACCAGCAACTGTTTATTAGGTTAAAAATTATCAGGTTAAGAAATACGGGGAAAGGCATGATTATTTTCCAAATACCATTCTCCTACAGTAGAAGAGACACAATCTAGCCAGGTCAACGAGGAGGAGATCAGCTCCCTTTTGCCTCTAGTACACACCCCCGCAACACGATGTCTTAGGAAAGCAGAGGTTTGATTGGCATCACCACTGCCACAGTCACCTTCCCCATTCTTCCAAACGTTCTCGTGGATGAGTTTTAAATGGCTACTGACTGATGGTCCTTTTGCAAAGCTTCTCTACTACATTCCCTCTCTCACTCTCTCATGGTGCCACCAGTCGTATTTGGTCAGACTCCAGGGACTACACAGTTGACCTGTCTATGCTATCCATCCCCATAATAAAATATTTACGAATACATGTAAAAAGCCAGGGTGCTGCCTTGGCTCCTATAACAGTACACGGGAGGTTTAAAACAAAAGTCACGGAAAATACACATTATGAAAACAAACAAACACTATGCAAGTATTTTAAAAACTTTGCACCACAATAAATTTATCTTTTAATTCCATTTTTCCACAAACTCTTTAAAGTCCCCTTGTATCAGAAACTATGTTAGTTAAAACAGTCTCGCTAGAAATAGGAAAATGTGTAAGTTCATGTCAAGTGAAGAATTCAGGGAAAATTACTTTCCGTCTCCAGTATGTATCTGGGAGTACGTTTCCTGATCCAACAGTTCAAACACGCCTCCTGTGGTTCTGCTTCCATTTCTGTGCCAGATGTACAGAAAACCAGTTCTCTCCCAGAAGTCAGCTCACCCATGAGCACTTTGTCCTGGAAGCCAGCACTCAGCTTTCCTTCCCAGCTCTGCCATGCACTGCCGGATGCCTTGCCATAGAGAACCCCTCTCTTCTGCAATGTCCAGAGCATTCCGGGCCACGAGCAGGTTGCACCTTTGTCTCACCTTTTTGCTCTCTCCTGCTCAGAGCCCTCATGCAACTGGTTAGCCTCCTTTGCAGCCATGTGCCCTATCTTTTCATGATCCCATTGTATAAGGAAATTTGTCACACTGCGGCTGTTTGAAGAAGTATTCTCAGAGCTCCGGGACCTGGTGAATGCATTCAGCTGTTCTATTTTTGGTTACTCTGTTTTCTTCTCGGAAGAGTCTGATTCCGGTCTATGTCTTGGGCACTCTGCCATGGACACATTACTCCACCCCCGCACTCTCTCCCCGAGTCAGCTTTTAATTTTACCCAAAAAGCTGTACACAGAGAACGTATGACGTAAGGAGAGGACAGGTGTGTTGTTGTGCTAACTGGGCCCACACCTGAGCGGGGCAGCAGCTGTGCTTTGGGAAGTGGGGCCGTGAGCACTCTCTATGTCACGGTGATCATGCTCACCCACACTCTCCCCGGTCTCCCCCGTACCGAAAACCCCTATTTCCTGTAGGCAGAAACATGCCCGGGCACTTGCTGCTTTAGTTTGAAGTGTCCAGTCTCTGACCTGGTCCTCAGTGGTAACACTTCCTGTCGTCTGACCTTTACCAGGGTGAGAATTCCTGCCCCAAAGCAACCAGCCAGGGAACTGGCAATTTTCAGACCAACCCCAGCAAGACAACACAGAAAGTCTGTAGGTTTATCTTCTTTCCTGTGGTATCTCCTGCAGTGAAGAACATCTTTAAAGACCTAACAACATCGGTGTACTTGAAGGACTAAGAAAAAGTCATGCAAAGTAAGAGAAACATGGGACAAGAGTAAAGATGGAAAGAATATTGTAGTTAAGTGCAAAAACTACCAGAAAGGTGATCACTCCCTAAAAGATGTCTGTGTGAGTGGTTGGGACAACTCATATCTGATTAAACTCTTGGGGTAAATGTGTGGGTATGTGCACACAGAGACACCTTCAACGTGCAAGGCAAGCATTTGGCATAGTGGTTAAGATGCGGGATGGGATACCCCAACCCATATACAAAAGCCTGGGTTCCAGTCCTGGCTCTGCTCTTGAATCCAGCTTCCTGCTGGGAGGCGGCAGGTGATGGCTCCAGTGGACGAGTCCCTGCTGCCGACTGGGGGACCTGGACTGATTTCTGCATGACACAGTCCCAGCTGTTCAGAGTATTTGTGGAATGAACCAGTGGATGAGAAATCTCTTTGTCTGTCTGTCTCTCTCTCTCTCTCCCTTTCAAATAAATAAAATAATAACTAAATACATCTTTAAACATTAAATACAAAGTAAATTATTTCAAATAACTGAATACCTTCAGCATTCTTTACAAAGCAAATCTCCTTGAATGTCCATGGAATTTATGAATACAATGGCAACCAATCTCTTTCTTACCTCCTTTTGCTATTAATTCTCTGCCCACACTCATTAGCAGAATGGATAAACCAAGTATCAATGACCCAGATCTTCAAAGTGGCAGCTCATAAAGGAATACCGGGATTTTTGCAATGCAGAGAAAAAGAAGAAAAAAAAAAAAAAGAATCTAGAAGCAGTGCCCTTGGCTTGCCTCTGCTCTGCCACACCATTGCCACCTATGAAAAGAAGGAAGGAAAGGAGAGACAGCAGGAAGTTTGACCACACTTTATGACTGCTGCGGGGAGAAAAAAAATACTCAACTGTTTTGGCATCAGCTTATTTCCAAGTGACTGTCTGCAGCTGTTACAGCTGCCGTCAGCACAAGCCGGAGGGGAAAAGTGCCCAGTGGGGCATCTTACCTCAGGAGCATGGAAGTGCTGGCAGACGTAGGTGAGGCACAGGAGCAGCCCCAGTGCCTGAATTACGGAGGCCACCAGCAATAGCTTGTTTCTCTCAAACCTTGGCCTTGGTGCGTTTCCCACATTCTCTTCTAGGGGTCGGACCCCTTCCATCTTCACAATCTGGATTCAGGAAAGAAACAGATGTGACCTAGGGAACCGTTGTGCGTCTTCCCCACGGAGAGGAGAGGAAGGCAAAACAAAGCTTATCAATCAGAAAATAGACAAAGGTCCCAGGACCAGAGATTAAAGGCGATTGAAAGAGCACAGCAGAGTCTCTCAGTTTTAACTCTGCAGCTTCTGCAGCAGGCGGGGGAACTTCTCTGTGACTAATCTGAATTTCCCCTTTACTTTCTTTTTTTTTTCCTCTGGGCTAACAGGGAGTTGTTTTTGTGGCATTCCAGTTCTGATTTGAGTGACTGTGAAATGACAGTCACAAACGTGTGCTATTTTCTTAATTTCTCATTGCACCAGTAACCAAATTGTGGGTCACTTGTTAAAGATCAAGATCATCATCCGTTGATGTATGAGCTCACAAATCCCTTCTTCAAGGTGCCTGAAGTGCAGAAGAGATTTAAGGAAAGTGGTGGCCTTGAGTCCTTGTGTTTATTATGTAACTAAGCATCGAACCCATTTTACAGACTCAGAAATAAAGCACACAGAGACCATTCTTGAAATGGAAAAGACAAAAGAAGAAAATAGGATCATGTAGAAATAAGGGAGTAAGACCCTCTAGTTATATAGTCCTACACATTAAAAATAAGCTAGTATTAACTAGTAAAAGTTAAGTCATCAATGATATCAAAGTCACATATAACATATAACACCTCCTTTGCACTACCATGTTTCCAAAACTGTATTAGATGCCCTTACAACCCTTTTCTTATTTAAGCCTTTGAGGCAAATTCAGTAAACACTGACATGATCAATTTTCTGCGGAGCCAAAAATAAGAGTTTTAAAAAGCGCTTTTTCCAACTCCTCTGCTTTACATTTTCCCTATACATAATTTTTGTATGAATGAATAATTGAATAGATATAAATAATTCTTGGAAGTTATTCCTTTCTTTGAAGTCCCAACTGGACTCAGAAACTTGGCAAGTGAGAATATTCTACGAGGGGTAGGATTTAACGTGGTAATTAAGTTGCTAGTTAAGACACCCCTCTCTCACATTCCACACACCTCCGGACTGCAGCTTCCGCTGATACTCCATCTGGGACCCAGTGGTGACAGCTCCAGGACTTGGGTCCCTGCCACCTACACTAGGGACCTGGGTTGAGTTCTTGGCTCCTGGCTTTGGCACTCTGGCTGTCACAATCATTTACAGAGTAAACTAGCAGATGGAAGCATTCTGTGTGTCTCTCTGCCTCTCAAATTAAATGTGTGTGTGTTTCTATCAATAAATACTGCTTATACTGTATAACTGAATATATATGAAATAAAATGAGCTATAAAATTATGTACAATGTCAAGTTGAACTTGGCAAATATTTACTGAGTATGCATCATCAGCCCAGACTTACTAGACAACATGGAGAGGTTGGGCAAGGGCTGGATCAGACAGAGTTCTGTCTCTCTTCTGTGTTAACACATTGTATCCCAGAACTCCTCGTGAGACACTCAACAGTTATGTACAGAAAGAACGGAGTAGGAAATATTTTGGATATCATCAGTATGAGTTGTTATATACAACTTTATTTCACAGAAAATGGATATGAGGCATATTCAACAGTTTATAGAAAATGGAAAGAGTGCTTATTATATACAGTGTTGATTAAAAGATGAACTAATACCTTCTTTATAATTATCATGCCTTGCATCTGCAGAATACATTGGTCTTCAGAAATTGGAGTTTTCATCTGAAAGATAACAAGGCACCATCAGCATAACTCAGGGTCAGAAACAGAGATCAAGTAAATTCCTTCAAAGCATTTCTGTAATAATTATTCCCATGAGCAAACTATGTGTAACCTAGAGCATGTGGAGAAAAATACTGAAAGAAGAATCAGTGTGTAAGGTCCAGTTCTTGTGTAATAGCTGATAGTCATAAATGAGGCACTGATGTCAGTAACTATTTACTCATTTATTTTCAACAGATGACTAAAATATCACAGCAAAAAGCCTCAAATACTACAGGAAACTAGAGAAAAGCCAGAAAAAGAAACAGTAAAAATTATTCATGTTGAAAAGCAGAGAGAATATTTTTAAATAACTGCTAAAAGGATTAAAAACAAACATTTACAACACACATAATTATACCTCAAATAGCACTGCTTCTGGGTGTTAACATCATCCCTTTTATGAAGAAAATTTGTTTTTCTTTATAGAATATAAGAACTGTGCAGCATAACGAATGTCCATTGTTGTGTTGTCCCAAGACGGCACATAATCAGCTACCCCAACACTGAGGCCTGCCTGCCTGTGGCGCACCTCTCATCTCCCCGTCTCAGCCTCCACCACCATATTTTGCCTAGCTATAGTTTTGGTTGAGTGATATTTTATACTTCATCATTTCTTTTTCTTATTGAACATTCTCACAATTTCTTCACATTTGTTATGGAGAGAGAACATACGCAAACACACATACACACACATGGAAATTGGACTGGAAGTTCAAGGTGAGATGGTTGGAAAGGTTATATAAGCATTTCAAAGCTCATCATTGGACTGGTCTAGCATTTGAACAAATGAAACCACCATAGCAGATATCATTCATGGATCCCAGCATTGTGGCACAGTGTGTTAAGCCTCCACTTGTGATACCTGCATCCCATATGTGAGTGCTGGCCCATGTCACGGCTTCTCTACCTCCAATCCAGCTCTCTGCTAATGAGAGTAGGAAGACAGCAGAAGATGACCCAACTAGATGGGTTCCAGCCACCCTCATGAGACACCCTGATGTGGTTCCAGGCTCCTGGTTTCAGCCTAGACCAACCCCAGCCATGATGGCCATCTGGGGAGTGGAACAGTGGCTGGAAGATATTCTTTCTCTCTCTCCACCCCTCTCCTCCTTATCTCTATCACTCTGTGTGAAATAAATAAATGAGTAAATCTTAAAAAAAGATAGAGAGATCATTGATAGCATTTTAGTCTCAGACAGATAAGTGGATGATTTCCATCTTGAAAATGATTTTTAAAAAACAAAATTGAAATGTTTTTAAAGAAGTCAAGCATTTTACTGCACTTATGGGCAATTGTTTTCAAAGCGTCTTAGACCAATCAAATTCTCAGACAGCTCAGAGTACACAAGCTTTGGAATGAAACCTTGGAAACTAAAATAAGCCAAAGGAAATCTCCTCCCACAGATCGCAGGTCTTCTAAAGTTAGTAGCCAAGTCAAGACTACAGAAAAGTATGGAAAATAAAACAACCTCAATAACTGACCTGAGACCTCATGTTCAGAAAGTAGCAAAAACTTTTGGGTTTTTTGGGTTTTTTTGTTGTTGTTGTTGTTTTGGTTTGGGGGTTTTACTGTTGTTGTTGTTTGGTTTTTCAGTCTTTGATTTTGAGGGTTTTTTGTTTGTTCATTTGGGGTAAAATCTGCTGTTTTCATTTGTTTCAAAGTTGAATTCACATTTGGCCATTCAGCAAGCCTGAGCTGGGCACCTTCACCTTGGTGCTAGGGGGAAACACATGAAAACCCATCCTTGGTCCCCGGGAGGTCAAAGACAGGGAGGCAGGAAGGAAGGGTGCATGGGGCAAGTGCCAGTCTGGGCTGTAATGAGGACCTGGAAGCAAACGCATCTTCAAATGTCAAAAACTTGTTTAATCATCAACCAGCTCCAGGTCATGATGTCACCATCCTACCTAATAATTTCACCACAATGGGACCTCAAAACCCCAAATTGGTTTTGACTCCCCTTTGTAGAACTATCCTAGGCAATGAGAATCAGGCTTTCCTCCTCTTTGCCATTCCCATGGATTCTGACCAGAGGACTTATCACCCCTCACTCAACTTCTAACTGTTCTCCCTACTTCCACTCTACTTGATCTCCAATCCCTTCTGCTTCTTAAGCTCAATGAGATCATGATGCCATCCAGCGCTTCCATGCCACCAAGGATGGAATTCTGTAGCCCCACATTGAAGTCACTCCATGATGGAGCCTCATGTTTCATCTCCAGACTTATCTCCCCCTATCTCCTGATTTTTTCTGGTATTCATTCTACTTCAAATGTCTTATCCCTCGATCTCTGGCCATCAAAACCTGTACACTGCACACTTCCTCATGAGGGGCTGACTTTTGAGGTAGTAAGCTTACAATGTCCCAGAGGAGGCTAACCAAAAACCTCAAAGGAATGCTGCTCAGAGAGCTCTGGCATGGAGAAGGAAGTTTATAGGATCAGTGGTTCTCCAAACCTACTTGAGTATCTGGATCACTGGGAGACCTTTTGACAGACTCAGATTCCCAATTCTTTAACTCTATAAATTCTGTTAGTAAGTTTGAAGTGGAGTCTTGCACAGGCTCATTTCTAAAACACTTTATAAGAGCTAGATTTGTGAATCTCCCCCATCACTTCTGCCCCTTCCAGCATTACAGTTCTATGAAAGGGAGCCGTCCGTGGGCCTCTGAGATAAATAGAGATGCTTTCACCCAGGAGTCGAGAACTTTCGTCCTGCTCTGATTTGTCTCATGATTATGTAAAATCCATTCTGGTCTCCCTCAAGATGCTGTGTGCTGACAAAAGGAGCTGCCCTGTAATGTACACTCAAAGGGCCATAATAATCTATAAAGATTTGCCAGATTAAATTAAATTTGCTTACAGCAGGTCTGAAGTACTTCATTTAGAGGACTACAGAAGAACAAGGGTCTAAACGATACTGAAAAAAATCACCATTAATTATAGAAGTCTCCTGGTATTTGGACTTTGACCTTAGACTTGAAAGATTAGTAAACTTGAAATGTGTACTTCTCAGTGAAACCAAATGTACACCATTAGTTATGGTGCAAATGTGAACTTGTGTAGTGACAGCCACTTGGGTTTCAGATTCAGCCCCTCACCTGTCAACCACTTTTCTTCCGGTACCGATTTTCTCTTTCTATTGCCTGGCACTTTTATCTTGAGTTGACCACTGGCAGTTATTTTAGAGTATGATGATAGATTCTAAATCTTATTGGGACAAATAGGCCACAGAAATTTTTCCTCGTCTGGAACTACACCCATTAAGTATCACACCATTATGGAGAGCAAATGTCTAGAGACCTAGAATTGCATTTTAACTTGTGTTTAAAATGTGCAAATTCAATGTCCAAAGGTTTCCTGTGTAATTCGTGTGTCTATATTTTACAGCTACTGAAAGCAATGTGATAAAGCGAATACTTTTAAAATAATTATATACTAGAAATTATTCACTGCTTGTATTTTAGCATTGTGTATCTATTGCATTTTAACTTGTGTATTTAAAACATGCAAACAATGTCAAGAATATATAAAATATCTATTTTATAATTCATAATAGAATGCAATGTTCTATTTGTTCCATTTCATTTAAATTTTTATGAACAATAGTTGTATATGTTTATAGGTTACAATGTGATATTTCATGTAGGCAATGTTTGCTGATAAACAAGGTAATCCACACTCCCATCGTTGACATGACTTTAAGATGAGAGCTTTGGAGCTTATTTCTTCTATTTGCTCATACGATATATAGTAGCTTCTTGTGGACTGTAGCCTCCCCACTATGTTGTGTCAAAACAGGAACTCATTCCTTCCATCTATCTCTGATATAGTACCCATTACCAATCTCTCTCTACCCCCTCATTTCTCCTACCCTCTAGTAATCATCATTTTGTGCTCAGATTGAGGCTCTGGTCTTGTTTTTTTTTTTCTTTTTAGCTTCTATATATGAGGGAGAACATATGGTATTTGTTTTTCTATGTCTGGCTTATTTAACTTAACATGCTATCCTCTACTTCCATTCCTTTTTCTGCAAATAACAGGATTTCATTATTTTTATGGCTGAACAGTATTCTTCTGTGTATATAAACCACATTTGCTTTAAGTACTCATTTGATGACAGATATCTTGGTTGATTCCATAACTGGCTATTGTGAACAGTGCTGCAATAAACATGATGGGGCAGGTATCTCTTTGATGCAATCATTTCACGTCTTTTTTTTTTTTAAACTCAACTTATTGAAATATAATTTCGTAAATGAACTACAATTTATTTAAAATACACAATAACGGCCCGCGCCGTGGCTCAACAGGCTAATCCTCCGCCTTGTGGCGCCGGCACACCGGATTCTGTCCCGGTTGCCCCTCTTCCAGGCCAGCCTTCTGCTGTGGCCCGGGAGTGCAGTGGAGGATGGCCCAAGTGCTTGGGCCCTGCACCCCATGGGAGACCAGGAAAAAGCACCTAACACCTGGCTCCTGCCATCAGATCAGCGCGGTGCACTGGCCGCAGCGCGGCATCCGCGGCAGCCACTGGAGGGTGAACCAACGGCAAAGGAAGACCTTTCTCTCTGTCTCTCTCTCTCTCACTGTCCACTCTGCCTGTCAAAAAAAAATATATACAACAACGTGAGTTTTGATGGGTGTACATGCTTATGAAGCCACCTTCACAATCAAGACACAGAACTTTCATTCATCTTTAGAAGAGAACTCTCTTTCAACAGCAGTCATTCCAAAAGCAAATCTACACTGAGTACAAGAGACATTTCCCTCTCCTTTCCGTGATACATTTAGTTGGATATAAATTGGAATTGGTATTAATTGGTGGTTCTCAAATGAGTGTGGATTTGCCCCTGCTCCCAGAGTCATTTGGCAATAACTACAGACACTTGTAGTTATACTGACTGCTATTATCTAGTGGATAGAGGCCAGGAATGCAGCTGAGCATCGTTCCGCCCTGCCCCACCACTATGCAAATACACAAGAAAGGATTATTGACTTAAAATGTGGATATTGCTGGGGTTGAGAAACTCTGGTACAGATATATCCATGCTCATAATTGACCAGGAGTGAAGTAATGTGATATTCAGTCTCTGACTTTGCATCTGCTTATTGTCCAGTCTGAAACACCTCTCCATGGCCCAGTAATCACCCTATTTGGAGGGTACTATTATTCTCCACACTTTACAGTTGCGAGAAACTGGGGAATACAGAAATGCACTAATCTTGATAATTTAACACAATTAGTACATAGCAGTGTTAGGATCTAAATCCAGGGACTTTTACTCTGGTCATTGTTCTTCAACTGTGTGTGATGCTGTTGCTCTTTTTAAGTTAAAACAGAAGCTATATGACTTGCCTGAGTAATCAGTGACTCATTCCTGACTCTGGCTCCTGACTTCAGCTTCTTGCCAGTGAAAACCCTCAGGCACAGCAGTGACGGCTCAACTGGGTTTTTGCCACCTAAGTGAGAGGCCTGTTTTGAATTCCTGGCTCCTGGATCTGGCCCCAGCCCAGCCCTGGCCATTGTGGGCATTTGAGGAGTAAACCAGAGGTTGAAGAGAGTGATGTGTCTTTCTGTCTGTCTCTCTCTCCCTCTCCCTTGCTCCCTCACTCCCCCGCTCCCTCCCTTGATCTTGCTCTCTCTCTCTCTCTCAAAAAATAAATAATTCAAAAAATAAATAAAAACAGGCAGGCAATGTGGTGCAGAAGGATTAGCCACTACTTGGAACACCTGCATCCCACACTCTGTGGTACCTGGAACCAAGTCCCACTTCTGCTCCTAATCCAGCTTTGTGCTAACAGACCTGGGAGGCAGCGGATGATGGCCTAAGCACTTAGATGCCTTCCATCCACATGAATGATCTCAATGGAGTTCCTGGATCTTGGCTTCAGCCTAGCCCAGCCCAGGCTATTGTGAGCCTTTAGGGAATGAATCAGTGGATGGAAGATTCTCTCTCTCTCTCTCTCCCTCCCCTTCTCTTTGTCACTCTGCTTTTCAGGTAAACAAGTTAACCTTTCTTTTAAAAAGGAATCAGTACATCCAAGCAGATTTTAGAATGACACAGGCACACAGCTTCTATAGGTTACTCATATCCTTATCCACATCACAGGGCAAGACATCAAATCTTCATAGGCTTTGCTTTCCTAAAGTTCAAATTGGGGTAATAGGATTTACCTCTGGGGTTGTGGTAGAGTTGACATGAAACAGTGTCCACACTGCGTCGTACACATAGAAGGCACCTAGTGAATGCAATCAGGGTGGTCTGTTGACAGGCGGCACCAGCCTCACTTGCAGCTTGTTAGAAATGAGGGATCCTAAGCTCCACTGCAGTCCCACCAGATCAGAGTCTGCACTTCCAAAAGATCTGTATCTACCTGAAAGTTTAAAACACTGACCAGCCACTAGAAACTTCCTTCCAGAGCAGCTTCTTACATCCTAACACAGACCTGGGTTTGGGCAAACTCCATTCCCTACCTGAGACTTCAGCAAGGACTGAGCTCCCCTGATTCGCGGATCTGCTGCTCCATACCTGATTCATCCCCTTAGCCCCTTTTCCTCCAGTCCAGGGGATCTTTACTTCATCTGGGTGATGAGAAAGCCTCTACTCACTCAACATTAACATCTGCTCCCCTCTGTTCCTGAGCTTTCAAATCTCAAAAATCAGGAGAATCTTTCTCCTTTGTGCTAGCATTTTCCTCCCCAAGAGAGTGAACATGGGCAAGCTAACTAAATGGGAATAGGGAATCAAAGGAAAAAGCCGGAAAAAATACATTATTAATTCCAAACTACAGCTGAACCCACCAAAAAAAGCTGCATGACATGATCGCTTGAGATCAGAGACTGAGGTGGGATGGGCAGAAATAGGGCAGTGACCTGTGAGTTTTTTTCTCTTTTTCTTTGTAGGTACTCTTCCCTGTCTCACCAGCCAGTACTGCTATATATGGCTTATTCACTCATTTGCACCTCCCTAAGCAGTCCTTAGAAGTCTGTGGGGTATGCCCTTTCTGCAAAAATCACACACACGGAAAAATACCCTGCGACTCTATGTAAATTGCCTCAGGGAATTCCTCCAGGCCTCTCCTCCCTACCTTCTGCGTGTAGCATGGTGCTTTCTGCAGTTCCTACCCATATCCTTCCTGTATTGGGTCAAGTCTCACCTCATCCTAAACCAGCTTAGAGTGATCTCACCTTCCTGCTTCATCACTGACCCAGAAGCACCAAGGGATGCCCTGCCAGGAACTGCCCTGGCTCCAAGTGCCCCAAATTCCTCTCCCCTGTGCTCAGCCCTACTGCTTACTACTCCACTTCCTTCTGCTCTAGACTTAGACTGGGGAGGAGAGATGAGGTTCTGCTTGTAGCAGATCATCTGCCCTTGTCACAGTTATGTAAGGAGGTGCCTGTCTCCCCTTGATAGAGAGGCTGCAAGCCTCACCCATCTCTAACACCCCTCATCCCTCCCAGCACCCATCCCTGGCTGTGCTCCATTTGTGAAGAGAATTAGATTGAACTGTGTGCTCCAGTTCTGTTCTGGGTTTCTTCTGCGCTTCCATCAGTCACGCTCCTCTTGCAGCTCCGTGGCTCCCCACCCTTCTTTGAACTCACCTGGCTTTTATTCTTGACACTGTGCACAAAAGTCAGGAGATCTGAATGCAAATTAACATAATTACTAGTTCTTATTGGACATGTTGTTTAACCCCATAGCTTTCATTTTGTCAACTTGTATTGATGAGATGAGACAGATAATTAGAGATGATACACACACGAGACAGAAATAAGTCTTATACACATTAAGCATTCAGTAATTGTTAATTACCATTGTTAGCACTGTTATTGTAGCTTGAAACTGACTATGAAGATTGTTAAACACTACAAACTGGAACTTGTTTCTCAGAGAGCTGTTTTGCTAGCACATGACTTGGCTAGTGCACACGTCAAAATCTATTAAGGAAAGTAAAATATCATTTTTAAAGATTTATTTATTTGAAAGGCAGATAGAGAAGGAGAGACAGTAAGATCTTCTATTCACTGGTTCACTCCCCATTTGGCTCCACTGGCTGGAGCTGAGCCAATCGGAAACCAGGAGCTTCTTCCAGGTCTCCCACATGGGTACAGGGAAGCACTTGGGCCATCTTCCACTGCTTTCCCTGGCCAATAGTAGGGAGCTGGATTGGAAGTGGAGCAACCAGGACTTGAACTGGTGCACTTAGGAATGCCGGTGCTACAGGTGGAGGCTTAACCTACTATGCCACAGCGCCATCCCCTAAGTAAAATGCTATTATAATAACTTTACCTGTTTCTCTTTACTTTTTATACTACTCAAGATTTTTAAAAATTTAATTGTGACATCTGTATTGAGCAGTGTGGGCTCGATAGACTCTAAGCCACATGACAGGATGATACCATCGTACTCCTCAGTGTGCTCCCATTCCTGGGCCCCCAGGCTGATGCACTTTTCTCTCTGAACCATTGTTCTTCCTCAATCTTCAGGCCCTGTCTGTGGTCTAATTTATGCCATGCTACTCCAGATTACTTCTGTTTCCCTCTTGCTGTCTGCTGTAAGTTAGGTCTTCCTTACAACTTCCAGCAATGACTTTCTTGTCCCAAGAACTCAGTATCCAGTGTGAAGGGTCTCTGCCCATTCATCACAATTTCACTTGGTAGTGGAAGGGACAGCACAAACCTTACCAATGAAAACATTCCCAATCTCCTGGCACTCAGAAGGCCTCTCTTAGAGTGGCTGTCTACAGGCAAGCTCAGATATTCCACACCTGTTCAGGTCTGAGAGGCAAAATTTCTCCAACACACAGAGGAGGGAGGCAGAGGAGAGAGAGAGAGAGAGAGAGAGAGAGAGAGAGAGAGAGAGAAAGGAAGAGGGAGGGAGGGAGGGAGGGAGGGAGGGAGGGAGGAACTAACTTCCTTTGGGGCAAACGTTTGCCACAGCAGCTGAGATGGCCTCTGGGACACTCAGGAGAGTGCCTGCATTCAAACTCCTGCTCTGCTTCCAATCCCAGCTTCCTGGCAGTACACATGCTGGAAGACCACAAATGATAGCCCAATAGTCGGGTCCCAGCTACCCACATGGAAGACCAGGGCTGAGTTCTAGGTTCCTAGCTTCACTTGGCCAAGCCCTGGCATCACAGGCATTTAGAGTGAAGTAGCCTTGGGGGCCAGTGCTGTGGCATAGTGGGAGAGTGAAGTAACTGATAGAACATCTTTCTCTCTCTTCTCTCTTCTCTCTCTCCTTCCCTCTTTCCCTCCCTCCCTCCTTCCCTCTCCACCTTTCAAATAAATGAAAATTGTTTGGAAAAAACCTCCTTTTTGTGCTGGCACTGTGGCATAGTAGGGAAAGCCATTGCCTGCAGTGCTGGCATCCCATATGGGCACCAGTTCAAGTCCTGGCTGCTCCAGTTCCAATCCACCTCTCTGCTATAGCCTGGGAAAGCAGTAGATGATTCAAGTCCTGGGCCCCTGCACCTGCATGAGAGGCCCAGAAGAAGCTCCTGGCTCCTGGCTTCAGATTGGCACAGCCCCAGCCATTGAGGCCATTTGGGGATTGAACCAGCAGATAGGAGACTTCTCTCCCTCTCTCTGCCTCTGCCTCTCTGTAACTCTGCATTTCAGAAAAATAAGTAAATCTTAAAAAAAAGATAAGTGTGTATGTATACTTTGTAAAGCGTAATTATATAAAATTAGTGATGTTAAAATGAAGAAAATAAAATGTACATATCTTTTTAAAAAGCAAAGGAAAAAACCTCTTTTTGATGTTTCCTAACTGCTCCTTTACATTACATTAAATCTCTCCTGCAGTGTGTAAAATGTGTACTTCAGTTATTACAAGGTTAACAAAATAATATTTTCCCATTTGTCTTTTAGTTATTTTTTAGAAAAATAAAATAGAGAAAAGTTTGTTTTCTTTCATTACTTCTGTAGTACATAGATAGTTTTTTAAAACTTGAATAAGAAGTAATGCATATTTAACATAGGTAATAGACCATATACTAAACTGAGAAAGTTTATTATAAACTTTCTAACTCTATGCTACCTTCCTATTTCTACCAAAAGGTAAGGCCTTTTGCTGTACCCTTTCCCTTGGGAGCAAGGGTTGGGCAGAGAATGGGCACCAACTGCCCATTGTATTACACTCAAATGATCTATCAGTGCATAAGGGTAATTTTTGCAGGGTTTTTACTGACTTAAGTAGAATTCTCAAGAGTCCAGTAAGAAATATTTGCTTGTATACCATTGTGCAACACCTGGGTATTTCATAACACCCACTAGAGCATGTCACAATACCGAGGAAATGACTGACTACTGTATTTACCTTTTAAAGATCAACTGTTTGGTTTAAAGTGACTCTCTCTGCAGTAGAAACTACCAGCGACTTTTACATACTGCTCTCATGAGGAAAAGGTTTGTGTTTTAAGTAATATTTCTTCTAGTCAGAATGTTGAGATCAAACTCCTACGTCTAGATTAGGGCTCAGGACTCAGAGTGTTCTATCAAAAACTTGAGGAACAGGTAAAATATAAAGGGAATCAGCCTGTCTGAATCCTACAATAGGTACTACACACAAGCTTTAATTTTTCCTTACATTGTTACTTTACCTATCAGTTCTGAAAAGCTGTCTATTTAATTTCTTCTGAAGAGCAGACATAGTCCCTGGCCTCTTAGAGTTATAATTCTGGAGAGGAAAGCAAAAACGCCAGGTAATGTAAATCATTCAGGTCCCACGAACTCATATTTGTTCCCCAAACTTATCCCATTGGATGGTACTTTGAGACGGGGAATTTAGCAGGAAATGAGGTCATGGGGTGGAGCCCCATCATAGGTAATTCCCTTATAAGAAAAGACTCAAGAAAGATGATCTGTACTGTGCAAATGGTATCTGTCTACAAACCAGGAAGAGGGCTCTCACCAGACATCGTATCTGCTGGCATCTTGATCTTGAACATCCTCATCACCAGAACTGCGAGAAATACATGTTAAGTAAGCTCCACAGTCTGTAGTATTCTTTGATAGCAGCCTGAACTCAGACATCTGAGTAGCACTCAAACACAATATCTGCAGGGTAATCATAGCACAGTGGTGAGCAACACATCACTGTGTCATCAAAGGCCTCGCTGAGCAAAGATTTCACATGGGTCAGTGACAGAAAAAGCAAGGGAAAGTACACTCCAGCAGTACCAGTAAGTCTAAGAACTCTAAGATGAAAACAAGTTTGGCATGCTTAAAGAAAGGAAAAAGACTACAGCAGAGTAAGATGGGGAGAGAGGAAGTGAGGACAGGACACAGTGCTAACAGCTGGTCAGAAGCTGCACTGAGGGGACTGTGGATTTTATGGACAGTCATTGGAAAGTGTCGGAAGGAAGTGATTCCCAAAAGAGACATGATATCAGAGATGTGTTTCCAAAAGCCAACTGACTTTTGGTTCTGTCAGGCAGAACACAGCAGTATAGCAATAGAACAGAGAGGTGAGTGAAGAGTCTGTCACAGTAGTCCAAGCAAGAAGTGAAGCCCTTTGACTTCTAGGGTGTGACATGAAGATGGTGACAAATGGTCAGATTTGGGATAAACTTTGGAGGTAAGTGAAAGCAACCAAGGAATCAGCAGTAACTTCTGGGCCGCTGGACAGAGTAGCTGTGTGCTGGTGCCATTGACTGACATGAAGGGGAAGACTGTTGAGGAGTAGATGGGGGTGGGGGGGCGCACTTTGGAAATCAAGAGCCCCATTTTGCACAGTTCCACACTGCAGCACCACAGTGATTTTCCAAGAGTCATTTTCTTTTCTTCGTTTTACATGTGAAGAAACTAAAGCACAGAGTTTATGTAACTTGGCCAAGGTCAAGTAATGCTTTCCTTTACATGGGATACTTTCCTTTACACAGCATAGAGGTTCAGATTGCTGAATTCTAATCCCAGGACCATGATTCACTAACTGTGTGACCCTTTAGCAAGACAACTAATTTCTCTAAGCCTTGACTTTTCTCCTCTTGTAATGGGAAATCTTCTTGTTTAGAGTTAAGTGAGAAAAGGTAGACAATGCACACAATACAGCATATAATGATGTTCAATAAAACTACATTATTGGAGCCAGCGCTGTGGTGTAGTGGGTGAAGCTGCCGCCTGCAGTGCTGGCATCCCATGTGGATGCTGGCTCGAGTTCTGGCTGCTCCACTTCCAACACAGTCCCCTGCTGATGTGCCTGGGAAAGCAACAGATGATGATCCAAGTCCTTGAATCCCTGTACCCAGATGAGAGACCCAGAGGAAGCTCGTGGCTCCTGGCTTTGGATCAGCCCAGGTCCAGCCATTTTGGGGAGTGAACCAGTGGATCGAAGATTCTCTCTCTCTGCCTCTGCCTCTCTGTGGCTCTGCCTTTCAAACAAACAAATCTTTTAAAAAACCTAAATTTTTATTATGGTTATTCATCTCCAAAGCAAGGAATACAGTAGCATTATGATCCTGGATTTAACTCTAACTAAAAGTACCCATTTAAGAGGCATTTTTCCCTTCAGTTTGTCTTCAATCTGTGGTCCTAGTCTTATTTATTACTGTTGGTACTGCAAACCAGCATGAGACCCGATTGTCTATGATGGGTACTCTCCCATGGGTGGGTGGGTAGAGAGTACTAAGCAAAACCCAAAATAAAGCCTGAGTAAAGTTTCCTAAGCAAAGGAAACATTAGAGGCAGGAGACAAGATACAAAAACTCCACTGAAAGGGTCTGAAATGACCAAAGAGAAAAAGTCCCAACCTTAATCAGGGAAAGTCAGTTGCATCGGTGAAAAAAAAAAAAACCACATTCAATACAATCAGACAGTAGAAATCTTGATACTGGAAAGCTGAAGGTAAGTAGTGTTCAAAAGCATTTCCTCTAGACTGACCTCAGAGGAAGAACTGGTTCCAAATTAGCAAGACTGAGAGGTTTTTGCTTAAATGCCTAAAAATTTTTTTCTCTGAGTCTACATAGGCATAGCAGCCTCCTCCATCATGCCAATGGGTACCCAACACTACAATGCCCAGGGCAGTATTGTCCTTTCTTTATCATGCTACATCCTTTGGCAGCAAAGGTTGTTGGTTGTTTCAATGAACAACAGTAAATAATCAATGTCATTGGAAGTGGAAGGTGGATGAGCCTTCCAAATAGTCACAAAAATAATAACTTTATTTTCAATAACTTTAAAGGCAAAATGAAAACAATCATTAAAACTGATATAAAAAGCAATGGAACAAGCAGGGTAGAATCAGGACTTTGATGAGACTCAATGTTTCATGCCTCATTTCAAAATCATGGGCCCCAACCTCACTGCAAATTCAGTCCCATCCCCAGCGGGCTTTCTCCAGGTTCCACCTTGGCTACACCTCTGGATGGAGCCTCTGGTTCCTGAAGTTTGGGGAAACAGTGAAGAGCGGGAGCTCTAGACGGGCTGCCTGAGTTTGAATCCTAGTTTACTTGAAGCTTGTCAGCCACAATGGAAGCATTATAAGAATAATTGGGCAGATTGCTTAACTTTTTTAAGCCTTGGTTTTCTTATTAATTGTGGAGAGAGGGCCCGGTGGTCAAGGCACTGGTTTGGTGATGCTTCCATCCCACACTGTATACCTGGAGTCTCAGCTCCACTGGCAATTCTAGCTTCCTGCTAATGTGCACCTTGGGAAGAAGCAGTTGATGGCTCAAGTATCTGGGTCCCTGCTACTCGTGTAGGAGACCCATACTGAGTTCCAGCCTCCTGAGTTCGACCTCACCCAGTCCCCTACTGTTCCAGGCAATTAGGGAGTGAATCGGTGGATGAGAAAGAGATGGATCTCTCTCTCTCTCCTCCTTCCCTCTGTCCCCCCCTCTCCCTTTTCTTCTCCCTCTCTCCCTTTAAAATAAAAATAAATGAATAACAATGTTCAAAATGATAAGACTAAATCTGGAAAAGAGTATAATGCCAGGGCCAGCACCGTGGAGCATGAGGTTAATCCTCCGCCTGTGATGCTGGCATCCCATATGGGCGCCAGTTCTTCCCGGTTTCTCCTCCTCCAGTCCAGCTCTCTGATGTGGCCTGGGAGGGCAGTAGAGGATGACCCAAGTGCTTGGGCCCCTGCACCCGCATGGGAGACTGGGAGGCGCAGCTCTGGCCATTTGCAGTCACCACTTGGAGGGTGAACCAATGGAAAGAAGACCTTTCTCTCTGTCTCTCTGTCTCTCTCTCTCTCTGTCTCTCTCTCTGTAACTCTGTTTGTCAAATAAATAAATAAAATCTTTTTTTTTTTTAAAAAAAAAGAGTATAATGCCCCACATCCTCTCTTTGTGCACACAGAGTAAAAGCTACATGAAATCACAGTAATAAAGCATCTGCGAGATAGGAATAAAGGCCTTACTGGGAATCAGCCAGGCTAGCACCTTGCTCTTGGACTTATAGTCTCTCCAGAACTAAAGAGAAAGTGAATTTCTGTTTAAGACTGAGAGAGAGAGAGAGAGAGAGAGAGAGAGAGAGAGAGAGAGAGACTGAGACTACAATGACCACATCTAGTACTTAATTTCATATAGTTGCTGCAAGATGACCGTGAGATAATGCATGTAAAGTACCTGGAACACAGCTTTTAGTAAGCATTTACACTTGTCATATCATTATCTGGAGTTTCATTCTCACTAGACCAGGGTTTCTTTCTCAGTGGGAATACATCTTTTTTTAAAAAAGAAAAAAGAAAACTTTCAGAACTTCGTTCAATTTCAACATATTTCTCTTGTCTACCATTACTCTAGGAAAGAGTGTTGAGTGCTGGGCACTCAGGTTTGGAAACAATTAGCTGAAGATAATAGTGTGGAAAACTATTGTATACAATTTAAATAATTAAAGAGAGGGAGATTGAGCAAATGTAGATTTCAAAAATTCCCTGGAACAGATGAATCAGTAAAGAGCTCTAATAGAGAGCAACCCTAGGTGCATAAAACTTTTATGAAGCTTAGGAAAACTGACACATCAGAGGTGTGTCTTCCTCTCACAGCTGATTTTGTTTCTTTTCCCAGACATATCCTAGAACACTGGACGAGCAGAAAAACAGTGTATTGGTTGGAAACAAATAGGAAATGAAAGGGAAAAATTCTATTGTGTTTCAGTCTTGTTTCAGCAAGAGCTGCAGGCAGAGGAGAGAAACCCCAGGGGAAAGAATAGGTGGTGACCAAGGACAGAGAGCAGGTGAGTTAATTCTGGGGACCCCCAGACCACGAAGAAGACTTGGATGAGGGGGTTATCTGGGGGATGCCTGTCAACTCAACAGCAGCTCGGTAAGCCCAAAGGCCCCAGGTGATTTCCTCTTCAGAAAAAAACTATCCTGGAGACAGAAAGCCCTAAGCAATAGGAAGATGATTTATCATGCAATCCAGGACAATTGGGAGTGAAAGGGAAGACTGCTTGTAATCATGTTGATTCAATAAGTGTACCCCAGACACCCTAGTGTCCTTTGCCAAATCTAAAATCTAATACTAGGTAGATGAGGGTCTGCAGAAAGTTTGTGGGAAATACACACTGTGAAAGAAAAACTGTACATGGATTTCAAAATTGTTGTCCCCAAAATATACTATTTTTTCATTCATTTTTTCCCACAAATATTGAATTCCCTCATATGGTGAAAAACAAAGGGTAGAAAAGTGATCAAGAAAGAAACATTTTTTAAAGTATTATTGTTAAACCAGTCCTGTATGTCACAGGAGTGGGAGGGGAAGTGACATAGCTGGAATGGGAACGTGATCTCAGAGTTTTTGCCCTTGTTTGATGAGAGGAATGAGCAGGAGCAGTGTCATGGTGGAGCACAACTTTCTGGTCTTCCTGCGTATTTTTTGCTAAATATTTGTCTGACTTTCTCAGTCTACTAATATGATATTATGGTTCTTTGGTCTTCCAGAAGGTCAACAAGCAAAATGCCTTGAGCATCCCAAAAAATCGGTGCCATGTTCTTGACCAGTCCATTTTTGTTCTGACTGGACCACTCCTACCTTGGGGTAGCCATTATTTTGACTGTGCTTTATCTTCAGAATCAAACTGGTAAAGTCATGTTTCAAATCCTGTTACAACTCTTACAAGAAATGCTTCAAGACCTTGATACCATTTGTTTTAAACTTCTTTTGAAAGTTGTGTTCTTGTCTGTAGCTGATCTGGATGCAACTGTTTTGGCACCCATCATGCCAAAAGATGGCCCAGTGTTAATTTTTCAGTCAGAATTGTACAAAGAGTGCCATTTAAGATGTCTGTGGTATTGACTGTTGTTCCTGCTCTCCAGTTAGGGCCTGAACAAGGTTCATTTTTTCTTTGCAAATTGATGTGCTGCTATGATGGATTTTATCCTCAATATTGTCTCATTTGTTCTTAAAATGAGTTAGCCATTTGTAAACTGCTGATTTATTTAAGTCGCCATTGTTGTAGACTTTTCATAAAGGAGCAATGATTTCAACATTCTTCCACCCAGGTTCACCATAAACATAATGTTTGTCTTACTTCACGTTTGGCAGAATCTATGTTGCTCTATAGGAGCTCTTCTCAAAGACCTGTCAAACTAGATCCTATTCTGACAAATTAGGGTGAGCTTATTTTAGTATCCAATAATTTTGAAAAGCATGCGTTTTTTTCTTAGTATGCATTGTCCATTGACTTCCAAAAAACCTTATATATTAGAAACTCAAACGACTCAACAGAAAGAGAATAAATAATCTGATCAAAAAATGGGTAAAAGACCTGAACAGACTTTTCTTCAAAAACATACTATTAGCCAACAGATATGTTAAAAGATATACTTTCAGAGTCAAAATTTAACACAAAAATTTTTGCTGCATCATCAAGACATTCTTACATGAAACTAGTTTTATGTCTGAGTATGTGGTATTTAAGTGTGTGATGATAATTACAGGGTGAAACCACCACCTTGATTCATGCTAAAGAGACAACAGTTTGACCCACTGTCAGTACAAATGCCAACACAGTGAAAAAGTCAATAATGTCAAAAATAGTTCTGACCCCTCAGACCTCTTAAGAAAGCTCAAAGCTCAAAGATCATACTTGTAACTACTTGCTACAAGTGCAGTTTATCAGCAAACTTTTTCTGTAAAGTGTCATATACTAAATATTCTCAGCTTTCCAGGACTATCAGTCTCCATGACAGCTACTCAGTTTTACCACGTAGCTCAAAAGCAGCTATAGGCAATACAAATAAGGGTGACTGTGTTCCCAAAAAAACTTTATTTACAGGTGTCCGGCGCTATGGCACAGCGGGTTAAAGCCCTGGCCTGAAGCGCCGGCATCCCATATGGGCGCCAGTTCTAGTCCCAGCTGCTCCTCTTCCAATCCAGCTCTCTGCTATGGCCTGGGAAGGCAGTAGAAGATGGCCCAAGTGCTTGGGACCCTGCACCCGTGTGAGAGACCCAGAAGAAGCTCCTGGCTTCTGATCAGCTCAGCTCCGACCACTGCGGCCATCTGGGGAGTGAAAAGTGGATGGAAGAACCCTCTCTCTGTCTCTACCTCCCTCTGTAACTCTTTCAAATAAATAAATCTTTTTTAAAAAAACTTTATTTACAAAAACAGGCAGCAGATAAGAGTTGACTCCAGACTATAGTTTGTTAACTAATCCCTGGTGCCTTAGTCATTTGTGCTGCTATACCAATGTATTTAAAACTAGGTAACTTATAAGCAATGGAAATTTATTTCTCATGGTTGTGGAAATGGGGAAGTCCAAGATTAAAGTGCCTGGTGAAGGTTTTTGTATGCTTCTAAGATGATACCTTGTTGCCTTATCATCTGGGGGATGAAACCGTGCCATCACAGGAGATGTGAGGACAAAAAAGAGGCCTTTTACAAAGGCACTAATCCACTTGTGAGGACAGCACCTTCATAACCTGATCACCTCCCCATTGCTGTATCCCTTAAGACTCTTGTATTGGGATTCAAGTTTCAATCTGAATTTTGAAGGAGAAACAAACATGAAAATCTTTGCGCCTGCTATAAATTGAGTTAATGAATTAGAAGAACTTATTGCATTACTTGGCATATGGTAATGATAGTAATTGCTCAACTAACAGTAGAAATTATTACAACTTTTCTTAGATTTGCACCACAGGTACACACACACACACACACACACACACCTCAGAGCACATACTGATAATATTAATAAAACAATACTACTTATTCTTTCTTAAGTTGAACAATCAACCCAATGCTTTGCTGAAATGATCAACTCAAAGAAATTAATCAGGAAGTATTAGTAGAAATTAAATAAGCTGGTGTAGCATTAGAATTGTGTAAACTTAGTTCACAGAAAGTCATGATTTATTGAACAAGCATAGGTGCAGCTGTCCGGGGTTCCACATCTTAGTTCCAATCTTTTATTAAGTCACTTACATCTTTAGGCTTCCCTGGGCCTCAGCTCCCACCTATTTCAAATGAAAGTTAAGTTACTGAGTCTACCAGTTTCCAATTGTGACAATAGCATGTGAAAAATGATCCTGATCTCAAAGAGCCAATACAATAAACACTTATTTATCTCAAGAATTTGTGTGTCAGATGGAGGCCAGTTGACCAAGGCTTCCTACAGCCAGGTGGTTCTGCTCTATGAGTCTTCCTTTCTTTCTTTTTTTCTGTGCCTTTCATCCTCTTTCTGGATTAGCAGAAGAGTCTGGACATGTTCTCATGGCAACAATAGAGGTGCAAGAGCGCAAAACAAAAATATGCAAGGCATCCACCTTCCTCTGTTCTGCTGCAATAACAAAATGCCTCCAACTGGGTAATTTACGAACAGAATAAATTTATTGTTCAAGTTATGGAGGCTTTGAAATCCAAAATCAACACCCTGGCAAGAGCAGTTCTGCTAAGGACCCAGTTTCTGCTTCAAAAATAACACTTTGAACCATGCTTCTTCTGGAGGGGCTAAACACTGCCCGGGCATCTGACAGAAGGGCTGGAAAGGACTGGCTAGTTCCCTCAAGCTATCGTACGAGGTCACTAACCCCATTCATGGGAGCCCACCCTCATGACCTAAGCACCTCTTGAAGACTCCACCTTTTCATGCTACCGCACTGATGATTAAGTTTCAATGTGTGTGTTTTGGGATACACATTCAGACTACAGCAATCTCTTTGGTTTCCGGGCTTGGAATTGGCATGCCGTCCCTTCAGCCTCATTTTATTGGCCAAAGCAGAGTCAAGGAGTGGGGAAATCCTTTTCCACCTTTCATAGCAAAGAATATGGTTGCAGGGAAGAACCAGGCACATAAATGCAAATGTACTACAAATTATATCTAAGACCATCTCTATTGCTAATCAAAACTGCAGCATGTTTTAGATTTAAATGACTATTTATATGGTCTCCTAAGACACTAAACACTTGTTTATATGTTTTTTTTTTTCAACTTCATGGAGCCAAAAGATTGAAAGAGAGACATGAAGAGGTAATGAGAAAATGCTGAGCGTTAGAAAGTAGGATGTCCTGGAGTGGGGGTTGAAGGATGTGAAAAGAGAGAGACAGAAGGAGGGAGGGAAGGAGGAAGGGAGAGATAAGAGAGCAGGGGAGAGGAAGGGGGTGAGGGAGAGACATTAGAGGGAAAAGGAAAATAAGGAAGAAACAACTGCCTAAACTTGTCCTGGAAGAAACTCATCAAAATATAATCTGAACTAGTAATAAAGTTACTAGAAACCCTTTAGATGAAAAATTGACTCATTCCTAGGAGCTGAGTTTGAGAAAGATACCTATTATAATACCATTCAGAATAAGCAGGAATATAACTATGGTTTAATATACACTTTATTTTTAATCTTTCACTGAAACTAGTTTTAACATATACATGCCTAATTATTTTAAATCTTTCAAAGATTTTATTATACAGCAAATTAAATTTCTTAGAAGACTGTCCATGTTTAACAATTGAAAGTAAGATTTTTAGGGCCGGCGCTGGGGCTCACTTGGCTAACCCTCCACCTACAGCACCGGCACACCAGGTTCTAGTCCCAGTTGGGGCACCAGGTACTGGTCCCAGTTGCTCCTCTTCCAGTCCAGCTCTATGCTTTGGCCTGGGAGGGCAGCAGAGGATGGCCCAAGTGCTTGGGTCCCTGCACCCGCATGGGAGACCGGGAGGAAGCACCTGGCTCCTGGCTTCGGATTGGCATAGCACCCGCCATAGTGGCCATTTGGGGGTGAACCAATGGAAGGAAGATCTTTCTCTCCATCTCTCCCTCTCACTGTCTAACTCTATCTGTCAAATAAAAAATAAAGAAAGTAAGATTTTTAAATCATTCCTTCTTATTATGGAACTCATTTTCTACCACAGTTTCAGGTCCTATTCCTAGCATCACTTCATCTTTCCACAGGATTTACTGTTTGGTGTTGGCACAGAACTATCAGTCTCTGATTTGACTGCAATTGACAAGATCTTAAAGAGTTTCCAGAATTACCTTCTGTTATTACCGTCTTGTGGTATTTCCTCTATGTGTCTTCTTTATTAGCTGTTTTCTACAATTTTAAGCCTAGAAGCAGATAATTTTGAAAATCCCATCTAATTTACCAAGAAAGAAAAACATGTCTTCAAGTGCCTTTATTTCTATTACAGTGCTATTGTGACAAAACATTAGAGATATTTATAACTAAAGAATTAGAAAACTACTTAACCTCCGGGAAACAGCCAAGAATATGAAACCAGAATGATTGAAATTTTCCATCTGTTGAGACTCTACCCTCTGAAGCTGGTGTGAGCCAATGTGTGTTTGGAGGCAAGTACAGGAGGTTACAGCACAAACCAAGACCCACATCTGTGGGTTTCAGCCCCAACTCTGGTACTGCTTATCCAGACAACCAACCTAACTTCTCTGTACTTCTTTTGCCTTATCTTTAACATGAGACCAGAAAACTAAAAGTCCGTGTTGTCTCTCACCAACCATGTCTTACAAAATACACTTTGTCATTTACTTTTTTCTTTCTGTTCCCACAAAATCCATTTCAAAAATTGAGATTTTTAAGCCCTTTTTTATCATCGGATGTCAACTCAATTATCTATCTGTTGTACAGATCCCGCAGCATCCATTAGATGAACACTGTAAAAGAATCCCTTATTACCAGAGAAAGAAAAAATGGAAGTCCTGAATGCATTGGATGTGATAGGCACTAAGCTAGGTGTGTTGTAGATAGTATATTATTTCATCTTTACTGCAGTCATCTGAGGGATGAAGAAAAAGGAGAGGAAGAGGAGGAGGAGGAGGAAGAGGAAGAGGAGGAGGAGGAGGAGGAGAGAAAAGAAGCAAGCTCAGAGAAATGTACCAAATTTCCTAAAGTCAATAATCCATTCACTTACTTAGCCATTTATTAAATATTCATGGAGTAGCTGCTCTATCCCAGATATTATTTTAATGGAAGGACCAATAATTAAAGAGGACTCAAGTGAAAAAGCAAGCAAACAGCGTCTGGTGGTTTTCAGAACTATGAGAAAACGAGGCAGGGGAGGAGGAGGAGAGTGGAGAATGGCTTCCATAGTAAGAAGGAAGAGTCAGGCGCAGAGCTGAGGAAAAGGGAGTGCGAACATAGCAACCTGAGGCAGGACAAGCAGTGAGCAGTGGAGCTCAGATGTAAGAGCAGGGCTGTGACAGCGACGTGAAATTTCTTACTTGCTATCATGCTCCAAACCAAAGATGCATTTACTGGACCCCTGTGAAGCCAGCTGGGAAGATAAAGTCTCAACGTGTCTTCAGCAAAAGTAAAATATGCCCCCCATCATTCCTGCAAATAGCGGACAGAACAGGAGATCCCCACAGTTTCCGGTTAGGAGTAAGGAAAATATTTCCAGAATGGATTATAAAGAAAGCTTATAGAATCATCTTTTCTAGAAAGAAATTGCAAAATATAGATTCACCAGAGGCATGAGTAAAAATATGCTTCAGCCCTTGTGGTTTTGAGACTTTTGATGTGGTAACAAAATTCATCTTTTCCAGAAACCTTACTGAAATGAATGCAAAGAGGGAAGTGAGGTACTACTTATCCCTTTGACCCAAACAGGGCCACTCAAGAGCCACTCCTACCTTCATCATTCCAGAGTAAAAACCTGATCTAACTGTTGACACCCAAAATTAACATCACTGATAATGAGCTTTCAGAAGAACGCCAATAAGCTGCAGTGAAAGGGAAGTTAGAACAAACTCTCTATAAACTTGGGTTTGTCCTTTCACTTTAGGGGTCTCCAAGACCCAGAGAAATTCAGGGGCTTAAGAAGCAAAGTCTACCCTCCTCCTTTTTTAAATTAAAAAAATTTTAAAGATTTATTTTATTCATTTGAAAGACAGAGTTACAGAGAGAAGTAGAGACGGAGAGAGAGGTCTTCCATACCCTGGTTCACTCCCTAAGTTGCTACAAGGGCTAGAGCTAGGCCAATCCAAAGCCAGGAGTCAGGAGCTTCTTCCTGGTCTCCCATGTGGGTGCAGGAGCCCAAGGACTGTGACCATCCTCTACTGCTTTCCCAGGCGCATTAGCAGGGAGCTGGATTGGAAGTAGAGCGGCCGGCGCTGTGGCTCAACAGGCTAATCCTCTGCCTTGCGGCACCGGCACACTGCGTTCTAGTCCCGGTTGGGGCGCCGGATTCTGTCCCGGTTGCCCCTCTTCCAGGCCAGCCCTCTGCTGTGGCCCGGGAGCGCAGTGGAGGATGGCCCAAGTGCTTGGGCCCTGCACCCCATGGGAGATCAGGAAAAGCACCTAGCACCTGGCTCCTGCCATCGGATGAGCGCGGTGCGCCGACCGCAGCGGCCATTGGAGGGTGAACCAACGGCAAAGGAAGACCTTTCTCTCTGTCTCTCTCTCTCACTGTCCACTCTGCCTGTCAAAAAAAAAAAAAAAGAAAAAGAAGAAGAATAAAAAGGAAAAAAATTGTGAAATATATGTAGTATGGAATACTACCCTCCTTCTCTCAGGTAGAATCATCCATCCATGAGCAGTGTCACAATAGATAAACCATCTGATACTTATGAAGAACTGTCAACATTTTCCATCACATTTTCCCCTAATTCTACCAGCACAAACACTGCAGGAGAAGTTGCTTATTAGATGATGCTATTATCCCATCAAATGGAGATGTGCCGTGACCTATCAAAGATTATCAACCAGCTTGTGACAGAGCCAAAAGCAAAGTGCAGGTCTTTTCCACTCCAAGTTCCTCACTGCTAGATCAGGATGTCTTCGATCTTCATCTTCACTAGAAGAGGAGGTAAAAGTGGCTGTAAGAGAATTGGCTCAATGGTTGAACTCCTCCTCTCCCCACCAATTCCCCGTATTCCACTTATTTTTCTTTCCTTCCTGCCTTATTCCTTTGGACTCAGCTACAAAGAATGAGTTTTGTGGAACACTACAAATATCAGTCAAGGTAGGGCCTCTCATTTCTTGTATCTTACTTTTTTTTTTCATCTTCACCACCACCTACAATCCCTTCCTCTCTCCATAGACAAATAAACCCTTACTAATCCACCTTTTTTTTATTTGACAGGTAGAGTTATAGACAGTGAGAGACAGAGAGAAAGGTCCTCCCTCTGTTGGTTCACTCCCCAAATGGCCACAACAGCCGGTGCTGCGCTGATCCAAAGCCAGGAGCCAGTCGCTTCTTCCCAGTCTCCCATGCAGGTGCAGGGACCCAAGCACCTGGGCCATCCTCCACTGCCCTCCCAGGCCACAGCAGAGAGCTGGACTGGAAGAGGAGCAGCAGGGACCAGAACCTGGCCCCCACATAGGATGCTGGCACCACAGGTGGAGGATTAACCAAGTGAGCCACAGCGCCGGCCCCACCAATCCACCTTTGATACAGTTACATAGCAATATTTGCATTTTTCAAATACATGGCATGTGTCACGTTTGGGTTTTAATTTAAATAAAAGAGGCTCTCTATAAGTATTATCCTGTTTCTTAAGTTACTTTTTATTCATACTATGTTTCTGAGATTTACTGATGTTGCTAAATGTAAATCTAAATTACATTTTTGACTGCTGGTGAGAATCTAATCATCTCATCACATTTTAATTATCCTTTGCCTTCCCAATTGATGATCATTTAGTTTGCTTCCAGTTCTTTGTTACCATAAATAGCACTTGGCTCAACAGCCTCATAAGCATTTCTTCAAAATTTCTCTGGGATATATTCCTAGGAACAAAGATGCCGTGCTTCATTTCATAATCATGTCAGATTTCACTCCAGAACAGCTGCACCAGTTTATATTGACCCTAGTCGGACACGAAGATCCTAGTTTCCCCACATCTTCACCAGCACTTGATACTATGACTGTCTAAGTTAGTGAAATTTTGAGTGTAAAGTAACATCATTTTAATTTGCATTTCCTTGATTACCAGTGAAATTGTGCCTCCTCAGATAATTATTAGTTATCAGGATTTTCCTTTATGTCAATTGCCTGCCCACAACTTCTTTCTTTTCTCTTTTCTTTCATTTTTCTTGTTGAATTCTAGGAATTCCTTTTGAATTCTGAACATCAGTGTCTTCTAGGTTTAGAACTTGCTATTATACACATACTTTATATTTCTATCAAATCTGAGACAACAAATTTTGCTGGGAAATTGCTGATTTTATTTTGTCAAGGAGTCTTTCTCCCCAGTACATTCCAGCAGCTATTGGTGTCAGGTATTATACCCTAAGAAGGAATGGAGTTACTATGAAATTGGTCCATCTGTGTTCTGACTTCTGCCATATTTCAGCAGTATTACTGGAACCCCCTAGAAAAATGCTGAGAGCCTCCGATCCATTACAGATTGACTTTTTTCCTTCTAGCATAAGACTGTGCCTATAGTCCTTAATAGGAGACTGAAAGCATCCATGCACTTTTCCCAAAGGACAGCCCATATACTTGGTGACTAGGAAGTAAATATGTGTGATCACTTCCTATTCACCTCATTGCTGAAGGAGGGATGGTTCACCTGAAAAATAGTGCATGATGGCTGAACATACTGACATTTGACACTGGACATGACATTGGCTATTGTTTCTTAGCCACATATCCTCACAGCCTGAGTGTGTATACTATGAGCAGTACAGGACCACACAGGCAGTGCACTCAGGAGCAGAGTGAACCCACAGGAGTTAATGTCAGGAAGATCCTGACAAAATCTGTGATTTGCTTGGTTGAAAAATGTCATGAGTTGGGGAGGTGTTTGTTGCAGTGGTTGAAATGCTGCTCGGTATGTCTGCATCCCATACCAGAGCTCTTGGATCCAAGTCCCGGCTCCCTTCCCAATTTCAGCTTCCCGTTAAAGAATAACTAGAAAACCAGCAGGTAATGACCTAAGTAACTGGTTCCTTCTATTTACATGTGAGAACTGAGCAATGTCCCTGGATTCTGGCTTTCGCCTGGCCCATTGCCACTCATTGTGAGCATTTGGGGAGGGAACAAGGAGACCTGCCTGTCTTGTGCTCGCTCGCTCTCTCTTTCTCTCTCTCTCACTACCTCTGTGTCTCTGCCTTCCAAATAAAATAAAAATAAACAAATGAAAAGTTTCAACATCAATGACAATAATTTCATAGGCTCTGAGGAGAATGAAACCCATCAGATTGAAGACTAGTTCACATGCCAGAGATCTGGCTAATAGATCAACTAACCATGTGGAAAGCCTCTCCCGTTGGGCCAGTGGAATATCTACTAAGAGCAAGGAAACTCACAGTCAGGCCTGTGGTGTCCTGTGAGCTTAAAAATAGCAAAGTAGCACTGGAAATTTTAGGTCTTACAATAGGTAATGCTCACAGTTTCACGGTAAGTCCCTTTTCTTCTCCATAGCACGTTTGCTTGATTTTAGATCAAGAGTACTTCCAAAAGTTGCTGAAAATGCAATTAAAAGATAAATTTATTATGGTCTTAGACCTGTATCTACAAATCATATTGAATCTGCTAAAAATTAATTAAATTAAAATAAAAAGTGAAAAAGAAAGAAAGAAGAGGAAACAGTGGATAGAACAGAGAGGATCTCGGCCGGCGCCGTGGCTCAACAGGCTAATCCTCCGCCTTGCGGCGCCGGCACACCGGGTTCTAGTCCCGGTCGGGGCGCCGGATTCTGTCCCGGTTGCCCCTCTTCCAGGCCAGCCCTCTGCTGTGGCCCGGGAGTGCAGTGGAGGATGGCCCACCTGCTTGGGCCCTGCACCCCATGGGGAGACCAGGAAAAGCACCTGGCTCCTGGCTCCTGCCATCGGACAAGCGCGGTGCGCCGGCCGCAGCGCGCCGACCGCGGCGGCCATTGGAGGGTGAACCAACGGCAAAAGGAAGATCTTTCTCTCTGTCTCTCTCTCTCACTGTCCACTCTGCCTGCCAAAAAAAAAAAAAAAAACAAACAAACAAACAAAAAGAACAGAGAGGATCTCCCCACCACCACCTTCGATCAAAGTAGCTCTTTTTAAAATGTTTTCTATAGGATTCTGGCATGATAGTTCATTTTTTTAAATAAAAAGAAATCCAGACATCACCTTTTTTCTAAGAAAGTTTTAAAATCACTGAGCTAGTGTTCAACAAAGTCTCTCCTCCATGGTTTTACGGATATGAAACATATGTTTGGATGATAGTACTTTGTTCTTTCCAGTTGCTCAGAATATTTAATTTATTACTGAGGCAATTTTGCTTTCGGAGAGATTATTCTGAGTTCTCTTGCTTTATTCATCATTCAAAATTTTCAATTTATTACAGATAACTTCTATAGAACTTTGTAAGAAACACTAAACATAAACTCTAATGTATTTAGCAATAGTATTGAGACTTTAATATTTTAATCAATATTTTAACCCACTTAACACACATATTGAAATATTAGATGCAAAAAAGAAAAAAAACATTTCACTTTCTCAGTTCTTAATTGCCATTTATGATAAAGCTTGGGAAAAACATAATACGATACTTTGCAAACTCTATTTCCTCTTGCTCCTATGACATACACCACAACCATCCCAACCATCTTTCCACATTAGTCACTACCTCTTATGTCCTCCAGGACACCTCTCTTGCTTCAAATATTCCCAAGTCTAAGACAAGGACTTGGTAAACTTGGAAGTGGCTTCCCATTGCCTACAAGAGCCACGTTTTCATTTCTACACCACCCCCCCTTTTCCTATTTCTATAGTGCCTCCTTCTAACCTCCATTTCTCAGGAAGCCCAGTGCCTTAAATATAGTCTTGTCCCATCGTCTACCAAACTGGATCTCAGAAAATCCCTGCAAGTTTACACTGGTAATGAAGCCAAACGCGTCCTCTCTCAAGGACTGGGGTCCTTTGAATAGAGGCCTCTGATCAATCAGTACAATCTGTATGGGCTCTCTCTGGAGGCAGGAAGTTTCCTGCCACTGAGTGTCTTTGTGACTAGAACTGGATAACATTTACCATGAAACTCAAAAGGGGTGAAGGCATAGGACAATGAGCTAGCATAGATACGGAAGAAGGTTTCTTGCAAACACATAATTCAGTGGCTCCATGATAAAGTAGAACACAAAGTATGGTCTGAAGAAGGAGGGAGGAAAAGGATACAGATGAGATGAAAGTCTCTTCAAAGATTAATAAGGAAAATTGCAAACTCTTTTTTAAAATCGGCATTAAAAAGTTAGTGTATTAATCCTACTTGGTTCATAATAGAGCAAATGTGTGAAGAAAGTTATAATTTATGCTATAGAAGGTTTAATAAACTGCCACCAGATAAAATTGGTTGAAGGAAGGCTGGGAAACTTTGTCTCAGAAAAGTTAGAACCAATGGGCTCCATAACCTTCTGGCACCTGCTTGGTATTGTTTTTGTACTTAGAAATATGAACATGATAGGAGCGGGCATTGTGGTATAACAAGTTAAGCTGCCAGCTTCAACACCAGCACCCCATATGGGAGCTGGCTTCAGTCCTGGCTGTTCCTCTTCCCATCCAGCTCCTTGATAACGCATCTTGGAAAGCAGAGGAGGATGGCCCAAAGTCCTTGGGTCACTGCACTCACATGGGAGACCCAAAGCGGCTCCTGGCTCACAGCTTTGGCCTGGCCTAGGCATAGACATTATGGCCATTTGGGGAGTGAACGGGCAGGTGGAAGACCTCTCTCCCTGCCTCGCCCTCTCTCTATAACTCTACCTCTCAAATACATAAATAAACCCTTAAAAAAAAGAAGCAGCAGAAGCTGATGAGGACTTGAGAAAAAAATAAGCAAAACTGAATTCATCAACATAGGAGTATAAGTGATCAGAGACCAGATGAGAGAAGTGTGTGGAAGTCAGTCGTGCTGCATCTTGTAAGCCATGTTTCAAATTTGGTGCTTATGCTAACAGCTAGAGGCTTTTTAGGTAGGATTATGATATGATAATTTGTGTTAAGAGAAATATTGACAGCAACATGAATAAAATATGACTGAGAGGCAAATTAGGAGGAAAGAAAGTCAGATAGATGGTCACAGCACCTTGAGAAGAGAGTGGAGGATCATTCAGGAAGCAGCATTGACAGGACTTGATGAATTAGAACTGATGGAGGTTAGGGAGGAAACCAGGCTTAAGGATATGTTTATGGCTTGGACTGTGTACATGATGGGGCCATTTTCCCATGTGGGGAGTATTAGAGAATGAGTTTGTTAGCAAGGGAAGGAAGATGGTAAGTTCAGTTGGGGAATATCAAAACTGAGACATCTCAAAGCCACAAGAGGACTTGTGAGTGCGAAAAAGTTGATTCAGATATCAAGGAAACAAACCTTGGTTAAAAAATTCAAAGTTGAAGTAAATATCCAAATATAAAGTCATTCATACAATTTCTCCCAACCATCTTAACAAGAGGGCATTACCTTGGTGACTGGAAGAGCTGCCTGTCCCGTTCCTTATGACAACACTCGTGTAGCAGTGCCACCTCCAGCACACCACAAGGTGGGAGGGCACAGGAAAGGGCAAAGCTCAGCTGGGTTTTCAAGTCAGTGGGAGGATCTAGGCAGAGCACTCGTGACTGCTGGGAAGTAGCCTGGGTCCACCCACTCACGGCATAAACACTCCCTCCCAAAGTGAAAGCCCATTCACCTGGACATCACAGCCTCCTGCCCTTAGCAACAGCACCACTTAGCACCAACTTGATATCGACTCTTAGCATTAAATCTCTCTAAAGTCTTAGTGTGGAGGTAATAACAGTACCTGCTTCACAAACTTTGCGAGGACAAGAGAGCTAATTTTGTATGGTTAGCACTAGCCATAGTGCTTGACACATAGCACTCAATAAATGCTGAGTAGCAGTGGCTATGGTGATGATCATACTTACAATTCGCAATCATAATATGACTCTCTAACTCCTAAATCATCAATCATCAAATACTCACATGTTTTTTCAAGAAAATTTAGTATTGAGCATACTTTAGTTTATCCTGAGCACTTAAAAGTTGCTCACCTATCTCTGATAATGCTCTGTTCACCAGTGCATCTCCTAAGCATTCAGTAGCTAACTGTGCCACATATATGGCATCAGTGGATAAACTTAGATCTGTGTTTCAATCAGCTTGATTGGTGTTGTTTTATTTCTTTGTTCTTAAAAACTTTTTTAAAATGTAAGTTGGGATATTTTCACACACTAATAAAAAGGTGAATTTTCAGTTTGATTTATTAATTTATCTTATCATCTTGAATTTTCAACATGAAAGAGACTATGTCCACTTTTAAAATGTAATATATTATACTTATAAAATGTGAAATAGAGGTTAACACACAAAGATTTGTATCTTTTTTAAGATTTATTTTATTTATTTGAAAGAGTTACAGGGAAAGGTATAGATGAGAAAGAGAGGTCTTCCATCCACTAGTTAACTCCCCAGATGGCCACAATGGTGGAGCTGAGCTGATTCAAAACCAGGATTCTTCTGGATCTCCCATGTGGGCACAGGGGCCCAAGGACTTGGGCTATCATCTGCTACATTGCCAGGCACATTAGCAGGGACCTGGATTGGAAGTGGAGCAGCCGAGACTCAAACCAGCACACAAATGGGATGCCAGCACTGCAGGCCACGCTTTAACCCACTGTGCAAAGTGTCAGCCCTGAGATTTGTATCTTATATACACAAAACTTCGAGGCATAGGGTCATATACTTCAGTATCTTCAATTTCCTGATCTTAACAAATGATGTTTGAAGGATGGAAGGGAGAGAAGCAGAGTGAGATCTGAAGCTTTTAAGATGAAATTCTGAGGCTGGCACCATGGCTCACTAGGCTAAGCCTCTGCCTGTGGCGCTGGCACCCCAGGATCTAGTCCCGGTTGGGGCGCCGGATTCTGTCCTGGTTGCCCCTCTTCCAGGCCAGCTCTCTGCTGTGTCCCAGGAGTGCAGTGGAGGATGGCCCAAGTCCCTGGGCCCTGCACCTGCATGGGAGACCAGGAGGAAACACCTGGCTCCTGGCTTCAGATTGGCACAGTGCACCGACCGCAACTCGCCAACAATAGTGGCCATTTGGGGGGCGTGAACCAATGGAAAAGGAAAACCTTTCTCTCTCTCTCTCTCTCTCTCACTGTCTAACTCTGCCTGTCCAAAAAAAAAAAAAAAAAAACAAAAAGGATGAAATTCTGTTGAGAACAAATGCATGGGAAAAGTGGGGGTGGTAGATAGAGGGAGGGTGAAACAGGTACCAAAACACAATTAGACAGAAGTAGTAAGTTAGTGTTTGACGGCACAGTGGGGTGACTCTAGTTCACAACAATGCATTGTAGACTGTGAGAAAAACTAAGAGACAATATGCTTCAAACATAAAGAAAATGTATGCAAATGCTAATCACCTGGGGCTAGCACTCTCATGCAGTAGGTTAACGCCCTGGCCTGAAGCACAGGCATCCCATATGGGCACTAGTTCTAGTCCTGGCTGCTCCTCTTCCAATCCAGCTCTCTGCTGTGGCCTGGGAAAGCAGAAGAAGATGGCCCAAGTCCTTGGGACCCTTGTACCTATGTTGGAGACCCAGAAGAAGTTCCTGGCACCTGGCTTTGGATGGACACAGCTCCGGTCGTTGCAGCCAACTGGGGAGTGAACCAGTGGATGGAAGACCTCTCTCTCTCTCTGCCTCTCCTCTCTCTCTGGATGGAAGACTTTCTCTCCCTCTCTCTCTGCCTCTCCTCTGTGTAACTCTGACTTTCAAATAAATAAATAAATCTAAAAAAAAAAAAACCTTTGTAAAAAATAAAATGCTAATCACCTGATTTTATCAGTTCATGCTGTGTATATGTGTTGAAATACTGCACTCAACACCATAATAATGTCCAAGGATGTGTTATCAAAACAAAAAATCTTGAGGCATTTGGCCAAGTAGTTAAGATGCCTATATCCTAACTTAGAGTGCCCGAACACATACTTGTCGCTGGCTCCTTCTCCAGCTTCCTGATAATAAATATCCTAGGAAGCAGTTGTGATACCTCAAGTAAGGGGGTTACTGCCACCTATGTTGAAGATCTGGATTGAGTTCCTGGTCTCTGGCTCCTGGCTCCTGGCTCCTGGCTCCTGGCTCCAGCATCAGCCCAGCCATGACCATTGGGCATTTGGGTAGTAAACCAGCAGATGGGAGCATTCTCTCTCTCTCTCTCTCTCTTTCTCTCTTTGCATCTTTCTCTGCTTCTCAAATAAATATTTATTTTTTTTAAAATAATAAAATTTAAAATAAAAAATAAATGTACAGATAAATAAGTCATGTTTATGGGTGAGAATATTTAATATTATTGTTAAAATATCAGTTCTCTCCCAAATATATCCATAGATTCTGCAAAACCAAAATTAAAAGCCCAAGACAAAAAAAATCACTTCAAAATTTAACCATTCAATAATATAATTTGTTCTATCTGTTATTAAGAAAGACATCAAAATCCATTGAAATTGTGATTTGTCTATTTCTCACTGTTTTATCAGATTTTGTGTCATGCATTTAGGAAGATTAAAATTATGCATAAATAGTTCGGCAAAGCTTTCTCAAAGGGAAATCCTTATATTAACACTATGCAAATCACCTGGGAACTTGTTAGATATGCAAATTCTGAAGCTCTGCCTCACACTCATTGAATCAACTCCAGGGAACAGGGCTAAGCAGTCAGGCCTCGCAAGTCCACAGATGATCTGATACACACCAAGAAGGCACAAATTGGGACCACAGACTTCAGAGAGCCACTAGGGGCGGAGCCAAGATGGCAGAATAGTGAGGGCGCACACCAATAGTCCGGGAAAAGATAGTTTAATAAAAGTGGAGTTACTGTAGCCTCAGGAAAAGACTCAGAAAAAAAAAAAACTGCAGAGGAAACTCTTCCGGATCTAGTGGATGTGACACAGACGAACTACAGGGAGAGCAAGGTCACCCACCGCTGAGCCGTGGAACGGAGCCCTGAGAGCGGGGAGCCGCGAGAGCCCAGCCACAGAAGCCCAGCTGCAGAATCTGTGCGCCAGTGCTGGAAGGGGAGGTGAGACAAAAACTTCTCAGTAACCCGAGACATTGGCGGGGAAAGGCAGAAAGAGGCCTGAGGTCCCACTGGGGAGAGTGCACCAGGCTAACTGGAGGAGAGAAAAAATAAGGGGAACCAGCAGGGACACTAGCCTCTCTCTCCACACACCTTACAAAGCCGAGCAAGACAAAGAGCAGGTGCCAATTTACGTATATAAAACAAACTCGGTAACCTTGGCAACCCGGTGAGAGACTCTGAGAAATTTGAGACCACACTGAGGGCTGAATAAACTATTTGTTTATTCAGGGGTAAGCAGAGAAATACCCACAGAGGCCAGATTTCATACATGTACATCAACTACCCTCAATTCCACTCAGCTGTGTGGAATTATTTCCCAACTGAGTCAAAAAAAAAAAAAAAGAGAGAGAGAGAGAGAGCAAGCGAGCTAGCCAGAAAACAATCTGGGTGAGTCACATTTGGCACACCCTTAACCCTGAAGAATCAAACAGAGCTCTCAGGCCACACCCATCATAGCCTCTAAGGATCCATCAAAAGCAGACAGTCCACTTAATCTAGAGTCATAGTATTACGAGAAAAAGCATCACAGCGAAGCAAAAGAATATCTCCAATATGCCAAACAAACGTAGAAACCAAGGTAACAAGAGCAAGGAAGACACTATGATGCCCCCAACTGAAAAAGACACCCCAATTCAAGATTATGAAGATGATGAGATAGAAGAAATGCAAGAAACAGATCTCAAAAAATTGATAAGAACATTAAGAAGTTCTCAAAAACAAATTCTTGAACTACAGAAATCCTTAATGGACAAGGTAGAAAATCTCTCTCGTGAAAATGAACTATTAAGGAGGAATCAAGCTGAAATGAAACAACTAGTAGACAAGAAACTGTGATAGTGACAAGAAACCATAATGAAATGAAGAATTCAATAGATCAAATGACAAACACATTACAGAGCCTTAAAAACAGAATGGGTGAAGCAGAAGAGAGAATATCGGACTTAGAAGACAGAGAACAGGAAAGGAAACAGTCAAACCAAAGGAAAGAAGAGGAAATTAGCAATCTAAAAAATATTGTCGGGAATCTACAGGATACTATTAAAAAACCCAACATTCGGGTTCTAGGAGTTCCTGAAGGCATGGAGAGGGAGAAAGAATTAGAAGGCCTTTTTAGTGAGATACTAACAGAAAATTTCCCAGGTTTAGAGAAGGCAGAGACATCCTATTACAGGAAGCTTATAAAACCCCTAATAAACATGACCAAAAGAGATCCTTACCACGACACATTGTAATTAAACTCACCACAGTGAAACAGAAAGAAAAGATCTTAAAATGTGCAAAAGAGAAATATAAGATCACTCTCAGAGGATCTCCAATTAGACTCACAGCTGACTTCTCATCAGAAACCCTACAAGCTAGGAGGCAATAGCGAGACATAGCCCAGGTACTAAGAGAGAAAAACTGCCAGCCCAGAATATTATATCCTGCAAAGCTCTCATTTGTGAATGAAGGTGAAATAAAGACCTTCCATTGCAAACAGAAGTTGAAAGAATTTGTTGCCACTCGTCCAGCCCTGCAAAAGATGCTTAAAGATGTGTTACACACAGAAACACAGAAACACGGTCATCAATATGAAAGAAGGTAAAGGAAGAAAACCTCACAGCAAAAGATCACAGGAAACTCAAAGCATATATTAGAAAATATCTTTGGCAAGTGGTAGGGCAAAGTTACTACCTATCAATAGTCACATTAAACGTTAATGGCCTGAACTGTCCAGTTAAAAGGCACCGATTGGCTGATTAGGTTAAGGAACAAAACCCATCTATTTGCTGCTTACAAGAAACACATCTTTCTAACAAAGATTCATACAGACTGAAAGTGAAAGGCTGGAAAAAGATTTTCCATGCCAACGGAAATGAAAAAAGAGCAAGCGTAGCCATCTTAATATCGAATAACATAAACTTTACCACAAAAACTATTAGGAGAGACAATGAGGGGCACCATATAATGATTAAGGGATCCATTCAACAGAAAGATATAACGATTATCAATGTATATGCACCTAATTACAGGGCACCAGTTTCTTTAAAAACTTGTTAAGGGACTTAAAGGGAGACATAGACCCCAATACAATAGTACTGGGGGACTTCAATACGCCACTCTCAGCGATAGACAGATCAACAGGACAGAAGATCAACAAGGAGACAGTAGATTTAAATGACACTATAGCCCAAATGGACCTAACAGATATCTACAGAACTTTTCATCCTACACAGAAAGCATTTACATTCTTCTCAGCAGTACATGGAACCTTCTCTAGGATTGACCACATACTAGGCCATAAAGCAAGTCTCAGCAAATTCAAAGGAATTAGAATCATACCATGCAGATTCTCAGACCACAAAGTAATGAAGTTGGAAATCAGCAACTCAGGAATCCCTAGAGCATATGCAAACACATGGAGATTGAACAACATGCTCCCTGTTAAATATAACAGTGGGAAAAAGAGAGAGAGGAGATGTACAATTGGGGACATGCTCAATCGGACTTGCCCCAAATGATGGAGTTAGAATTGTGCCAGGGGATTCCAATACAATCCCATCAAGGTGGCATGTACCAAAGCCATCTCACTAGTCCAAGTGATCATCTTCAGTTCACAATTGATCACACTGATAGGTCTAAGAGTCAAAGGAATCACACAAACAAGACTAGTGTCTGCTAATTCTAACTGACAGAATCAAAAAGGGAGAAAATGATCCAACATGGGAAATGGGAGACACAGCAGACTCATAGAATTGCAGATGTCCTAAATAGCACTCTGGCCTCAGAATCAGCCCTTAAGGCATTCAGATCTGGCTCAAGAGCCCATGAGAGCATTTTAGGCATGGAAAGCCAAGACACTCTGGAAAAAAAAAATAAGACCTAAATGAAAGATCTCTGTGAGTGAGATCCCAGTGGAAAAAATGGGGCCATCAAAGAAGGAGGTACCTTTCTCTGAAGGGAGGAGAGAACCTCCACTTTGACTATGACTCTGTCGGAATAAGATCAAAGTCAGCGAACCCTAAAGGCCTCCATAGCCTTGGCAACTCATGACTAGAGCCTAGGGAGATTACTGATGCCATAAACAAGTGTGTCAAATTGTTAAATCAACTTCAGGAGTCACTGTGTACTTACGTCTCATGTGGGATCTGTCCTTAATGTGTTGTCCAATGTGAAGTAATGCTATAACTAGTACTGAAACAGTATTTTACACTTTGTGTTTCTGTGTGGGTGCAAACTAATGAAATCTTTACTTAGTATATACTGAATTTATCTTCTATATCTAAAGATAATTGCAAATGATTAAAAAATCTTGGTGTTAAATTGGAAATTGCATAGATAATTAATCAATTCTTTAAAAAAAATCATGTAGGATCTCTGTCCTTAATGTGCTGTACATTGTGAATTAATACTATAACTAGTACTCCAACAGTATTTTTCACTTTGTGTTGCTATGTAAGGACAAACTGTTGAAATCTTTACTTAATATATACTAAACTGATCTTCTGTCTATAAAGAGAATTGAAAATGAATCTTGATGTGAATGGAAGGGGAGAGGGAGCAGGAAAGGGGAAGGTTGCGGGTTGGAGGGAAGTTATGAGTGGGGGAAGCCATTGTAATCCATAAGCTGTACTTTGGAAATTTATATTCATTAAATAAAAGCTTTAAAAAAAGAGAGAGAGCCATTAGCTGTATAAAACGGTAAAAACTTGGTAGGTGTGTGAGTTGGTCAGACTAAAAGCAGATTTGCTCCTGGAAGTCTATATTCACTCAATAAATACTGAGTAATAGTGGCTTTGATGATCATCATACTTACAATTCACAATCATAATATGACTCTCTTAACTCCTAAATCATCAATCATCAAATACTCATGTATTTTTTCAGTTAACTGTAGGGTCTGTATGGGCATCTAATTTTCCATTTCTTTGTTAATTGCCCAAAAAAGAGATACAAAAATGAATTTAATTAATTAATCTAATTCATCTATGAACTTGCTGGGATAGAGACTGACTTTACCTAGAACTGAACCCCCATTTTTTGTGAGAATGCCTGGCACTTAGAAGTTGCTTAATACCACTTAAATGTTAAATGAATGGGAAGGGGTAGCCTAACTGATCACTCAAGATGGTCTGAATAGAGTCCCACAGCTAGCCTTGAAGCTGTGTGACCTTGTGCTGGTTACAAAATCTCTCTAAGCTTTCTTTTCTTTATATTTACATTTTTGATGATGACAATTTCTATCTTTGAGGAGAGGAATTTGGGAAGGTGAAGATATCAAGTGCCTACACCTTTTTCCCTTGCCCTTTTATCTCTGTGTTCACATCTCTCTTTCTACGGTAACCAGTGTCATGGTAACAGACAGGTCCACCTGCTCAGCTAGCTGCCCCGAAGTCTATTATGTTACCACTTGGCTCTGGGACACTTTTGTTGTAAACTCATATCATCAACTGGGGAGGCACGGCTGGGCACAGTTGCCTGTAAAGGGATGTGGACACATACGCAGCTTCCTGTGGATGTGTGGATGTGTGGGTGTATGTGACTACGTATGGATGTGTGTAAAGTCTGTGTGTGTCTGACCACCACCATGAACACAAAGCCAGGTATCTCCTGTGGCCCCACTGCATTCGGGAGCATTACGGCATGGCAGAGGGTCTGGGATATAAGCAATTGTCAATTAATGCTAGCTCTTACAGTTTTTTTTTTTTTATCATTTTTATAGTCATTGCATAGCACTGCTTAAGTATTTAGGACCACGGCCTCTGTGTTTTTCAATTGACATTATAAGGACTTACACTAGGATTCCAAGATAGCAGAATAGGAAATGACCTACTGCGCTAGGCAAGAGATAAATAGTTTAAAAAAAAAAAGTGTAAGCGGTGCACTCTGAGGGAGAGAATTACAGTGGGAACTGCAGTGTAAATTCTACTGAAGGAAGAGGAACACCACGGACCTGTGTGGAAGGTGCGGGGACACAGCACAAACACAGACACAGCACGTGACTGTAGCAGCTGAGAGCGAGAGAGGGCACCAGCATGGAGACGGAGGTGAGATCAGACTGCCATACAGATACACCCAGAAATAGCCAGGGGGAGAGATGATGTGCGTCTGGCCTGGAGCCCTAGGCAGATAGAAGGTACCCACAGACCCAGTGGAAGGAAAAGGGGCACATTTTGCTCACCCCATCCCCTCCACCATGGAGCCTGACAACCATCTGGGGCCTAAGGGGTATCTGTGGAAGCCCTTGTGCACACACAGCAACTGCCTGAGATGGGACACCGTCTTCTCAGCCATGCTGGCAGCAACAGTGCGGGGAGAGCAACACTCAGCCAGTGGCTCTGTGTACACGTGTGATCCAGATTCTAGCAGAGGAAAAAAAATCCATCTGCTTTCTCACCACTTCTTGTTTTACTTAAAAAAAAAAAAAAACAAAAAAGATTTGCTTATCTTATGTGAAGGGCACAGTTACAGAGAGAGAGCCTCCATCTGGTGATCACTCCCACATGGTCACAATGGCTGGGGCTGGGCCAGGCTGAAGCCAGGAGGCAAGAACTCCATCAGGGCCTCTCATTTGAAGAGCACAGGTTCTCAAGCTAGATTGCACATTAAAGGCACCCGAGAAGTTTTTAAAAATACTGATCCCCAGTCCTCATCCCGAGAGGTTTTGATTATACTGGGGACAGGAAGATGACTAATCTTTCTCTTTTTCAAGAAACTGTGTGGTGATGTCTGAATAGAGGTATTAATCAAAATCAGCTACACCTCGTAATTCACATCCGTACCGGGATGCTTATCACGAGGGTCAAAAAGGGGTATAGTCATACCATCTGTGCCTTTTGGGGGCTCTGTGCTTAATTTATGCTTTTTTTAATATGTTAATTACCTTAGCATTCCCAGTGTGTAAAGTGACTTTGGCAGGATGACTGGTGCAAAAATCCTAATTGTATAAGAAAGCAAAAACCAGTTTTAATATAAAAACCTAATTTATGGAGAGCGGCAAGATGGCGGAATAGGAAGGGAGCACACCGATAGTCTGGGGAGAGACAGTTTAATAAAAGTGGAGATACTGCAGGTTCAAGGAAGAGTAGGGGAAGAAACAGCAGAGAAAACCCTTCTGGAACTGGAGATTCACAGTGGACCTGCGTGGAGAGCGTGAGAGCCCGCAGTTTGGGACACCAGCAGCAGATTCAACATACCAGCGCTGGAACGCGAGGTGAGCAGAACCTCAATAGCCCAAAATACCAGCAGGGAAGCGGAAAAGGGAGCCTAGAGCAAACAAGGCTTGAAACCCTGCGGGGAAAAGTTCACCAGGCTAACTAGAAGAGAGAGAGAGTGAGAGAGAGAGGGAAAAAAAAAAATGACCCGTACGGACACGAGCTTCTCTCTCTCCGCTCACCTCTCAAAGGTGAGCAAGACAAAGAGCAGGCGCCATTTTGGAATATGTCATAAGCAGGGCGACCTCGGGTTGGCACTGGCCCCGAGCCTAGCAGAAAAACCTGACTCTGGGTGGGAGGGGTGAAATAACGAGATTAGAACCTAATGAATGTGTGGTGCTAATGAACTGAGACTGTGAAAAAAGAGACGGTCGGGGAGAGAACTCACGGAATTCACGAATTCATGTGAGTACTCTCCAGAGACGCTACAGTTCAGTAGCCTTGGCAGCCCAGTAGGAGACTACAGGAGAATCTCAGCCCACACAAAGGGCCGCAAAGATTCCTTCTCTGGTCCTTGGGAAAGAGCTTCCGATCTCTGGCTCCTGTGGGTATATCATTCGCCTGCTAACCACCCCCAATTCCATTCAGCTGTGTGGAATTACTTCCCTTTTGAACCAAAAAAAAAAAAAAAAAGTAACAGAGAGAGATTTACCACGCCTAACCTGGGAGTGTCTCCTTTGACACAACCTCAACCCTGAGGAACCAAACAGAGCTCTCAGGCCACACCCATCTCAAGCCTCTAAGGCTCCATCAAAAGCAGACAGATAGTCCACTTAATCTAGAGTCGTAGTATAACAAGAAAAAAACACCACAGTGAAGAAACCAATATGCCACACAACAAACGCAAAAACCGAGGTAATAAGAACAAGGAAGACACTATGGCATCCCCAAATGAAAAAGACACCCCAATTCAAGATTACAAAGATGATGAGATAGAAGAGATGCAAGAAGCAGATCTCAAAAAATTGATAAGAACACTAAGAAGTACTCAAAAACAAATTCTTGAACTACAGAAATCCTTAATGGACAAGGTAGAAAATCTCTCTCGTGAAAATGAAATATTAAGGAGAAATCAAGCTGAAATGAAACAACTAGTAGAACATGAAACTGTGATAGTGACGAGAAATCATAATGAAGTGAAGAATTCAATAGATCGAATGAAAAACACATTAGAGAGCCTTACAAACAGAATGGGTGAGGCAGAAGAGAGAATATCGGACTTAGAAGACAGAGCACAGGAAACTATACAGTCAAACCAAAGAAAAGAAGAGGAAATTAGCAATCTAAAAAATATTGTTGGGAATCTACAGGATACTATTAAAAAACCCAACATTCGAGTTCTAGGAGTTCCTGAAGGCATGGAGAGGGAGAAAGGATTAGAAGGCCTTTTTAGTGAGATAATAGCAGAAAATTTCCCAGTTTTGGAGAAGGACAGAGACATCCTAGTACAGGAAGCTCATAGAACCCCTAGTAAACATGACCAAAAGAGGTCCTCACCACAACACGTTGTAATTAAACTCACCACAGTGAAACAGAAAGAAAAGATCCTAAAATGCGCAAGAGAGAAACGTCAAATTACACTCAGAGGATCTCCAATTAGACTCACGGCAGACTTCTCATCAGAAACCCTACAAGCTAGAAGGGAATGGCGAGACATAGCCCAGGTACTTAGAGAGAAAAACTGCCAGCCCAGAATATTATATCCTGCCAAGCTCTCATTTGTGAATGAAGGTGAAATAAAGACCTTTCATAACAAACAAAAATTGAAAGAATTTGTTGCCACTCGTCCAGCCCTGCAAAAGATACTTAAAGATGTGTTACACACAGAAACACGGCCTTCAACATGAAAGAAGATAAACGAAGGGAATCTCACAGCAAAAGATCACAGGGAATTCAAAGCATACATTTGGATAAAGAAATTATGGGACATGTACTCTATAGAATACTATACAGCAGTCAAAAACAATGAAATCCGGTCATTTGCAATAAGATGGAGGAATCTGGAAAACATCATTCTGAGTGAATTAAGCCAGTCCCAAAGGGACAAATATCATATGTTCTCCCTGATCAGTGACAACTAATTGAGCACCAAAGGGGAAACCTATTGAAGTGAAATGGACACTATGAGAAACAGTAACTTGATCAGCTCTTGTGCTGACTGTTGTTGTACAGTGTAATACTTTATCCATTTTAGTAATTTTTTTATTCTAGCACTATTGGTTGAACTCTGTAATTAACAAACAATTATTCTTAGGTGTTTAAATTTAACTGAAAAGTGATCCCTGTGAAATATAAGAGTGGGAATAAGAGAGGGAGGAGATGTACAATTTGGGACATGCTCAATCGTAACTGCCCCAAATGATGGAGTTAGAATTGTGCCAGGGGATTCCAATACAATCCCATCAAGGTGGCATGTACCAAGGCCATCTCACTAGTCCAAGTGATCAATTTCAGTTCACAATTGATCACACTGATAGGTCTAAGAGTCAAAGGGATCACACAAACAAGACTAGTGTCTGCTAATACTAACTGATAGAATCAAAAAGGGAGAGAATGATCCAACATGGGAAATGGGAGACACAGCAGACTCATAGAATGGCAGATGTCCTAAATAGCACTCTGGCCTCAGAATCAGCCCTTAAGGCATTCAGATCTGGCTGAAGAGCCCATGAGAATATTCTAGGCATGGAAAGCCAAGACACTCTGGAAAAAAAAGAAGACCTAAATGAAAGATCTCTGTGAGTGAGATCCCAGTGGAACGAATGGGGCCATCAAAGAAGGAGGTACCTTTCTCTGAAGGGAGGAGAGAACCTCCACTTTGACTATGACCCTGTCGGAATAAGATTGAAGTCAGTGAACCCTAAAGGCTTCCATAGCCTTGGCAACTCATGACTAGAGCCTAGGGAGATTACTGATGCCATAAACAAGAGTGTCAAATTGTTAAATCAACTTCAGGAGTCACTGTGTACTTACGTCTCATGTGGGATCTGTCCTTAATGTGTTGTCCAATGTGAAGTAATGCTATAACTAGCACTGAAACAGTATTTTACACTTTGTGTTTCTGTGTGGGTGCAAACTGATGAAATCTTTACTTAGAATATACTGAATCAATCTTCTGTATATAGATAATTAAAAATGAAAAAAAATCTTGGTGTTAAATTGGAAATTGCCTAGAAAATTAATCAATTTTTTTGAAAAATATATCATGTAAGATCTCTGTCCTTAATGTGATATACATTGTGAATTAATACTATAACTAGTACTCCAACAGTATTTTTCACTTTGTGTCCCTATGTGAGGGCAAACTGTTGAAATCTTTACTTAATATATAGTAAACTGATCTTCTGTATATAAAGAGAATTGAAAATGAATCTTGATGTGAAGCAAGGGGAGAGGGAGTGGGAAAGGGGAGGGTTGCGGGTGGGGGGGAAGTTAGGGGGAGGAAGCCATTGTAATCTATAAGCTGTATTTTGGAAATTTATATTCTTTAAATAAAAGCGTTATAAAAAATAAAAAAAAATAAGACACACAAAAAAACACTTTTATTTACTAAAATATTTTATGCATCAGAGATTGAAACTAAATGTTCTTGTGAACATTAAAAAATTAAATATCAAATTCTCAAGCAAAGCTATGTGTGATGTAGATTCATGTTGTTATTACAAATGATTCATTGGGTTCTCATTTGTGTGAAGCACTGACTTAAACATAATAAGGAATGAGACACAGTGGTCTCACTTCCTGCCCTGGAAAATGCCATTTGTTTTCAGAGAAGAGATGTAAGTAAATTACTAATGTAAAACAGAAATGGATCTATGCAGCCGTAGAAGCCAAAGAAGAGGATGGCTTCCAGTAGAGTGTCCAAAGAAACTTTTCTTAATGAAAATTCAGTTAAAATGGAGATAAGAATTTCATTTTTCTTTCATCTGTTGCTGTACACATAGTAATAAAATTATGAATTTAATATTTAAAAAAAACCTAATTTATAGGAATGTTATTGCTGACCTATAGAAGGAGCTCAGGACTCCTTCTCCCATCTCCCTTTTGTCCAGTATCCACAAAGAAGCCTTGTTTAGGATTTTATTGGCTATTCAATACTAGATAGCAACATATTACCAAGTTCACAAATGTTATGAGTGCAGCCTCTTTTCTATTCTCTTCTTCCTCAGAAACAGAGTGGATAAGAGAGTAAGACCTGGGTTTTGTTTGGATGTCAGAAACAGTTGATACAGCTGGCTAATTAGGCAAGTGTTAGCACAGCAAAAAGGAGTTCAGAGGGTCCAGAGAGACTCCTGGAGTTCCACATTAGACTCAGGAACTAGCCTTACAGCTGAAGAATAGACATTTCCTTGTTTTGCTTCATCTTGCTTTATCTTCATCATTAGTCAGTTTTTAACACACCATACTCCAGCTCTGTACTCATCTACAAGTCACCAAAGAAGTTCATAATGAAGGAAAGATTTGTGGAGGTCAGGACTAAGGTAGTATCCTAACACAATACCATTGTGATAAGATCGCCATTTTTATTTGGAGGGAAGAAAGAAGGGAGGGAGGGAGGGAAGGAGGAAGGGAGATAGAAAAGATTAAGAGTGAAAAAGACAGGGTAGTTCTTGCAAGTCAACCCTGAAAAGAAAAGGAACGTTACACCAAACACCAAGGCTGAACTTCTGAGTTAGCACAGCGGCAGGTTAATAGTGTTTTCTTGTGCCCTAATTGTCCATCAGCATAGCTATCCAGACCGGAAGAGGCACACACAGAACATTAATAATAGACTTATGAGACCCTAAGCAAAATCACCATTAAATTACCATTGTCTTGGTCGGCTTGGTCTTCTGTAACAAAAATACCATAGATCATAGATGTAGGCATCATTGAGGGAATCATCAACTACATCAATTTCTGAAACCACTCTCCAGGGATCCAACTCTTATCACTGAAGCCCAAAGCCCCAAACTTCTAATCATGTGGTTGATCTTTCTGATATGCTTACCCACCCATGCTAAGTCACTGTATTAGCACAAACTATCAAGGGGCCCAGCAATTAAACCACAAGCCCCACCATAGATAACCAAGTCCCTCTTTTATCACTCAGGAAAGTCAAATATTCAGAGGCTAACTCCCAGGATCCAGGGTGAGAGGATATCCAGATTCTTCACTGTGCAAAAAACCATCTGGTCTTTTGGATGGTTCTTTTCATACGCCTAAGATTTGGAGGAGCGAGTGTGAGCTAGGGGTAAGAGGCTTTTGACTCCATGTCTTCATACAGTTGACCACAATATCAGTATTAGAATCTCACCAACAATGCTGGTGTTACATCACATTGCACTATGGTAGCCATAACCTGAAAAATAAGAGTCAAAAGATACTGGCACATTGCTATGGTACCACTCACTAATTACCAGTTAGGCCTCTCCATCACCATTTCACATGAATAAAATGTCTGCCTGCATGAAGCTACCAGATTTTCAGGCTTCCATTTGATTTCATCAGATTCAAAAAACAGGATTGATCTTCAGCAAAGTGCTGTGCTGCAGTGCCTACATCCCATATGGGCGCTAGGTCAAGCCCCGGCTGCTCCACTTCCCATTCAGCTCTCTGCTATGGCCTGGGAAAGCAGTAGAAGATGGCCCAAGTGTGTGGAACCCCTGCACTTGCATAGGAGATCCTAAAGAGGCTCCTGGCTTTGGACTGACCCAGATCCAGCCATTGTGGACATTTGGAGAGTGAACCAGCGGATGGAAGTCTACTCGCTCGCTCGCTCTCCTCTCTCTTTTTGCTTCTGCATCTATGTAACTCTGCATTTCAAATAAATAAATAAATATTTAAAAATATTACAATTATTTTTCCAGGAATCATCCTTGCTTCCAGCAGTTGTAGTTGTATATCCCTCATCTAAGACCACTATATCAGTAGGAATAAGCAAAGCTATAATGGTATGTAGAAAGCAGAAAAAAACATAGTCACTGTCATCACAGCATTTTGCCACCATGAGAAAACCTGAATAGTTATACCAGGATCAAGCCTCACCTCCTCTTCCCCACATGTACTAGACAAATAGAGAAATCTGTATAGTGGAAGCCTTCTCTTGAAACCTTGTAATGTTGAGTGTGAATATATATTCGTGAAGCTGTAGAAATCAGTCCTTCATGCCTATAACATTTCCCATTTCAGACAACCAATGTTTCAACCATTTAACCTACTTCTCTCTCAACGTGTTACTATAAGGAGCATATCTCTGTCCATTTTAAAGATAGTGAGCCCCCTGGTATATTCTTTTATTCTTCTCAAGATCCTTGTATAGGTTCCCAGGAATACTGGCATCAGTCTAACTTGAAGGGTATGTGCAGGGCTCTGTGCCCAAGGAATCTTCTTAACCATCTGCAGTATCGATCTCTCTGCACTCAGAACAGGTTTTGTTTTTTTTTTGTTGTTGTTTTTGTTGTTTTTGTTTTTTTTTTTTTTTTTGACAGGCAGAGTGGACAGTGAGTGTGAGAGAGAGAGAGACAGGGAGAAAGGTCTTCATTTTGCCGTTGGTTCACCCTCCAATGGCTACTGTGGCCGGCGCACAGTGCGGATCTGAAGCCAGGAGCCAGGTGCTTCTCCTGGTCTCCCATGGGGTGCAGGGCCCAAGGACTTTGGGCCATCCTCCACTGCACTCCCAGGCCACAGCAGAGAGCTGGACTGGAAGAGGGGCAACCAGGACAGAATCCGGTGCCCCAACCGGGACTAGAACCTGGGGTCCAGCGCCACAGGCAGAGGATTAGCCTATTGAGCCGCTGTGCCAGCCAGAACAGTTCTTATCGCTGGCAAAATAGGCTAACTGGTATCCAAAGGCCTTCCCATCTACTTGATTACTAAATTCCTCATCTTCTGAGATCACTCTTTGGTAAGGATTCACCTGGAATACAAATAGGTTTCTTTTGTCCATTCAGAGAGATCTACCCATATGTCATTTTCTCAAATTCCCTTTTCAATTTCAACTGGTTCCTCCCATGTTGCTGACCATCCAGACAAACCATTGGCCATAGGCCTTGAACTGATATATAGTCATATGTCTGGCCATTTCTCCTTCCAAGCAAAGAGAACAACCAGGATCACTGCTCACAATTCTGCCCACTTGAAGGACTCCCTGTCATCATTGTCTTCTAGGGAGACCACCCAGAAATGCTGTGATGCTGCAACTGTTCACTTTCACATGGTACATGCACATTGTACATTATCACCTGTTACACTGGCCAAGTCTTTCTTGGCTCTGTCACCCATTCACAGGAAATTCCCAGTGAGGCTATGGTGCAAGCCTGAAGAGAGAATGTAGTAGAACAGAAGTGAAGGCAGGAGCTGGCACTGTGGCACAGCAGGTTAAAGCCCTGGCCTGAAGCACCAGCATCCCAAATGGGCGCCGGTTCTAGTCCTGGCTGCTCCTCTCCCAATCCAGCTCTCTGCTACGGCCTGGGAAAGCAGTAGAAGGTGGCCCAAGTCTTTGGGAGACTCAGAAGAAGCTCCTGGCTCCTGACTTCAGATTGGCCCAGCTGTGGCTGCTGTGGCCATTTGGGGAGTGAAGCAGTAGATGGAAGATCTATCTCTCTCTGTCTCTCTCTCTCTCTCTCTGTGTGTGTGTGTGTGTGTGTGTTTGTGTGTGTGTAACTCTTTCAAATAAATAAAAATCAATCTTAAAAATAAAGAAGTGAAGACATAGACATTTTGGCAACTTCTTCATTGTGCTCAATTTAATGATTTCATGAGTCAGACAACACACAGTTCATAATGGGTAGCTGAGGTCATGTAGTAACATGTGGCCCAAGACTAAGCATTCAGTTTCTGTTAAGCCCTAATATCGGACCAATATCTGTTTCTTACAAGCAGAGTAATTATATGCAGAAAATAATGTTTTGGTGCAAATGTTTGTTAGCTCAATAGCTGCATACCAGATACCAGAAGATCCATTAATTTTTTCAAGCAATGAAACCATATCTGCCACAACAGGCAAGATTGGAATCACTACTTGCTTAAGTTTATAATAATCCAGTCATTCTCCAAGACGCATCTGTCTTCTACGCAGGCCAAATAAGCAAGTTGAATGGAGATCTGGTGGAAACCACCACATCTCATCTTTCTACAATCCCTCCGTGACTGCAGTATAGGTTTTGGTTCACTATTTTCCTGAGTAGAGACAGCTCAGTCCTTCCTCCAGTAGTGGCCATCACTCCACAGACCAGGCAACTAATCTGAGCAGCAGCTGAGTCTGTTTATGCCAGTTATTCATTCCCGAGCTGGTTAATTAAGCATAGGATGGATTCTGGGGCCCACAGAGACAAAGGCCTGAGCTAAAGTTTCTTTGATCCTCGGATTTCCATAATCTCTTTCTCTCACTCTTGGGCAACAGTGACATTTTGGCTTCTGGAATCAGGGTTAGCTCAGTGTCTGGGAGGCCCTGAAAAGTCTGATTGTTTCCTTTTCTTCAATGCACTACTCTGGTGAAAGGCTGTAGGTTTCTTTAGAGAAGACTGGGAGAAAGATGAACAGTACACACTTGTACCAGCATACCACATTGCCTCCTCAAGGGAACCTGGACTCCATGTCATTCAAGATGTTAGTCATCCATAAAACTGAATCGATTCTCAAAAATGATCAAGGAGCTCTGATTTTGCTTTTTTAATTCAAGTAAGACTTTGCTCACCTACCTAGAGCTTTTCCGTTTATGCAAATAAAACAGGAATTTTGTTGGTGTCCTTCCTACTTTACCTATGGGAACACCATGATCATTAACCAACACCGTAAATCTGCTTGAATAAAACTTTTTGGCTGCTGCCTTGATGCTAACATCCATTACAGTAACCACCTCTACTTTGCCTTTGGTGATTCAGTGCCACCACTTGACCTCTGCCAAGTTAGATGCAACTACTCTTGTTGCTTCTAGGTTTTCCACTTCTGTGATGGCAGTTTCCATTCTAAGCTCTGACCTACACAGATAAGGTCAGAGCTCTTCAAGAATACTGGGGGATCCTCCCACAAATTTATATCTCCCCATACAAATGTCTTTCTTACAGTCATAGTGAAATTTGTGTATTCTGTCCTTCCCACAGTGGGTAGGTGGGTCTTAAACAGCAAATCCACTCTAAAATTTTAGTCTACCCTGTCTTTAAATTGGATGCAGGAAATCTAAGAGCATCCTAATTACTGAACCAAGCACCTGATCCCACTAGTAACTTTTATGCCCCGTAGCTGATTGCAGCACTACTATTGTTTCACATCTTGAATGATCCCATGGCCACCTAGAATTCAGAGATTCCTTTCCCTCCTTGCTCTTCATCCTTTTTTCTTCCCTGACCACATGTTTTATTTTTCATAGAAAAATTTTATTTAATAAATATAAATTTCATAGGTATAGCTTTTGAAATATAGTGTTTCTTCCCCTCAGACCTGCCCTCCCATCTGTAAACCATCCCACCTCCTACTCCCTCTCTCATCCCATTCTTAAGATTCATTTTTAATTATCTTATATACAGAAGACCAACTCTATACTAAGTAAAGATTTCAACAGTTTGCACCCACACAGACACACAAAGTACTGTTTGAAGACAAGTTTTACCATGAATTCTCATAGTACAACACATTAAAGACAGAGGTCCTACATGGGGAGCAGGTGCACAGTGTCTCCTGTTGTTGATTTAACAATTGACACTCTTATTTATGATGTCAGTAATCACCCAAGGCTCTTGTCATGAGCTACCAAGGCTATGGAAGCCTCTTGAGTTCACAGACTCTCATTATTTAGACAGGCCATAATTAAAGTGGAAGTTCTCTCCTCCCTTCAGAGAAAGGTGCTTCCTGCTTTGATGGCCTCTTCTTTCCACCAGGATCTCACTCAGAGATCTTTCATGTAGGTTATTATTATTATTATTATTATTATGCCACAGTGTCTTGGCTTTCCATGCTTGAAATGCTCTCATAGATTTTTTAGCCAGATCTGAATGTCTTAAAGGCTGATTCTGACCTGGCCACATGTTTTAATAAATCACAGTCATTCTAGACAACTCCTCCTTTTCTTAACAGCAACTGTAGCATCACCCTCCCAGTATATCATGTGTGACAAAACATACAGAATATTGCCAATCAGCTAAGCTAACATGAGTCTCAGTGTCCAGAGTTTTTGTTGGAGTTTCATTATACAGATATCATTTATTAAGTCATAAACTACATGGCTGAAATCAATCGGTATCTCCTGGGGCCAGCACCGTGGTGCAGTAGGTTAATCCTCAGCCTGCAGTGCCGGCATTCCATATGGGTGCCAGTTCTAGTCCCAGCTGCTCCTCTTCCAATCCAGCTCTCTGCTATGGCCTGGGAAAGCAGTAGAAGGTGGCCCAAGTGCTTGGGCCCCTGCACCCGCGTGGGAGACTGGAAGACGCTCCTGGCTCCTGGCTTCGGATCGGCGCACTCTGGCCATTGCAGCCATTTGGGAGTGAGCCAACGGAAGGAAGACCTTTCTCTCTGTCTCCCCCTCTCACTGTCTGTAACTCTACCTCTCAAATAAACAAAAATAAAAAATCTTTAAAAAAATCTCTATCTCCTACCTTTACTCTGGAGATCATAGTGATACGATGTGGTTCGAAGCTCCAGACCTTTACTTAAAAGATTGGTTTTTCTATAATGGACAGCCTTCAATCTGAGTTACCTCATCAACATATGGGTCCACCATGAATCATGTGACTGGTGTAAACTATCAAAGAGAACCATGAAAAATGAAGACATTTCTATCATTTGGAAAACTCCAAGTATTTTAGAACCAGATGAAAAGGCCAACCAAATTCTTTATTCCAAGGATGTAGAAGCTACCTCAAAGGAACTGAGGATAATACCCAGCCAAATTATTTGTGATACAGTCACATATGTGAGAGGAATCCCTCCAAAATATGGAGCTATGTAATTTTTATTCCATACATGAAAAATCCATTGCAGATCAAAGCAAAATTATAAGGTACTGTAGTCTGACTCCTCCTTGGTAATAACTATTTAGCTCTTTTTCTTTTTTATTTATTCATTGAAAGGCAGAGTGGAAGAGAGAAGGAGAGAGAGAAAAAACTTACACTCACTGGTTCACTCCCTTAAAAGGCCACAATAGCCGGGGGTAGGCCAAGCCAAAGCCAGGAGCCCAAAATTCCACCCAGGTCTCCCTTGGCAGAGGCTCAAGGACTCGGGCCATCTTTCACTGCTTTCTCAGAAACATTAGCAGGCAGCTGGATCGGAAGTGGAGAAGCTTGGACTCAAACTGGGTTCAAATGGGATGTGGGACCACTCTTTGCTGTTTCTGTGACTGCCTACTATTCCAACATATGAATGTACATAACTGATATAAGCATTCTCCTACCAATGAACATTTAAATTGTTTTCAGCTTTATACTACTCTAAACACTTAGATGCTCAAGAATATGTGTAACTGTGCTGCCCTCTATCAAGCAACAAAGAAGCTTCTAGCGATACAATAACAAGCAAGGAGACATGCCCTCTTCTCCACATATACATTGGTTGATGTCTAAAACTTTTGTCAAGTTCAAATAGTCAGAAATTCAATAATTTCTAAAGTATCTTAATTATTGAAATTTTAAAATACAAACACAACTCTTCTTGACATTTATCCAATGTGTAGATAGAAACTTAATATTCACTGTCAACCATTGCTTAAAATATATGAATAAGCCCTTTCTCAATGGCTGAGAATTACACATCATTTCTTTCTATCTTTGAACTCATGTTATCATTGCATAGTCTCCTCAGAATTTAATCTGGTTTTTAAAATTTGAATCATTTTCAATTAATCTTGTCTTATTTGCTTTGAACAAAATGCATATATTTGGGGCCAGTGCTGTTGTGCAGTAGGTAAATCCTCTGCCTGCGGTGCTGGCATCTCATATGGGCGCTGGTTCTAGTCCTGGCTAGTCCTTTTCCCATCTAGCTCTCTGGAAAAGCATAAGATGGCTCAAGTCCTTGGGCCCCTGCACCCACGTGGGAGACCCAGAAGAAGCTCCTGGCCTTGGACTGGCACAGCTGTGGCTGTTACAGTCAATTGCAGAGTAAACCATTGTCTGTAACTCTGCCTTTCAAATAAATAAATAAAATCTTTTCAAAAATGCATATATTTGTTGAAATTCCTTTTAAATTTATTTTCTGTAAGACTCTAATTATTAAAAATTTCTTTTGCATTAAAATTATTTTTCAGGGATGGGCATTCAGTGCAGTAGTTAGGATGTCATTTGAGATGCTCGCATCCGATACCAGAGTGCCTGGGTTCAAGTACAAAGCTCTGCTTCCAGCTCCAGCTTCCTGCTCTAGCACACCTGGGAAAACAGCAGAGGACGGCTCAAGCACTGATTACATGCCACTTCTGCATGGGAGACATGGGTTGAATTCCAGGATACTGGTCTAGCTCACCCCTTGCTGCTGCAGGCATCTGGGGGGTGAACAAGCAAGTGGAAATGTTCTTGCCCCCCCACCCCTTTCCCTCATTCGCTCTCTCTGCTTTTCTAAGTAAAAACATGAAAATAAGTAATTTTTACAGTGTAAGCATCACATTTTTTAAAATTACTTGTAGTACACAATTGATGAGCTATATTTTTCAGTTTTCTAATATAGTTTTGTTAGAATTGTATTTCTTAGTAAAGTAGATGGAGTTTTTAAAAATACTTCATTTATCCTTGGATGAATATTGCCCCATGCTAAGAAAAGATTGCTATAAATGTTATTCTTTAATAAACTAAATGGAAAAACCTTGTCCAAATAAATATTCAGGAATTCAAGGAGGTTTATTGTGGCAATTTGCTCAAATATTTGGATTCTAAGTTATGTCTAGACAAACATCATATGTTCTCCCTGATCTGTGACAACTAACTGAGCATCTGAAAGGAAACCCATAGAAGTGAAACTGACACTTTGAGAAGTAATGACTTGATCAGCCTTGTCCTGTCGAGGAACAGCTTCCTATTTTATTCTTTTTAGTATTTTCTTTTTATGCTTAATACCATTGGTTGAACTCTTTAATTAACACACAATTGTTCTTAGGTGTTTAACTCCAATTGAAAATTGATCCCTGTTAAAAATAAGAGTGGGAGTAAGAGAGGGAGGAGATGTACAGTTCAGCACAAGTTCCCTCGGACTTACCCCTAAGGGAAAAGCTAAAACTTTTCCATGGGAATCCAAATCCTACTAGGTTGGCAGGTACCAATACCATCACACTAGTTAAAGTATCAGTTTAAGTTCATAACTGATCATAAATATAGGATTAAGTATAAGAGGGATCACATAAAGAAGACCAACTGTCTGCTAATAATAATTGATAGAATTAAAGAGGAGAGAACTACCCAACATGGGCAGCAGGACATACAGCAGACTAATAAGACTAATAGAATGACAAATGCCCTAAATAGCACTCTGGCCTCAGAATCAGCCCTTAAGGCATTCAGATCTGGCTAAAAAGCCCATGAGAGTTTCTCAGGCAAGGAAAGCCAAGGCACTCTGGCAATAAAATAAAAAATTAAAAAAATAAAAAATAAAAAAACACCTAAATGAAAGATCTCTGCGAGTGAGATGTGAGATCCCAGTGGAAAGAACAGGGCCATTAAAGAAGGAGGGAGAAGAGAACTTCCACTTGACTATGGCCTTGTCTAAATAAGATCGGAGTCGGAGTCGGCAAACTCAAGAGGTTTCCATAGCCTTGGCAACTCATGACAAGAGCCTAGGGTGATTACTGACGCCATAAACAAGAGTGTCAAATTGTTAAGTCAACAACAGGAGTCACTGTGCACTTAACTCCTCATATAGGATCTCTGTCCTTAATGTGTTGTACAATGTGAATTAATGCTATAACTAGTACTCAAATAGTACTTTACACTTTGTGTTTCTGTGTGGGTGCAAACTGTTGAAATCTTTACTTAATATATGCTAAATTTATATTCTATATATAAAGAGAATTGAAAATGAATCTTGATGTGAATGGAATGGCAGAGGGAGTGGAAGATGGGAGGGGTGCTGGTGGGAGGGAAGTTATGGGGGGGGAGCCATTGTAATCCATAAACTGTACTTTGGAAATTATATTTACTAAATAAAAGTTTACAAAAATAAAATAAAAAAAACACATATCCCCAAGGGGGGGAAAAAAGAGAGAGAGAAAAGCCAAGGAAGTAAAAAAAGAAAAATACTATGATGCCTTGACCAAAGAAGTCGTCTCTGATACCAATATTTCTTTTCTTTTTCCTTTTTTAGTTTTTATTTAATTAATGCATTTTTACATAGATACAACTTTAGGAATATAGTGGTTCTTTCCCCCATACTCCTCACCCCGTTCCTACCCACCTCCCATTCCCTCTTCCATCTCCTTCTTCATTATGGATCATTTTTAGTATGACTTTATATACAGAGGCCCAACTTTATGCTAATCATAGATTTCAGCAATTTGCCCCCCTGCCCACACACAACATATAGAGTACAGTTTGGGGAGAGAATTTGCAGTTGATTCTCATATTACAATTCAATAGGGACAGAGGTCCTACCTGGGGAGCAAGTGCACAGTGACTACTGTTGTTCCTTTAACAATTAACACTCTTTTTTTATGATGTCAGGGATCATCCAAGGCTCTTGCTATGGGCTGCCAAGGCTATGGAAGCCTTTTGTGACCATAGACTCCGTCAGTATTTGGACACGGCCATAAGCAAAGAGGATGTTCTCCTCTCCCTTCAGAGAAGAGTGTCTCCTTCTTTGACCACCCTTCCTTTCCTCTGAGGTCTCACAGAGATCCTCTGTACAGGATATTTTTTGTCACAGAGTCTTGTCTTTCCATGCCTGAAATTCTCTTGCAGGCCTTTCAGCCCGACCAGGATGCCTTCTGGGTTGATTCTGAGGTCAGGATGTTATTTACTGCGAAAGTCATTCTAGGAGTCTGCTGTGTGGACTGCTTCCCATGTTGGTCCTTCCTTCCTTTTCAATTCTATTATTTTTACCGGGTACTTGATGTTATTTATATCATCCACTTTAAATTTAGACTGGTCTATCTGTTGCCTTTAACTTTTAATATGATCATTGTCACAGTGAATATGGTGTTTATACCACCGATTCTTATGGGTTTGGAGCCCCATGATTAGTTCTTAGGCTGTACCCTCAGAGGTGAGTCTATATGCCTGTATGCAGAACTATACTGTTTTACAGTTTTAGACTACCTCCTCCATCTCTTATGATACCAGGATTTCAAATGGTCCCTTCATTTAGAGCCCCCAGAAGTTCTTATTCCCTAAGGTAATGTAGGTCACTAAGATTCAGAATGGCTGAGACGTGCAACTTTCTTGTATAAAGAGAAAGAGTTCAACTTTGAAAGGGGCCAAGACAGTCCAGAATACTCCTCTATGCAGATGGTAGGATGTTAAAAGATTTTTAACAAAGAATTTATTTGGAAGTTGAGGGCCTAGAGATGTATTTTCTTAAAACTACTTGTGATTACCCCCAAGAAAGGCCTTACTTATCCTATACGATACATATACCCCATTTACAGACTGCTGCTCCAACAAGAAGGAAAGTTAGACGAAATCTGTAGAATCAATAGGAATTACTCAGATCAAAAGACATAGCGGAAGTCCTTACATCAGATTTTTATAATCAGAACTGAAACCATTGTTGAAGAACCTAGTTGAACGCACTGTGTCAGTGGCTATCCAAGTAGGCAGGAACTTTGGGGTGGAAGTTGCTTTTTTCAGTCCTTTCAACAATCGTTTCCACATACAAGCATATGTATGTTTCCTCCTTCCTTCCCGAATGACTTCACTCACCCATTCTGTCCATTCAATTCCTTTTAATTCTCCAAAGGACAGCTAAAATCCAACCACAGTATTTCCTTCTTTTTTAAAAATGATTTATTTTATTTATTTGAAAGACAGAGTTACAGAGAGAGGTAGAGACAGAGAGAGAGGTCTTCCATCCACTGGTTCACTTCCTAGATGGCTGCAACGGCTGGAGCTGCACCAATCTGAAGCCCAGAACCAGAAACTTCCTCCAGGTCTCCCACGTGGGTGCAGGGGCCCAAGCACTTGGGCCACCTTCTACTGCTTTCCCAGGCCACAGCAGAGAGCTGGATTGGAAGAGGAGCAGCTGGGACTAGAACCGGCGCCAATATGGTATGCCGGCACTTCAGGCCAGGGCATTAACCCACTGCACCACAGTGCTGGCCCCTACTTCCTTCTTCTTATCTATCTTTTAACCTCAATTAAACTGGCAAGGATATTTTTTTCTACTACCTTTTTTCATGTTTTGTTTTTATTCATTTATCTTTTTAAAATTTTTATTAATATAAAGAGAACAGATTCCATGTTTTACATAGGTACAATTTTAAAAGATGAATTTTCAAACTAGTTTTGTTTATCCCACTCATTATTAACTTGCCTCTGTAGCAACAGCATCCTTACTAGCCTAAGAATGGCTATAGCAGTTAAAGTAGACTCAGAGTAAAGAGGAACATAACATAATGATTATTAGGGACAAAGAGAGATACAGCATAGTGACATTATGCAGCTATTACATTTGAAACCTTAAATGGTAATGATAAAAGCCACAGTTATAAATAGACTTCAAAAAATTGTGATGTCATTTTTCATGTAATCAATGATACAAACTTTAGTAAAGATATTCACAATACAACATTTTCTCTCCAGATTATAGAATCCACTTTTATTTATCTAAAGACACTATGGACATGCCACTCACTAAGATGTATAAGTTAATATTTACATGCAGTTATAATCTCTCATCTGAAAAGCAAATTCCAAAAACACTATTAAAATAATAAGAATCAAGGGAATCTAAGGAGAAGATAGAAGGGTAGATGAAATAAGAATGGTAAAATACTGTGGTTTGATTAAAGAGATGACATGAACTATGTTTTACAGGATTAGGACAGGCTGGAGGAGCTGTCAAGGAAGGAAGTGGAGGAAACCACTGCAATAGTCCAGTGAGGAACGATGATGCCTCATGCCTACATGGTGGTTCATGTGCAAAGTGATCAGACTGTGACTATACTTGGAAACTAAATCCAGCCCAGGGCTGTGGCACTGGCATCCCATATAGGGGCCAGTTCTCTTCCAATCCAGCTCTCTGCTGTGGCCTAGGAAAGGAGTGGAAGATGGCCCAGACGTTCAGGCCCCTGCACCTGTGTGGGAGACCAGGAAGAAGCTCCTGGTTCCTGGCTATCTATCTCTTAAATAAATAAAGTCTTTCAAAAAAAAAAAAGTGAATGTAACAGAATACGCTGACAGAGCAAATGTATAGTATGCAAGAGAGTAGTAAGAATGCTTCCAAATTTGTTCTGACATGAGCCACTGGAAGAAAAGCACTGCCTTATCTTAAGGGGAGGAGGGATCATGAGAACAGATTTGCAGGTAATATTTAGAGTTCAGGTTGGAGATTTTTTTTTTTTTGAGATGTCTATTATTACGCAGAGCAAAGAGCAAAGATGAGCAGTATGGAAGGAACATTCCTCAATACAATCAAAGCAATTTATGAAAAACCCACGGCCAACATCCTATTGAATGGGGAAAGGTTGGAAGCATTTCCACTGAGATTTGGTACCAGACAGGGATGCCCACTCTCACCACTGCTATTCAATGTAGTGCTGGAAGTCTTAGCCAGAGCCATCAGGCAAGAAAAAGAAATTAAAGATATACAAATTGGGAAGGAAAAAGTCAAACTATCCCTCTTTGCAGAATATAATTCTTTATTTAGGGGATCCAAGAACTCTGCTAAGAGACTATTGGAACTCATAGAAGAGTTTGGCAAAGTAGCAGGATATAAAATCAATGCACAAAAATCAACAGCCTTTGTATACACAGGCAATGCCACGGCTGAGAAAGAACTGCTAAAATCAATCCCATTCACAATAGCTACAAAAACAATCAAATACCTTGGAATAAACTTAACCAAGGACATTAAAGATCTCTACGATGAGAATTAGAAAATCTTAAAGAAAGAAATAGAAGAGGATACCAAAAAATGGAAAAATCTTCCATGCTCATGGATTGGAAGAATCAATATCATCAAAATGTCCATTCTCCCAAAAGAATTTACAGATTCAATGCAATACCAATCAAAATACAGAAGACATTGTTCTCAGATCTGGAAAAAATGATGCTAAAATTCACATGGAGACACAGGAGACCTCGAATAGCTAAGCAATCTTGTACAACAAAAACAAAACTGGAGGCATCACAATACCAGATTTCAGTCCTGAAATATAACTACTACAGGGCAGTAGTTATCAAAACAGCATGGTACTGGTACAGAAACAGATGGATAGAATATTGAACAGAATAGAGACACCAGAAATCAATCCAAACGTCTACAGCCAACTTATATTTGATCAAGGATCTAAAACAAACTCCTGGAGTAAGGACAGTCTATTCAATAAATGGTGCTGGGAAAACTGGATTTCCACGTGCAGAATCATGAAGTAAGACCCCTACCTTTCACCTTACACAAAAATTCACTCAACATGGATTAAAGACTTAAATCTATGACCCAACACAATCAAATTATTAGAGAGCATTGGAGAAACCCTGCAAGATATAGGTACCGGCAAAGACTTCCAAGAAAAAACCCTGGAGGCACAGGCAGTCAAAGCTAAAATTAACTATTGGGATTGCATCAAATTGAGAAGTTTCTGTACTGCAAAAGAAACAGTCAGGAAAGTGAATAGGCAACTGTGTACCTGTCCTGCATACAAATACGACACACTCCTTGTTGATGTTCTATGACCTACATCTAGGGCTGCTATCCAGACAGGCCCTACCTAACCACATGACCCCTTCAAAAGAAGTTTCCTCTAGCTGAGCACAGAAAAGGAGGTCAGAGATCCCAGGCAAAGAAAACTTTAACATTGCATTTTTCAATTGAATTTGGAGGAAGCCAAATACCAAGAAAGACAGAGCCGCATGAAAAAAAACCTGTGTCACATGATAAGAATTGTTGAGAGTGTCCTGTGGTGGCAGACAGCCAGCAAGGAAATGGGGACCTCGTTAGATGGCTGTAACCCCAGGAAATGAATCCTACCTGCAACCAGCAACCTTAGAAGTTTGGAAGAGCCCCAGAAAAATCTCAGGCTAAGCATATGCTTTTCTTTCAACGTGTTTAGTTCTGAGCTGAGGATTCAGCCATATTTTCCCGACTTCTGACATAGAAACTGTAGACAGTCATCCAAGTACAGTGATGTTTCTTTGAGATACTAAATTTGTGACAATGCTATACTCTGACAGCAATAGAAAATTATCACAGTAAGAATCTACCCTCCCATCAGAAACGTACAACTACATATATTTATTTTCTCACCACATCGAAATGTTACTTACATTTTCCTGAATAAATTTAACAAGTAAAAAGGATATTTGAGTGTATTTTTGATAAAGTATCTTTATAGTTCCAACTGAGATTAAAAGTTGAACATTTTCCCATGTTTTTAGTTACTTAGGTTTCCACTTCTGTTGATTGCCTGTTCACATGCTTCAGTGTTTTACTATTGAGTTATTTGTCTAGCTGTTGTCAAGGAATTAAGCAATCCCAAAAAGGTTTAGACTTCTTTACTCATGGCAGAGCAGCTAGCTCAAGCTCTGTGACCACATGTGTTCCCTTGTCCCTGAGTCCCATGAAGGGATGGATTGTTGCAGAGTGGGTCTTGTTAGATGTTTGATCTGCCACCCCAGTAAAGAATCCTAGACCTAGGAAATTTGTAATCTTTTAGGCAGCTACAAGCAAAACTTCCCAGACTTTGCCTCACAGAGATACTTTAATATCCTGATAAGGAAACAAATTATCGTAGCTTCCAAGCCCATGTGCTAAACAAACATTCCAAAAAGATAATCTGGAATGAAAACTATTTGAAGATTCACCATAGAGAATTGTCTGGAAACAACCATGTCTCATCTTCCCTTTCCTATGACCACAACACTCTGTTGGCCACTTGAATTAATCTGACCCACAGGACAAAACCAAATTCCTTCCATTTGTCAACATTTGTCTCAGTTTTCCAGGAGAGAAGCAAGTTAACACATGACTTTCACATAAGAATTACAATCCCAAGGGCAGATATGGTCTCCCTGAGAAAATATGTTCTTCAATCACTGGCACAGGTTTAGGGTACTGCCTGGGTTTAATCTCAAGAAGGTAAAATTTTGTTATTATCTCTAACTAATTATTAAGATAACAAAGCAAGTCAAGAATAACAACAGTTAACAATGTATGAGACTGTTTTAAGAGTTTTACAATTTCAGCCCATTAAAACCTCACGATGGTGTGGTTGGTACTTATATAAAATAAGAAAAGCAACCAAAAAAATCTTAATTAGTTGTGGTCCAAAAGAAATTCAGCAAAACCAAAACCATATCTTGATTTAAAAGTACTCCTTAGTGCTTATAACTTTTTCCTGAACGAAGATTACCAATTTTAAGCCCAAAGTCAACACCATATGTAATAATGAATAACTACAGATAACTAGGTTAAACCTATTCCAATGAAACAAAAGCATAGAGAAGACTAATGGTGATGTTTTGTAACACAGTTCTCAATACAGGATTATGGGAGGATTAATTCCATAGATCTACTTTGTTTTTCTTTTTTGTTTTTTTATTATTAATTTTAAATTTACAAAACAAAAATTGTGAGGTGTTTTATAATGAGTTCTCATACATCCTTCACCCTTAATATGTCACCATTAATATTTCATATTAGTATTCTTGTCACAATACACAAAACACACCACACTTGCCTGTTTTTTAATCCAAATTCCTTTTATCCCTCCCACCCCTCTCAGCCTCGAATAATCAACATTCTGTCTTTTTTTTTAAGATTTTATTTTATTTATTTGAGAGGTAGAGTTACAGACAGTGAGAGGGAGAGACAGAGAGAAAGATCTTCTGTTCATTGGTTCACTCCCCAAATGGTCGCAATGGCCGGAGCTGCACCGATCCGAAGCCAGGAGCCAGGAGTTTCTTCCAGTCTCCCACATGGTGCAGGGGCCCAAGCACTTGGGCCACCTTCTACTGCTTTCCCAGGCCATAGCAGAGAGCTGGATTGGAAGAGGAGCAGCAGGGACTAGAACTGGCGCCCATATGGGATGCCGATGCCGCAGGCTGAGGATTAACCTACTTCGCCACTGCGCTGGCCCCAACATTCTGGTTTTTTTTGTTTTTTTGGTTTTTTTTTGGACAGGCAGAGCAGACAGTAAGAGAGAGAGATAGAAAGAAAGGTCTTCCTTTTCCTTTGGTTAACCCCCCAGTGGCCTCTGTGGCTGGTGTGCTGCGGCCAGCGCACCTCGTGGATCTGAAGCCAGGAGCCAGGTGTTTCTCCTGATCTCCCATGCCGGTGCAGGGCCCAAGCACTTGGGCCATCCTCCACTGCACTCCCGGGCCACAGCAGAAAGCTGGACTGGAAGAGGAGAAACCAGGACAGAATCTGGCGCCCCGACCGGGACTAGAACCCCGGGGTGCCAGTGCCACAGGTGGAGGATTAACCTATTGAGCCTCGGCGCTGGCCCCCAACATTCTGTCTTAAGATTGATTTCTTTTTATGTGTAGACTATGGTCTATACCTTTTTAAAATGAATAATTACTCATCAAATACCATTGAGCTCTCATGATGTGTTATCTCTGTTCCACAGATGAGGAAATTAGGCTGAGGTTGTCACTTGTCTAAGATTGCTACCTAACTCTGTGTCAAGCGAGTGGGATTTTTCCCCAGGAAGAGACCCTCTCAACCACAGGCTCCAGACTTTCTTCTAACTACCCTCTTCCTCTCCCTCTCCACACTTCTCCGATTAACATCCTCCTAATGTACACAGGGTTCCCAACTTCCTGCGATTAGAGGACTCTCAAACACCATGATCACAGGTTGATTTTGTCCAAGGGACAGGCATGTCAAGCTGGAAGTGAGTGAATCTCACCTTACAACAGCAAAAAAATATGAGAAGAGGAAGAAAAAATCACAGAGCTGGAGGTCACCAGGAAAGAAACTGATGTGTCTCATCCATGGTATCTCTGGTTAGTGCCTGTGGCTATCATTCGCTTATGGATGCAACTTGGCAAACATTTACATTTCAAATATGCAAGAAAACTGTCTAAATATTCTGGAGAAGAAAGTTACCATGTGCCTGAATTTTAGAAAGGGAAATTAAAACTGACCCTTTGGTTAATCCAAAGTAGAATCCAGGGAGCATTTGCCCATTTCTGGCCCCTTTCTCCCAAGCTCCAGGTTCTTCAGCCTTCCCATAGGGCTCTGCACTGCTGCTCTGTTGTCTGTACGTTAAGTATGGCATCTAAGGGTGTTGCTGCTTTGAAACCTTCATTTCTGAGGGCAGCATTTCTCTTCCTTTCATGCAGGAGAAACAATTATAGTTCCCCCAAAATGAAAAGAGATCTAGTTCTTCAGAACAGTCAGCTAAAATAATAGTGTCTCAAATATTCCAGGTGCCTCTAAGGCCTTCAGTTAGAATGAAACCTTCTCTTTGAACCCCTGCAAGCCCAGTGAAACTCTGCTTGTGGTTAAAAAAAGAAAGAAAGGAGGCAGTACACAGTTTCACAGTATTCACTCCACCACTTTCCACAGTGATGAGACAGAAACCTCTTGGGGTGAAAAGGATGGGGAAATTTGGAGAACTCATCTATCATGTACCAGGATCTGCTTTGTTCAACCAGCTCCTGATGTCTTGGCCATGAAAATAACAAGAAAGAGGTCTAAATACAGAGTTGAGGGAAAGTAGAGGCAAATCCCATATGGACACTGGTTTGAGTCCCGGCTGCTCCTCTTCTAATCCAGCTCTCTGCTATGGCCTGGGAAAGCAGAAGAAGGCCCAAATCCTTGGGCCCCTGGACCCCCATGGGAGACCCATAGGAAGCTTCTGGCTCCTGGCTTTAGATTGGCCCTGTTCCAAAGAGGATCTGAACCAGTGGATACAAGACCTTTCTCTCTCTCTCTGCCTCTGCCTCTCTGTAGCTCTGCCTTTCAAATACATAAATAAATCTTTTAAAAAACTGAAACGTAGTAAGCATTTAATAACAGGCAGTCCTTATCACCGGGTATACACCCAAAGGTGGTCAGTACACAGGTGCAGTTAGCCTTTTATTCACTGATTCTGTATCAGGAAACTCTGAGATTGTTAACAGAATCCAGGGCAATTCTAATAACCATGAACACAATGCTATACACTTTGGGTGCGCATTTCAGTCAATCTTCACCACAATCCCATAAAGTAAGTATAGCTACTGCACCCATGTAACAGACAGGAAACCAAAACTTAGGTCCATTAAATATCCTTGAGTAGACAGGGAAGTAGCTAGCAAGTAAGAGCTGAGGTCATCGTATATAAGGTCACTGAAATAAAATTACCATGGCTGGCACACCCACTCCCTTAGTGTACTGACATTGTGACACATCCAAGATTTCTAAAATAAAAAGGGTAAGGATATGGCCAGTACTCGAGCCCTGAGTTCAAGGTCTGTGCCCTTCATTTCCCTGTGTACATATCTACTCAATGCTTGGCAGATAATAGAAATTGAGTTATTGTTTGTTAAATGAGTGAATGAATGCATGGATGAAGGATATGAAATTAAAACAACTAATCTTAATATCACTTCTGATCCAAGCTATCAAGGTAAGCCTCTATAAGAAAATTAGAAGTGACTCATCTCATTCATTGCACATAATTTTTATTATTTCAACTCTCAGACCACAGCCACTTCTTCATTTTGTGAGGGGTCCTGTCAGTTGCCATATTACATTGTCTGTACTCTTTACATATTCTCACAAGTTAGAATAAAGAAGAGTCTATGTGAGTTAAAAATACATCAATATACAATAAGTCACCTCTGGGAGGGGAATCACCGATGTAACAATGGACAGAGAAATGGGAGGGGAATGCTGGGGAAATGGTGACAGGGGCTTCCTGTCACAGAAGGGATTAGAGAGACTTTAATTTTCATAATGTGAATCTTAAATCTTTACATTAAAACTCCAAGTATGAAAAAAGATAGAAAGGCCTGTACAGAAATTACACTCTAAATGAAAGCTCATGCTGAACAACGTGGATGCTTTTGGACAGAATCCTGGCTTTCTGGCTTTTTAGGCATATTGCCCCATGCTTAATCCTCAATAACTTCATCCTCAAAATGAGGGCAAGAACATGGGATTCTGGTATGGTATGTGTACACCATACCTCATTTGTATGTCATCATTAGATACTGAATAAGCACTACTGCATGAGTGCCTTTCTCAGGCAACTGTTGATATCCCTTTAAACTGCAAATTACCATCACTATTTAAACCATTTACATAGGAAAAACACAATTACTCTATTTCTTAAGATGCCATTTAGATATTTGGGTGATCAAGTGTGTATCAATAATAGTTCTCTGTGTTGGGTTAGACTTCAGCTAGAGAGATATAGTAATCATTAATATCCTCACCATTTACTGAACTCATTATGTATAGGAAAATTAAATGCCTCACATACATTATCTCATTTAATACTTAAAACAATCCTATGAGAGAAGCATACTAAAATCCCTATTTCAGTGAAACATAAACTACAGTATTTTCTTATAAGAAAAAGGTCATTTACAGAACAAATGCAGTTAGATTACACTGTCAGCTGACTTTACAACAGGGACAATGCAACTCCAACAAGTGCCAAGAGGAAATTATGACCAAGAACTGTATACTAACAAAACTATCTTACAAAAATGAAAGCAGACATTTCCAGGTCAATAAAAACTAGTGATCGACATCAACAAACTTTCACTAAAATGATGGCAAACATGTAGGTAAATCTAAACATTATATAAAAATTATAATGATATAGGTTAGTAAGTGGGTCAGAAAATAAAGGTCAGAGTAAACTCATCGCAATAACAGTATATTTGTCAACAGAAAAATGAATAAAAATAAAATACTCTGGAAACTTTTATTATTCAAAATAGGCAGATTTTGATAAATATGATGGTAAAATGTCAACAGTGATCATTAAAAGTAACAGGTAAAAAAAGAAAATGCACAAAGAATAAACAGGAAAATCCAAGATAATTCAAGAAAAGAGCATGAAAAGTAAAACAAAAAGAAAGCAAAAGTAAGATGGTAGCAGAAAGTAAATATAAATTAGATTATTTAATGTTTTAAAATATGCTGAACTAAAGTTGACATTAAAAAAAGACAGATTATTTAGAACATTCATTCATTTTGAAAACAGTTATATCTATCTACAAGAAGATCTGTTATATGCTATGTATCAGAGAACCACTTAAAATTGTAGGTGAGCTATGATCTATAGGCCACATTAGGCTTATAATCTGTTTTTATAAATAAAGGTTTACTGGGTCACTGACAAGCCATTTGTTTCCATGTTGGATATGGCTCCTTTCATTTTGCAACAATAGAATTGAGTAATTCCAACAGAGACTGTATACCCTGCACACCTGACTCTGATATTTTACAAAGTTTTCTGAATTCTGACCTAAAATAAAAAGACACGGAAAGATTAAAACAAAAAGTAAGAACCCAAAATGGCTGAATAGTAAAAATCCACAATAACTTCAGCTGCAGAAGGATACAAAAATAAATAAATAAATAAATAAATAAATAAAGGGAAGGACCATGTTTTCAGGGACTGACTGACACATGTTTTCAGTGGAGCAGTGACACAACAGAACAAAGTTTCCACGGGAGAGTGTGGAAAGAGGATAGACACATTGCTGCTGTCAGCCATGCGGCACAGCAGCTGCTGGCTGGAAGTCCCCTCCTTCCCAAGTCAAGGTAGAGAGAAGGTGCCATGCATCCCACCATGAGCAGCTTTAGCTGAGGGAAAATTCCAGAGTCACCTACCCCACTAACATGGACTCCAGCCCAGGGAGCTGACTGGGGTCTGAGTGTCAGTGTGGATCTGAGAAGGGCAGCCACATTGCCACCTTCTCCCCCACCCCCCAATCATCCCTGCAGAGCTCTGGCCTCAGCTGGTTGTGAAGAATCACACTGCTGATTTCCATTCTGCTGCTACGAGAAACAAAGTCAGGGAAACTTGCATGGTGGAGGGCAGGCCCTGTGTATCCACCAATTGTGGGAGTGTTGGATATAAGCCCAAGAGCTGTGCTCACTCACTCTTTGTGATCCAGGGGGGCTCCCTCAGCATCTTGGGGCTAGCATCAACAACAGACCATTAAAATTCTGAACCCAAACTGAGGAAGTTCCCTCTGCACCTTCTATCTGGTTCACAGTGCTAGCAGCCCTGAACACAAACGCCAGCAATACCCTTGCATGCCTTGTCAGAACTGGGCATCTTTGGCTTGTAGAACCAGGACTGTTGATATGATATTATAACTTGTGCAGTAATTTGCAACCACCATATCTGGAGTACTCTCTCTGCATTGCTCTGCTTCATATGTGTGGCTACCATTATCCCCAATACCTGCCTCAACCTTGGGAGATCTGGATAATGTCACTATCAAACCAGAACTGTAATAATCAGTACAAATTTCCTCAAACCCACTGGAATCCACCCAGAGGACCTAGGGAAGAACCTGCCTGGGTTCCACCTCTTTGCACCTATATGTGCCAGAGAAAAAATCTCCTGCATGCCTTCCACTCAACCTGTAGGACTTAAGTTGTGTTTGGGTCATATCCCCCTGTCCTGAGACTAGGGCTACTGGTGCACTCTCCTAATGGGATCTGAAAAAGGGCCAATTCATACCACAGAGTCCTAGAGCCACAAATATCGGTGCCACAAGCTACAGCACCAATCAGATTTGCCAGTGGGAGAAATGGACAGGCCCCTTGGTGGTCCTCAGCACCAAGAACAAGACCATAGTTACCACAGTCCCCAGTGTAACTGACACCAAACTCTCTGAGGACAGAAGATACACACCCAAGGAAGCCCACATTCACCAAAAAGTCACATTTCTACCCCTACAAACTCCAACAGATTATATTACTGCATCACTTAGAGACACATCAGACACTGATTTAAACAAAACACTCAGAAGCCACACTCCTGGGATGACCTAAAACCAAAGCCAAAGCAACTAGTCAAGTAATACCCTACCTTCTAGCTAAACCATAAATTAGTTTTCAATAAAACACACTCCATAAACAAGAAGGGACAGTTACACCAGTTGCACAGACATCAATGTAGGAACACAGGAAACTTGAACAAGCAAGGTAGCATGACACTTTTGTGTGTGTGTGACAGGCAGAGTGGACAGTGAGAGAGAGACAGAGAGAAAGGTCTTCCTTTTCCATTGGTTCACCCCCCAAGTGGCTGCTACAGCCGGTGTGATGCGGCCAGTGCGCCACACCAATCCAAAACCAGGAGCCAGGTGCTTCTCCTGGTCTCCCATGCAGGTGCAGGACCAAAGCACTTGGGCTATCCTCCACTGCCCTCCCGGGCCACAGCAGAGAGCTGGCCTGGAAGAGGAGCAACTGGGACAGAATCCGGTGCCCCAACTGGGACTAGAACCTGGGGTGCTGGTGCCGCAGGTGGAGGATTAGCCTAATGAGCTGTGGCACTAGCCAGCATGACACTTCCAAAAGAACACAACAATTCCCAAGAATTAGATCCTAATCAGAAGGAAAGCTGTGAAATACCAGAAATATAATTCAAAATAACGATTATAAGGAAACTCAATGCGGTGCAAGAGAGTATGAAAACACAGCTTAAAGAAATGAGGAAATCAATGAGTTGACATGAATGAAAAATTCACTATGGAGAAAAAAGAAATCATCAAAAAGTAGGAAGGAGAAATTTTGGAGATGAAAATTTAATTAGTGACATAAAAATTAAGAGCTTTAACAGGAGAATAGATCATCTGCAGAAAAGAATTTCTTACCTAGAGGATAAGACTTTTGAAATAACCCAATCAGACAAAAATAAAGAGGAATGAAAAAGAATGAAGAAAGTCTACATCAAACATGAGATATTGCTAAACCACCAACATTCAAGGAGAAGAGAGGGAGAAATGTTGAGAACCGCCGAAATGAAATAACAGCTGAAGATTTCCCAGGTGTTGAGACATGGACATCCAGATACAGCAAGTTCGAAGGACCCCAAGAAGAGTCAGCCAAACAAAATATTCTCCAAGGCACCATGTAGTCAAATTGTCAAAAGTTAAGGACAAGGATAGAATCTTAAAGACATTAAGAGAAAAGTGTCAAGTTACATAAAGGAAAATCAATTAAACTATGCACAGACTTCTTAGAGGAAACTCTACAGACCAGAAGAAAGTGGGATGATACATTCAATGTATTTTAAAAAAAGACTTCCAATCAAGAATATTATATCCAGCAAAGCTATCCTTTGAAAGTGAAGGAGAAATAACGTATTTCTCAGATAAGCATAAACTAAGATAATTCACCACCACCAGAGTAGCCTTAAAAAAATTCTTAAGGTAGTCCTAAATTAGAAGTAAACATCATGAAAACACATGACAATACCAAATCACTAACAAAGAGGTATAATCGGTAAGCAATCAATGAAATGACAGAGGTTAGTTCTTATCTATCAGCACTAACATTGAATGACCATACACTTAAGATCTCTGTACTTTATGGTATATGATCTCGACACCTTAAAACTATGTAATAAGTAAGGCACAAATTGATATAGCTATGGAGAGAAACTAACAACTCTATCATATCAGTACATGTGAAGTATCCCTACTTGCCGGAGACCAGCTCCAGCCAGTTCAGGGGCCCCAAGGTGTGAGAGGTGTCGACGCTCGAAGAAACAAGAGACACTCACAGCAAGGCTGACGGCATGGCTCTGGCTTTTGAGCACCAGACTTTATTTTTATATCATAAGCCACATAATGATTTTTTCTTCTTACAATGAAAGGCCTATTGTCCATTTTTTCTAATTACAATTTTTTTTTTATTTTCAAGGGCATACTCAGAGCATGGGTCACAATCACAGACAGGTGCAAGATAACAGGCTGCCCACACAAGCCAAGGCCTCGAGTGCTGCTGAACTATGCAGAAATTGGCTACATAGGCTAGAATAGTACCTTCCTAATCTAATCTTTACTAGAAGTCCCAAGTTCAAAGCAGACCCTTTTAAAAATGTATCCCCTCTTTGCAATTTTTTTCTGTAATTCTTTAATTTCTTTATTGCGCTTATTTAAAGCTTTATTTAGATCTATTCTACAGTTTTGACATCCTAACCATTGTAGTATTTGTAGCATATAGTGAATTAAAGCTTTATTAACATCTATCTTTATTCTAGTGAGAAGTATATACCAGAGAGCCTGTTGCCTTTTAATTCTTTTCTACAAACAGCTCAACCTTGCATAAGGCATTAACCCTTTCTTCTACACTAACATTCTGCTTGATTAAAATTCTATAAGGCAATGGACATTTTGGAGGTTATGAGACTAAGTGCTCTTCCATAAAAATCGGAATACAGCAATCATTAACAGGACCACCAGGAAGCTCCAGCTTGTAGTTCCCATCAAACCTAAAACCACCAAGAGGACCACAGCTGTCCTTCTCATGCCTTGCTGAGACAGACCTTCTGCTGTGACCTTGTCAACCAGCTGAAGTTGCCTTGGCCTCATCACCTACTCTTTTTTTTTTTTTTTTTGACAGGCAGAGTGGACAGTGAGAGAGAGAGAGACAGAGAGAAAGGTCTTCCTTTTTGCCATTGGTTCACCCTCCAATGGCTGCCGCGGCCGGCGCGCTGCGGCCGGCGCACCGCGCTCATCCGATGGCAGGAGCCAGGCGCTAGGTGCTTTTTCCTGGTCTCCCATGGGGTGCAGGGCCCAAGCACTTGGGCCATCCTCCACTGCACTCCCGGGCCACAGCAGAGGGCTGGCCTGGAAGAGGGGCAACCGGGACAGAATCCGGTGCCCCGACCGGGACTAGAACCCAGTGTGCCAGCGCCGCAAGGCGGAGGATTAGCCTGTTGAGCCACGGCGCCGGCCATCATCACCTACTCTTAAAATCAAAGTCAAAAATTCAAAATTTGAAATCTTTCAGTTCTGATGTGACATCACTGGTGGAAAATTCCACACCTGACTTCAAGTGATAGGTCATGGTCAAACACAGATATATCAGTGCAAAAATTTAACAAACATGCCAAAATTTACACAGAAATGTGAAGAATATAGACTAACCAAATTTTGAAAAATAATATTGGAGGATTTACAAGATATGACTTCAAGACATTTCAGTATTCAAGCCAATGGCATTGGCATAAAGTACACATAACCTTAATATATGTGGTCAACTTATTTTCAGAAAAGGTACCATGATTATTCAAGAAAAGAAATCCAGGGTGGTGCTGAGGCACAGCAGGTTAACACCCTGGCCTGAAGCGTCAGCATCCCATATGGGCGTGGGTTCAAGACCCGGCTGCTCCACGTCTGATCCAGCTCTCTGCTATGGCCTGGGAAAGCAGTAGAAGATGGCCCAAGTCCTTGGGCCCCTGCACCCACATGGGAGACCCGGAAGAAGCTCCTGGCTCCTGGCTTCAGATCGGCACAGTTCCAGTCATTGCAGCCATCTGGGAAGGGAACCAGTGGATGGAAGACCTCTCTCTCTGTCTCTACCTCTCTCTGTAACTCTATCATTCAAATAAATAAAACAAAAGTTAAAAAAAACAAATAAATAAAATAAATTTTAAAAAAAGAAATCCAACAAATAGTGGTGGAAAAATGGAACATCCACTTGAGAAAAAAAAACTCATACCATATACAAAAAAGCAACTCAAAATGGATCATATATGTAAACATAAAATATAAAACTAGAGCACTCACAGAAGAAAACTTAAACTCTTAGTGAACACAGGATATACACAGTTTTCCTAGAGAACACAGAAAGCAGAAAAAAGTTTATAAAATGAGTTCAATTAAAATTAAAATCTGCTCAAAATAGTAGACCAGGAGAAAAACATGGGTAGAAAATATTTACAGTACATATGATCCAAAAAATTGTTGTATTCAGTATAAAGAATTCTTAGAACTGTACACTAATAAAATAATCAATGCAAAGTTTTAAATGTACAAAACATTTGAATAGTCACATCACTGAAATTCTACAAATGTCTGAGAAGCACATAGAAAGATGTTCAACATCATTACTCATCAGGGAAGTGCAACATAAAACCACAGTTAGATACCACTGCACTCCCACTGGAATGGCTAAGATTTAAAGACTGACAATAACAAGTATTGATGAGCAACTGAAACTTGCAGGTATTACTGGTAGAAATTGAGAATGATACAACCATTTTGAAATACCAGGGCCATTTCCTATAAAGTTAAATATACATTCACTAAATGACCCAACAATTCCACATCTAAATAATTGCCCAAAAGTAGTGAAAAGATATCTCCACTCAAAAATGTATATTTTTGCATTCAGAGCAGTGTTACTCACAATAGCCATTATCAGAAAACAACCCAAATTCATCATGCAGTAAATGGGAAAGCAAATTGTGATCTACCATCCTATGGAATATTATTCTGTGATGAAATTTATTTTTAATGATTTTTTTAAAGATTTTATTTATTTATTTGAAAGTTAGAGTTATGAACAGTGAGAGGGAGAGTCAGACAGAGAGTTCTTCCTTCCGTTGGTTCACTCCCCAGATGGCACCAATCCAAAGCCAGGAGCCAGGAGCCAGGTGCTTCTCCCTGGTCTCCCATGCAGGTACAGGAGCCCAAGCACTTGGGCCATCTTCTACTGCTTTCCCAGGCCATACCAGAGAGCTGGATTAGAAGAGAGACAGCCAAGACTAGAACCGGTGCCCATATGGGATGCCAGCGCCACAGGCAGAGGATTAACCTACTGCGTCACAGCACCGGCCCCTTAAAGATTTATTTATCTGAAAGGTGAAATAACAGAAAGACAAAGGGGGGGGGGTGAGGGAGGGAGGGAGGGGAAAAGGGAGGGAGGGAGACAGAATATCTTCCATCTACTGGTTCACTCCCCCAAATGGCCACAACAACCAGTTCTAGGTCAGGCTGAAGCTGGGAGCCAGCAATTTCATCCTGGGGTCTCCCAGATGGAGAGTAGGGGCCTAAGCACTTGGGCCATCTTCTGTTGCCTTCCCAGGTGCATTAGAAGGAAGTCTGATCAGAAGCAGAGTAACCAGGACTCAAATTGGTTCTCTAATACGAGATGCCAGCATTGCAAGCTTAACCCTCTGTGATACAACTCTAGCCCCAATTATTGTTAAATGCAGCAACATGAATGACTTCCCAAAGTGTTATGCTGAATTAAAGAAACAGAGTCAATGGGTATATGTTATTCCTATTTATATGAAATTCTACAAGGAAAAATTAATCTATAGGAACAGCAGATTAATGAGGATTATAAAGATACGCTGGATTCCCAGATGGCTGAATAGAAAAAAAAAAAAAAAAAGACACGCTGATTCTGACCAAGGGAAGGTATCAGAAGAAAACCGGAGGAAGTGTATTCCACGGGTGCAGTTGTAGAGAAGTTCGCATTGGGAATTCTTTGGGGAGAAGAAGAACACCCTGAGAGCAGTGTGCAGCAGTAAGCAGGGCTACTGCACTTGAATCCTGCAGCCAGGGTCTGGAGGAGATGCTATATTCTGAGAGCGAGGTAGGGCAGCCTGCAGCAGAGCGTGCCACTGGCAAAATTCCAAGAGGGGGAACCTCAAGGACCACACTGAGTGCTGCCTGGAGCCCTAGAGAAGGGCAGGGAACCCACATAATCCAGGGAAGGAAAAGCACATTATTTTCTCCCCACCCCCTCAACAAGGGCACCCAGCAACTGGCAGGGAGAAGGCACCAGCTTGATAGCAGCAGAGGCTGTGGCGGCTCTCACACGCCCGAATGGGGGATTTTATCAGAGGGAAAAATTCGTGCTTCCCACTGACTTTAAGTCTGGCCAGGAGGGTTGACAACGGGCTGGGCACCCACTTAGGATTGTGTGAAGTGCTCTCCATCCTCTAAACCTATCACAGACTCTGGGGCTCAAACTGCCACGGTTCAGCATGCACAGGCTCTGGAAAGGACCCTGCTTGTCTGTGGATGGGGCAGATTCACAGGGTGGAGAGGAGCTCCTCTTCACCCACGACTGTGGGAGTCTTGTGTGCTTTGACCGTGGGAATTCTGTGACTGCATGAGAGGATGTGGCGTGCGGCTGAGTCTGGGCAATCACTGCGTCTGGCGTCAGAGGTGCAGAGCTCCCTGACTGCCTGGGGTGAGTCATTGCAGAGGATTCCATGGTCACACTGAGGACTGCACAGACCCTTGGTGTGGTTCATGTGCCAGCGTGGGTGCAGGTTATACACAGTATGGAATAACCCCAGGCATTGAGCACCTTGGAAGAGAGGAGAAGTCCACATTGAATTCTATCACTTTAAACAACTAATTCCAAGTCTTCACAAACTATTCAAAACAATTAAGAAGGAGTAAATCATCCCAAACTCCTTCTATGAGTCCAGCATCACCTTAATTCTAAAACCAGAAAAAGATGCAACAAAGAAAGAGAACTATATACCAATATCCTTGATGAACACAGATGCAAAAATCCTCAGCAAAATACTAGCTAAATCAAATTCAACAATACATCAGAAAGGTCATTCACCTGGACCAAGTGCGATTTCTCCCTGGTGTGCAGGGATGGTTGAATATATACAAATCTAAAAATGTGATACATTTCATTAATAAAATGAAAAATAAAACCATATGATTATCTCAATAGATGCCGAGAAGGCATTTGATAAAATACAACATCCTTTCATGATAAAAACACTAAATAAATTGGGTATAGAAAGAATATTCTTCAACACAGTCAAGGCAGTATACAACAAACCCACAGCCAGCATCATACTGATGGGCAAACAGTTGGAAGCATTTCCACTAAGATTCAGAGCCAAACAAGGATGCCCACTATCACCATTGGTATTAAATATAGTCCTGGAACTTTTAGCCAGAGCCATGAGTTAAGAAAAATAAATCAAAGGGATACAAATTAGAAAGGAGGAAGTCAACTTACCCCTGTTTGTAAATGACATGATTCTATATATAGGGGAACCAAAAAAACTCCACTCAAAGATTGCTGGAACTCATAAGAGAGTTTGGTAAATTGGAACACAATAAAATTAACACAGAAAAATCAATAGCTTTCATATACACAGACAATGCCATGGCTAAGAAAAAACTTGTAAGATCAGTCCCACTCACAGTAGCTACAAAAACTTTAAATACCTTGGAATAAATTTAACCAAGGAGGAAAAAGACCTGTATGATAAAAATTAAAAAAATTAAAGAAATAGAAGACACAAAAAATGGAAAACCCTCCACGTTAATGGACTGGAAGAATTAATATTATCAAAATGTTCACACCACCCAAAGCAACTTACAGATTCAATGTGACCCTAACCAAAGTATCAATGACATTCTTCTCAGATTTAGATAAAATGATGCTAAAACTCATATGGAAACAAAAGAGACCCCAAATAGCTAAAGTAATCTTAAACAGAATAACCAAAACCAGATGAATCACAATATCAGATTTTAAGACATTCTATAGGGCAATTACCATCAAAACAGCCTAGTATTGGCACAAAAAAATAGGCACATATACCAATAGAACAGAATTGAATTCCCAGAAATCTATACATGCATCTACAACTGACTGATCTTTAACAAAGGAACTAAAATCAATCCCTGGAGAAAGGACAATCTCCAACAAATGGTGCTGGGAAAATTGGATATCTGAATTCAGAACTATGAAACAAGACTCCTTCCTTATACTTTATACAAAAGTCAACTCAAAATAGATCAACAATCTAAATCTATGACTTGATATAATCAAATTACCATTGAAGAATAATGGGTAAACTCTGCAAGACATTGACATAAACAAAGATGTCTTGGATAAGACCCCAGAAGAATAGGCAATTAAAGCCAAAATAGACAAATGGAATATACCAAACTGAGAAGCTTCTACACTGCAAAGGAAACATAGCAAAGTGAAGAGGAAACTGACAGAATAGGAGAAAATATTTGCAAACTATGCAACTGAAAAAGGTTTAACATCAAGAAACCATAAAGAGCTCAAGAAACGCACAACAAAGCAAACAGTCCAGTTAAAAAAATGGGCAAAGGACTTGAACAAACATTTTTCAAAAGAGGAAATTCAGATGGCCAACAGACACATGAAAAAAATGCTCAGGATCACTAGTCATCAGGTAGATGCAAATCAAAACCACAATGAGGTTTCAACTCACCCCAGTTGGAATAACTCTCATACAGAAATAATAAAAATAAATAAATGCTAGCAAGGATGTGAGGAAAAAGGTATCCTAATCCACTGTTGGTGGGAATGTAAACTAGTACAACTGCTGAGGAAGACAATATGGAGCCACCTCAGAAAGCTCAAAGTAAATCTACCAAATGACCCAGCCATCCCACTCCTGGGAATTTTCCCAAAGGAAATAAAATCAGCATATGAAAGAGTTATCTATACCACCATGTTTACTGCAGCTCAACTTACAACAACTATGATATGGAATTGGTCCAGATGTCCATCAAATGACTGGATAAAGAAAATGTGCTACATGTACACTACTAATACTACATATACACTACTAAGCAATAAAAAAAGAATGAAATCCTGTCTTTCACAACAAAATGGGTACAACCTGAAACCATTATACTTATTGAAATAAGCCAGTTTCAGAAAGACAAATGCCATACATTTTCCTGATCTGTGGTAACTAATAGAGTACAAAAAAATGTAACCTATAGTTATTTGCATTGCAATCTGCATACAGTTATCCTTGTGCATAAACTATTGAGAAGAAATGGCTTAAAGTTTAAATGAACTTAATTATCAACTTGTGACTGAACAGGAAATATTTAGATGTTACATTGTCATTGGTTCTATTTCACTGAAAGAAATTATGAGGGCTGATGCTGTGGTGCAGCGGATTAAAGTCCTGGTCTGAAGTGCCATCATCCCATATGGGCACCAGTTCTAGTCCTGGCTGCTCCTCTTCCAATCCAGCTCTCTGCTATGGCCAGGGAAAGCAGTAGAGGATGGCCCAAGTACTTGGGCCCCTGCACCCATGTAGGAGACCTAGAGGAAGCTTCTGGCTCCTGGCTTCGGATTGGCTCAGCTCCAGCCATTGCAGCCATCTGGGGAGTGAACCAGCGGATGGAATACCTCTCTCTGTCTCCACCTCTCTCTGTAACTCTGTCTTTCATATAAATAAAATAAAACTTAAAAGAAAAAGAAAGAAAGAAATTATGAATGACTAATGGACCAAAAAAGTGTATATGGGTGAAATGGTCATTTTCCCATTCAATTATTGTTTATAGCTATTGTCTATATTCCCACTAAACTAGGGAATTTTGGCTTTTTACTTGTTAAACTTCTAATTTGATGACATAGTAAGCCTTTTCTCTGTAATGTGAATTTAAAATATGTTATCTAAAAAAAAGTAGATTAAGGAAAGATAGGAGGTAAGGAGGAAGGGAATGCCATTATGTTCTTAGACTTGTCTCTATAAATCATAATGTATCTTTTAAAATGTAAATTTAAAATATGTCTTAATTTTGTAAATTAAATCTCAGTAAAGATGATTAAAATATTATAGATTAAAATTTGTGGAACATAATAAAGTACATTTTAGAGGGAATTTACAGCTTTAAATGTTTACAATTAGAAAAAAAAGTTGAAAATTAATGATAAGCTTCCAAGTTAAGAAGTTAGATAAAGAACAAGAGAAACAAACCAAAGACAACAATGCAGAAAGTAGGAAGAAATTATAAAGAAAGAGAAGAAGCAAATTAAATCAAAAAGAAAGAAACAAAAAAGTTTGTTCTTTGGAAAAAGTAACAGAAATAGACAAACTTCTAATACTGTGATATTCAATGCTCTAACAACTAGCCACTGTGGCTACTTAAGCATAGACTAATTGAAGTTAAATGCAATCAGTGTAGTCCCTCAGTCACAAGAGCTGCATGTCATGTGTTCAATAGCCACATCAGACTAGTGACTTGTGTTTGCTAGACACAAGTTTAGAAGAATAAACCATTTCGATCAGTAAACCAGCCTTACTGTACAGAAAGTATTCTGTTCTACATATGGAGTCAGTGTGAAAGAGTGTGCGGATGAGCCATGCCTTTCAGGAGCGCACACTACGTAGGAGTCACAGAGCTTAAGTAGGAGTCACAGAGCTTAAGTGGAAGAAATTAGCACAGAGCAGCAGGGCAGATGAGGTCAGGCACGCCTGGTGCTTTCTCTTTTCAAGATTTACTGGTTGTGTGAATCCAGCACTCAGTCCTGACCTTACCAACAGCGTGCTTGTTTCTATCTGTAAGGCCTAGACTTTCACTGACACGGACCATACCAGATATGTGCTCCAGACACATATGGTTTTGTTTTTTCTGCGCAGCCAGACAACTCTGCCTTCCTTATGCCCTTGATTTCTTTTTTCTTTTTTTTTTTTTTTTAAATATTTATTATTTGAAAGGCAGAGTCACAAAGGGGAAGGGGGATAGGGATCTTCCATCTCCTGAATCATTCCCCAAATCTGCAATGGGCAGGGTTGAGCCAGGCTGAAGACAGGAGCCAGAAGCTTCATTGAGGACTCCCAAGAACTCGGACCATCTTCTGCTGCTTTCCCAGGTACAATAGCAGGGAATCTGGCAGTAACCTAAATTGTCTTTTTCATAGAAAGCTTTTAATTGATAAATATAAATTTCATAAGTACAACTTTTGGATTATAGCAGTTCTCCAACCCCCAAACCATCCCACCTCCTATTCCCTCTCCCATCCCATTCTTCATTAAGATTCATTTTTATTATCTTTATATACAGAAGATCAATTCTATACTAAGTGAATATTTCAACAGTTTGCACCCACACAGACACACAAAGTATAAAGTACTATTTGAAGACTAGTTTTACCGTTAATTCTCAAATTACAACACGTTAAGGACAGAGATCCTACGTGGGGAGGAAGTGCACAGTGACTCCTGTTGTTGATTTAACAATTGACACTCTTATTTATGACATCAGTGATAAAACCACCTAAGCCACATGCTAGTGATCCTTTAAGTATGGAAGTTGCAGTAGCATTTTTTTTTAATTAGCAAGAGATAAGGCAGGAAAGAGATTAAGAGGGAACACAGAGAAAGAAAGAATAAGGGCTTGGACAGGATCCTGCCAGCCATGGACCCAATGCTGAGCACACACCCCCCTGACTGTGTTACTGGCTACAGATAGAGAGGAGAAGACAGCATGCTCTTCCTGCCATTTCGTCTGGATCATCTTTAGCTAATGCATATCACATTCCCCTCTTGGAAAAGGCTGCTCCTGACGGGTTCCAGGAATAGCAAAGCCAGTGCTGAGGATGGCGAGAAGCCACAGAGCAGCGAAATCGCATATAAAAGCCCAACAGCAAACTTACTCTCAACACTGCCTGACAGCAAGCCACAGAGCCCTGGGGGGAAGGTGCCCAGAAAAGCGTTTCCTTCTCCCCAGGAAACCTGGAGAGAGCTCACACTTTCCAGAGTTAGTTCACTGGTGAGCACTATTCATTGATATTTCTTGTTCCAGACTCAGAAGATAATGATGAACAAAAGAATGTTTGTCTTTGTGGTGTCTATCAGCAAAGAAAGTGAAAATGCAGTATAGAATGCATCGGGTACACAGGTAAGGTACCCAGCCTATCAAGAGGGGAGTATCCCACATGAGTGCCGGTTCAAGTACAGCTACCCCACTTCTGATCCAGCTCCCTGCTAATGCACCTGGGAAAGCAGCAGAAGATGGCCCAAGTCCTTTGGAGACCTGGATGGAGCTCTTGGCTCCTGGCTTCAGTTTGGCCCAGCCCTGCCCATTGCAGCCTTTTGGAGAATGAATCAGTGGATGGAAGATATCTCTCTCTCTCTGTCTCTCACCTCTCCCATTCTCTCTGTAACTCTGCCTTTGATATAAATAAAGACATATTTTAAAAAGAAAAAACAAATCAAGGGGGCAAGGAAGGCAGAGCTATCTGGCTATCCAGGGAGAAAAAATATCCCTTCAATTTGGAGAACCTATGTGTCACGGTCCATGTCAGTGAAAATCTAGGCACTGGTGTGTGCCTTACAGATAAAACCAAATATTTTGTTGGTAAGGTCAGGATTGTGTGCTGGATTCACACAATCCGTGAATATTAAAATAAGAGAAAGCACAATGGAGGCCTGACCCCATCTGCCCCTCTGCTCTGTAATAATTATCCTACCCAGTCACCAACTCCTGGAGATGGAGGCCAAGCCAGAAAAGGTATGAGTCCCAAGAGCAAGGCATTGAAGCTGAAAAGAGTGTTCATCTACCTCCGACCCATGCAAACAGGCTGCAAAAGAGAAAATGAAATTCACAGTGCAACCCAAGCTGGCCACCTGACCAGAAAAGAGGAAATACATGGATGAATGGCAGGATAGATGGACAGGTTGTTGGAAGGAAGAATCCAAAGAAGCGAACAAAACATGCAACAGCTAAGTCTCCAGGGCAGAAGGGAAATCCAGCCTCCATGGGGCCAGCCAGCTGGGAATGCCTCTGGTTAGAAATCAGCCAAGTATACTGCATTGGAGTTGACTGCATGACAGTTTTCTCCAGTTTTCAAACCAAAACCAAGACTGTGCTTATCAGAGTTGATAAAGGTGAGAATTCAAAGGAAACATTTCCGCTACTGTGGGTAGTGTCTGGGGGAAGTCCATGCTAACTCCACTCTGACCTAAGGGATGATAACTTACTTTCAGGACAGGGACTGAGAGGGGCTGTCACGGGAAAAGATTAAAAATGAGACTAAAGCAACCACGACCACAACAAAAAGAGAGAGCATGATCAAGAAAGACTTAGAAATGAACACCCACCTGCTTTCGGATGAAAAAGTTGAGTCAAAGTGCTGTTAAGGTGGTGAGAGATCTTAGTTTGTAGCCAAGAACCTCCAGAACTCCACAAATGCAATGGTCTTCCTTGTCTCCCAGAAATATAACTCTTTAGCTGGGGGCAGAAGTGGAGGGAGAGTATGTTCTAGGCTGCATAATAGTGTATTTAATGTATACATTTCAGTCAGCTGGTTTGTGTATGTCTTCTGTGTTTTGTTCTGTTCTGCTTTATATTTGCTTTAGTCAAGCCAACCTGACCTAACATGGTCTTCAGCACCTCGGGAAAATGCCACCTTTCTTCTTCAGCTCTTCCCTCTGCAAGCTCTTACCCCACCCATCTCTGTTCCCCCAGCACTAGACCGCTCACGCCAACAGACTCCAGCCAACCAAGAACTCCCACAGCGACAGTTCTCCACGCTCATCTTCACCCACATTTACAAATTTTTGACAAGCATCTGTATGGTTATTGTACACAACAACCCTGCAAAAATCAGCCAGAATACCATCTTCAGCAATTTGCAGATGAGAAAACTAAAGACAAAAATGTAAAATGACTTGTTAATGACAGAGCTCTGACAAGGACAGAGGTCTTTTCATTCAGCATTCCTTCAAGCAGATCACACTGGAGAGATGAAAAAGAATATGTAAAATACAATTCATACAGAAACCCAGCAGTTACATAACAACTGGCACCTAAAAAATGTTTCTAAAAATATTCCACTTACATATGTGAAATCAGAAACACAAGTCATTGGAGAAATGACTGGACTATGTTGCAATTTGCTTAATAATACGTGTTGAGTATTGTAGTAAGTGACACACAGACTCTGGCATTTATGATTGAAGCACATTTTCCTAGCAGTTTGAGTGAGTGTTGGCAGCAGCTGACCGCTCCCAGCTGAATCATTCTCTGGGAGCTGCCCCAGCCTACTGAAGTTGCCTTTTCCAAGGTCATGCATCATCCCTAGAGCCAATCTGCATTCAAAGACGAGCAGATGAGGAATAAAGGCCCAGTTCCCTTGCCTCATACTGGAAGGATTTCTGGAGGTGGGATCTTATGCTGACTTTGTTGTGGCTGTTTCATGTCTCTTTTTATAATAATTTTTTTTTTAAATTGTGGCTGGCATCATGGTGCCATATGTGAAGCCATCATTTACAATGCTGGCAGCATCCCATATGAAAGTGCTAGTTCAAATCCCACTTCCAATCCAGCTTCCTGCTTATGCACCTGGGAAAGCAATGGAAGATGACTCAAGTGCATGGGCCCCTGCCACCCACGTGGGAGACCAGGACAGAGTTCTTGGCTGCTGCCTTCAGCCTGACCCACCATAGCCATTGCCACCATGAGCAGGACACGGAATCAGAAGCAGAGTAACCAGGATTCTGATCAGGCATTCAGATATAGGATGCAGGCAACCAAACTGATATCTTAACCGCTGTGACAAACACCCACCTAATTCACATTTCAAGTCCTCCCTCTACCCAACCCTATTTCCTTTAATTTCCCATAGGTGTTGCTGGTGAGAACACCACAGAAATTTGCCTCATGTTGATGGCTGTAGTAGAATTCTATCTGTGATGAGCATAGAGAGACAGACACTGCGAGCTGCCTTTCAAAAACTTTGCCCAGCAAATAATGCAGAGAATGGAAGCAGAAATTACAGTAGAGGGGGTGAATTTACAATGCAGGAATACATTCTAGGAAAGAGCTGGAATAGGACTGGTAAATTCATGAAACAGAAAACACTGTACCCCCTGATGTTCTCAGGGTGTAAAATGCAGATGTCTTTTCCTTGTGCCATTGTATTGATTTTAATAACTAAAAAGGTTATAGTTCATTTGGGAAAGCAATGTCACACAGATAGGAGAAGAAAATGCAAAACAACTAGCCCAATGAGACCAAAGCTTGACATTTACATAATTTCAGGGAACTTAGAATTTCTTCTGCATATTTCCTTGAAATATTTGTCTACTTGTTTAGAACAGCTAACTCCTCCAATGCATGCATTTTACCAAAGGTGTACAACAGGTGTACATCAGTGCTTTTCTTATTGACTGATTGATGAGTCTGGAATATGGGCTTTTTGGGATAGTATAACAGTGATGTTGCAGAAATAATCTAAATTTGTAATCACAAATTCAGAGCTTATCTGTTTCTCAGATTATGTTGACTAAATAAATTAGGATTTCAGCATGCCCCCAAAGGGCAGGGCTGGGAGGGAATGCACAGAGGGAATGGTGCTAAGAACTGTGGTGAGACTTTAATTAACTATAAGCAATTTCCTGGCACTGTCAGGGGCTCCTCAGCTATCAAGATTAAGTAATATTCAAACCACATGCCACAAATATAGCTTTGTAAAACTTTGTTTTATACCCTTGTCAAACTAATAGTTAAGAATGTTATATTACTAGAGTTTTAATGATCTGCGATTTCTTTGAAGATTTACTGTGCATGGGTGAAAGGTCATTCTTCCATTTGATTATTGCATATAGCCTTTGCCTATATTTCTGCTGAACTGTCGTCTTTTTGTTTTTTTCCTTGTTGGACTCTTTATTTAATGGGGCATTAAGCCCTTGACTGCAGTGTAAATTAAAGATATGTTATCTCAAAAGTGAAGGAGAGGCCAGCGCCGTGGCTCAATCCTCCACCTGCGGTGCTGGCACATCGGGTTCTAGTCCCGGTCGGGGCACCAGATTCTGTCCCGGTTGCTCCTCTTCCAGGCCAGCTCTCTGCTGTGTCCCAGGAGTGCAGTGGAGGATGGCCCAAGTGTTTGGGCCCTGCACCCCATGGGAAACCAGGAGAAGCACCTGGCTCCTGGCTTCAGATCAGCGCGATGCGCCAGGGTGAACTAACGGAAGAGGAATACCTTACTCTCCGTCTCTCTCTCTCTCACTGTCCACTCTGCCTGTCAAAAAAAAGTGAAGGAGAGAATGGGGAAAGGGAGAAGGAGGGGGGTGGGAGGAATGGAAGGGAGGAAGGGAATATTATATATTATTAGAATTTTTATCTATGAGCTGTATTGAAACTTAAAAACTAAAAAAAATTATATCTGAATTTTTAAAAATGTGAAGGAGGCCAGCGCTGCGGCTCAATAGGCTAATCCTCTGCCTTGTGGCGCCAGCACACCGGATTCTGTCCCGGTTGCCCCTCTTCCAGGCCAGCTCTCTGCTGTGGCCCGGGAGTGCAGTGGAGGATGGCCCAAGTGCTTGGGCCCTGCACCCCATGGGAAACCAGGAGAAGCACCTGGCTCCTGCCATCGGATCAGCGCAGTGCACCAGCCGCAGCGCACCAGCCACAGCGCACCAGCCGCGGCAGCCATTGGAGGGTGAACCAATGGCAAAAAGGAAGACCTTTCTCTCTGTCTCTCTCTCTGTCACTGTCCACTCTGCCTGTCAAAAAAAAAAAGTGAAGGAAATAAAAACACATGGCCAAAAAAGTGCTTCTAGAATGGTTTATTCCAATATCTTGAAGCTATTTTTTATTGATTTTTTAAATAAGCTCAAGAGATCTCTAGGTTATATTATTGTTTGATGACAACTCATTACAATCACCTACCCCCTCTAAAATAGACAGATGGATGATAGCTAACACACAAGCTGACATTGGTCTTTAAATTGGGAAGACCAAGCAACTCTCAAGTCCTCTATCTTTAGCCCACCCATTTTGGGAATTTCTCCAGCCAGGAACTTCCTACGAGGAGAGACGGGGAGAATATCTGAGGGAAAGCTCATTGGTCCCTCAGAGAGGGCATGAGAGAGTATCTGCCACTGGTGCTGTGATGGTCCCTGATGAGCCTTTAGTAGACTCCAAAGGTCCTTGTGGCACTTTGTTGTCACCGAGGCAATTTCACAGGTGAGGGATTTCCCCAAGAGTCTCGGTCAAGAGTCTCTCTATGCCGTTGTCAAGAGCCAACTATCTGACTATCCATCTGAACTGGATTTTGACCATCATTGCATGTGTGACACTCAGGTGTAAGTGGTAAGTCGAGTAACAGAATTTTCACAGCCTTTCCTATCACCCTCAGAAGGATAACATGTTCATCTAATCTAAGATGAATATCGTTTTCTATTTTAGCATCTCATTTATGAAATCTAAATTTTAATGACATCTCATAATTAAAAGGAGATTTTTCTGGTGGAATATAAAAATAATTGGGGGCCGGCACCATGGCACAGAAGGTTAATCCTCCGCCTGCGGCGCCAGCATGCCATATGGGCACCGGTTCTAGTCCCAGCTGCTGTACTTCCGGTCCAGCTCTCTAATATGGCTTGGGAAAGCAGTGGAAGATGGCGCAAGTCCTTGGGCCCCTGCACCCACATGGCATACCAGGAAGTAGCATGTGGCTTCTGGCTTCAGATCGGCACAGCTCCAGCTGTTGCAGCCATTTGGGAATTGAACCAATGGATGGAAGACCTCTCTCTCTGTCTCTCCCTCTCACTATCTGTAACTCTACCTCTCAAGTAAATAAACAAAATCTTTTTAAAAAAATAATGGAGCCCCTTATCAACAATAGCATCTCAGACTCAATCTACTTTTTTCAGGTATTAAAAATAATCTAGTCAAGTACAGTAATTACAATTCTATTCTCATCAAATTGAAAATTTTTCTCTTCTCTGAGCTCTGAGCTTCAGGCTTGGGTACCTATTATGAGAGAACATGGGTTGATTGGATTTATCTCCAATCTTGTTTCATTTTCTCCTTCACTCCATAGCTGGTTCACTTGGGACCTTTCAGGAATGGAGTGAGGTAAGAGAAAAAAAATGTAAGAGTAAGTAAAAATATTCTCTCAGAGTATATTTAGAATCTAAGCTCTGGTACTGGAATCCTCTCTGTGATACTATCTAAATGGCAATTCCTTCTTTCCTGGAGTGGTTGTGCTGTGGCTTTTTCAGAGATGATTTCCGTCACGGGAGATCTCTTGCCTAGAAGTCCCTTGACCCAGGCCATGCTTCCCTCACTCTGCACTTAAAACTCCCCTTCAGTCACTAGTTTCCTGAGGCCCACCCCTCCATTAGGCTCAATCCTTCTGATCATGGTCCATGGTCCCTTCCCAGGCAACCCAAGCTCATTCCCACCTGTGGAGCTTCACAGACTCACAGGAAAATCAAGTTCCTCTTGTCACCTAATGTGCTAGAACTCAGAATGGATTACAGCAGAGACAGCCTCCTTCACTCTGCTCCAAGACTGCAGAGCTCAGATCACTAACTATCGCCCTAAGACTTTGCAGTGTGAGTCAAACATCACCGCCTCTCTTCATCTCATGTGATACAAAAAGATTTCTCCAAATGGTTTTCTTGAAACATTCCTACTAAATCTGGGAACATCTCTTATTATTTGCTTCTTGGAATGGTCAGTATTAGGTAACACTACTGTTGTTTCAGGTTTTGTCATCGACTTTAAGACAAACGCATACATAAAATGCTTTTTTAAAAGTTGCATTTACTAAATTGGTTCATTCTGTACTGTTTCCAAAAAATGCTGATATTGATCTTAATCAAAGATGCAACAATAAGGTGAAAATATGACTATCTATCTACTTTATGCAAAGTCTTTTAACTTATATGCTGTTTATATATTGAAGGATGCAAAGCATCAATAATTTAGTATGCCTGCCAAGAATACATGACCTAAATCTAATCTTGAAGAAATGGCAGGCAAACCCAACTCAGGATTTTTAAATATGACAAAGGCATGAATGACAAATGAAGACAGAGGAACTGTTACAGGTCTAAGATGACAGAATCATAACAACTAAATGCAATGCATGAACCTATACTTGATTGTGGTTTAGGGAAAATATTTTCCATTAAGGAAAATTGGAAAAATTGGAATATGAACCCTAGATCAGATAATGGTGACTCCACCATAAATCTGAATGTGATACTCAGTGTGGTTATATAAATGAAAGCCATTTGTTCTTAGAATTACTGAAGTACTTAAATATTAGGCAAAAAGAGACATGCTGCCTAAATCTCAATGCACACACATACACACACACACACATATAATATGAGGGTCCATGAATTCAGTAAGAAAAAGAGAAAGAGAAGGAACAAATATGATAAAATGGTAACACTTAGTTTGAGCAAAGTATATATGGAAGTTCTTAGAACTCTTCTGTAAAGTTTAAATTATTTCAAAATTATCCCATGTTCTTTTTAATCCTTGAAAATACTATCTTCATGCTCACTTTATAGAAAAGGAAATTATGGCACAGGAATAACTGCCATAGATTGTGCCCTTAATAAATTTAGCCCCCAACTTTCTAACAACAAAACCCATACTCTTTCCAATAAACTATATGAGAGAATTTCATAAAGTTATTGGAAAATACTTATTATAAAATTCTAGGGAGATTGGATTAAGATGGTGGAATAGTGAGGGAGCTTACTGCTCTAGTCTAGGAGAACCGTTATGTTCTCAGGGAACAGTTATGAAAAAAATGGCAGAGGAAACTGCACAAATTAGGCGGACACTGTGGACATAAGTGGAGGGTGTGTACAGACACAACTCGACCCCAGCAGCTGAGAAGCTCAGCACCAGCCATGGAATTAGGTGAGACCAGACAGCAGCAGCCCAATCCACTGGTGATAGAGCTGCAAAAAGAGCCTCGAGGGACTCCTGGCTTGGAGCCCTCTGGGGGATAGTGCACCTGCCAACTACAAGAGGAAAAATCATGGGAGGAGAGCATGCTTCTCTCTCCCCAATCATCTTGCAGTGATGTCCTCTAACAAGCCAATAGAGGGTGAGCACCATTGTGGACATATGTAACAGCTGCACCAGCTCGTGTCCACACACCCAGGAATCAGCCGAGTAGAGACGCCTGAGTCTGGTGGGGAGGACTGACAGGGGTCTGGGTGCTTGTGACTGTGGGAGGCTTGTGTGCTGGGACTGTGAAAACACTGAGGCAGTGTGGAAGGGCTCATGGTGTGGCTGGGACTTTGGGCAGCCACTGCAGGAGGTTCCCCATGCTCAGGACTCCCTGATTCCCTGGTGAGGGTCATTGCTGTGGAATCTGTGCTTATATCACGTCTGCACAAACCTTGTGTGTGGTGATTCTGGGAGCACAGATTAATATTATACCCAGTGGGGCTAGCGCCCAGGCACTGGTCTGCTTTGAGGAGAGGAGGTGAGCTGGGACTATGCCAATAGAGCAGAACAAACATCCCCATCTGATAAAAAAAAAAAAAAGAGCTTTACCACACCCAACCTGAGTGTCGCCTTGGATGCTCCCTTCACCCTGAAGCACTGAATAGAGCTCCCTGGCCACACACAGCACCCACCACAGGGTGTTCACTGAGAAAGCAGACACTCCACTAATCCAGAGCGGCAAGGTACAAAGATAAAAGCTGTCACAGGGGAAAAAAGAAGAAGAAAATTAGTATCTCCACAAATGCCAAATAATAAATGCGGCAACCAAGAAATAATAATAAGGAAGACAACATGATGCCCCCAAACAATACTTCAGTACTACAATGTGAAGATGAAGAGACTGTAGAAATGCCAGAATGAATTCAAAAAATTGATCACAGGATTACTTAGAAGTAATCAGAAGGAAATGCACAAACTAATGAAATCCATGCTTGACGGGAAAGCAAATTTCTCCCACAAAACTGAACTCTTAAAGAGAAATCAAAATAAAATTTTAGAAATAAAAAATTCAATAGAACACATAAAAATGCAGTGGAAAGCCTTAACAATAGAACTGGTGAAGCAGAAGAAAGAATATTTGACTTAGAAGACAAATCACAGGAACATATACAGTCAAATCAAAAACAAGAATTAGAAATTAGAAAACTAAAAAACACTGTTGGGAATCTATAGGATACCATCACATGACCCAACATACGGTCTTAGAAGTTCCTGAAGGCATGGACAGAGACAAAGGATTAGAAGGCCTTTTTAGGGAAATAATAGCAGAAAACTTCCCTGGTTTGGAGAAAGAAAGGGACGTCAAAGTACAAGAAGCACATAGAACTCCTAATAGACAACCAGAAAAGATCCTTGCCACAACACATTGCAGTCAAACTCACCACAGTGAAACATAAAGAAAAGATTCTATGTGCATGAGAGAAATGCCAGATTACTTTCAGAAGATCTTAAATTAGACTCACAGAACACTTTTCATAAGAACCCCTACAGGCTAGGAGAAAATGGTGAGATATAGTCCAAGTCTTAAGAGAAAAAAACTGTCATCCCAGAATATTATACCCTGCAAAGCTCTGATTTGTGAATGAAGGTGAAATAAAGACCTTCAATAACAAACAGAAATTCAAAGAATTTGTCATCACTCATCCAGCTCTGCAAAAGATGCTTAAGGGTGGGTTGTTGCACACAGAAAAACAAAAACATGGTCATCGCTGTGAAAGAAAGTAAAGGAAGAAAAACTCTCAGTAAAAGTTCAAAGGAAATTCAAAGTAAAAACAAGAATATTTTTGGAAAAATGGCAGACCAAAGTTGTTACTTATCAATAGTCATCTTATTTTTTTTTTTGACAGGCAGAGTGGACAGTGAGAGAGAGAGAGAGAGAGAGAGAGAGAAAGGTCTTTCTTTTGCCGTTGGTTGACTCTCCAATGGCCGCCACGACTGGCACATCACGCTGATCTGAAGCCAGGAGCCAGGTGCTTCTCCTGGTCTCCCATGCAGGTACAGGGCCCAAGCACCTGGGCCATCCTCCACTGCACTCCCGGACCACAGCAGAGGGCTGGCCTGGAAGAGGGGCAACTGGGACAGAATCTGGCACCCTACCGGGACTAGAACCCGTTGTGCCAGTGCTGCAGGCAGAGGATTAGCCTATTGAGCCACGGCACTGGCCATCAATAGTCATCTTGAATGTAAATGGCCTCAACTCCCCAGTTAAAAGACACAAAGTGGCTGAATGGATTAGAAAACAAAACCCATCTATTTGCTGTCTACAAGAAATTCATCTTACCAACAAAGATGCATGTAGACTGAAAATGAAAGGATGGAAAAAGATACTCCATGCCAAAAGAAACCAAAAAAGAGCTGGTGCGCCCATCTTAATATCAGATAAAATAGACTTTAACACAAAAACTATTAAAAGAGACAAAGAAGGGTACTACATAATGATTAAAGGATCAATTCAACAGGAACATGTAACTATTATAAACACATATGCACCTAATTACAGGACACTTGGCTACTTAAAAGAATTGTTAAGGGATTTAAAGGGAGACTTAACTCCAATGCAGTAGTATTGGGGGATTTCAATACACCACTTTCAGCAATGTACAGATCAACCAGACAGAAAATCAACAAGGAAAAAGCAGATATAATTGACACTATAGACCTAACTATCTGTACCTAACAGATATCTACAGAGCTTTTCATACTACAGTTGCAGAATACACATTCTTCTCAGCAGTGCCTGGAACTTTCTCCAGGATTGACCACATACTAGGCCATAAAGCAAGTCTCAGCAAATTCAAAAAAATCAAAATCATACCATGCATCTTCTCAGACCACAATGGGATGAAGCTGGAAATCAGCAACTCAGGAATCTCTAGAACATATGCAAACACATGGAGACTGAACAACATACTCCTGAATGAACAGTGGGTCATAGGGAAATCAAAAGAGAATTAAAAAAAATTCTGGAAATAAATGAAGATGACAACACAACATATCAAAATTTATGGGATACAGAAAAAGCAGTGTGAAAAGGATAGTTTATAGCAGTAGGTGCCTACATCAAGAAATTGGAAAGCACCAAATAAATGAGCTATCAACGCATTTCAAGAAATTTCCAGAAAAACAACAATAAACCAAACCCAAAACTAGTAGGAGAAAATAAAAAATAAAAATTAGAGAAGAAATTAACAAAAGTGAAACAAAAAAATACAAAAGATCAGCAAAACGAAGAGCTTGTTTTTTGAAAAAATAAACAAAATTGACATGACATTTGGCCCAACTAACCAAAAAAAGGAGATAAAATACCCAAATCAATAAAATTAGAGATGAAAAAGGAAATGTAACAACAGATACCACAGAAATAAAAAGAATCATCAGAAACCACTACAAAGAGCTATATGCCAACAAACTGGTAAACCCAGAAGAAATCGATAGATTCCTGGACACATACAACCTACCTAAGTTGAGCCATGAAGACACAGGAAACCTAAACAGACCCATTACCAAGATGGAAACTGAATCAGTAATAAAGAAAAGCCTAGGATCAGATAGTTTCACTGCTGAATTCTACCAGACATTTAAAGAACTAACTCTAATTCTTCTCAAGTTATTGGAAACAATTTAAACAGAGGGAATCCTCCCAAATTCTATGAAGCCACCATCACCTTAATTCCTAAATCTGAAAATGATGCAACAGAGAAAGAGAACTACAGGTCGATTTCCCTGATAAACAGATGCAAAATTCCTCAATAAAATTCTAGCCAATTGAGGCCGGTGCTGTGCCATAGCAGGTAAGGCTGCTGCCTGCCACAGTGCCGGCATCCCATATGGGTGCCGATTTGAGGCCCGACTGCTCCACTTCCTATCCAGCTCTATACTATGGCCTGGGAAAGCAGTGGAGGGTGGCCCAAGCCCTTGGGCCCCTGTTTCCACATGGGACACCCAGAGGAAGTTCCTAGCTCCTGGCTTCGGATCGTCACAACTCTGGCCGTTGGTGGCCAACTGGGGAGTAAACCAGCAGAAGGAAGACCTCTCTCTCTCTCTCTCTCTCTCTCTCTCTCTCTCTCTTTCTCTCTTTCTCTCTTTTATGTGTAACTCTGACTTTCAAGTAAAAATAAATAAATCTTTAAATAAAATTCTAGCCAACTGAATTCAACAACACATCAGAAAGATCATCCACCCAGACCAAGTGGGATTTATCCCTGGGATACAGGGATGGTTCAACATTTGAAAATCAATCAATGTGGTACATTAACAAACTGTTGAACAAAAACTATATGATTATCTCAATAGATACAGAGGAAGCATGTGATAAAATATAATACCCTTTCATGATGAAAACTCTAAGTAAATTGAGTATAGAAGGGACATTCCTCAACACAATCAAGGCAATTAGTCCACTGCCAGCATCATGTTGAAGGGGGAAAAGTTGGAAGCATTTCCCCTTAGATCTGGAACCAGACAGGGATGCCCACTCTCACCATTGCTATTCAATATCGTCCTAGAAGTTTTAACCAGAGCCATTAAGCAAGAAGAAGAAATCAAAGGAATACAAATTGAGAAGGAGGAAGTAAAACTGGAGCTATCTTCCATTGCCTTCCCAGGCCATAGCAGAGGCTGGATTGGAAGTGGAGCAGCTGGGCTCGAACCTGCACCCATATGGGATGCCGGCACTGCAGGCAGTGACTTTACCTGCTATACTGCAGTGCCAGCCCCAATATTTTCCTTATCTTTTTCTACTTCGTATGATTCATTGAACACTATACTTAACATAGATTATCATATATGTGTAAATCAATTGAAAATAGATCTTAGTAAAGAATAAGAGTAGGACCCGAGAGAAGCTGCACCACATCGTGGTGCAGCACAGCTCCAGCTTCCTTTTCCCCCTTGCTGGGCAAGAGGTGTCTGTGGGGCACCTGCTGCCGCCACCTCCACTAACGCCACCACCGAAACCACAGAGCACTCTCTAAGGCGAGGAGGGGGAGCGCAAGCTCTGTGACACAAGTGCATAAATAAAGGATAGAATATTTTACAAAACAAATCTTCAGTCAAGTATAGCATTTTGATGCTTGGCATCTAGTCTCTCTTGTGCCCTCACTATACCAGCATTAACTGTAGATCATAACCAAAGAATTTGTGAAGTTTGAGCTTGTAACCTGGATGAAGAAATGAAGAAAATTCATCAAGTTATCCGAAAATTTAATTACACTGTTATGGACACCGAGTTTCCAAGTGTGGTTGCAAGAGCTATTGGCGAATTCAGGAGCAATGCTATCAGTACCAACTATTGTGGTGTAATGTAGACTTGTTAAAGATAATTCAGCCTGGACTGACCTTTATGAATGAACAAGGAGAGTACCCTCCAGGAACTTCAACTTGGCAGTTTAATTTTAAATTTAATTTGATGGTGGATTGCAGGAAGTTGCTGAACAGTTAGAGCTGGAACAGATGAGACCACAGTATCAGGCAGGATCTGATTCATTACACACAGGAATGGCCTTTTTGAAAATGAGAGCCGGCACATGGCTCAATAGGCTAATCCTCTGCCTTGTGGCACCGGCAACCTGGGTTCTAGTCCCAGTCAGGGCGCCAGATTCTGTCCCGGTTGCTCCTCTTCCAGTCCAGCTCTCTGCTGTGGCCAGGGAGTGCAGTGGAGGATGGCCCAAATCCTTGGACACTGCACCCGCATGGGAGACCAGGAGAAGCACCTGGCTCCTGGCTTCAGATCAGTGCAGTGCACTGGCCACAGCGGCCATTGGGGGGTGAACCAATGGAAAAGGAAGACCTTTCTCTCTATCTCTCTCTCACTGTCCACTCTGCCTGTCACAAAAGAAAATGAGAGAAATGTTCTTTGAAGATCATATTGATGATGCCAAATACTGTGGTCATTTCCATGGCCTTGGTTCTGGTTCATCCTATGTTCAGAATGGCAGAGAGAATGCATATGAAGAGGAAGCCAACAAGCAGTCATGACTTGAAATAGTCCCTTTATTTTATCTGAACTGCACACATGCTTGTATGTAGCTTTTATCTCTGGTTGAACCCCTTGAACAATAGACAATACTTTCCCCCCTTTATGAGCTATGAGCCCATTTTGTTTCCGGCCTTTCAGTACTAAGTATGACCATTCCTATCTCAGATCTCAATAAACAGAAATGCATTCAGATAAAATCTGGCCTTAATTTCATATACTTGTTGGTAAGTGTGTGTGACAGAAGAGTAGGGAAAGCTACATCATACTGAATATTTTGATAAACTTCACTGACTTGAGGTTTGTTTTCCCCCTTTCCTAAATTAACTAACACTGACTGTAATTTATTTCCCTGTTTCATGTCTCTCCTTTCCATTCTACAGGAGTTTTAGCTGTTTGAGATTGTGGACCATCAATCTCACACCTTAGTGATTCTGACTCCAATCCTCTGTTTCATCACATATTTTGGTTTTTCTTGCTCTTAAGTGGAAAAATGAATATCTGCCAACTTTATACAGTATTTACTTATTTTTGAACCATAAAATAAAACACTTTCATGGTGCAAATTGTTGATTAAGCAAGACTAACAAGAAAAAAAAGATGAGAAAATACTGAGACACTTAGTAATGGCTGTTTCTATATGTAGTGTTTAATCTTCCAAGCACATCCTCTGTCTGTCAGTTTTAACTGGCTTGCGTAGGCCGCTCTGTGACTGAAGAATTTGCAAACCAGCTTTACACCCTTCAGGGAAAATCCCTTGTGAGTGGACATTTAGTATCTGCCAGGAAACTGGTATTCTTGTTGCTGAAGGCACAGTTGTTTTATGACAGCACACTTCTCCTGATCTGCTTATTATTCTATCACTGTTTACCCTTGTTTTATTTTGTAATCACACGTAATAAAGTCATTGATATGTTAATTATACAAATCAAAGATAACAAGTCTTTAGGTATATTTTTATCAAATTAAAAGAAAAAATTGTGCTTTCATAGCTATTACAAAGTTAAATAATGGAGAGATTTGGTGCCAAATAAAACACAAATATATATATATATACATATATATACATATATATATGTATAGCTAATAAAATTACCTGAGGAGTGTAATGCTTGTTTATTTTTTGTGTATATCTTTGCAATCTATTTCATATATTTTGAAAAAAAAGACTGAAATATTAGCCACGTAGAATATGTGACCAGACCACAGCATGTACAGGAAGACCTTTTGGTAATCATTAACTCTACCTTGAAATGATGGACTCCAAGTTTTAACGTGTTACCTGCACTTCAATCAGTAATATTAGCAAATCTCCAAATGTTAGCCACATTGGTTTGTTCCCCCTGTACTCTTTATTCCTGGTAATACTGTAACTGGATGGTCCTTTTTAAACAAAACATAATTTGCAAAACAGAGGGTATTACTTGTTTTTAAAGCTTCTGTAAATAAAGGCTTCAGAAATATTCTCTTAAAAAAAAAAAGAATAGGCCGGCGCTGCGGCTCACTAGGCTAATCCTCCTCCTTGCGGCGCCAGCACACCGCGTTCTAGTCCCAGACAGGGCACCGGATTCTGTCCCAGTTGCCCCTCTTCCAGGCCAACTCTCTGCTGCGGCCAGGGAGTGCAGTGGAGGATGGCCCAAGTGCTTGGGCCCTGCACCTGCATGGGAGACCAGGAGAAGCACCTGGCTCCTGCCATTAGATCAGCGCGGTGCGCCGGCCACAGCATGCCAGCCGCGGCGGCCATTGGAGGGTGAACCAACGGCAAAGAAAGACCTTTCTCTCTGTCTCTCTCTCTCACTGTCCACTCTGCCTGTAAAAAAAAAAAAAAGAAAGAAAGAAAAAGGGATGGGAGTGTTGGTAGGAGGGTGGGAGAAATTTCCAAGATCATAAAGTTGTAATTATGAAATGTATGAAGTTCGCAACTGCAAAGCAGTACAGTCCTACATACATTCCTATGGACTTACTTCTAAGGGTATAGCTTAACAACTAGCCATAGGACTCCAATATGCCTTATGCTGGCTGATAAAAATAGCAGCATAAGTGTTATAAAGACCAACTGGAGGGGCTGGCAATGTGGGACAATTGGTTAATACCCTCTCCTGAAGCACAGGCATCCCACATGGTATGGGTTCGAGGCCTGGCTGCTCTACTTCTGATCCACCTCTCTGCTATGGCCTGGGAAAGTGATAGAAGATGGCCCAAGTCCTTGGCCCCTGCACCTGCATGGGAGACCTGGAAAAAGCTCCTGGCTCCTGGCTTTGGATCGGTGCAGCTCCAGCCATTGCAGCCAATTGAGGAGTGAATCATCGGATGGAAGACCTCTCTCTCTCTCTCTCTCTTTCTCTCTCTCTGCCTCTCCTCTCTTTGCATAACTTTGACTTTCAAATAAATAAATATTTCTTTAAAAAAAATCAAATAGATAGGAATAAGTGGTAAAGTGACCATATAGATAGGATGAAGCATTAAAGTAATTATATCAATAGGATTAAGTGTTTGGAAACAATAATAGACAGAATTAAAAAGGAGTGAAGGCTCCAACACAGGAAGCAGTCCACACAGCAGATTCATAGAATGACAATCACTTTAAGTAGCACTCCAACCTCAGAATCAGCCCTTAAGGCACTCTGGTCTGACTGGAAAGTGCAGGGGGAGCATTTCAGGCATGGAAAGCCAAGATACTCTGGAAAAAATGACCTACATAAAGTACCTGTGGATGAGACCCCAGTGGAAAGAAATGGCCATCAAAGATATACTTTTCTCTGAAAGGAGGAGAGAACTTCTGCTTTGGCCTTGTCAAGCCAGTGGATCCAAAAGGCTTCCATAGCTGAGGCAGCTCATGTCAAGAGCCTCAGGTGATCACTGACGTCATACATAAGAGTGTTATTTGTTAAATAAACAAGTCACTGTGCACTAACTTCCCAGGCAGGACCTCTGTCCTCAGAGTTGTATCATGAGACTTAATAGTACAACTTGTTCTTAAAATCACTTCCTTTTAGTGTATTAAATTAATTTAGTGTATTATTATGTCTCATAAGTTATAGTCATGTCTAAGAGCTCACAAAATATATATTATTTTGGGGTTCTTTTTAAAAGACAATTAAGTTTCTAAAAGTAAAAAAGAGGGAGGAAGGAAGGGAAAAGAGGGAGGGGGGAAGCAAAATTCCTTCAAGAGGCAATAACATAGAACAGCCCTTCTCTGGACTGTTGAGGAACAGTACAGTACTCCTAGCTTTTTTATTCCATGTTTTCTTTTTTTCTTTCTTTCTGTTTCTCTTTCTATTTCAGACTAAACAGGAGAATAAGGAGGAAGGGGGGAATGGGGGGGAAGAATTACTGTGTTCCTAATGTTGTATTTATGAGATACATACAAATAAAAAAAGTAAAAAATAACCACAATGCTAAACTTTCTAAGTTTTTTAAATTGTTCCATTGCACTCATCTAAATCATTAATATGCTTATGAAAACTTATATTTTGTGGTTTAATTATAAATGGATATGTATAAGAATTTATGTGCATTTTTCTCATTTTATCATCTTTCACAGTTAGCTCATAAAGTTTTATGTCAAAATTCACATGTGAATATATAATTGACACTTTAGACAAAGTAAATATACTAAATCAAACATACATCACAAAAATAAAATGAAACTAATTTCTAATTCATGATCACAAATGTTATTTAAATTAGCCAATGTTATTGATAATTTAATGGCTCAGTAGTAGTTTATTTGAGAACATCCTACTGGTATGTGATTCAGCTTCTATAAAACTTAACACTCCTGTATCCCTGTACTGTATTCCAATACTTTGCATGAAATTTCTTTATTTGTTGTTAGTCTTTTTCTCATTTAATTACAAAAAGGAATGCCTTCTAAAATAATTGATCTTGACTGATACAAGGTTTTCCAGCTTCCTTACTCATAGTTATTACATTACATTATAATGAAATGATACCTTCCCCATGTTTCTGTCCTAGTCACTGAATATATTACATAAAAATATAAAATTTGCAGAAAAATTACAGACCTTGAGATGGAGAGATTATCTGAATTATCTGGGTGATAGGTCCAGTGTAACCAATGAGAGAGAGGCAGCAATGTAAAAGTGACAGTAGGAAATGTGACAGGAGAAGCAGAGGCTGGAACGATTTGAAAGAAGAGCTGTGAGCAAAGAAATGCAAACAGATTTTGGAAACTGTAAAAGGCAGGGAGGCTGATTCTCCCCTAGGACCTCTAGAGGGAACATAACCCTCTGGGTGAGGTTTACTTTGTTAATGTAAGGCTACTGAGCTGGTAGAGACTTTAAGGGAGACAGGTCCTGGGGCACTGCCTTTGGAATGTATTAATGCCATCCTATATGAGTGGGATCGGTATCACAGGACTGGATTAGTAACAGCAAGAGGGGGTTGTTAGCAAGTTCTGCTTGCTCTGCATGCACTCTTGCTTCTTATCTTGCTATATGCCTTCTCGTTCTCACATCATCTCCTGTCATGTGGTCCACACTGCCATGAGGCACTCAACAGAAATTAATGCTGGCATCATGCTCTTGTGTGACAAAATAAAATGTTTCCTTTGTCTAATTAAAAAAAATTATGGGATATGTATACTATGAAATACTACACAAAGGTTAAAAAAAAAAAACAAACCTTGAAATCCTGTCTTTCCCAACAAAATGGATATAACTGGAAGACATTCTAGTTCGTGAAATAAGCCAGTCCCAAAAAGACAAATACTACGTGTTCTTCCTGATCTGTGGAAACTAATAGAGCACTTAAAAAGTATCTATGGAAGTGAAATTGACATTTTGAAATGCAATGACTTTGAACAGCATGAAATGCATGAAGTTTGTATACCTTAAATATAAGGTTTCTAGGTTAAATAAATAAAAGCTTAATATTAAAGATACTAATAAAAGATTTTGACAAAATTCTATTTAAAATTAAAATGTCTATAAGATATAGGGGTGAGATAGCATTTGAAAGTAATTATTCTGGCCGATGCCATGGCTTACTCCTCCGCCTGCGGCGACAGCACCCCAAATTCTAGTCCTGGTTGAGGCGCCGGTTCTGTCCCGGCTGCTCCTCTTCCAGTCCAGCTCTCTGCTGTGGCCCAGGAAGGCAGTGGAGGATGGCCCAAGTGCTTGGGCCCTGCACCTGCATGGGAGACCAGGAGAAAGCACCTGGCTCCTGGCTTCAGATCAGCACAGCGCCAGCCCTAACGGCCATTTGGGGGTGAACCAATGGAAGGGAGACCTTTTTCTCTGCCTCTCTCTCATTGTCTAACTCTGCCTGTCAAAAAAAAGTAATTATTCTAATGTCCATACAAAGGAATAAATAGGCAAGTACAGAATTTTAAATTTATCTCTGAAAAATAAAAAATGTAAAGGACATCAACCCTATCATCAACACAAATTATAATATTAAAATATTGTTATAAAATAAATGCCTCAAAAATGTACTCCCACACAAACTATATTAAGGATGGAGTACAAAGCACTGGAAAGGAAAATGATTATTACAAATGAGGCAGCAGGACAACTGATTGGATACTTCTAAATGCAAAAGATTCTGGTCTCCATACCAGGCAAGGAGAAAATTACCAATTGTTTAAAGAATAATCACTGGCCGGCACCGTGGCTCAATAGGCTCTAATCCTCTGCCTGCGGCGCCGGCACACCAGGTTCTAGTCCCAGTCGGGGCACCAGATTCTGTCCCAGTTGCTCCTCTTCCAGGCCAGCCCTTTGCTATGGCCAGGGAGTGCAGTGGAGGATGGCCCAAGTCCTTGGGCCCTGCACCCCATGGGAGACCAGGAGAAGCACCTGGCTCCTACCTTCAGATCAGCGCGGTACACCGGCCGCAGTGGCCATTGGAGGGTGAACCAATGGAAAGGAAGACCTTTCTCTCTGTCTCTCTCTCTCACTGTCCACTCTGCCTGTCAAAAAAAAAAAAAAAGAATAATCATTGTATAAAGTATGAACATTAATACTGAAGATATAAATACAAAATCTCTAAAGGATTTAGTTCTCATTTTAAATGGCAATGGAAAGCTCATCCTCTCCCTCTCTTTCCTTCCTCCCTGAACAGTTCAGTCCCCAAGCCACTAGGTTGCTAACAGAACAGGGCAAGGTCTGCGCTCTCAAGGTCAGAAGAATGGGGAACAGAATGGAGATTTCATGGGGGAAATTCAAGTGATTAACAAAATTTATTTTTCAAATTTTAGCCTCACTAATATCTAATAACATGCATATTAAAATATTGTGATATAATGCTGGCGCCATGGCTCAATAGGCTAATCCTCTGCCTGCGGCGCCAGCACCCCAGGTTCTAGTCCCGGTCGGGGCTCCGGATTCTGTCCCGGTTGCCCCTCTTCCAGGCCAGCTCTCTGCTGTGGCCCGGGAGGGCAGTGGAGGATGGCCCAAGTGCTTGGGCCCTGTACCTGCATGGGAGACTAGGAGAAGCACCTGGCTCCTGGCTTTGGATCAGTGTGGTGCGCCGACCGCGGCGCACCAGCTGCAGCGGCCATCAGAGGGTGAAGCAACGGTAAAGGAAGACCTTTCTCTCTGTCTCTCTCTCTCTAGCTGTCCACTCTGCCTGTCAAAAAACAAAAAAGAAAAAGATATTGTGATATATTTCTTTTTGTTATGTTTTACATTTATTTGTATCCACTTTAATTTCCCCAGAAACCTTTTATTGAAGGTATACAAACTTCATGCATTCATAAATACAACTTTAGAAACATATTGATAGTGATTTTTCCCACCGTGCCTGCCCTCCTGCCCCCACTCCCACCCTTCTTCCTCCTCCATCTCCTATTCCCATTCCTATTTTTTTAACTAAAATCTATTTTCAATTAACTTTATACACAGGAAATTAACTCTATAATAAGTAAAGAGTTCAACAAATAGTATGAAAAAAAAAACTGCTCCTCAGCAGTTTTTTTATTTCTTTTTCCATTTCTTCTATGACCCACTGTTCATTCTAAGTAATCCTACAATCGATTTTTTTAATTCCATTTCTGGCATTTCTTCAGTCTATTCATTTGCACATTCTAATATTGAAGTGTTGTTGTATTCCTTTGGGGACGTCATACTGTCTTTCTTATTCTTGTTTCTTGAAATGTATTTATTTTCAGGAATCTATAGAGATACTTGGTTTATTTTTTTCCCCTGTGATGACTTTTATCTTTGGACTAAGCCTCTGTGGATTAGTGGAGTGCCTGCTCTTTCAGTGAATACCTTGAGTCGTGTTCTGGATGTGGCCTGGGAGCTCTGTTCAGTGCTCCAGGGTGAGGGGAGTGTCCAAGGTGACACCCAAGGTGGGCACGGCAAATCTCTCTCTTTTTTTTAATCAGAGGGGAAGTTTGTTCAGCTCTACTGCCATTCTCTCACACTCATCTCATCTCCTCCAAGAAAACCAATGTCTGGGTGCTAACCCCGGTGGGTACAACATTCATCTGCGCTGCCACAGGAAACACACAAAGAATCTATGCAGTCCTTGGTGTGAGCACAAATCCTGCAGCAAAGACCCTCACCAGGGAATCAGGGAGCCCCGAATGCGCAGAGCCTCTGCAGTGACTGCCCCAAGACCCGGCCACAGCCTCCCATGCAGCCAGTGTTTTCACAGTCCCAGCACACAAGACTTCCACAGTCACGAGCTTCCAGCCCCCTGTCAATTCTACCAGCCAGATTCTGGCATCTCCTCTTGGTTGGTTGCTGTGTACACAGACATGAACTGGCGCAGCCAAAATTGTGCCCACCCACTCTCAGCTAATTACAGGACACCGGCTCCAGGTGGTCAGGGAGAGAGAAACGTGCCCCCTTTTTTCCTGTACATTGGCAGGTACAAAGTCCCCCAGAGGACTCCAAGCCAGTCTCAAGCATGGAGTTCCTCTGCCATTTTCTCCCTAACTCTACCCTAAGATTGTACTCTAGCCACATTTTTTTAACTATCTTCCCCTAGACTGGATCAGTCTATTCTGCCATTTTGGTGCCTCTCATCAAGATATATTTCTGAACACAAAATAAAACTTTAATGGGGAAAACCAATATTGGCAAGGGTAAGGAAGCAATAGTTTATACAACGAGCTGTTAAAACTCTCAGAAAGTAATTTGGCTATATATTATCACAAGACTTAAACACATTTTAGACCTTAAAAATGTTCATGCCCTTTGACCCTATAATCCACCATGTGGAAGATAATTTTATGAAAAGATAATGAAGTGCCAAAAAATTTTACTTTATGTGTAAAGATGCTCAAAGAAACATTTTTTCTAACATTATACTATTGGAGCCACTAAGTACCTAGTAACAGATGAACAATTATAGAAACCACAAGCTCTCTACTAAATAAGCTATTAGACAACCATTTTAAATTACGCCTGAAAGAACAACAAAAATGCTTATAGGAAAATTTAAAAGCAGAGTGAAGATGAGGAATATAATATGGTTATAACAATGATAAAACGCAAAAACAAAGAAAGCAATACGAAATTAGATATATTGTATATTAGGGTAGGGCCCTGGGGAATCTTTCCCTTTTCATATGAGAAGTAGAACACAAATTTAGCAGCTAGAATAAACCTGGTATAACATGGACAACTTGTGAAGTTCAATAGGCAATTATTGAGAACTGATGAATGCCAGGCAGTAGGTCAAGTTCTGTTATCTATAAACAGCATTCTGTGTTACTGCTCAGATATTCAAAAAGGGACAGGCTTTGTGAAGTGCAGGTTAATCCACCACTTGGATTCCTGCATCACATATCCCAGCGCAGCTTGAGTCCCAGCACCTCTGCTTCCTATCCAGCTTCCTGCTAATGCTTCCCGGGAGGCAAAAGACAATGGCTCAAGTGCTTGGGCCCCTGCTACTCACACGTGAGAAACTCAATGAGTTCCATGCTTCTGGCTTCAGCCTAGCCCAGCCCTGCCTGTTTGAGGCAAGCACTTGGGGAGTGGGCCAGCACACGAAAAATCTCTGTCTCTCTCTCTCTCTCTGTCTCTCACTCTCTCTCTTTCTCTCTCTCACTTTGCTTTTCAAGTAGCTGAAAATAATCATTAAAATTTTTCTAAACAAACACATTTTAACCAAGATATTTGAGTCTCAATCCCAAAAAACAGAGCAGATGCATTTTACTGAGATGTCCTGATGTCCAATTCATGTAATATGTTCTTGTATATCACCTTATTAATAAATTATTAATAGTAATACTAATTTAATATTTATATGATTTCAGAAAACTTTTTTTCATTTGGTCTTCACATCAGGTTGATATTGTAACGAACTGAGAAAATGAGAGCTCAAAGAGACTTGTAATCTGCAGAAACATGGAAAATACCAAAGCATTTTCCAGTAAGTTCCAGGACAGCTCTTACCAACTCTGAAGTCATGCCCTGTGGTCCTGCAGGCTGCCTTCTTGTAAAACTGAAGCCCTGGAACACAGTAAAGCAGAAAGGAGAACCTCATTTACTATTAATAATTATTTACTATCAGTAACCATGTAGCTCTAAAATGATGACTTTAAAATGTGGTATCTGGAAACAGTTGAATGGCATTTTAAAGGTTAAGAAATACATACTCATAGGGAAAGATATATTTCAACTTAATAAAAATCTCATGCTTAACTACATTCTTATTTTTATTTAGCAAACTTAATTTCAAAAACCCATTTAAAATAAAACACATATTTCCTTTCTTCTTTCCAAAACACAGAATATAAGATAATCATCTGTAGTCTCAAAAATATTGTGCCTTTCAAACTCATATTTCACCACTTCCAGTTTTCTCCTCTAGTCTCAGTAACAATTACTGCACACTTCTGCTTTTAAAGGCAGTATTATATTCTGGTTTTCTTGAAAAACACTATCGGGAAGGTTACATATACACAGTTATCACAGTGATGCATCTTCAAGGGGAAGTGAGTGAATTTTATTAGGATCATCCCCCTTGTCTGAAATGTTTGGACTCACTGGCAGTCATAAACGAAACCAGGCACTTCAGAAAGGAAATTAAACTTCTTCCCTTTTAAAAAGGCTACATGAAAGCCTACAAGAATAAAACTAAGAAGTGAAATCTGAAAATAGCAAAGTGCTTAACAGTGTCCCTTTGTCAAAACTTACAATTTAACAAAGAGTTTGTTCTTCAACTCAGGCTGACATCTCCTGCAAAATTGGGTCGTCACTATCTCTTAATTACTTATTCCTAAGAGATAAAGCATAAGCTTGGAGACAGAAACTGTGAGTTTATTTCTCTTCCTGAGAAGTATAGTACAGAATAGGCTTCTTCCTGATCAGAGCCCTGATGACTCTCAGATGTGTGAACAGAGGAGAAACCACTGTGTAAGCAACAAAGCCGAAGATCAGTGGCTCTCACCTGCTTCTGCTTTCCAGGGGACATTGGCCAGTATCTGGCTGTCACAACTGGGTGTACAGGTGCTGCTTGACCTCTAGCAGGTGCAGGTCAGGGATGTTACCACACATCCTATAACAAACAGAACAGTCCCCCAACAACAAAGTATTATCCAGCCCATATGCCAATAGTGACAAGGTAGAGAAAACTTGCCCTACACAAAGACAAGTCACTCTCAGATTCCCAGCAAATGTCTTAGGCCCAAGGCTATCTCCTAGATGTGTCAGAATGACTGTGGACCTGAAGTAGGCATTCACTGTCCTTACATCCAGATTTCGTACCCAGCAGAGTGAGGGAGAAAGTGATTCTTCCCTTTTACCCTAGCTCACAGCCCCTGTAATGAGTTGTTGCACAGAGGAAAAAAAAAAGATCTGCTTCTATGTAGAATGCTGACAACAGTGCAGTGGAGTTCAGAAAGAACATTCTAAGGATCAATTTTTCTTCCTTTCTTTTTTTTTAATTTACAAGCAGAATTACAGAAAGACAATGAGAGAGGGACATCCAGAGAGTGAGAGCAAAGTGGAGGGTTGGAGGGGACTCCATTAGCTAGCTCCTTCTCCGAATGCCTGCAATGGCCAGAACTGGGCGGGAGCAAAGTCAGGAGCCAGGAACTCAATGCAGGTGTCTCGTGTGGACGACAGGGATACAATCAGCTGAGCTATCACTGGAGTCTGCTTTAGCAGGAAGCTGGAGACAGGAGTCAGGGCTCGGTATCAAACCTAAGTGTTCCGATTCTTGAAAGCAGGCGTTTCAACCAGTGTCTTACCTGCTGGGCTAAATGCCTACACCAAGAGTGAATTTTCTGAATTTTATCTAGAATTTCTTGCATTGGTCCTCTAATCTAATTAGATTTTAAAAACACTAATGACTTTATTTGCAGTAATAGGATGCATTGATGATCCATAGTATAATCTGGCAATAGAGATATATAAAATATCACTATTGGATACTCCCAATCAACCACTTATAAGAAGAAAGGAGGGGACGGCGCTGTGGCATAGCGGGTAAAGCCACGGCCTGCAGTGCCAGCATCCCATAGGGGCACCGGTTCGAGTCCTGGCTGCTCCACTTCCCATCCAGCTCTCTGCTTTGGCCTGGGAAAGCAGTGGAAGATGGCCAAAGTCCTTGGGCCCCTGGACCCACATGGGAGACCCAGAAGAAGCTCCTGGCTCCAGATCAACTCAGCTCTGGCCATTTGGGGAGTGAACCAGCAGATGGAAGACCTTTCTCTCTCTCTGTAACTCTGCCTTTCAAATAAATAAATAAATATCTAAAAGAAGAAAGGATCTGATTAACTATGTCTATAGTACTTTCAAACATTTTGCTCGGACTAACAAATACAGTGGCATTGGCCAGTTGATCCCAACATGAGGAATGAAAAGTACAAGCTCCAAGGCTTGAATTGCCCTCTCAAGCATTGTGTAATGACCTGAAATCTTCTCTATTTTCTCTGAAAGATATCCTTTTTTCCTGTAGCTGCAGAACTGAGAATGATGAAAATCAAAGAATCTCAACTTGCAACTGGCTGATTTATAGCAATTTACAACACAACTTGAACTCCCAGGCCTGTATTGTGTCTACTGTTAAAATGAGGGAAATGACTGGAAAGTAATACAATCCCAAAAGTTGGAATTTGGAAAACCTGATTAAGTTGAGACACCAAGGTCCTAAATTAATATCTTCTTGCCAATGAAAGGGGATTAACCCTGAATTTCCCAGAAAATTTTAATGGCCTCCCCCAAGGTAATTGCCTTACACAACAATAAGTCCCCCTAGGGCCAAACTCTACCAAACCTCTTTTCTTTTAAAGCTATAAATGGACTCAAAATCCAGAAGGCCCCTAAAGATGAGGTACAAAGAGTAACCCCAAAGGAGGTACACCACACTTTCAAGGGACTACTTGAGTTTTCTAATTTATACAGACAGAAATCCAAGGAATATATATACAAGAATGTATATTGTGGGAATGAGATAATGGCAGAAGGAATATAAGTTTTAACCAGATTGAATATACTTATATAGCTGCATTTTATGTTTATGCACAGGTAATTAGAGAGGGGTCTAACAGTATATTTGGTTGGTTGCTGAAATGTAATCTGGGGCCAGTGCTGTGTCTTAGTAGGCTAAGCCTCTAGCTGTGACGCCAGCGCCCCATTTAGGCACCCATTCTTGTTCCAGCTGCTCCTCTTCCTATCCAGCTCTCTGCTTATGGTCAAGTGCTTGGGCCCCTGTACCTGTGTGGGAGACTCACAAGAAGCTCCTGGCTTCAGATCAGCCCAGCTCCAGCCATTGCAACCAGTTCTCTCTGCCTCTTCCTCTCTGTGTCTGTAACTCTACCTCTCAAATAAAAAAACAAGATCTTTAAAAAAGTCCTAAAGTGAGTAAACTGGAAATGCCAGACCTACCTTGTTTTAATGTAGAAGAAAGGACTCAAAGCCTTAAGGAGTTTGTAATGTTAAAGGAGATCTTTCATTTAGGATGTGCTCATACACACTATGAGGGGGGCAGAAAGATGGTACACTTTTTACCATGAATGGAGAAACTAATTTGTGAGTGACAGCCCAGCATCCTTGAAAAGCTCTTCTTCTCTCTAGGCCATACCTCACGTGAGAACTGCAGTTCCTGAACTGGAAAATCCAAATACAATCGGAGTCTGCACCTTGGGATGTCAGGGGCCAAGAGGTAAAATGGATATGATTACCCTGATGGACCGCAGAGGCAAAGCAGCAACCCGAATACTCTGCTTCAAGCAGGTCTGTGGTGCTGACCACGATGTTCCTCAAAATGAAATGGCTGGGGCCGGCACTGTGGCACAGCAGGTTAAAGCCCTGGCCTGAAGTGCCGGCATCCCATATGAGCACCGGTTCTAGTCCCGGCTGCTCCTCTTCTGATCCAGCTCTCTCTAACACCTGGGATAGCAGTGGAGGATGGTCCAAGTCCTTGGGCCCCTGCACCCACATGGGAGACCTGGAGGAAGCTCCTGGTTCCTGGCTTCAGATTGGCGCAGCTCCAGCCGTTGCGGCCAATTGAGGAGTGAAGCAGCGGATAGAAGACTTTTCTCTCAGTCTCTACCTCTCTCTGTAACTCTGTCTTTCAAATAAATAAAATAAATTCTAAAAAAAAAGCGAAATGGTTAAGAGCTCTACTAAATTCTCTCCTGATATTTGCAGAAAAGTTCTAGATGAAATAAAAAAACGTCTAACCTGGATCATGCAAACACAGAGTCATGGCCGTCACATCCTTTTTAGACATATGCCAGTTAACAAAGCAGAACCCCTGGAATGAAGGAAAGGCTGAGATTCCTTGAGGAGAAGCCTGATACTTTTAAAAGGATCCACGACTTTTGCCAAGCTAATTTCATAATGCGGCAACAGAAGTAATCAGGCCACTCTAGGACTATTGGACACCATCTCTGAGCTGACAGTAATTTTTCAGGACACTGAGAATACTCTGGTCTATCACAGCATGGATTTATGGAAGTTAGGTGATCGGTGGAGTTTCAGCCTAGGACTTCTCAATCTGGGTTAGTGGTCCTCAAACCCAATCTGTGATTACCTCCCAGTTTTGGAATGCATAATTATAATAACACCCCTAGCAGCTGGCAGAACCTCCACAGTGGTTCCCTGACCTGTGGAGGAGGGTCATAATGGTGGGGAAAGCCAAAAGCAATACAATATTCCCAGAGGATTACAGAGATTAGTACCAACTTTAAGGACCAAAAAGACATAGGGATGGAGATTTCAGCTCTCCTATTTGGCCTGTGTAGAAGGCAGACAGAGCTCAGAGAATAACAGTGGAAACCTGTAAACTTAAGAAGAAGGGGACCCCAGTTGCAGCTGTTCTACCAGTTGCGATCCCATTTCTTGAGAAAATCCACACATCTCCTGGTCCCTGGTATGCAACGGATTGGGAAAATGCCTGTTTCTCTAAACCTGTTGATTAGGACCATCACCAGCAGTTTGCTAGCAACTAAAAACATACCTCCACTGTCCTTCCTGAGGGATGTAGCAGTCTTTGGTCTTGTGGCATAACCTCGTTCACAGGGATCAGGATCACCTCTGTGTTACAGGATATCATACATATTTACAGTGATGACATTATGTTGATTGAAGCTAGTGACCAAGAAGTTGCAACTACTCTAGACTTACTGTCAAGACATTTTCATGTCAGCATATAGAAAATAAATCCAGCAAAAATTTAAGGGTATTTTCCATTTAAAGGTATTTTCCTCAGTAAAATTTCCAAGGATCTGGTGGTATGGAGCAGGTGGAGACATTGCCTCAAATAGGGAAGTTTATATTATCTGGTGCCTCTTACAACCAAAAAATAGATACAGTACCTAGTGAGCCTCTTTGGATTCTGAAAGTAACGTAGTCCCAATTTGAGCATGTTACCTATTTACCAAGTGACCCAAAAACTGCCAGTTTTGAGTGAGGCCTTGATAGCAGAAGATTCTGAAGAGACCCAGGCTGCAGGGGAAGCTGCTCTGCCACCTGAGCCATATGACCCAGCAGATCCAATGGCAGTTGAAACAGCGGTGCAGACAGAGGTCCTGGCAGTGAACTGCAGTGTACACCCTTGGGAAATCAGAAAAAATGATGGGCTTCAAAATAAATAACTTTTCTCCTTTTGAGAAACAGCTTTTTTCCTGATCCTGCCCTTAACAGAGACTAAATGGTTAACTATGGACCCCAGCATACCATGGGATCTGAGCTGCCCATCAGAAATGGAGTACGATGTGACCCACCAATTCATAAAATTGGGCATCCATCGTCAAACAGAAGACAGCAGCATACGTATGAGATCTGGCTGAGCAGGACCTGAGGACACAAGTAAGTTACAGAAAGAGGAGCCCCAATGCCCATAGTTCCCACTTCCTCTACAGGGCACCTGTGTCCTCGTCGAGAGTTCCTTAGGAAGAGCTGATGAGGAAGAGAATTCAGCTGGCTTACAGATGGTTTTGCAGGACATGAGGTACCACATGAGAGTGCACAGCTGTGGCACTACCATCCCTTTCTGGGACACCCCTCAAGGACCTGGTGGAAGAGGACTCCGCCCAGCGAACAGAACTTCAAGCAATGAACCTGGGAAACAGCCAGATGCGTGATTATACACTGATTCATGGCTTGCGGCCAGTGGTTTAGCTGGATGGTCAGCAACTGAGAGGAATAGGATTTGAAATCCAGTTACAAGGAAAAGTGGGGAGGAGTATACTCTTTGGATGGGCAAACTGCCAAAAACATGAAGATAGCTGTGTCTTACGTGAATGCTCACTGAAACTGACTTAAGGAGAGAAGTATTTAACTAATCAAATAGGGTCACCTGTTCTGTAGATACCAGTCATCCTCTTTCCCTAGCCACTCCTGTCATTGCCCAGTGGATGCATAAAGTGGCCATGTGGCAGGGATGGAATTTTTGTATATGGGCTCAGCAACATGGATTCTACTTATAGAGGCCTACTAGAGAGAGCCACTGTAAGGTTCCCAATCTGACAGCAGCAAAAATCCACACTGAATCGCCAATATGACACCATTACCCTGGGTGACCAAACCAACACTGAGACCCCAGTGTGGCATCATGCCCTTCCCCTGATGGTGTTTGAGGATACCGGACCACTTTTATCATGGAAGGGGCAGTATTTTGTCCTTAATTACTTTAGATATGAATTTCATTCCCTGTATATAATGTTTCTGTGGACCCCTCAGACTGCCTTATTCACTGTCATGGTATTCCACATCAAAACACATTGCTTCATTGCTTCTCACCCTTAAGGCATTCAGATCTGGCTAAAAAGCCCATGAGAGTTTCTCAGGCATGGGAAGCCAAGGCACTCTGGCAAAAAAAAAAAAAAAAAAAAAAAAAAAAAAACCTACATGAAAGATCTCTGTGAGTGAGATCCCAGCAGAAAGAAGGGGCCATCAAAGAAGGAAGTACCTTTCTCTGAAGGGAGGAGAGAACTTCCACTTTGACTATGGACTTATCTAAATAAGATGGGAATTGGCAAACTCAAGAGGTTTCCAAGGCCTTGGCAGCTTATGACAAGAGCCTCAGGTGATTACTGACATCATAAATAAGAGTGTCAAGTGTTAAATCAACAATGGGAGTCACAGTGTACTTACTCCTCACGTAGGATCTCTGTCCTTAATGTGTTGGACTATGTGAATTAACAGTAAAACTAGTATTCAAACAGTACTTTATACTTTGTGTGTCTGTGTGGGTGCAATCTGTTGAAATCTTAGTATATACGAAGTTGATCTTCTGTAAATAAATATAATTAAAAATGAATCTTAATGAAGAATGAGATGGGAGAGGGAGTGAGAGATGGGATGGTTGTGGGAGGGAGGGTGGTTATGGTGCTATAATACAAAAGTTGTATTTTCAAAATTTATATTTATTAAATAAAAGTTTAAAAAAATAAAAACACATTGCTTCTCACCAAACAACTCACTTCCTGGAAGTGTGGCAATGGGCTACGTTCATGGAACTCACTAGTCTTACCAATGTCCCACCACCCAAAAGCAGTTGGCTTGAAGTAACTGTGAAATGGCCCTTTAAAGATGTAGTTACAGCATGAGAAAGGTGGCAATACCTGGTAGGGCTAGGAGAAGATTCTCTAGAGGACTAAGTATGTCCTTAATCAATATCCAACATATGGTGCTACTTTCTCCCATGGTTTGGATTCATGGATCCAGGAATAAGAGGATGATAACAGGTCTGACAGCACTCACTATTACCCCTAATGCCCTACTGGCAAAAAGTTTGCTTCTTGTTCCGACAGTATTCTCTGCTTTCCTGGAAAGAAGTATTTTGCCCAAGGGAGAAATATTTCTACCAGGAGATACAACAGTGATTCAATGATTCCACTGAATTAGAAGTTAAGACAATAACCCAGCCACTGTGGGTTTCTTATGCTTCTGACTCAATAGGCAAGGAAGGATGATATAATGCTAGATTCATTGTGATTACCTAAAGGAAATTAGGTAACTACTCCACAATGAAGGCAAAGAAGAGTGTATCTAGAATATAGGCGATTCCTTAGAGTATGTCTTAGTATTGCAATGACCTGTGATTAAGTCCAATGGGGAACCACAACAACGCAATACAGGGAGGACTACTAATGGCCCAGATTCCACAGAAATCAAGGTTTCAATCACTTCACTGGGTAAATAAACACAACCAGCTAAGGTTCTTGCTGAAAGAAAAAAATACAGATGGGTAACAGACTAGGCAGTTATGAATGCCAACTATGAACATATGCCAGAAACAGAAACGAGAGATGGAATTGCCATTAGTGTGTCCTCCTTACTGTGTTGTGAATACATTTATATACACATGGTCATTTATCACTTAATGGTAGAAATAAATTTTAAGAAATACACCAGTAGGCATTTCCATCATTGTGCGAATACCATAGAGTAAACTTACACAATTGGAGATGGCTATGACATCACTCAGTGATCTGATCTTACTGAGCCACTGCTATCTATGAAGCCCATTGTTGACCAAAGCATCATTAGGAGATGCATGACTATACTATGACATTAACACATCTTAATATATGACAAGGGAATAGAGAGGCAAAGAAACAATGGTGTGTGTGTGTGTGCGTGTGTATACACAACTGCACTTCAATCCATGACAGACTGCATATATAATGGTGCTCCCATAAAATTATATCACCTGATAAAAACTAGATGTACACATGTAGAAGAAACTAGATCTTTACCTATTATCATATAGAAAAATCAACTCAAAATGGATCAAAGATATAAATTGAAGACTTGAGACTATTAAATTGCTAGAAGAAAACATAAAGGAAACACTTCAATAAGCACAGACAACAAAAGCAAAAATAGACAAATGAGATCATAGCAAATTAGTAAGTATCTGCACATCAGGGGAATGATCAATAGAATAAAAAGACAAACAGAATGTGAGAAAATATTTACTAGCTATTCAGCTGACAAAGGATTAACACCCAGAATATATAATGAACTCAAAAATTCAACCAAAAAAGTCTACTTTAAAAATGGGCAAAGCATCTGAATGGATGTTTTGCAAAGAAACAAATATATGAAAAATACTTAGTATCACTAGCAATCAGGGAAATGTGAATCAAAACCACAATTAGATATCACTTCATTCCATTTAGAATAGCTATTTTCAAAAATACAAAAAAAAATAACAAATGTTGGAGAAGATGTGGAGCAAGGCAGGCTCTTTTTTTTAAAAAAAAAATATTTATTGATTTGACAGTCAGAGTTAGAGAGAGGAGAGGCTGAGAGAGAGAGAGAGAGAGAGAGAGAGAGAGAGGACTTCTATCCACTGGTTCACTCCCCAGTTGGCCGCAACAGCTGTAGCTGTGCCAATCCGAAGCCAGGAGCTTCTTCCAGGTCTCCCACGCAGGTGCAGGGGCCCAAGGACTTGGGCTATCTTCTACTGCTTTCCCAGGCCATAGCAGAGAGCTGGATGGGAAGTGGAGCAGTCGAGTCTCAAACCAGTGCCCATATGGGATGCCAGCACTTCAGGCCAAGGTGTTAACCTGCTGCACCAGCCCCAGGAGACTCTTATATACTGTTGGTGATAATGTAAATTAGTTTAGCCACTATGGAAAATACTACGAAAGTGCTTTGAAAAACTAAAACTATATCTACTAGTCCATAATCCAGCAATGCCACTACTGGGTATATATCCAAAAGAGATGAAATAATTATATGAAAGAGATACCTGTACTTCCATGTCTATTGCAGTCCTACCCACAATAGCCAAGATCCAGAATCAACTAAGGTATCCATCAACAGATGAATGGATAATGAAGATGTAGCATATATACAAAATGGAACATAATTCAGACACAAAAAATAGTTATATCTGCAGAAAAATATATTAACTGGAGGAAATTATATTAATAAGCCAGACACACAAAGACAATGCTGCATTTTTCACTCATATGTGGAAACAAGGTATCTGGACATAGAATACTGACTACTAGAATCTGAAAAGGGGGGACAAGATTGAGGGAGGTTGGATAATGAGTGCCAAAACATAGTTAGAGAAGGGGAACTCTCAAATATTCCTGAGCACAGTAGGATGATTATAGTTCACAACACCCCACAGCATATTTTCTGAGAAAAGAGGAGCTCAACTGTGTCCAACAATGAAGTAGTTATGAGAAGAAATGTTAATTACTCTGACTTGGTCAGTATACATTGTCCACATTTATCAGAATGTCGCACTTATCCCTTAACTATGTACAATTATTTAGTGTTAATAAAAAAATTAATTGTTTATGGAGATGGCAATGCTAACTAACCTGATTTGATCTTCACAATTGGATACAACTGAGTTATTAATTATTACAATACATCCTTTAATGTGTTCAACTATAGTAACTCACTAATTAAAAATGAAATTTGTTACATTATAATGCCTAGTAATATTTAAGCCACCGTAGTTTGTATAAGCACACAGTGATATTCACACAATGACAACTCTATTCAAGTATTATTAGTTGTACATCACAGCATTTAAGTTGTGGGATATCAAAGAGAAAGAAGACTAAAGTTTGGCCAATGCCGCAGCTAGGATTAGCTAGGCCAATCCTCCGTCTGCGGCGCCAGCACCCTGAGTTCTAGTCCCGGTTGGGGCACCAGTTCTGTCCTGGTTGCTCTTCTTCAAGTCCAGCTCTCTGCTGTGGCCTGGGAAGACAGTGGAGGATGGCCAATTGCTTGGGCCCTGCACCCGTGTGGGAGACCAGGAGGGAGCATCTGTCTCCTGGCTTCGGATCGGCACAGCACACCTGCTGTAGTAGCCATTTGGGGGACGAACTAACGGAAGGAAGACCTTTCTCTCTGTCTCTCTCTCTCTCTCTCACTGTCTAACTCTGCCTGTCAAAAAATAAGAAGAAGAAGAAGACTAAAGATCCCTCAAGGACTTGACCTCCTCTTTTGGGAATATTGGTTCTGCTTTTATGGATACTCCTGACTCATACAATTGGGAAAAAGAGCAGGTGGAGCAGGAATTAGAACGAAGGAAGTATCAGAATCAGCCTTAAGACATTCGGATCTGGCTAAAAAGCCCATGAGAGTCTTTCAGGCATGGAAAGCCAGGATACTGTGGCAAACAAAACAAAACAAAACAAAAACCCTAAATGAAGTTCTCTGTGAGGTCCCAGTGAAAAGAAGGGGCCATCAAAGAAGGGAGGAGAGAACTTCCACTTTGACTATGGCCTTATCTAAATAAGGTCTGAGTTTGTGGACTCAAGAGGTTCCATAGCCTTGGCAGCTCATGACAAGAGCTCGGGTGATTACTGACATCTTAAATAAGAGTGTCAAGTGTTAAAGCAACAACAGGAATCCCTGTGCACTTACTCCCCATGTAGGACCTCTGTCTTTAATGTGTTGTACTATGAGAATTAACAGTAAAACTAGTATTCAAACAGTATACTGTTTATACTTTGTGCGTCTGTGTGGGTACAAACTGTTGAAATCTTTACTTAGTATAGAGTTGATCTTCTGTAAATAAAGATAATTAAAAATGAATCTTAATGAAGAATGGGATGGGAGAGGGAGTAGGAGGTGGGATGGTTTGGGGATGAGAGGGCAGGTGTGGGGGGGAAGAACCACTATAATCCAAAAGTTGTACTTATGAAATTTATATTTATTAAATAAAAGCTTTATATAAAAAATAAAAATAAAATGAAGGAAGTAACACTAAGGGTAGCCATTTGAGATGGGAAGACTGACATTCAAAAAAAAAAAAAAGTTACCTAAATTAGTAGGGGAAGAAGTTTGTACCTAGAAGCTTATAACCAGGTCCCCAGGCAGGTAGGTCTGCAAGGGGAAAATGAGGAGAAATGGAGCCAACTCCAAAAAAAAATGATATTCTTCAGGTAACAAATGAGGAAGCAATACAGGATAAAGCTGTCATTTCTCTGAAGGCCTCTCTCGCCAGCCAGGGTCTGAGAATAGCAAAGGGGCTTCAGAATGGAGAGAGGAGGGAAGAGATAACACGGATGGCTATTCCTTCTCCTGCTCCCTGTTTGTCCCTTCTGCAGCTGTGCTGGCAGTGACATCCTACCCTGCTAGTGCTGCACAGCCGCAGCAAACCAAGGAAATACCTTTCTCTCTGATCTTCATGGGGCAAACAGAGTCCACAGCACCTGGAGAGCATCAACCACTGGTTAAGACAGAAGGAGGCTCAGGGCGATGAGAAGAACCCCGACACTTAAAGCGGACTGGGGGTCTTTGTATTTATTCATTGGCAGATATCTCCCAAGTACCCACGTGTATAGCACTGATCTCTTGGACTGAATTTCATCTTAGCCATCTACTACCTAAGTAATTCAACTTAGCCATCTACAACTGTGCCCCTGATATAGTTACTTAGCTTTTCTAGGCCTCAGTTTTGTCACCTGCAGACTGGAAACATTACAGCATTTTCACGGAACTGCTATGAGAGATGGATGCTATGTGGTAGTACCTTGAAATAAACATTACAAAGATATCAGATTAATTTTAGGGGACCTACAAATGTTATTTTCCTTCCTTTTATGTTGTTATAGGCTCTGGTTTGTCCCTTCTGACATAAGATGCTCTACAATTCACTGTGGAAATACCCTTACAATTCCTTTCCCTAAAACTACTGTCCCAGACACAAAGCCCTCGATGTCTCCTTCTACCTTCTGCGGTGTCTTAGTGGGTCTAGGCCCACTTCCTGGAATCCCTGATCCTGCCCTGACCAGTTTCTTTATTTATACTCTGCATGTGAGACGGCAATCATAGTACATGAGTAGATGTTCTGCCAACTCCAAGTTTTTTATCTGAAAAAGAAATCTCAATAGTGATCTGATAAAGGTGAGAACAAGAGCATTTGGTCACTAACAGCCCTTTCAAATGCCAAGAGAGGAAGTTGCCTGATCCTACAAACATGATGTCCCTTCAGGAGGTTTTGCCTGCTCCACCAGGAGCCCCTGGTGAGCAACAGCTTCCGTGTTAACTGCTGATCTCCCTGAGACGAGGAAACGGCCAGGAGCTCTGCCTTCTGCAGGGCCAAGGTCCTTACGTGGCTGCCCAATTCCCTCTAAACCACAGAGTGTCTTGTTATTTGCTGAGTTCTGAGGAGTAGCCTGTCTTGCAGTTTTTCCCAGGTTAAGCAGCTTCCACCATTTGGAGCAAAGGAGCTCCACAAACAATTCACAATATATTGCTTACTTTTGGCTTATTGCTTTCCCAACAGTAGGAATGAATCTTGAGTTTAATTCACCTTTCTTCTTAAAAAAATCACAACACTAATAACACATTATGCAAAAAACATACAAACATCTTAGCAACATAGTATGTTTACCAAACAATTCATTCTGTTCCCCACCTCTGTGTTTTCTAGCCAGCTGATTATCTCAGTGCCATCAGTAACAGTTCTAAACTTCATCACCCCGATCCTACTTACTCCCTGTCAACAGATGATCTAGCCTCCTACATACTAAGATAACAGTAGCCATTAACCAAAAACTCCAACTTCCCTCTCCTCCACCTCCTAATGACTAATGTGACAATGAACAGTAACCAGGAAATCCACAGCCCTGCACAAGAACACCATGTCTCAGTCAAAGGGAAAAGCCCTTCTCAGAACACTGAAGTGATCATTTGGTGGTGGTGGAGGCTCAGGACGACGTTATATGGGAAGGAGAGGGAAAGTTAGTCACTCCTGCCAACCAAGACAAAATGTTTTCCTTCCCCTTAGCAGGGCGAGCAATCAACAAGACTCAGTCAGAATGCTACGTCCACAATTCTGTAGTAGTCCACAAAGGAATCTCAGAAGGAATCAGGCCAAGTTAGAGTTCCAGCATTTCTTTAACTCTTCTCACATCCTTGCTTTGCATATCTTATTTCCAAGCCTGGATGGTCAGGAAGCACTTTCTGATAAGGTGGCATGTACATACATCCTAAAAGACATCTATGAGAAGGCTATTACAAACACAGTGGAGAGGGGCCGGCGCCGTGGCTCACTTGGCTAATCCTCCACCTACAGTGCCGGCATCCCATATGTGCGCCGGGTGCTGTGGCCCAGGAAGGCAGTGGAGGATGGCCCACGTACTTGGGCGCCTGCATCTGCATGGGAGACCAGGAGGAAGCACCTGGCTCCTGGCTTCAGATGGGTGTAGCTCTGGCCATGGTGGTCATTTGGGGGGTGAACCAACGGAAGGAAGACCTTTTTCTCTGTCTCTCTCTCTCACTAACTCTGTCAAATAAATAAAAAAAAAAAAAATTAACAAACACAATGGAGAGTAAGTGCAAAGGCCCTGAGGCAAGAGACAGCCTAACACATTCCAGAAATAGGAAAGCAAATGGTGACGTAGATGGGGAGGGTCATTGTGAGTATCATTTTTCCCATTTCTATCCTCTTTGTCTTTCCTTTTTTGAAGAATTGGCTCAGATTACACTTCATCCAAGAAGCCTTTTCTCTATCTCCCTCCCCAAATTGGCCAAACAACCCTTTTTTTGTGCACTTCAAGCTCTCTGAACAGTATTTTCTTAAAACACTTATCACACTGTAATGTGATCATCTGTCTGTTGATGAAATGAAAGGATGGATGGAAAGCGAGGTTGACAGATGATAGATGATGGATGGATAGACAGAATTAAATGAAATGGGGAGTGAATGCAATAGTGAAAGTGGTCCCTGAGGCTAGCAGTAATAGAGTTGGTGACAATGGAAACAAAAAGGAAAAGCAGCAGTTAGAGACACAGAAGGAAAATGACCGTATCTGGCAGTTCTATGATTGTTAAAGTGATCAAGGAGAAAAAGGACTTCAAATGATCCTATAGGTTCTAATAACTCGAAAGCTTAAGAAAAGCAGAAATTGGCACTCAGCCCTCTGCCTGTCTGCTGAGCCGCCCGCCTGGTCTGGCCAGGTGTACTCTCTCTCCACTCCCCCACCCCCCTGTCTCTCAGGCTCTGTCTGGAGAGGTGCCCATCTGTCCTTACGGATGTCCCTTCCCTAATAAACCTTGCTATTTTTCCTCCCACTACTCTCTGTCTCACGCCTGAATTCTTTCTTGCGCGAAGACAAGAACCCTGCAATTTCCCCAGTAACAGGAGCACACTGGCCTCTGCTTTGTAAGTATTTGTTAAAAGGTAAAGTTGGGGCCTGCAGGTGGTGCACTAGGTTAATCCTTCACCTGCGGCACCGGCATCCCATATGGGCGCCAGTCTAGTTCCGGTTGCCCCTCTTCCAGTCCAGCTCTCTGCTGTGGCCAGGGAGTGCAGTGGAGGATGGCCCAAGTGCTTGAGCCCCTGCACCCACATGGGAGACCAGGAGGAAGCACCTGGCTCCTGGCTTCGGATTGGCACAGCGCCGGCCATGGTGGCCATTTGGAGGGTGAACCAATGGAAGGAAGACCTCTCTCTCTCTATCTCTCACTGTCTGTAACTCTACCTGTCAAATAATAAATAAAAATTTAAAAAAATGAAAAAAAAAGAAAAGCAGAAATTGTTAAGAGAGGAGTTTCTGTGTCAGGTTTCTTTTTCTATATCTGATTTTATTCATTCATTTGAGTAGTCCTTTATTGAGCTTTTCCTAAATTTCATTCCCTATGCTAAGTGCTGGCAATGCAAAGCAAGGTAAGTCATGATCTCTGCCCTCAAATACATGTAAGCCTGAGTCCTTACAGAGCTTGTTCAGGAGAACCTGAAGGACTTGCAACTTCTAACATTGTCAGTATGGCAGGGGAGAAAGAACAAGGGATTCTAAATCAAATGTTCTTGCTTCCAAATACGCACCCAAATATCTTGAGCCCTGAAAACTATTAAGACTCTCTGAGCCTAACACTCATTATGTGTTAAAAAAAATATATATAAAATATATATATATATATATATGACAATTAAACCACTTTGTGGGGAGGCAGAGCCAGATGGCAGCTGAGTAAGAAGTAACCCGCACTGTGGCATAGCAGTAAACCCACCGCCTGCAGTGCCAGCAGACTATATGGGCACCAGTTTGATTCCCTGCTGCTCTGCTTCTGATCCATGGCCTGGGAAAGCAGTAGAAGATGGCCCAGGTCCTTGGGCCCCTACACCCATGTAGGAGACCAGGAGGAATCTCCTGGCTCCTGGCTTCAGATGGGCTCAGCTCCAGCCATTTGGGCCATTTGTGGAGTGAAACAGTGGATGGAAAATCTCTTTCTCTCTGCCTCTGCCTCTCTCTGTAACTCTTTCAAATAAATAAAGAAATATTTTCTTTTAAAAAAAAAATCTCCCCACAAACAGCTGTTCATGCATCAAGTCACCTTCACAAGAGCTAAAGATGCCAAGTGAGAGATCACTGTGTCTGGTTGTGGTTCAGTAACAACAGATACATTGAAGAAGGCATGAAGGAACTACTGGTTACCCCCCTACCCCAATTCTAAGAACAGATTGGAGATTTCACACCACCTCCTCAGGGAGGGAGAGGGAATTAAGTCCTAAACTTGAAACCCAGCACCCAGCCAGTCCAGTAAAATCCAGAGCCAGCAGCATCTCCATGACCCTTACTCTCAGGCTAGTACCTGCAGACTGAGACTTTGGAGTCAGTTTAGCCAAGTGGCTGTGAAAATATACCCACCATCCCTTTTCCAACCTCTAGCAGACAATGGAGCAATATTCCAGCCACTGGGAATCAGGGCACAAAGTTGAACACAGAACTCTATCTTGGAACTCAGTGCCAAGCTGATAAAGCCCATCACCGTGCAGATCCACATACCCTTCATCCCCAGGCCAGTCCTTGTAGACAGAGTCTCTGGATCTACCCGGGCACAGGTGGAAACCATGGTCCCTGGCAACTGGACGCAGAGCCCAACCAGCACCAGCCACATCTGGCTGCCATGGCCTCAGGCTGTGAGTGCACCTCAGTAGCAGGCTGTGTGTGATCTCTGGCATAACTCTGCACTGAAGCACTGGCCGCCAGAGGACTGGCCACCTTATTCCTCTCCAGCCACAGGTAGCACAACACAGATAGTGATTGTCCATTGGGAGAGGAAAAAAGAATCTTTCATGAAAGAATGTGGGGCCAGTCCTTCCACAGTGATGCCTAAAGCCAGGCAGAACCCCAAGTTGTCTGGTCATGGGCCAGTGACTATGGAGAAGGCGACAGCCTAGCGTCACCCAGGGAAGAGACTTGCAAGGACAGACTTTCCTTTTTTAAAATTTTATTTAAGTTATAGAAGTTTCACATATTTCATATATACAGATTTAGGAACATGGTGACACTACCTCCCCACCCACACTCCAACCTTTCCTCCTCCTCCCTCTCAGGTTCCTACTTCCCCAAACACAGATTTGGTCCAAACCTGAGATGGGGCTCCCTCTAGTGCTGAACCCACAACAACACCAACAGTGCACCTGCAAACAAGCTTCAACCTAGCATGCCACATAGTGCCAGAACAGTGAAAGCATCCACAGGCTCAGAGAAAACAGGCTGACTGATTAGAATTTCTGGAAGGCAGACACAAATAAATCCAGAAAAGATAAATAAAAATAAATAAATCCAGAAAAAAATAAATAAAAAATTCTAATCCTTCAATCATCATACATCATATGCAACAAGCAGCAAGAATTCACAGAGAACCATGACCTCACTTAACAAATAAAATGGGATGTCAGAAACTGATCAGACAATAACTGACAAATGGCCGGCGCCGTGGCTCAACAGACTAATCCTCCGCCTTGCGGCACCGGCACACTGGGTTCTAGTCCCAGTCGGGGCGCCGGATTCTGTCCCGGTTGCCCCTCTTCCAGGCTAGCTCTCTGCTGTGGCCCGGGAGTGCAGTGGAGGATGGTCCAAGTGCTTGGGCCCTGCACCCCATGGGAGACCAGGAGAAGTACCTGGCACCTGGCTCCTGCCATCGAATCAGTGTGGTGCGCCAGCTGCAGCACGCCGGCCGCGGCGGCCATTGGAGGGTGAACCAACGGCAAAGGAAGACCTTTCTCTCTGTCTCTCTCTCTCACTGTCCACTCTGCCTGTCAAAAAAATAAATAAATAAAATAAAATAAAAATAAAAAAAACAATAACTGACAAATGCAAATCCTCAGACACAGAATTCAAAACAGCAATTTTTAAGAAAACTCAACAAGCTTCAGAGAAACAAAGAAATTATTAAATACTCTAGCTGAGAAATTTAACAGAGTAATTTTTAAAATCAAGTACTTGAAGAGTACACTAAACAAAATTTAAAACACAGTAGGTAGTCACAATAGCAAAGTAGACCAAACAGAAAGAATCAGTGAGTTCAAGGTGTTCTATTTGAAAGTGCACAGAGAAAAGAGGAAAAAAAAGGCCAAAAGATAATGAAAAATGGATAACAATTATGAGAAATCTGGAATGGCATTCAAAGAGGAAATATCATTGCAGACATTTGGTCTAGTGGTTAAGCCACCATGAAGATTCCCATGTCCCATATTGGAATACCTGGGTCCAGTGCCTATCTCTAAGCTCCTGACTCTGGCTTCCTGCTAATACAGAGCTGAGGAGCCAGGAATGGTACCTGAAGAGGTTGGGTTCCTGCCACCCTCGTGGAAGACCTGGCTTGAGTTCCTGGCTTCAGGATTTGGCTTCAGCCCTGTCTCAGCCTTCAGGTATTTGTAGTGTAGTAGAGAATGGGAACCAGCCCTCGCATGCTCACTCTCGTTCTCCCTCTCTCTCAAAGTTTGCTTCCCCTCACCCACCACCATATGTTTGTACCTCTCAAACAAATAAAAATTGTTTAAATAAAGAGCAAATGTCCAATTTGTTGGAGTTCAAAAAGGAACAGAAAATGCCAATGGGGTAGAAAACATATTCAAAGAAATAACAGAAACCTTTCCAAACCTAGAGATACAACTATACAGATATAAGAAGGTCAAGGGCTACCAGTCAGACTCAATTCCATCAAGCCTACCCCAAGACATATATAATTAAGTTCTCCAATTTTCACAGCAAGGAGAGAATTCTCAAAGTTGCAAAAGAAAAGAAACAAAGAATACATAACATCCCAGTGCATCTTACTGCACCTCTGGTCAGAAATGTTCTAGGCCAGTAGAAAGTAAGACGAGATTTTCACAGTACTGAAGAGAAGAACTGACAACTAAGAATATTATACCCATGAAGACTGCATAAAGAAATTATTGGGGCCGGCGCCGTGGCTCAACAGGCTAATCCTCCGCCTTGCGGCGCCGGCACACCGGGTTCTAGTCCCGGTCGGGGCGCCGGATTCTGTCCGGGTTGCCCCTCTTCCAGGCCAGCCCTCTGCTGTGGCCCGGGAGTGCAGTGGAGGATGGCCCAGGTGCTTGGGCACTGCACCCCATGGGGAGACCAGGAAAAGCACCTGGCTCCTGGCTCCTGCCATCGGACGAGCGCGGTGCGCCGGCCGCAGCGCGCCAGCCGCGGCGGCCATTGGAGGGTGAACCAACGGCAAAAGGAAGACCTTTCTCTCTGTCTCTCTCTCTCACTGTCCACTCTGCCTGTAAAAAAAAAAAAAAAAAAAGAAATTATTGGATATATACACCATAGAATACTACACAGCAGTTTAAAAAAATCAAGGCCTTTCATTTGCAACAAAATGGACGCAAGTGGAAAACATTTTACTTAGTAAAATAAGCCAGTCCCAAGAAGATAAATACCATATGTTTTCCCTGATCTGTGGTAACTAATAGAGCACCTAAAAGGTAATCTATGGAAGTGAAATTGACACTTTGAGATGCAATGACTTTGAACAGCCCTAGTCTCGACTGCTGAGAAACCATTTTTCTTTCTTTCTTTCTTTCTTTCTTTCTTTCTTTCTTTTTTTTTTTTTTTTTTTTTGGTCGAGCAGAGTTAGACAGTGAGAGAGAAAGAAAGGTCTTCCTTCCGTTAGTTCGCCCCCCAAATGGCTACTACGGCCAGCGTGCTGCACCCGATCTGAAGCCAGGAGCCAGGTGCTTCCTCCTGGTCTCCCACACGGGTGCAGGGCCCAAGCACTTGGGCCATCCTCCACTGCCTTCCCGGGCCATAGCAGAGAGCTGGACTGGAAGAGGAGCAACCGGGACAGAACCGGTGACCCAACCAGGGATAGAACCCAGAGTACCAGCGCCGCAGGTGGAGGATTAGCCTATTGTTTTATACTATTTGTTGAACTCTGTACTTAGTGTAGGGTTAATCTTATGTGTATAAAGTTAATTGAAAATAGATCTTAGTAAAAAATAAAAATGGAAATAGAAGAGAGAGGAGGAAGAAGGGTGAGAGTGCAGGTGGGAGGGAAGGTAGGATGGGAAGAATCACTATGATCCTGAATTTGTATTTTATGAAATGCATATAGTTTGTATACATTAAAGAAAAGGTTAAAAGGTTAAAAAATTTTTTTAAAAATCCAGCTACTGACCTCAGGGAAGTCAACTAAAATTGGAACCTCTGATAAGGAAAGAATTTATGACCATTGCTGTAGACAGTCAAGCCCAATACCAAAGAGGCTACAACCTAATCAGCTTTAATAGCTGTAAATAGCTAAGCCTTAAATCAAACAGACCATCAGGAAGTGAACCAGGGATGGAAAATATCTCTCCCTCCCCACACCCACTCTGTAACTCTGCCTTTCAAGTACATTAATAAACCTTCTAAAAGTAAACAAAATATAAAAGGTAATAGAGAAAGATAAATAAATAAATTTGGTTTTGAAAAGATCAACAACCCCTAAAGAGATTGAAAAGGAAAAAGTTGAGATGTCACAAATTAATGATATTGGAAATGAAAGAGGAGACATGACTACAGAGTCTATAAAACATGTATGGATAAATGACAAATGCTAACATGAAGGATACTCAATCTGCAGAAAAATCACAATTTTTTTCTGAACACTCCCCGGGAGAAAGCTGACCATTCTCTTCTTGGTGTTTAGTTCTAACTTGTACAGCCTCTGTTACACCATCTGGAACAGTGTATCAACAGTTTATCTTCTACTCTAAACTGTGAGGTTCTTGAAAGCTTTGGCATTTCTGATTCATCTGGATTTCCGGGGCCTACCACAGAATGGTAGCTCTGGAGTACTGACTGAGTCGAATGCATGAATGAATTTCTTTTGCAATTACTCCATACATGGCCGTTTCAACAAACATTTGTTGGATAAATATACATGAAAGGCATCACAGTAGGTGTTTGAAATAAAAATATTTATGAAACAGTCTCTATGCTCAAGAATTCCATAGACTAGCGGAAAAGACAAACACAAACAAATGCCAATGAGAGTCCAGAGTAGTTTTTTTAAGGAATGTTCAAGGAGTTTCCTTTTGCCTGTTGGAAAATTATCAGTGTCTGCTGTCTTTCTCAGCCATGCCTTGCTCTCCTCACTATTTCCACGCTAGCGTATTGCATTACACTGTTCTGGGCACATTCTCCTTTGTTTCCTTCTCGTGCTGTATTATCCACTCGCCTTAAACAATACACATCCTTTAGCCATGGGTCTTTAAGAAAAAATCTTCCAAGGTAGTGTATTCCAATCTTTCCACTTCAAGAAACAAGGAGAAAATTGTGATATTTGGACCACACACCAGGAGAAGCAGGAACAGCTGCTTAAGAGCAGAAGGAAACAGCCCAGGTGCTTCCTGATGCTTCAGGTTCTGCCTGGGCTCAAGGGGTTAAGGTCAATATGTCAGCAATTCTACAGCTCACTATCTGCACACCCAGAATCCAACACAACACTGGATGGGAAGCTTGTTCACAAAGATGCTGGTGAGACCATTTAATGATGCAGTCAATGATATACTTATCATATTTTCCACCCTGGCTATAAAGAACACACAGGCCAGCAACCACAAGACCAGTCATCAATACTGACCTCTCCCCAATCCAGTGAGCCTAGCTGATAGCACAGAGTCAGTTCTTGCTGTGATTATAGAGTGAATTAAAATTATATCTTTGGAAAAACTGATGAAAAGAAAAGAAAGGAGAGAGGAGGAGGATTGGGAAAGGGAGAGAGAGGAAAGTATGGTTATCTTCTTAGAACTGTACCTATGAAATACATGAAATCCATTCTTTTTATATGAACAAAAGTAAAATGTATTTATTTCTAAAAGCATTCTATTAACATCATATGTTTGTTCAACTCTAAGATAGTTGGATCCAGTTGATTGTAGGGATTTTTGGCTTGCTGAGTGGATCTACAAATTTTTTTAAGATTTATTTATTTGTTTGAAAGTCAGAATAACAGAAGGAGACACACACACACACACAGAGAGAGACAGAGACAGAGACAGAGATAGAGATACACAGAGAGAGGGAGAGATCTTCCATCTGCTGGTTCACTCCCCAGATGGCTGCAATGGCCAGAACTGGGCCAGATCTGAAGTCAGTAGCCAGGAGCTTCTTCTAGGTCTCCCATGTGTGCAGCAAGGGCCCAGTAATTTGGGCTATCTTCTACAGCTTTTCCAAGGCCATGAGCAGGAAGCTGGATTCCACATTGAGCAGCCGAGAGACAAACCAGCACCCATATGGGATGCCAGCATTGCAGGCAGCAGCTTAACCTGCTGCACCACAACCCTGGCCCTGTGGATCTACAAATTTGGTTCCATGATGTGTTATTACAAGACCAGATGCAGCAGCAAACATGGAGATCCAGTACTCAGTTAATCCAGACATTAAACAGATCTGTAAAAATCTTATACAATACCACTCTTTATGTACTTGGTTTGGAAAATATATTTTACACTTGAAAATGTCCTTTATTTATATTAGCATGCAATGTGCTTATTAACATTATTGGCTTTTTTAGTTTGGTTTTTTTGTTGTTGTTGGTTTTTGACAGGCAGAGTGGACAGTGAGAGAGAGAGAGAGAAAGAGAGAGAGAGAGAGAAAGGTCTTCCTTTTCCGTTGGTTCACCTCCCAATGGCTGCTGTGGCCAGCACACTGCGCTGATCTGAAGGCAGGAGCCAGGTGCTTCTCCTGGTCTCCCATGCAGGTGCAGGGCCCAAGCACTTGGGCCATCCTCCACTGCCTTCCCCGGGCCACAGCAGAGGGCTGGACTGGAAGAGGAGCAACCGGGACAGAATCTGGCGCCCCAACCGGGACTAGAACCCGGTGTGCCGGCGCTGCAGGCGGAGGACTAGCCTATTGAGCTGCAGCGCCAGCCTCACTATCTATTTTTCTTTGTTTTCTTCCGCAGTTCCCTTACAAATAACCAGGCTTTTCTTAGCTGTATACATGTAGGGATTGCAATGAAGGGTTCTTACATACACATACACAAAAGCAGGCAAATAAGCCTGACTTTACAGTAGAGTATGACTCAGAACAGAAGTATGTACAGTCTCTGCGTGATAGACGGCAGCTTCTTCCCTGCACCACCATGCTGGCCCCTTAATGCTAAATATGTAGGCAAGTCCTATATGCAGAAAAAAAAAAATCATGCATCTTTCTCAAGGCAACATTGTGCTACAGCTGGTCAAGCCACTGCTTACAACACCAGCATCCCATATCGAAGCATTAGTTCAACTTCTGGCTGCTCTGCTTCTGATCCAAATTCCTGCTAACATGTCCAGGAAAGCAGAAGACGGCCTAAGTTCTTGGGCCCTGCTACCCACGTGGAAGACCAGGATGGAGTTTCTGGCTCCTGGAATTGGTCTGGCCCAGGCCTGGCTCTTGTGGCCATTTGGGGAGTTAGCCAGCAGAGAGAAATCTCTCTCTCTTTGTCTCTCCCTCTTTCCCTCTCTCCCACCTATTTTTTTCTCCCTCTCTTCCTATTGCTCTTTCAAATAAGTGAGTAAATAAGCCTATTTTTTTCTAAAGTAAATACACTTATTTTTTTAAAGCAACTTAGTTTAAATGCATTTTAGCATGCAAAATATCAGACTTCCTTCAGATTAAACAAACAACGTAAGAAAAGTCCATCAGGCAGGCGCCGTGGCTCAGTTGGCTAATCCTCCGCATGCGGCACCGGCACCCCAGGTTCTAGTCCGGGTTGGGGCACAGGATTCTGTCCCGGTTGCTCCTCTTCCAGTCCAGCCCTCTGCTGTGGCCCGGGGAAGGCAGTGGAGGATGGCCCAAGTGCTTGGGCCCTGCACCCGTGTGGGAGACCAGGAAGAAGCACCTAGCTCCTGGCTTCAGATCGGCCCAGCGCACTGGCTGTAATGACCATTTGGGGAGTGAACCAATGGAAGGAAGACCTTTCCCTTTCTCTTTCTCTCTCTCTCTCTCTCTCTCTCTCTCTCTCTCTCTCTCTCTGTCTAACTCTGCCTGTCAAAAGAAAAGAAAAGAAAAGAAAAGAAAAGAAAAGAAAAGAAAAGAAAAGAAAAGTCCATCTAGAATTTCTACAAGGGGCAATTTAGATAGAATAGAGGTTGAGCCAAGTTAAGAGGAAAAGGCATATTTAATATAATATTTTTTAATTTTAGCTATATCATGCACAATTCATAACTATATATTAAAACCATTCAAAACACTGATGAAGCACCATTTAAAACCACTTAAATAAAGGATTTCATCCCAAATGCAAGAGTTGAAATGAAATTAAATTCATAAACTATGGGATTTCCTGTCCTCGGGCCATTTTCTTTCCCTAATCAGGAGTCTGCAGAGAGTAAGTGTTAGGGGAAGAAAGGCCCAAGTGGAGTCACATGTCCAGGGTCTGGGTGGGGAGGGAAGGGATGAACAGTCAGAGACACACAGGAGACATCAAGCTCATAACGAGTGTGGAAAAGAATCCCTGGAAATGGGACCAAAGCATAGCAAGACTGAGATTCTGTTGAAAACTCATCCTGCCCCCTTCACCTATTCCCAAAATTCTAGCCTGAATGTTCTCACTCCCTAACTGGCTGCCAGAAACTGGGAAGTTATTCCTGACTTCACCTTCGCTCGGTATCCTGTCACCTGCCACATCCCTACCTAGAGCAAGGAACCGCCTCTCTCCTCCAGCTCATCTGTCCTGCCGCCCAGCCTCTGACCTTGTCCCTTTCAGGCCTTTGCCCCTGCACTCTATCTTCCCCTGAAATTGCACCTATGAAGCTCACCTATGAAGCTCCAGCATAAAGTCTAAATTCTTCAGCAACGAACTCAAGTCCGACTATCTGGTCATGCAAGCTCACCACGCACCCTCGGCTTCCTCTCCTCTGTGCTGGGCGGTTCCAAAGTACAGCAGATGAGCCATGAGAGAAGCATTTCTGAGATTTCATCCAAAGAAGATTTCAAAAAGCATACAGTTTCCCTGTAGAATGACAATTTTAAGTGAATCCTTTAAAAAGGAATGTATCTCTCTGTCTTTCCTTCTGAGACTCATTTTAAAATGTATTTCTACTGGTATTCCACTGGTATTGAAACAAAACCTAGCACGTACAATTAGCTGAGACATGTGAGAATCATCTGCGCTTTCTTCAAGCTTGTATGATAAGCACTCCACATTGCATAATTTGCCGTAATCATTTCATCATATTATGCTTAGCAACATTTTTCAATAGTATTCCCAAAAATGATTAAATGCAATTTAATGCCGTTTTTTTTTATATCTTCCAGTCATTTGTACTATATTATTTCAACAGGCATCATATGCTTTTCCCCCACAAGAGATAACTGTTTCTTTTGATATTACAAATAAAAAAACACTTAACATAACCCCTAAAAACATATCAATTAGTTTAGGGAACTATTGCAAAACGCTGCTGTAAGGAGTAAACATCATTGAGACAGTTGTTCTGGGCATTTGTTTTAAAAGTCTTCTTTTATTTTATTTATTTATTTATTTATTTATTTTTGGACAGGCAGAGTTAGACAGTGAGAGAAAGAGAGACAGAGAGAAAGGTCTTCCTTCCGTTGATTCACCCCCCCCCAAAATGGCTGCTTCGGCCGACGCACCGCACTGATCTGAAGCCAGGAGCCAGATGCTTCCTCCTGGTCTCCCATGCAGGTGCAGGGCCCAAGCACTTGGGCCATCCTCCACTGCCTTCCTGGGCCACAGCAGAGAGCTGGACTGGAAGAGGAGCAACAGGGACAGAACCGGCGCCCCAACCAGGATTAGAACCCGGGGTGCCGCCGCCGCAGTCGGAGGATTAGCCTAGTGAGCTGCAGAGGCGGCCTCAAAGATCTTCTAATCAAGCTAGTCTCAAGATATTATTAATTTGTATTTCCAGGTATGCTGTGGTAATGGTAATTTTAGGTGTCATCCTGACTACATCACAGCTTGCCCACATATTTGGTAAAACAGTATTTCTATGTGTTTCTGGGACAGTTTACAGACGAGACCATCATTTGAATCTGAGGCCAAAGTAAGGCAGAGCACTCTCTGCAATGAAGGTAGGTACCATCAAACCTGTCGAGGACATGAATGAAACAGAAGGCAGAAGAAAGGAGAATGCATCCCATGTGCTTGAGCTGGGACATTTGTTTTCTCCTGCCCAGGTTCTGAGACTTACACAATCGTCTTCTCTCTCTCAGGCCTTCAAGTGCAGATTGGATTATACCACTGGCTGTCCTGGTTTCTGAAGTTGCTCAAGTTTGAGAGACCTTTGTCACCTCTGATCTAGAACCTAGTTTTCTAGCATGCAGACAGCAGATCATAAGACTAGTCATCAGCCAGTGCCAAGGCTCCTAGGCTAATCCTCTGCCTGCGGCACCGGCTCCCTGGGTTCTAGTCCCAGTTGGGCGCCAGATTTTGTCCTGGTTGCCCCTCTTCCAGGCCAGCTCTCTGCTGTGGCCCGGGAGTGCAGTGGAGGATGGCCCAAGTGCTTGGGCCCTGCACCCACATGGGAGACCAGGAGGAAGCACCTGGCTCCTGGCTTCAGATCAGCGCAGCTCCGGCCATTACAGCCAATTAGGGAGTGAACCAGTGAATGGAAGACCTCTCTCTCTCTCTCTCTCTCTCTCTCTCTCTCTCTCTCTCTGCCTCTCCTCTCTCTGTGTAACTCTGACTTTCAAATAAATAAGTAAATTAAAAAAAAAAAAAACTACTCAGCCTCTGCAATTACATGAACTAATTCATCATAACGAATGTCTATATATATATATATATACACACACACACACACACACAGATGATAGACTACACATAAATGATAGATGAAAGAGGAAGGAAGGAAGGGAGGGAGGGAGGGAGGGAGGGTTGTGGTGTAGCAGGTAAAGCCACCTCCTGTGATATCAGCATCCCATATGAGCGCCTGTTCAAGTGCCAGCTGCCCAAACTCCAATCCAGGTCACTGCTAATGGCTGGTAAAAGCAGCAAAAGATGCCCCAAGTGCTTGAGCCCCTGCCCAAGTGGGAGATCTGGGTGAAGTTCCTAGCTCTGGCCTGGCCTAGCTTTAGGTGTTACAGCCATCTGGGGAGTGAAGCAGCAGATGTAGTATCTCTCTGAGTCTCTTTCTTTCCCTCTCTCTCTCTCTCTCTCTCTGCAACTCTTTCAAGAAAATAAATACATCTTTTGAGAGAGAGAAGGAAATAGACACAGAGCTAGCTTCTGTTTCTCTGGAGAATTGCTCATACAAGTCTTGGACCAAGACTGGTTCTAAGGGAACAGAAAATTGAAGGTGGATTTTCTGAAATTATCCGGGATCACATAAGCCAATTTCTCATAGCACATGGGTTTTTATATATGGGAGAGTGAAAGAGAGTCTGTTTCTCTGGATAATGTTGGCTAATAAAAGTCTTGGCACCAAGACTGGTTCTAAGAGAACAGAATATTAAGGATGGGTGTTTCTGAACTGATTCTGGGGTGTGGAGAGTTGGCTCTCTAGGCCAATTCAATTTTAAAGATGTAATGAGTATTTCCAATAGTGAAAGGGACACTGACGATCCACAGCATAAATTAGCAACAGAGACACTCAAATACTTGCACTGGATTGCTCTAATAAGAAACAAGGAACTGGGGTGACTGTGTATATGACTCTTCTGAAATTTTTTGGAAAACTTGTGAATATAATGAGGTTGACCAGTTACTATTAATTTCACTGGACAAAATGAGGAAAAGAAGGCACTTTAGGATTCCAGCTCTCAAGCACAGCCTACATAACCTGGAAGTTTCCCTGTGCCCTGAAAGAGCCCCTGATCTCCTCGAGTCACAGAACTGAGGTTGCTGAGAATCAAACCCACACTCTCATCCTGAAGTTGGCTGAAGCACAGCAGCTGAGCTCCCACCTTGAGAGGGTTACCTGTGGCTAAAGTGAGACCCTAGACTGGAAAAGAACAGGATACTGCAAGTTAGAGTAGGGACTTACGAGCAAGTCTTGAGAATGCTGGGGACCCTGAGCCCCTAAATGCTGATGAACCTCTTTTCCAGTTGATCAGGATCCCTCACGCACAGCAGGAAGGCCTCCCCATACACAGTGGTCTCCTGACCCCGGTGATAAAAGCCTTCCCGCCCTCAGTGGGAGCGGCCTCTCCACCCCATCTGAGGGGATGAACCCAGGAACTTGTAAAGGCTTCCCCTGAGGGTTTGCCTTGCAAGACAATGTTGGTTAAACTTTTGACCCAGCTCTGTCATCTCACTTTGCATCTAGATCTCTAATTAAACGGATTCCATAATATCCTTAAAGAAAGACAAAGTGTGACTCAAGAGGAGATGCACTATACTTCAAGAGAACTACTTATGCCTCCGAAAATCCAGAGAACATATGTGGGAAATGTGGGAATGCTAAGTAAGAGTTTGGGAAAATGGTGAGAGGAATATAAAGTTGAAGCCAGTTAAATTTATTGATATGGGCTCATTAAGTAAATTCTATACTTACTGCTGTACTTGGGAATTAGAAAAGACCCTACAGTTTATTTGGTTGGTGGACTGAAACTTGGCCCAAAATCCAGCCCGAAGTGAGTGAACTGCCAATGTCAGACCTCTCTTGGTTTAATGTAGAGGAAGTGATCTGGAAGTGTGGGCCGATTGGAATGTTAGATCGTGCTAGTCATTTAAAGCCTACCCACCCACACTGGGAGAGTCAGCCTGTGAGAAATGAAGCTGCGGGAGAAGTCCCGACATCCTTGAAGAGCTCTTTTCTGTAGACCACATCTCAAGTGGAAAGTGCAGTCCTTGAATTGGGAAACCTACATACAATGGGAGTAACTGGATCCCGAAGTGGCAGGGCCAAGTAGCAGCACCCAGCAGCCAAAGGTGAGGGCGGCAGGGTCACTCTAAAGGATAACAGAATCAAGCAGCAATCAGGATAGCCTGATTTATACCAGCGATGACCAACAACTGATGATGAACCTCACTCCTCCAGGCGAACCTCTAGATCAACTGTCAAGGGGTTTTCATTCACTGGTTAAGCAGGGATGATGCCTCGACACAACTTGAAGAAGGAACAGAAGACGGACCTTTGTCCTTCAACTCCCCATAAGGATTAAAGGATGAAAATATCTGATGTAAGTAAGGAGGTTAAGACATAGAGAAGGAGTTGAGGCCACCGGGCCCTCCCTACAGCCCTGCTTATTCCACCCAACACCTCCCGTTTATGCTGCAGAAATCCGCTGTTTCCACTACCACTGAGAACCAGCAGCAGCTAAAAAGAGCCAATTTAGCTGACTGTGTCCTCTGGATGACCTGAGGCCTATTATAATGTCATGATAGTAAAATTACCATGGCTAACACTCCTACTGTACCAAAATGCCATTTACTTGACACGATGACACTTCTGGGACTTCCAGAAAAGCAAGAAAATGACTGGTACTCAAAGCCAACCCCCTGCACCACCCTCATGGATATTTAATTAAATCCCACCCTCAGAAGACCCACTACTCCTCCAAATCCGACACAGGTGGAACCCTGAACCCCACTGGGCACAGTTCACTCTCATGGCTGCACTCCCTCCTGAGCATGGACTTTCACACTGCTCGTTCCTCAGCTGATACTTAACCTGCATCTCAGCCTTGAATTACTTCTTGCATCACAGACAAGAACCTGAATCCATGACCGGCGCCACAGCTCCGCTTTGTGGCGCTGGCACACCGGGTTCTAGTCCCGGTCGGGGCGCCGGATTCTGTCCCAGTTGCCCCTCTTCCAGGCCAGCCCTTTGCTATGGCCCGGGAGTGCAGTGGAGGATGGCCCAAGTGCTTGGGCCCTGCACCCCATGGGAGACCAGGAAAAGCACCTGGATCCTGGCTTCAGATCAGCACGTGCGCCAGCCGCAGCGCACCAGCCGCAGCGGCCATTGGAGGGTGCACCAAGGGCAAAGGAAGACCTTTCTCTCTGTCTCTCTCTCTCTCACTGTCCACTCTGCTTGTCAAAAAAAAAAAAAAAAAAAAAAAAGAACCTGGACCCAACAATCTCAATACTCTCAAGTTGTACATTTGGAATTTGTGCTCTTAACCTTTAAAAAGGCAGAGTCCTGGGTCTAAAATAATCCACAACCTCCCATAAACAGATATGCTTTATCACAACTGCATATCTAATACCCACAAATCCGCAGTGAGCCATCCATCTAGCCTACAAGAAATTGCTAAGTTCAATGTTCAGCGCCAATGCCGCCAGCCAGCAGCCTCACCTTATGTGCCAGGCATTAAAGACCAGCCCACAGGAGTGGGAGCCTGGCACTGTAGGTCAGTCGCCTGAGGTCGCCCCTGAGGACATCCACATCCCTTACTGGACTTCCTGATGAGTTTTGGCTCCTCTGCTTCCTATCCAGCTTCCTGCCAGTGCTCATCCTGAGAGACAGTGGTGGTGGCTCAAATACTCAAGTCCTAGCCACTCATGCAGGAGACCATGCAGGTGGAGTTCTGGGCTCCTAGCTTTGGCCCAATCAGGCCTTGGCTGTTGCAGGTAATTGGGGGGTGAACCAGTGCACAAAAGATCCCTCTGTGTCTGTCTTTCCAATAAAATGAAATAAATGAATACATAACTTTAAAAAAAAAAAACTTTATTCCATTCATTTGCTTCTCCTTTGTGGGAAAGGATTGACCTGGTAAAACTTTAAGCAGACTGATTAATTCATTGAGATTCTTTAGTTATGCAAGTACTCTGTAATCATTTATTCTTTACAACTATGCAATCAATTCATCTTATGTGATTAACTAATATATGTAAAGAGCTGACTTCTTCCAATTCTTCGAGCACCAAGGGCATAAATTGACAGTGCCTCTTCCCACTGCTGAGCAGTAACACCTCTCTTATCTTTGCCCTTCCAGGCATCAGACTCCCACAGTCCTGCATTTAGACCTTGGCTTGGCACTTGCAAACTGTGCAGTTCAGGGACAAACTACTTCACTTCTCTGCATCCTTTCCTCATCTACAAAATCAAAATAATATTATGCACTTTGTTCTGCTTGTATTGAGCAAAATTTAGTGTGGTTTTAAACAAGCAAGTACTGGTCATGCAGAGACGGCACAAAAGGAAGCAGAACAAATGATGAAGTGCTGATGAGATACACATCATAATAATGATAAGGATGATAGAGGTGGGCAGGAAGTTAGAAGTTAGCCTAAGTGAGAAGGGTCTGAGGGAACCGGCATCTCCAGCAGCCCAGCGTCCACACTGCAAAGTCCTGCCCAGAACCTGAGAACCTTCCAGGTGGTCCCATCCCTACCCCCAAGGAAAGCTCCCAGAATTCTCTCTCCTAGGAACCAAATGGGTTAGCTGACCTGATAACATGGGGCAATAAAACCCTCAGATGCCCTAGGGGAAGCCGCTCTGCCTGGGAAGGAATTTGCTAATTTACTATCCAAGACTGAGCTCAGCTCTCTGCTAGCTGCTCTCTGCTGAGCCCACCTGTATTCTCTCCATTCAGTCATGTAACCTTGCTTTGCCCCAGTCCGAGTGACTGGGCACTCTCTCTCGATCCCTTCCACTCTGACGGGTGTCCTATCCCCAATAAAACCTTATTACTTTGTTCTTGGAGTCATGCCTGAATTCTTTCTTGCATGAAGACAAGAACCCTGCGATTTCTCTATGGTGACAATGATGTAGGCAGGCAGAGAAGATAAAATCAATTAGGTTTGTGAGCTGGAAGACCACTCCTCTTGCGTGATCTCACGCCCCTACCTGATCCCACCCGTACACCCACCTGCCAATCAGACTAAGTAATCACTCCCCCTTTGGGAGTAAATAAAAGGCCTGGAACAGGAGGGGCCCCTCCCTTGTTGCCCCGTGAGCGCCTGGCCTTCGGGACCTGCTCTCTGCTCTCCTGCCTACATGCTTGCTCCTCATGGCTCCTGGCCTGCGCTCTGCCTGGTATGGACCCAACGTAGTTTCTGGACCTTTCTTTCTCCCCTAAAAAAGCCCTCACTCTCCTGTGTATTCCTCTCACTGAATAAAAGGCTCAAAAACTTACCCTGTCGCCTGGTCTCTTTGAGCCAGTATTCAGAATTCTTCTCTGAATACACGGCGAGAACTTATAAGATTATTAATACTAAAAAATAGTAATAGGCTGGCCAATATCAGCAATAGCAGCTGGTAGAATCATGATTCACAGGGGTGGGACCAGTGCTGAGGTGTAGCGGATAAAGCTGCCACCTGCAGTGCCAGCATCCCATGTGGGCGCCAGTTCAAGTCCTGGCTGCCTCTCTTCCGATCCAGCTCTCTGCTATGGCCTGGGAAAGCAGTAGGAGACGGCCCAAGTGCTTGGGCCCTTGCACCTGCATGGGAGACCTGGAAGAAGCTCCTCGCTCCTGGCTTCGCATCAGCTCAGCTCCGGCTATTGTGGCCAATTGGGGAGTAAACCAGTGGATGGAAAAACTCTGTCTCTCTGTTAGGTAGGAAGTCAGTTATGAGCTTATGTGTGTGTGACATAAAGGCCTAAAGAGAAGACATCTATGTCCAGCATATGCTGCATCTCAAGGTCATCCCGATGGTGTTTCAGGGGCAGCCCAGTATTCTCATCCTGCCCTGCCCTGCCCCCTTTTACCTGATAATCTGCCAGGTCGAGGTCCCCACCCCTTCTGCCTGACAATCTTCCACAGTCTCCCAGGTGCAGCCCAGTATCTGCAACTCAAACATTTGCATCCATAAAGTCCTTTGTTTCAGACCTTCCACAGGAGGAAGCTTCTTAACATTTGCAAAACTCTGGGAGAAGTTTCTTAAAAGCCCTTTTTTCCAAGAGGCGCAGGTGGGGAAGCAAGACCCATCTCCTTAACACACCCCCCACCCCCCACCTCAACAGGACTGTGCGCTCAGCCCTCTGCCTGTCTGCTGAGCCGCCCGCCTGGTTTGGCCAGGTATACCCCCCCCCACCACACACACACACACACACACACACACACACACCCCGTCTCTCAGGCTCTGTCTGTCCCTTCCGTAATAAACCTTGCTATTTTACCTCCCACTACTCTCTCAAGAACCCTGCAAATTTCTCCGGTAACATCTCCACCTCTCCTTCTCTCTTGGTGTAACTCTGACTTTCAAATAAATAAATAAATGTTAAAAAAAAAAAAGGAAGGAAGGAAGGAAGGAAGGAAGGAAGGAAGGAAGGAAGGAAGGAAAGAAAGAAAGAAAGAAAGAAAGAAAGAAAGAAAGAAAGAAAGAAAGAAAGAAAGAAAGAAAGAAAGAAAGAAAGAGCCTCCCTTGCACAAATGCTGATGTTCCTTTAAAAATGACTTGCAGGAGATAGCACTGATTTCTAGCTTTACATGCCAGTTTCACGTCATCTCACCTCGTACAACAGAGCTGTGATGTACACATTACCCTTACCCCTCATTTTATAGACAAGAAAACTGAGGGCTCAAAAGGCCATTTCTGTGCAATAAAATACATTAGAAAGTGGTAAAGCAGGGGGGTGCCGCCACCTGCAGTGCTGGCATCCCAAATGGGTGCCAGTTCAAGTCCCGGCTGCTCCACTTCCATTCCAGCTCTCTGCTATGGCCTGGGAAAGCAGCAGAAGATGGCCCAAGTGCCTGGGCCCCTGCACCCATGTTGGGGAGGCTGAATCCGGAGAGGCCTAGAGGGAACTTCCTGAGCCTGCCTCAAGTGTGAACACCTGACTTGAAGTTTCAAATCCCTGGTGGCAAACACCCTGCCCCAGGGCGCTTCTCCTAAGGATCATTAAGGTGGTAGAATAGGAGTGGCTGGGACCCTTTTGTATCACAACACCCTACCCCTTGCCCGCATCCCCGCATCTGCTCTGTACTGTCAGCTCTGTACCTCAGCTATATATACTCCTCCCTTTTACAATAAAGAGAGACCCTGCTTCGACCGGGCTCCACACGGCGCCTGATTGTCCCCTGGGTTTGGCGAAGGCTGAGTGGCGGGTGGTGCACTTTGCCCTCCTCGGTCAAGGCAAGCTGCAGGCAGCCTGCCTAATTCTCTGGCGGTGTCGAGGAACAGTCACTGCACACCCACGTGGGAGACCTGGAATAAGCTCCTGGCTCTTGCCTTCTGGCTCCTGGCTTTGGATTGGCTCAGCTTGGCATTGTGGCCATTTGGGGAATGAACCAGCAGACGAAAGACCTCTTTCTCTCTCTGCCTCTGCCTCTCTGTAACTCTGCCTTCCAAATAAGTAAATAAATATTAAAAAAAAAAAAAGTGGTAAAGCAGAAGACAAACCTGGGTCTATCAGAGCCCAGACTCTAAATGGAAAATTAAATTTCAAAGTCATCCATTATCATAATCACCTAGCAGGCTGGTTAGAATCAGAGGCCCCAAAACTCAGGCCAAAACCTGAGAGGGCGATTGCTATCCTGGCCCTACTCCACCTCTCTGAATTTGGGAACCACTGCCTAAATGTGCCATTTTCCTCAACTAACACAGGGAACATTCAGAAGTCATTTACTGTAAAGGCACGTGGTCAGTATATAGACTGTAAAGATGCTGTCGCAGTTAGGAGTGCACCTCAGTGAGCTCACATGGTGCTGGCCCTTACAGTCCACGTGGTATAAGAAGCAAGGAAACAGAAGGTCAGACGAGACCTCAGAGAATAAAGGTCTCTCTATGTCCCTGCCTCTGGCCACCTCTCAAGTGCCCGTCACTTCCCCTGGCGCTCCCTGCAACCGAGCCTGGGCCAGAACGTGGCTGATGCTGTAGGTGCATTCCGGTTTAAGTGCCCACTTCCAGGAACTGACCACAGCAGGATGGAGCCCAGCGTCTTAGAATAAAACCCAGGGAGAAGCAGCCCCCGTAGGGAGACACAGTCTGGTGCAGTATTTGAGGTGCTGTTTTTAACCTCATGAAGATCTCCGATGCCTCTTTCTCTGTCAGGGAGGGTTTGGGGGAAGTCTGCTAATTAGCCCCTGCTGACACAGCTTCTCTTTGGTCCCTTGTCTCGTGCGGACTTCCTGAAGTCTCTGCCTCTTGCAAACCAAGGGATCCCCTTTGCTCTGGCATCAACAGAAGAGAGAAAATCTTCCACCCACCTGAGACAGGCTTGGTCTACCTTAAGCCTGAGATAAAAAAGATGTCACTTGCCACCAGCACACCTTGGCCCTTTGCCGGACAGTGGGGATGACACTGGGAGTCTTTGCTGTGGTTTGGGTTTAGCTGTGGTTCTGCCTAGCTCTGTGCTGGCTAGCAATGATTCTTCATATCCTCCCCTTACTTTCCTAATCTGAAACGTTGTGACAAGGTGCTTTTAAATAATTTATAAAATAGTCTACATTATAAACTCCATGAGGACAATCCTTCAGTAGGTAAATGAACAAGAAATAACTGGACAAAACTTTTCAGAGTTCAGTTGCCCTGTGTCACATCCTCTCAGCCTGCCTCTGGTTCAACCACAACCACAACGGGGCATTTCCTGCAGAATTCACACCCGAGGCCAACCCTACAAGTCTTTCTGTTTTCTGCCTCCATTTCTGGCTCAGTCTCACCTCACACGCTCAAATGCAGCAGAAAGAGGAACCATGTACTTCTACCTCCCTCAAAAGTTGGTAACTCGCTTATGATCACAGAGGAAGCAAAGCTTTGTTAACAAATTAAAAAGTGTTAAACGTGAAAAGGATTAACAAACAATACATTGAGATTGCATTCCTAAAAAGCCATCAGTAAGAGAGTAAAATGCAGACTATGGGCTAGGAGAATATGTTTGTACTATGTGTGTCTAGCAAAGGACTCATAGCCAGAAAAAAAGAAAAATGCTACAAATCAGTAAGAAAAAGATCAGCAACCCAATGTCTTTTAGAAATGGGATGAAGCTGGAAGAGTCACTTGATGAAATGGGACATCTAAACAGCAAAAAGCGTATTCTAAAAGTGTTCAGAGCAGTGGGCATTCAGCCTGTGGTTAAGAAGCCAGCTGAGACAACGGTGTCCCACACTGGAGTGCTTGGGTTCAATCCCCAATGCCTGCTCCTGACTCCAGCTTCATGCCAATGCAGATCTTAGGAGGCAACAGTGATGGCTCAAATACTTGGATTCTAATCACACACGTGAGAGACCTGAATTGCATTCCTGGCTCCCAGCTTCAGCCCTGTCCAGCCCTAGCCCCAGCCATAGGAGACAGTTAAGGAGTGAACCAGTCGATATACACTCTCTATTTCTGTCTGTGCATATGTGTGTGTGTGATAATAAAAAATTTTTAAATGTTCAGCACCATTAGTTATGAGGGAAATGCCAATTAAAAGCAAAATTCAATACAATGGATTCTAATCAAAATAGCTAAAAATTAAAGAGGCTAACTCAGCCATAGGCAAGGATGTAGAGCAACTGTGCATTTCATATGTTTTTGGGAAATATGTAAAGCGTTCCAATCATTAAGGAAGATGTTGGCAATATCAACTACAATTATGTATTCTTTTCCATGACCCAGAATTCCCATTCCCGATGGCTACCTAAAGAAATGAATGCTTAAATCCACCAAGACACATACAGCAATGCACACAGCAGCAAACTATAGATATCCCAAATGTCCATTAACAGTAGAATCAATTAATAAATTTGCTATATAAATAGTATAATGGAAGGTTATATAGATGTGAAAAATAATGAACCAATGCTCTCTAAAACAACATAGGATTTTCCAGACATAACATTGAACAACAAAAGAAAAAAGCCAGATACTAAAAATAAAATACTAAATAATTCCAGTTATGTCAGGCTCAAAAAGGAGTAGAACTTCTATCCATGGTAATAGAAGTCAGAATAGCAATGATTTTGGGGTGGATACAACAAAGAAGGATTACATAGGAGCCTGTTGGATGCTGGAAATACTCACTATCTCAGTCTCAGCACTGATGTCACAGGTGTATTCAGTGAATTTTATGTTAAATTCATTGAGTTGTGTACTCAAGTTTGTGCATACTACAATATGTAAGTTAGAGTTCTATTGTTAAAATTGGGAGAGAAAAACCCCAGGCCGTCTTAGATTGCACACTCACTCTTGCAGCCACAGAAACACTGTGTGCTGGCTGATTGGCTTGAGCCTGGGTCACATGGTCCCCTCCTAGGGCTGAGGGTGGAACACACGCAGACCAAGAATGGAAGGAGCGATTTCGGGAAGATGGCAGACAAACAAGTTACTTCCAACTGCCAGAACAAAGACCAGTTCCTGATCCTCAGTCCTAGGAGAGGAGCCCCACGTCCTAGCTGGAGCTCCAGAAGATCGCCCTGTATCCACGAGGTGAGTTGTCACCTTCAGCCATCTGACATTGTGAACCTCCTCTCCAGGCTCTGGGGAAGTTCCCCACCTTACAGAGTCTTGGTGGGAGGAAGAATCACTTCCTACTTTCAGTGCTGCAAACACCCTTGTCCACTTCCTGGCCTCCGGTGCAGCAGACGCCGATGGGCATCTAAGCCCTGTCGAGGGGAAAGGCGGACTGTACAGCTGCAGGGCCCATGAGGCACATTGGCTCTGGATGACCCAGCTGCAGGAGAATCTGGCCCAGCAGTTCTGAGCCAAATCCGGCAGTCAGCATTGCAGGAGCAAACAGCAGCCACTGCACCCAGCAGGGTGGCCCTGCAAGCCTCACACAGTGGGTCTTCACTGTCATCCCTAGCCAAAACATTGGACTTCATTAAGGACATTACAAACATTATTAGTAAAATGAACACATGCCTGGCAGTAGAGAAATGCCCTTTGCACACTTATCTCAGACATCGCTTAAGCATCACTGCACTGAGACTCTACCATTATCTCTACTTCCGTGATAGGGCGGTGTGTTTTTCCAGGGCAATTATTTCCCAAAATGTGCTCCGTGCACTGCTCATAACAGCCCTGAGACATAACATGGGCTCAATAAAAATATTTCTGTAGCTAAATATGTTTGAGAAATAATGCCAAGAAGTAGTGTGTTCGTAGGCTTAGGGTTAGGATCCATGAGGCCAGGGTTTGAAGCAACAGTCTGCCGACTGTGATTCGAATGATAACCTTAGTTTCCTTATCTGTAAAATGGGCAAAATGAAACATGTGCTCTGCGAGGCTGTCGTGAGGACTGACATGACGACGTAATGAACACAAAGCTCTTCGCTAACGCCTGTGTACAGAACGTCCTTAGTAATGTGAGTACTCACTGGCCTCACGGGCAAGTTACACAGGGTTAATACGTTAAAGCTGGACCTGTACGTCTTTTAAGGACAAGATCTGTACCGATGGTTGGGGATCAGTTGACAATGGAAGAGTGGGCAGAGAGGCGATTCCAAGTTCTAAGGCATCAGTAACCAAGGTCGAAACCTGCAAAGCCAGAGGCCCCTGGAGTGAGGACGCCCCCCGTAGGTGCAGGCTGATTTCTCACCTGGCTGGCGTTGTCAGGTAGACTCTGGCTGCAGAGAGAGGGTCCTGCTTCAGTCATGACCACTCTTTCTCAGCATGGCTCCTCCCTCTGACACACACCCCCCCACACACTGTCTCTTCAGGAAGCTCCGATTGACTATGATGATACTACTAGCCAGGTTTTCTTACTTCCTCTTCACTCCCTGAACCTTAACGGAACACAGTTCTATAAAGCTTAAATGACTTGCCAGAGGCAAACTCTTTTTAAAAGAAGGTTGAGGCTCCTGGGGTGGCCAGGGAAGGCTTCCATTAGCTCCAACATCACTTAGACACCCTGTTCTGCGCTCCCGGAGCACCTGCTTCAAGCCCATGCTGCAGAACGCACCCTCAAGGATGCAGAGCGTCCCAGGGTTTGTGTCACCGCATTCCCAGGCATGCAGCTCCAGCTTGCGCGGGCCCTGACTCCCGCATCTAGGCAAGCACAGCACCTGCCTCCATAGCCAGCAGGCAGTAGGGCTGTCGTTACTGAGCTGCCTCTGGTACCCAGTGGATCCAGGGCTGAATGCGATGTCTTCCCCGCAAGGGAGGCGTGGAGGTCAGAGATGGTCCCCATGTCCTATAGGAGAGGTGCAGGACCACCGGCCTTCCAAGGCCCAGAGGGCATTCTTATGACTTCCTGGAAAGCCCCTGGCCAGTCATTTCATTTCAGTGTCATTTCAGTGCACACAGCTGTCAGGAATCTGCCAAAATTTGACCAGGCAGGGGGAGCACATTTTCCACTCGTAGGCAGCTCAAAAACTTTCACGCTAAAAAAAAAAAAAAAAAAGTCAAGAAAATCACTATCGTCCAAAACGTGGAGCCAGAAATCGAAGGCAGACGCTTGGGCCACATATAGTGGAGGGAGTGTTGGCCTTGGGGTCAAAGACCCAGGCTCCTGCTGAGCCCTCCACTCACTCACAGGTGTGGGATGGCCTGGGCCAGTCCGGCCCTGCTCTCGGGTCCTCTGCAAATGGAGACCCCAATGCCTCCCTTAGGTAGTGGGTGGGAAGGCCTGGGCCCATGCCAGGCAGCCAAGGTTAGCCATGATTTAGACTACAGACGAGGGGTCTGGAGAGGGCACAGAAGAGAAAGGGTGGAATCTAGGAAAGAGGCACTTTTGTAACCAGCTTTCCACATACACACATACACACATGTGTACACACATGCATGCAAATAGACACACTGCATACGCACACACGCACATGTACATACACATATATTCATATATACACACATGCGCACACATGGATACACACATACACACATGTGTATACACACATACACATGCATACACATACATGCAGCTTAGAAAGGCCCATGGTGGCAGAACAAAAGACAAAAGGAAGCAAGCTTCTTGGGCCAGCGTCAGAAAGCCAAGGACTGAACACCACTTGTGTCCCTGCTATAACAGATGGATCGATTTTATTTTATAATTTTTAAAACTTTCTTAAATTAATCTATTTCCAAGAGAGGAAGCGCGCATTCCCATCTGCCAATTCACTCCCCAAAAGCCTGCAACTGCCTCTTGCCAGGGCCAAAGCCAGGAGCCAGGAACACCAGGGACCCTATTCCATGAGCCATCATTGCTGCCCCCAGGACAGCAGGACACTGCAGTCGGGAACCCAGACCCCCGCCAGCATGTGGCTTAACTGGGTAAGCCACCAGCTGCAGCACTGGCGTCCCATATGGGCGTTTGAGCCCCGGCTGCTCCACTTCCAATCCACCTTCCTGCTAATGTGTCTGGGAAAGCAGCAGAGGATGGTGACCCTAGTCCTTTGGCCCTGGCACCCACATGGAGACCCAGATGAAGCTCTGCTCCTGGCTTCGGAAAGGCCAAGCCTTGGCTGTTGCAGCCATCTGGGAAGTGAACCAGAGGATGGAAGACCTATCTCTCTGCCTCTCTCTAATTCTGCCTTTCAAACAAATAAAATAAAAAGGAACCCAGGCCCTCCAGTGTGGGACACAGGCATCTTATATCTTTACTGCTATGCTAAATGTCCACCCAGGATTTTTCTAAACGGATTCACTGCGAATCCAGACTCGGGCCTTGGTTTGCTCAGGTGTGAGATGAGGGGCCAGGACCCAGACACAATTCCGTTCACCGCTCAGTGCTTCCTTCTGCGGGCGTTACTTCAGGGTACGCTTAGCCATTTAAACCACGGCACTGAAAGAGCACGGGGATGCACATACAAAGCACGATTTTTCTTTTCTTTGTTCTTTTAACCCCACTCTCTGGATTCCTCTGGTCCCCGCCCCTTGTTTGCCCTGCAGAGATGAAAGCTAACCAATACCTCGGCTTTTCTAAACAAAGAAACCCTCCATGTCAGCCATTAGAGACCCCTGCATCCTGAGCAAGCCTCCCGCCCAGCTAGCACGCCAGCCTGGGACATCCGCACCCCAAGGCAAAGGGCATGGGCTTCGCCCTGTTGCATGCCCCCTCCCTCAGCCAGCTGCGAGTTCTCCAGCCTCGAGTCTAGAAAAGAGGCCAGTGGAGGTTAGGGCACACCTATTTCTGGCTCTCACGAGGCCTTAGCAGTCAGGGCATTTGGCGAAGTTCAAACGCTGACCCCTCAGGCTCTTTCGTACCTTGCAGTTCGAGTAGATGGCCACAAGGTGGCAGAATAGCCCTTTCTTTTGCCCGAAAAGCCCGCCGTTGGCTTTAACACGGCCACATAATTTCTTAAATGTGCTTTCCCTGTTTCCTAATAAACTCATAAAGCCACACATGTGTCAACTTAAATAGTGAAAATAGATGTAATTTAAGGGCGATATCCTAGGAAACAATCTTGAATAAAATCCCAAGTAGTTACTATGTAATTATATCAAATTTACTAATTGTGTCCCTCCCCCAAGTTATCGTTGTGTAATCCAAGGACTTGGGCCATCTTCTATGTTATCCCAGGCCACAGCAGAGAGCTGGATCAGAAGAGGAACAGCCGAGACTAGAACCAGCATCCATATGGGATGCTGGCATTTCAAGCCAGGGCTCTAACCCCGCTGCGCCACAGCCGGCCCCAGACGGATCAGGTTTGTGACCTGGGAAGACCATGCCTTCACAGCGCCCCCGTGTGATCGTGTGATTGCTTGATCACATGCCCCTACCTGACCACACCTGTGCACACACCTGCCAATCAGGCTAATTAACCACTCCCTTTGGAAGTGGAGGAAAGGCCTGGGACGTGGTGGGCCCGGCCCTTTCTGCCCTCTTTCGCCATGATGGACCTTGCTGCCTTGGAGCGTGCATGGCCTTCCGGCCCCCATGTCCTCAGCCTCCACTAGGCTGCCCGTGATAAGCTGTTAATAGCTGCTCAAAACACTTGCTGCACATCGCTTTTGGCCTGCTTTCTGCTTGGCATGAACTCCAACCTAATTTCCAGACTTCCCCTTCTCCCTTAGATCACACTAACGCCCTCACTCTCCTATGCATTTCTCCCACTGAATAAAAAGCTTAAACATATGCTGCCTCATTTATTTATGCCAGTATTCCGAATTCTTCTCTGAATTCGTGGCAAGAACTCATGAGGCTTATTAATATCCCGATTTTATTAATAAGCACCCACTAACATAATTGGCACCCCAGATAGGACATTTAAGGGATATGTCACCAATATTAGGTTCACTCACCAAATAGCCTCAAGGGCCAGGAGCCAGGAGCTTTTTCCGTGTCTCCCACGCAGGTGCAGGGGCCCAAGCCATCTTCCACGGCTTTCCCAGGCCACAGCAGAGAGCTGGATGGAAGTGGAGCAGCCAGGTCCCACCCATATGGGATGCCCGCACTGCAGGCAACAGCTTTACCCGATATGCCACAGTGCCGGCCCCAGCAGGTGATTCTAATACTGCACATTCCACATTCCACAGGTGTCCGTCTCACATGATCTGGCCCCTGTCCCTCCCTCCCATCCCGCCTGGGCCTCTGCCTTCTGCGCCAGTCACCACCTTTTAGTCCCTCAGGGCCTGCCCTGTTCTGATCACAGCTCTCTGCATGGCTGCCTTGTTTGTCTCAGATTCTCTGATTCCTCTTATCAGACGCCAGCTGCTCAGCCTTGTCTGCCTCCAGCCTTGTCCTCCTTCACAGCCCTTGGTTTGTTTCCTTCCAGCACTTATCACAACTTAGAACCATGTATCTGTCTGTCTCTCTGTCTCCCTCACTGGACTGCAGGCTTTTAAAAAAAGTCCCAGATTCCCGACATCTAACATAATTTTCAGAATAACCCACCTGAAGCCTACAAACAACAGAGATCAATACTGTACCATCTCTGCAGTGGAGACCTCTAAGTGCCTGTAATAAAAATCTTACCTAGGAAAACAAGGTTCTGCAAGTAGCTCATCCACGGAGCTGGGAGACGACAGGCAGGAGCAGGTCCAGGCTCGGGGCAGTCGCTCCGCCTGGGTTCTCACACTTCCCCGACTCGTCCACTTCTCACCGTGCAAGTGACAAGTGAACAGGAATGGACCTAAAACGCGCGTGTGTGTGTTGCACTTCTGCAGTAGCCACAGGTCACAAAAGGAGATTCCTATGGTTCACGAATTCTCCAGTCATGCCTAGTAAAGCAGGCAGAGCAGAGATCTCTGTTCTCTGGGTGGAGACGGAGACTAAGAGGGCAGCCTCTCGTCCAAGTTCTGACAGCTACCAGGTGTGAACTCTAACTGAAGTCCAGGCCGTCTGCCTCCAAGTTCTTTGCACCGTCTGTTTCCATTCAGCATTTATTTTTGTTCACCTACTACGTGACAAGTAAATGAGACTTCAAGGGAAACATAAAACAACATCTCTGACCCAGTGCAGTTAAATAATTGCTCCTAAAAGAAGATAATGTGAGAGACTGCCTACTCCATCAGCCCAAGCTGAGTGGACAGCCTGCAGCTGGAGAGAGGAGAGCCCAGTGGGCCGACAGTCAGGAAAATCTGTAGCAGAAGATGCCTGGAATCTGCAGACCCTGACCTGAGTCCTCCGACATGGAGGAGTGGATTGAGTTCACCGTGTTCCCGCAGAACTCATCTCCTTGACTTTCACTGATGAAGAACAAAGAGCCTCTCTTCTTATCCTCAGCATGTTGCACGCCCACGCACACACACACACACACACACTGTTACATTGTGACGGCCAGCAGACCTCCTCAGCTTCCTGCTACCCAGTGATCAGCCTTGCATCCCCTAGTCTCTTGCTTTTGTTCTGCCACTTCTACCTGCAACATTCAGATCCTAATGACTCAGCATCCCACACACACATTTTTCTTCTCCAGAATCTTCTGAAATCCTAAAATTAGACTCTATCACTGCTGAGCGCGGCTGCCTTCCTGTCCATACCACACCTCTGCCTGCCTGCAGCAGGTGCTAAGGGGGCACCAGGAGCTCCTGCCTCATGACGGGCTCCCCAGTCCCATCAGAGAGTGGATCCACCCTGCGCATCACTCTTGAATGCCTTGCATGGCAGCTTGTGGCCACAATCTTGCCTTCCCTCATAGAAGTCTGGAGGAAAGGAACAAAGGAAAGAAAGAAGAGTAAAGATGAATGAATGTGATGAGAAGTTAAAGACCACAGGTGTTGTCCCAGTGACACCAGGGACACAGGGTAAGTCAGCTAGAAAAGCCACTGATGACTTCGCAGGTTTGCTGGTGACCAGAGGGCAGCATGATCCCTCCACCACCGCCGCCAAACCCACAGCTTGCAAACACTTCATCAAACCTACCTTCCTCCTAGCCGAGAAGCAGTTCTGTGCATTCTTACTCCCACCTTGCAGGGCAGGAGCAGTTTGGCACAGCAGACGAAGTCGCTGCTTGGGGGCCCACATGCATACGGGAGTGCCTTTATCAAGTCCTGGCGACCTCACTTCCCATCCAACTTCCTGCTAATGCACAACCTGGGAGGCAGCAAGTAATGGCTTCAGTAGTTGAGTCCCTGCCACCCACAGGGAGAACCAGAGGGAGCTCCAGGCTCCTGGCTTCTTCCTAGTTCAGTCCTGATTATTGCAGACATCTGAGGAGAGAACCCAGTGGATGAAAGATCTCTTTGCGTCTGTCTGCTTGTCTGTCTCAGTGTCTTCCAGTCAAATAAAATGAAAATAAATAAAAATTTTAAGTGCATTTTTTTTCAAAACCTGTATATTAATTCCATCTTGCTTGAAGGTGATACTGTTCTTCCAGACTATAGAAGAGAGTGTTTTCCTCTTTAGGGATTTTATCTTTTTACTTTTTTTTTTTTTTGACAGGCAGAGTGGACAGTGAGAGAGAGAGACAGAGAGAAAGGTCTTCCTTTTGCCGTTGGTTCACCCTCCAATGGCCGCCGCGGCCGGCACACTGCAGCCGGCACACCTCACTGATCCGATGGCAGGAGCCAGGTGCTTCTCCTGGTCTTCCATGGGGTGCAGGGCCCAAGCACTTGGGCCATCCTCCACTGCACTCCCGGGCCACAGCAGAGAGCTGGCCTGGAAGAGGGGCAACCAGGACAGAATCCGATGCCCTGACCGGGACTAGAACCCGGTGTGCAAGGTGGAGGATTAGCCTATTGAGCCACGGCGCTGGCCTTATCTTTTTACTTTTGACTAATATGTAACCCTTGTACATTTCTAGGGAATGCAGTACAATATTTTAACACATTCATAAACATGAACTAAACTGCTCACATCTTGGCACTTTCCTTTCCTCGACCTTCCTTCATGTTTGGAGCCCACAAGCTCCTCTCCTCCAGGTCTCCCCACGTGTACGGTGCACTACTGTGAACTGAGCTCGCCACAGCTTCAGATCAGAATATAGTTTCACCCTGGTGAGTACCCAGCTTCATTCTCTCTCTTCTTCTAGTCTGAACCAAGCATTTTGTTCAAAGAAGTAAACAATAAACCAGTCACACCTCCAGTTGAAGTGTCTCTTCTCATTTTATCTGCTCACATTGTATGCTCCTAAAGAGGTTAAAAACAGGCTCATTTTAAAATAAACATTATCTTCAGACACAAACTATAAACATTATGAAACGAGGTGCCACAAGTCTGTTAAAAATAATCCGTGCAATACATCAGGTTTCAAAATCCATCAAAGCAAAATGCAGAGTATACTGATATAATCTAACACTAATTATTAAATTACTGATCTAACAGAATTACTACACCATTAATCCTAAGTAGTCTCCTAACAAAGTAAAGGTACTCTAAGTCCCATGAGAAAAGTCCCTGATTGCCAAAAAGTAAACAATGAAGGAGGAAATGGAAACAGGAGCTCCTGCAGAGTGGGGCTGTTGCTGAACCTCCAGTGTGCAGGGCAGAGCTGCGGTGGCCTCCTATGACGCCCTTGGCCCGCGTGAAAGCCACTGCCAGCCCCAGCCTCAGCGCAGCAGGCTCCTCACCCTTCTTGGCACAGCCCAGCATCTCTCCTTCCCACCGCCTCCAGACTTTTCCTCCTCTGCGCCCGCTGCCTTCCTCCTCTTTCTCGTCCCTCCTCCACTGCTCCTTTCCTTCTCAAGGTTTCCTCCATCTCATCAGCCTGTTCTTGCTTGCAACAGTTAAGTCCCAAGATACAGTGTTATGACTTAGGTTGACAGTACCCACGTTTCCTTTCTAAAGTGGGCACTTGGAACGTTTTCTCTTTGACACCCTAAACTGTTGTTTTTTAATGAAGGGGTGTATGTGGGCGTGCGTTTGTGCCCAGGTCTGTTCAGGACGTTTCCCTGAAAGTTAGTGGACCCAGAAAGAAAAGAAAAGACACTCCCCTCTAAGACTCTAAGAGCTTTGGACAAGCTCTCCCAAAACTGCTTGAACTGCATTTGTGTAGAAAGAGTGGGCTTTCTGGGGCCGGTGTTGTGGCTCAGTGGGATAGGCCACCGCGTGTGACACCAGCATCTCACAGGAGTCCCAGCTGCTCCACTTCTGATCCACCTGCCTGCCAAGACCCTGGGAAAGCAGCGGATGATGGTCCAAGTGCTTTGGGGCCCTGGCATCCATGTCGGGGAGACCTGGATTGAGCGCCACGTTCCTGGCTTCAGGCTAGCCCAATCCCTGCCTTTGCTGCCTTTTGTAGATGGAAGAGCGCTCGCTCTCTGTCTCTCTCTGTCTCTCTCTGTCTCTCTCTCTCTCTCTCTCTCCCCCTCTGTAACTGCCATCCAAACAAATAAATCTTTAGGAGAAAACATCTGTGTGCTTCTTCAGCTGGAAAAGCACCCGCTCAGTGCCTGTGATACCCCAGATACTACATCTACACCGGCTCAGTCTCCTCCAGCCATCACATTCGCCAACGCCCTCCAACACCATGCCTGTCCATCTCACCTCCAGGAACCTCCTCAACCACTGCTCCCCAACCCGGAGTTCTCTTAGCTTCATTTGCTCGGGCTGCTCTTCCCTGCTGGGAAGCTCTCTGCCTTCCTCTCTTTCCAAGTCCTGCTCACCTTTCAGTCACTGCCTCAGACCCCACCTCCTCCCTGAGCTCCTCTCACGCTTCTCCAGCCTCAGAATAAAGCTCCTTTGGCTCGGATAACTCTAAGTCTCTGAAACTGCATTCTGCGTGTGTACACTCAGCATGTGCATATTTTTGGTTTGGGAAGAAGAGGAGCCATTATTCACACTGATTCTATGAGGCAGCTTCAAAAAGTTTGTAGAAAATGGAATTACAAGGTAAAGTTTATTTTGGTATCATTTGAACCCCATGCATGGTTTTCATGAACTTTTCGAAGACTCCTTATATGCATGGATTTCAAAATTGCAGCACCATAATAAACTTATCTTTCAATTCCATTTTTTCCCACAATTTTGAAGTAGCACCTATTAGCTGTTCATCAGAGTCTAGCTCCAGTTTCTCCTATCATAGCCGTGGACACTGACAAAGAGGACAATCGACTTTCTGAAGGGAACAAATGGACAGAAAACTACAAATCTCTTCTCTGAAAAGGGCGATGTGATGAGACTCAGCTATACGCTTAGCTTTATCCCTCAGCAATCATCAAGCACGCAGTAAAGGGAAAGATAGTCCTCAGGGCTGGTTTTTGTATTTACCACTACATTCCTACCAATGGTAAACACCTTACTCCAAGGTATTTCATTATAAATAATGAAGAGTTCCCCCTTCGGAGCAGGCGTTTTGCACAGCAGCTGAAATTACTAGTTGGGAGGCTACTAGGAATGCCCACACACCATATGGTTCAAGTCCTGGGTACTCTGCTTCTAATCCAACTTCTTGCTAATGTGCATCCATAGGGAGATCCAGTCTCCTGGTTTAGCCAGCTCAGTCCTAGTTATTTCATACTTAGTATTATCATTGACTAGTAGTTATGCCATTGGTTAATTAAACATAATTACATTGAAAAAGAAATAAGATATTATAAAAAGAATAACTGAAAAAATTTTAAAAATAATGGTAGGATGTATGGCACAATAGGTTAAACCCTCACTTGGGACACCACATCTCATATTAGAGTGTTGCCTGGAGTCTCAGCTGCTCCACTGCCAATCCAGCCTCCGGCTAAGGTGCAGTCAAGGATACATGTGTAAACATGTAACATTAAGTGCTTCTCTGTGGAGGTCAGGCTATTGGGACATTCTTCCTGTTTTTGATTTTTGAAAACTTCCAAATTTTCTATAATGATTATAATCTTTATAATCTTTTTTAAGTAAAAATATATACTTTGATTTTTCTAAGAGATAAGGTTGTAGATCTTTCCGGGAAAAACAATTAAAAAGAGGGTAGAGGTGAAAACAAAAGATGCAGTTCATTCTTAAAGGTTATAGTTGAATTTCAGGTAAAAGATAAGATCCTTTCAGAGAAAAGAAGAGTGGGGTGAGAGGAGAGAAGAAAAAGAATGAGTTAGAGGGTTAATAAATGGATTGGGAAGGAAGAAGAAGATTGCTAATGAAGAGCACACAAAATACAGATGGTAGGTGTGGTTACACACTTGGGATTCCAGTGGTAAACTTGGTTTGCAGTAGTCAGCTTTGAAACAAAGTTCCTGCTTTGATATTATATCATGAGAAATAGACAAATTCATGAAGAAAATGTGGCAACGTTAAATAGTAATAAGAGAAGTTTCAAAAAACTTAGATAAAAAGATGACCAGATAAATCCATAATTATAGGTGCAGTTCCTCTCATAATAATTAATAGTAAACAGAAAATTAATACCAAAATATGAATATCTTTATAATCAGAATTTACAAACCTTAACAAATTTAAAGTTAATTGATATTGTATAGAGGATCTTCTTGGACCATAATGAAATTCAATATAGATTAATAAAATAAAGATATCTAGTGAATCTCCAAATACATGGAAATCAACATACTTCTACATAAGACCCATGTGTTAAAGGAAATGTCACAAAGAAGATAACTTTTAAAAATGAAAATACAACATATCAAAGTTTGTAAAAGGCAGTTAAAGCAGTGATTGGGGAAATTTATAACATTAAATGCTTACATTGAAAAAGAGGAGTATCTTAAATTAACAACCTAAGCTTAAGCTTGAAACTTAAAAAAAAAAATAGAAAAAAGTAGAAGAGAATAGGAAAATAAACCCAAAGCAATCAGAAGAAAGAAAATGAGTAAGATAAGAGCAGAAATCCTAAGCAGAGAAGCAATAGAGAAGATTCATGGAACCAAAAGGCTATTCTTTGAAAAGTTCAATATAGTTGATAACCCTTTAACCACATGACCAAGAAAAATGGGACACAAACTACCAACATAAGGAACAAAAGAAGAGACATCACTACTGATTCTACAGACATTAAAAACAAAACAATGGAATATTATCAAAAAAACTCCATGTTTATGAACTTGACAACACAAATAAAATGGGCTTTTTTTTTTTTTAGAAAAAAAAGACTCCAAAGTTATTCCAGAAGAAACATAAATTTCTATTAAGGAAATTTATTTTTTCTGATATATATTAATGAAATTGGATTTGTATTTTAAAGCCTTCCTAAAGGGAAATATCAGGTCTAGATTAGTTCACTGGTAACATCTACCAAACGCTGATGAGATAATTCTAGATTAGTTCACTGGTCACATCTACTGAACACTGATGAGATAATTCTAGATTAGTTCACTGGTCACATCTACCAAACACTGATGAGATAATTCTACACAGTCTCTTCGAGAAGAAAGGAAGGGACACTTCTCGATTCATCTTGTGAGGCTAGATTACCCAGTGAAGACAAACACTACAAGTAAGATAATTTCAAACCAATATCCCTCATGAACATAGATACAGCAATCTTACAAAATAGTAGCAAACTGAATCCAATAATCTATTTAAAAGATAATATGTTATGACCAAATGGGGTTCATCCCAAGAATACAAGGCTCATTCAACATTTGAAGAACAACCAATGGCATTCAACACACCAACAGTCTAAAGAAGAATAACTACATGAGTACCTCATTGGATGCAGGAAATGTATTGGTATTAGAACAAATTCACACCCATGCACTTAAAAAAAAAAACAACCTCTCAGCAAACAAGGACAAAAAGGAACAGAAAGGACTTCTTAACTTAGTACAACGTATCCATGAAAAACCCACAGCCACTTCACAGTAAGGATGAAAGGGTAAATGCTTTCCTCTGGGAATGTAAACAAGCCAAGATTGCCCTCTCCTACCACTCCATTCAAGAATGCACTGGGAGTCCAAATCAGTGTAATAAGGCAAGAAGAAGAAGTAAAGACAACGTTAACCATAGATACCATGATTGTAGAGAGTGTCAAAACATCTATAAAAATATCCTAAAACCAACAAGTGAGTTAACAAGGTGACAAGATAAACATCAATATACAAAATTAGTCATATTCTTATATGCCAGCAATGAATAACTGAAATTTGAAAAAAAATTAAATACTATTTATGAGTATAGCAACACCAAAACTAAGTAAACTACTCAGATAAAAGCTTAATAAAATATGTGAAAAATCTGTCTACTGAGTACAAAAGATGAAAGCAATCAAAGCTCTAAATAATTGTAGAGACATACAGTGTGCATGGACTGAAAAATTCAGTACTGTTAAGCTGTCAACTTTCCCCCAAAGCGATCCAGAGAGAAAAATGTAATCCCAATCAAAGTTCTAGAAAGATTTTTTTTTTTGTAGATTCAGACAGGCTGATTCAAAATTTTATATGGAAAGTTAAAGGAACCAGAATAGCCACAAAACATTTTTTTTTTAATTTGACAGATAGTTAGACAGTGAGAGAGAGAGAGACAGAGAGGTCTTCCTTCTGTTGGTTCACCCCCAAATGGCCGCCATGGCCAGAGCTATGCCGAACCAGGAGCCAGGCACTTCCTCCTGGTCTCCCATGAGGATGCAGGGCCCAAGCACTTGGGCCATCCTCCACTGCCTTCCTGGGTCACAGCAGAGAGCTGGACTGGAAGAGGAGCAACCGGGACTAGAACCGGGCTCATACATGGTATGCTGGCGCTGCAGGTAGAGGATTAACTAAGTGAGCCCCAGCGCCGGCCCCCACAAAATATTTTTTTAAAAAACACTGGTGTTGTGGCCAGCACTGTGGCACAGCGGGTTACTGCCCTGGCCTAAAGCACCGGCATCCCATATGGGCACCATTTCGAGACCTAGCTGCTCCACTTCCAATCTGCTACGGCCTGGGAAAGCAGAAGACAGCCTAAGTCCTTGGGCCTCTGCACCCACATGGGAAACCCGGAAGAAGCTCCTAGCTCCTGGGATCAGCGCAGCTACAGCCGTTGTGACCAATTGGGGAGTGAACCAGTGGATGAAAGACCTCTCTCTCTCTCTGCCCCTCCTCTCATTGTGTAACTCTGACTTTCAAATAAATCAATCTTAAAAAAAAAAAAAATTGGTGTTCTCATACTATGTGATTTCAAGACCTAAGGTAGTTGAGACAATGTAGCACTGCAAACAGTTAATGGAACTGAGAGTTCAGAGATAAGCCTTTGTATCCAGGGCAAACTCATTTTTAAAAAACATACAAAAGGACCTCAATAGAGAAATTAAGGAGTTTTTAACAAATGGTGCTGGAACTTTGGGCATTCAAATGCAAGTACATGCAGGTATATAGTCATAGATAGTTAAAGATACAGACAGATGATAGAGATAAGATAGATAGATAGATAGATAGATAGATAGATAGATAGATAGATCAATCTGGCTTACACATAACATTTTGTACAAAACTAACCCAAAATGGATCATAAAATCAATATAAAACCTAAAAGTCATGAACTTGCAGGGGAAAACAAAGTAACGCACCTTTCTGTGTCTGAGAAGTAATTCCCTCCCCATGAAACCTGTGTGATGACCTCACATGGGGCAGATGCCTACCCCAAACACACCTTATCCCCACTGGACCCGCACTAGGGCCACGTTTCAGCATGATCCAGCAGCCTGAAGGGCAGCAAGGCTGAGTGAAACTCTGGTGCTGAGCCCGGGTTCCCAGACTGCCCTCTCCTGGAGTCACTTCCTGCCCTGCAGACTACAAGCCAACATAACCTAAAGTTACATGCTCACTAAGCCCCTGTTATGAAACACCCTGAAGTGTGTGTAACGGCTCTCACGTCCGGCCTTGTTTCAGACATTGTTTCCTGCTGTGTTCCACACTTTCTACTGTAATTTTGGTTCCAATGCTGAAATACAAACCCGAGCTTGGGAAGTGAAGGTGAAAAAGTCGACATTTCTCACTTGGTCTCAGAATTTTCCCATCTGACCACTGAAACAACAAGCCCCACTTCTCTGTGTTTGTTCCCTGTGATCAGTAAATATTTACCAAGTATGCACAATGGGTTTACTGGGCAAGTAAAATCAGATCATGTGCTAGGCAACCAGGAAAACTCAGAGTTACCCACCCCCAGGGTACATTCTGGATGAACAGCATGCCTTTGTGATTTCAAGGCTGTACTACTGTAGGAATCCTCAGCTCTTTGGTGACACACCTCTGTGTACCTAAGTTTACCAGACTCTCCAGGGCAAGGTAGCTAAGCAGAGAGAATCTCCTGAAACTAGCATTGTGTCAGAGGGAAGGATGGGTTGTACTGAGGCTGCAGAAGGGTAAAGGTAAACTCTGAAAGAGCACATGGTTACAGCCTCAAGCCCAGCATGACGGAATTGATCTCAGTAGGGCCCCGGCATTCCCTGTTTCCTCCACGCCTCCATTTGTCCTGTAAGCAGGCATTATTTGTGGCAAAGGTAAAATGCAGAAGTGCAGCCCGTCACTGCTCTACCAACTACTCAAACCCTGTACTGTAAGAAAAAGGGGGCAGACTGGTGCCTCCTCACAAGGGACACAAAATTTAAGAAAAAGGATGCATACTGGTCCTCAGAGGGGGCACCAAATGTAAGGGAAAGGGGTGCAGATGGGTGCCTCCTCACACAGGGCACCAAATGTAAGGGAAAGGCACACACAACAGAGAGGAGACAGAATACGCACTCACAGCCAGATCAAATTTGTTCTTCTTCAGTCAATACGATTCCAAGTATAGATCCTCACTCAGATCCTCACCCCAAGTCTATACCCTGTTATCAGCCAGAAAGAAACTGGCACCCCATCTCCTTATCTATACTCAGAGTCAGGATTGATGGAACAAGAACATAAGCCTTAGCCATTCTAGCTCATTGACTAAAAGAAAGATGAAATCGGAATTTATCCCTTGTCCCTGAACCCCAATTCACTCTCACACCCTACTGTTCCCACCCAATCCCCTGCTTTCTTCCCCAGGTTTGGAAGGCTGCAGGCCAAACCTGAAAAAGCTATATGGGGAAGCTCACCTCTGCCTACAGACCCCCACACCTCCCAGCCCACCTAAGACATAAAAAAATCCAGCCCCTGGGGTCTGGGCCTCTGCCATTGTTAGGTCTGTGTGCATGCTAGCAGTTGGTCGATCTCTGCATGTTTATTTTCTTTGAATCAACTTGGTCTGGCTGCAAATTTGTACTCTGCCTCCTCTATGTTCTGTACCCCTTTTCTTACATGTATCTTCCTGACTTGAGCTACCTGAATCTTGAAAGAAACAATTATTTTTATAAGGGGGTCTTCAAAAGTTCATGGAAAATGCAGATTATGAAAAAAGTTGGGGGTGAATGGTTAGGATGCCTGTGTTCCACCCTGGAGTGCCTGGGCTCAAAACCTGCCTCTGGCTCCTGACTCCAGCTTCCTGCGAATGGGCACCAGGGAGGCAGTGATGATGGCTCAGCAACTGGGCTCCTGCCCCTCCGTGGGAGACCTGGATGATGTTCCCCGTTCCCAACTCTGGCCACTCGAGGAGAAAGTCACTGGACAGGAGCATATGCTATGTATCCAGCTGTCTATCTTTATCTTTCTTTTTCTCTAACTCTTTGCTTTTCAAATACATAAATGTTTTTTAAGGAAAGAAAAATGTTTTTAAGGAAAGAAAATGAGCTTCAAAATATTTTAGCACCCAAATAAGCTTATCTTATTTTAAAGATGTTTTTATTTATTTGCAAGGCAGAGTTACAGAGAGGCAGAGACAGAGACAGAAAGGTCTTCCTTCCACTGGTTCACTCCCCAAATGACCGCAACGGCTGGAGCTGTGCTGGTCTGAAGCCAGGAGCCAGGAGCTTCTTCCCAGTCTCCCACACAGGTGTAGGGACCCAAGGACTTGGGCCATCTTCTAATGCTTTCTCAGGCCATAGCAGAGAGCTCAATCAGAAGTAGAGCAGCTAGGATTTGAACCGGCACCCACGTGGAATGTTGGCACTGCAGGCAGCAACTTTACCCACTATGCCACAGCACCAGTCACATAAGCTTATCATTCAATCCCATTTCTCCATGAACATTGGGAAGGTACCTCATTTCATATATCTGAAGAAGAAGAGAAAAGGGGGGGGGGGTAGGGAACAAGAAAAATTTGAGAAAAAGGAAATGACAAAAGAATGAGAAAACGGAAGGAAGCTAATTAAGGCCTTATACCAGCACCTTACACAGAGAGGCAAAATGCTTGTTGAATGAATGAGTGAGAGGTGGAAATAGGTGTACAAATAATTCAACCTTATAGATGGTTTCAAATATCAAATAGATCAGACATTCTGTTTAAGTCAGTCTACCTTTATATAAAAAGCAACACTGATGATACTCCTTCTCGGCTTCTCCAAACAGAAGTATACTTCCACTTGTTCATACTCCACTACAGATGATTCCCTGTGAGTCAACTGATATCCTCATTCCCTTAATGATCAAGATGTTGATCCCAGAGATGGGACACGTGGAACACAGAAAACGAACAGGAGCCCACCAGGACTGAACCCATGGTTTAGTTTTCAGTGATTGTGCACCTTCAACCAGTGTGACATGGAAAAGAAGGCTAAGGGGGCCGGCACGTGGTACAGCAGGTTAAAGCCCTGGCCTGAAGTACCAGCATCCCATATGAGTGCCGGTCCTAGTCCTGGCTGCTCCTCTTCCAATCCAGCTGTCTGCTATGGCCAGGGAAAGCAGTAAAAGATGGTTGAAGTCCTTGGGCCCCTGCACCCATGTGGGAGACCTGGAAGAAGTTCCTGGCTCCTGACTTCAGATCAGTGCAGCTCTGGCCGTTGTGGCCATCTGGGGAGTGAACCAGCGATGGAAGACCTCTCTCTGTCTATCCATCTCTGTAACTCTGTCTTTCAAATAAATAAAATTTAAAAATCTTTGAAAAAAAAAGAAGAAGAAAAGAAGGCTAAGTGCTTGATAAGAACTGACTACCTACTCAAGTGGGTGCCCCCCAAAATAAACCACAGGTATAAGGTTAAAATCTGTGCTTCCAGTCCCAGATCAAGATTTCAAAAAGGGATCTGATTGTTCATTGCAAAATAAACCTATCTACCCAGGAGACTCTTGGGAAAAGAATGTCCCTGATTGAATCACACTTGTAAACACACAGTCTTAATTGTTCAGCCCTCTGCAAAATGAAACAATTTAGTGTGGAGACACTTGAGCTCAGGACTTAAGTACTAGGACAAGTATACATTCTTTCTGCTTAGAACACAAAGATCCCCTCTCTTTTTTTTTAAGATTTATTTATTTATTTGAAAGTCAGTTACACAGAGAGAGGAGAGGCAGAGAGAGAGAGAGAGAGAGAGAGAGAGAGAGAGAGGTCTTCCATCCAATGGTTCACTCCCCAGAAGGCCGCAACGGCCGAAACTGATCCGAAGCCGGGAGCCAGGAGCTTCTTCCGGGTCTCCCACACAGGTGCACAGGCCCAAGTCTTGGGCCATCTTCTGCTGCTATCCCAGGCCATAGCAGAGAGCTGGATCAGAAGAGGAGCAGCTGGGACTAGAACCAGCGCTCATATGGGATGCCGGTGTTTCAGGCCAGGGCATTAACCCCCTGTGCCACAGCACCGGCCCCAAGATCCCCTCTCTCAACAGCTAAATCCCTGCCATTGACTAGAAATAACTAAGTGCCCAGGGATCAATTCAACAGGAAGATGTGACTATAATAAATGTATACACACCCAACCACAAGGTGCCTGGCTATAAATAAAAGAAATATTAATGGACCTACAAGAAGACATAGACTCCAATATAATAGTTTTTTTCTTTTTCTTTCTTCTTTTTTTTGTTTTTTTTTTTTTTTTTGGACAGGCAGAGTTAGACAGTGAGAGAGAGAGAAACAGAGAGAAAGGTCTTCCTTCCATTGGTTCACCCCCCCCCCCAATGGCCTCTACGGCCAATGCGCTGCACTGATCCAAAGCCAGGAGCCAGGTGCTTCCTCCTGATCTCCCATGGGGTGCAGGGCCCAAGGACCTGAGCTATCCTCCACTGCACTCCCGGGCCACAGCAGAGAGGTGGACTGGAAGAGGAGCCACCGGGACAGAATCCGGCATCTTGACTGAGACTAGAACCCGGGCTACCAGCGCCACAGTCACCGGCTCCAATATAATAGTAACAGGGGACTTCAATACCCCACTTTCAACGGATCAACCGGACAGAAAATCACCAAGGAAACAACTATATACCAAATGGACTTAGAGGATTTCTACAGAACCTTTCATTCCACAGTGGCAGAAAACACATTCTTCTCATCAGAGCATGGAACTTTATCTACAATAGGCCATATGCTCGACCACAAAGCAAGTCTCAGCAAATTCAAAAAAATCTAAGTCATTCCATGCATCCTCCCTGACCACAATGGAATGAACTGGAAACCAACAACTCCAGAACCTCCAGATCAGGTACAAACACGTGGAAACTGAACAACATGCCCTTGAACAAACAGTGGCTCACAGAAGAAATCAAAAAGAAATCAAACTTTTTCTAGAAACAAATGAAGATGACAACACATTATATCAAAACTTATGGGATACAGAAAAAGCTGTGCTAAGAGGGAATTTTATAGCAATCGGTGCCTACATGAAGAAACCGGAAAGGTAGCAAATAAATGAGCCATCAACGCATCTCCAGGAACTAGAAAAACAGCACAGCAAACTCAAAATTAATAGGAGGAAAAAAGTAATTAAAATTAGAGAGAGAGGCTTATATACTTCAGAAACACTCCCCCACAGCCGGCATGAAGAAGAAACCTCCAGAGGACACTTGCTCACTAGGGCGATGGGAGCAGCCCACACCATGCGGAACACGGCTGGGGCCAGCTGTGTGCTGACCCACTCACTGCCATGTGAAGGGAGTAACAGATAAGACCTTTCCCCCATCTCTAGCAGCACCATCCGCTGCCCCCAACTGAATGAACCTAACATAAAGAGAAAAAAAAGTGGAGTTTCACACAACAGGTATCACAAAGTAGGACACACAAGGTAGATCCGGAGGTAAGAGGAAACAAATTAGTAACCAGCACCCCTGAATGAAAAGGTCAGGAGAAAAATGGAGAATGATGAAGAGTTCTGGGATACGCTTAAGAAGCAGACTCTCCTGGCTGGTCTTAAGACTACTGCAAGAGGTGAAAATAAGGATGAGTCAGGATGATCCTTCCTCCAAAAAGAAAGAGAAATTGAGGGGCCGGTGCTGTGGCGTAGCAGGTAAAGCCACTGCCTGCATCCCATATGGGCACCGGTTTGAGTCCCGGGTGCTCCACTTCCGGTCCAGCTCTCGGCTCTGGCCTGGGAAAGCTGTAGAAGATGGCCCAAGTCCTTTGCTGAGACTTCTACGTGGGAGACCTGGAAGACCTGGCTTCGGATCAGTGCAGCTCTGGCTGTTGGGGCCAACTGGGGAGTGAACCAGCAGGTGGAAGACCTCTCTCACGTTCTCTCTCTCTCTCTACCTCTCCTTCTCTCTCTGTGCAACTCTGACTTCCAAATAAATAAATAAATCTCAAAAGAAAGAAAGACAGACAGACAGACTTCTGCTGTGTCTCAAGTGAGTCTGCCATGGGAGCCAATGAAGAGTTCTATTTTGGGTGTATTCCAGATGCCAGCAGCTCATTCAAGCCAAAGTGTCAGACGGGCAATAGAATAAAATAGTTGTCAATAGAAATCTTGAGCTTGTCTGGAGGCAAAAATAAGCATCTTTAGCATACAGATTTTATCTAAGGCCACAGGACTAAGTGATAAAGCCTGCAGAGAAATTACACCCAGAAAAACAGCGGCAAAGAATGTTCTCTGGAGATCAGACAAAAGGTAGCCAGTAAGAGTGGAGGGAGGAAAAAATCAGGAGAATTTGGTGTTACACAAGAAAAGAGAGGAGAGGAGAGGAGAGGAGAGGAGAGGAGAGGAGAGGAGAGGAGAGGAGAGGAGAGGAGAGGAGAGGAGAGGGGAGGGGAGGGGAGGGGAGGGGAGGGGAGGGGAGGGGAGGGGAGGGGAGGGGAGGGGAGGGGAGGATCGATTCCAAGATGGCAGAACAGGTAATGGTGTACTGCACTAGGCTAGGGATAAATAGTTTTTTAAAAAAAAAAGGTGTAAGAAGTACATTCTCAGGGGAGAGTTAGAGAGAAAACTGCAGTGGAGAATCTACAGAAGGAAAAGGAATGCCATGGATCTGTGTACAAGGAGTACACACCCAGCACAAACAGACACAGCACAGGACTCAGCAGCCGAGAGCTTTGGAGCCTGGGGTGAGATCAGACTGCAGCAACACATGCCACTGCTGATACAGCCAGAGCGGGAGTGTGGCGTGAGCAGGGCCTGGAGCCCTCAGGGGGAAGGAGTAGCCACAGACCCAAAAGAACAAAAAAGTAGTTGAAGAAAATCTTCATTAGGACTTAACAAGGTGGGGCTGATGCTTGTGGCATAGCAGGTAAAGCCACCACCTGCAGTGCCGGCACCCCATATAGGTGCCGGTTCAAGTCCTAGCTGCTCCACTTCCCATCCAGCTCTCTGCAATGGCCTGGGAAAGCAGTGGAAGATGGCCCAAGTGCTCAGACCCCTGCACCCACCTGGGAGACCCAGAAGAAGCTCCTGGCTCCTGGCTTCGGATCAGCACAGCTCCGGCCCAGCTCCAGCCATTGAGGCCAACTGGGGAGTGAACCAGTGAATGGAAGACCTCTCTTTCTCCCTCTGCCTCTCCTTCTCTCTCCGTGTAACTCTGACTTTCAAATAAATAAATAAATATTTTAAAAAAGGATTTAGCAAGGTACAGTTCAATGTATGGAAGAAGAAAATAAGAGAGATAAACACAGAAGTGAGGGGCAGCAGAACTTTTAAACATGAAAAAACTGAGTTGTCCAATATGGTAGCTACTAGCTACAGGCATTTGGGCACTTGAATTGTAACTAGAACAAATTTAGATATAAGTATAAATTACAAACCAGACTTAACATGAAAATAGATGTAAAATATCTCATTAACAACTTTTATTGATTACAAACTGAAATAATATTTTCTACATATTGCATTAAACAGTACAATTTTATCTTTCTTTTTACTTTTTCATATGATTACTATAAAATTTTAAACTACATATGTGGCTAACATAGAGTACATTTCAAAAAGTTCATGGAAAATGGAATCATAAGTTTATTTTGGTGCAAAAGAAATTGAACGTCACACATAGTTTTTTCATTATATGCATTTCCATTACCTTTTTTCAAAAAGATTTAATTTCCTTACTTGAAAGGCAGAGTGACACAGAGAAAAAAGATCTTCCATCTGCTGCTCCACTCCCCAAATGTCCACACTGTCGGGACTGGGCCAGGCCAAAGTCAGAGAGCCATCTGGGTCTCCTACGTGGATGTCAGCAGATCCAAGTACTTGGGCCACTTTCAGCTGCTTTCCTAGGCATGTTAGCAGGGAGCTGGATGGAAAGTAAGCAGCCAAGACTAACCAGCACTCCAATGTGGAATGCAGGCATTGAAGGAGGTGGCTTAACCCACTCTGCCACAACACTGGCCCCTCCATAACCTTTTTGAATCTCCCTAAAATAATCAACATCCTGCTTTTAATTATTTTGTATATATTCCCAGAAGTAGGATTACCGCATCCTACATCATACATCATTCAATTTTAATTCTTTGAGGAGCCACTGTGCTATTTTCCATAGCAGTTAGAGCATTTTACACCTCCAACAGTGCATAGAGTTCTTAATTTCTCCACATCCTTTTTTTTAAAATTATATATTTATTTATTTATTTGAAAGGCAGAGCAACAGAGAAGCAGAGGCAGAGCAAAGTCCTCCATCTTCTGGTTCACTCTCCAAACAGCCGCAATGCCCAGGGCTGCACCAATGAATTTCTCCACATCCTTATCAGCAATTGTTATTCTCTGTTTGATATTAGCCACCCAAATGAATGTGAGGTCGGATTCCATTGTGGTTTTCATTCACATCTAATGAATAGTAATGCTGGCCATCTTTTCATATGTTTATTGGCTATGTGTCTATAATCTTTGGAGAAATGTCTATGCAAGTCATTTGCCTCTTTTTTTCATTGTGTTTCTGAGTTTTTATTGTTGAACTGTAGGGCTTCTTTTCTGAATATTAACCCTATCGTAAGTCAGCTTTTCATCATTATAACTGAAACACCTGATAAGAACCCCTTAGCTGGGAAGGTTTATTTGGCCTCACAGTTTTGAAGGTTCACAGCCCAAGATGAGGCCGTTCTACTTGTCAGGCATCTAATGACAAGGGATGGTGGTGCACATGTGGAGGAAGGTTGTATGGTGACCCAGGAAGCCAACAGAGGCATGGAGCTCATTCATCCATGTGCTCACTCCTTCTAAAGTTACCATAACTCAACTGAGTCTCCATCCCAAAAGCCCAATCCAATCCAGGATTTAGGCTTCCTAAAGGCCTACTTTCAGACATCACAATTGGACGGAGTGTTCCCCTTGTCCTTCTCATCAGTTCATGACTTGGGACTTAAACATCTGCATGAGTTAGGGAACCGAATCCTGCTCAAGCCTTGGCCAATCCTTTGTCAGATACATCATCTGAAAAGATCGTCCCTATTCTGCTTCATTCTAGGTGTCCTTTGATGCACATTTTAAAGTTTGATATAGTCTTATCTATTTTTGCTTTTGTTGTCTTGCTTTTGATATCGTGGCCAAGAAATCTTTTCTAAGTCCAACACCATGAAGGTTTTTCCCCTATGCTTTCTTCTAGGAGTTTTTAGTTTTATGTCTTGTGTTTAGAATTTTAATGTATTTTGAGCTAATTTTTGTATACGGTGTAACATAAAGGTCCAACTCCATTCTTTCGTATGTGGGTATCCAGTTTTCCAAAGCCGTTTGTTGAGCAGATGATCCTTTCCCTGTTGAGTGGGCTTGGCTTCCTTCTCAAAAGTCATTTGATTCTGTAAGGGTTTATTTACGAGCTATCTATCCTGTTCGATTGGTCTATGTGTCTGTCTTTATGCCAGTACAGCACAATTTTGATTACTGTAGTTGTGTGGTATGTTTTGAAATCAGAAAGTATGTCTTGGGGAAGCACTGTGGTATAGAAGGGTAAGCATCCGCCTGCGGTGCCGGCATCTCATGTGGGCGCCACTTCAAGTCCCAGCTGCTCCACTTTCAATCCAGCTCCCCGCTAATGTACCTGGTAAAGCAGTGGAAGATGACCCAAGTCCTTAGGCCCCCGCAGCCATGTAGGAGATTCAGATGAAGCTCCTGACTCCTGGTTTTGGACCGGCCCAGCCCTGGATGTTACAATCATCTGGGGAAGTGAACCAGCAGATGGAAGAACTCTGTCTCTCTTTCTCCATCTCCGTCTCTCTCTGTATCTCTGCCTTTCAAATAACTAAATCTTAAACAAAAAAACAACTCTGTCTTTTCTTTTTGAAGATTATTTCGGCAGTTCGGGGTCCCATGGTATATGAATTCAGGATAGATTTTTCTATTTGTGCAAAACTTAGACTTGAAATTTTGATAGAGGTTGCACTGAATCTGTAAATTGCTTTGGGTAGTGATTTGTCTGAGTCTGCATTAATTCCAGTATTTTGTGGTTTTAAAAAAAAAAACACAAAAATTTTACTATGGTCACAATAAAATAAAGTAAGTTTTCTTTTTTACTTTTTTTTTTTTGACAGGCAGAGTGGACAGTGAAAGAGAGAGACAGAAAGGTCTTCCTTTGCCGTTGGTTCACCCTCCAATGGCCGCCGCGGCCAGGGCGCAGCGGCCTGCGCACCACGCTGATCTGAAGGCAGGAGCCAGGTGCTTCTCCTGGTCTCTCATGGGGTGCAGGGCACAAGCACTTGGGCCATCCTCCACTGCACTCCCTGGCCACAGCAGAGAGCTGGCCTGGAAGAGGGGCAACCAGGACAGAATCCGGCGCCCTGACCAGGACTAGAACCCAGGGTGCCGGCGCCGCAGGTGGAGGATTAGCCTATTGAGCTGCGGCGCCGGCAAAATAAAGTAAGTTTAATTTAAACTTCACAATCACTGAGCTATTTTTTTCCACTTTATATCGATTACTTAAATGGAGAAATAATTACCTCAGGAACTGGAGACAGTAATTGGTTTGGAAGACAGCTTGAACCATAAACAATTTACTCTTGAAATGAATGAAGTTGCATATTTAAATTTTATTTATTTATTTATTTTCACTCATTGAGAGAGAGAGACAGAGACAGACAAAGGCAGATGCTGGTTCACTCCTCAAATGGCCAGGGCTGGGCCAAGCCTAGGTCAGGAGCCCAGAACTCCATCTGGGTCTCCCACATGGACAGAATGGGCCCAAGTACTTGAGCGATCATCTGCTACCGCCAAGGGTGCCCATTAACAGGAAGGTGGATCAGAAGCAGAACAGCCGGTTTCAAATCAGACACCTGAATATGGGATGCAGGTATCCCAAGTGGCAACTTAACTACTGTGCCACACATCTGCTCCAAGGCTGCATACTTATAGAGAGCTGACTGTAACATAGTAGAGAATTCTCCTAATTAACTCCTATGTACATTTTACTAAAGGATAAGTAATTAAAATTTAGTGATCTGGAGCTCACATATATATTAGTGTAAGTCAACCATAACTACAACAACTATTTGGAATTTGGATCTACAAGATTTTTTTTTCAGGGATGAGTATTTTACCACTAATGCTGTTTAAAGGTACCAGGTCTTGGTGATAACAAGTAACAGATTAGTGTTACTGTCTTTGCATTCTCAGACAACACATAGCTGAGTGCCTACACCTGAGATCTTCTCATGCCAGCATTAGGCTTCAAAGAGTGTGAGCCTGGAAGCTGGAAGTTGTTACTGCCCGACACAGCGTTAATGCAAGGGCGGATCGCCTTGCATCCTGCAGCATCAGTCACCTGCTGCTCTGCTCCCAGAGCTCCCTCGCTCCCCACTCACTCTCCTGCCTACCTCAAGGCTTCTGCTTACAATCTGCTGTACTCTGAGTGTCCCCAAATGTCCACATGCTTCAGGCTCTGAGTCCAAAGTCGTTTGCTAACAGCTCACGGGCTAGGGGTGGAAAGTTAATCCGGTTATGGTATCTGGAGGTAGGGACCTTGGGAAATGATCAGCATGGGTCAGGTTGCCGGGCAAAGCCCACACAACTACATCATGGTGACCTTACGAGGAGTGACCATACAGACATGGTGTGCTTGCTCCCTGTCCGTGTCCCGATGCACCATGTGATCCCTCCTCTGCAGACATTTCGCCACCCACCACCCTCATCAGACGCCAGGACAAGGGGGCCACCCAATCCTGGACTGCGAACCTCCAAAAATGTGGGCTAAAATAAAGTTCCCTCCACAAGCCGTTTAACTCTGACTAACACACTACCTCCCCTGACAATCTTTCAGTTCTGTACCTACTATGACCCACAGAATGAGTCTGTTGTCTTGCATTCCATCACCAAAAGATCCAGTCCCCTTCAAAGGCTGTTAGCCAGTCTGTACGCTGACTGCCATTGAATCAAACACCCAAATCTGTGCAGTCATGGATGACCAGGGGACAGGGCCCAAGCACCTGGGCCATCCTCCACTGCACTCCCGGGCTACAGCAGAGAGCTGGACTAGAAGAAGAGCAACAGGGACAAAATCCAAAATCTAGTCCCAACCGGGACTAGAATCTGGGGTACCAGCGCCGCAAGCGGAAGATTAACTTAGTGAGGCACGGCACTGGCCGATGTTAAACATTTAAACATAAGAAAGAATACAGTGGAGTGATAATTAGCCCCACTCCCATAACAGGTAAGTTGACAGCTCTGCCCTAATGGGGATATACAGCTTCCTGGGTCACCATCTTTATTCATGTTTAAAGAAAAGATAGGGGCTGGTACTGTGGTGCAGCGGGTTAACGCCCTGGCCTGAAGCACCGGCATCCCATATAGGCGTCAGTTAGAAACCCGGCTGCTCCACTTCCAACCCAGTTCTCTGCTGTGGCCTGGGAAAGCAGAAGATGGCCCAAGTCCTTGGGTCCCTGCACCTACATGGGAGACCCGGAGGAGGCTCCTGGCTCCTGGCTCCTGGCTTCGGATTGGCACAACTCCGGCTGTTGCGGCCATCTGGGGAGTGAACCAACGGATGGAAGACTTCTCTCTCTCTCTCTCTCTGCCTCTTCTCTCTTTGTGTAACTATGACTTTCAAATAAATAAATAAATCTTTAAAAAAAAAATAAAGAAAGAAAAGGGCCGGTGCCGTGGCTCACTAGGCTAATCCTCCACCTTGCAGCGCCGGCACACCGGGTTCTAGTCCCAGTCAGGGCGCTGGATTCTGTCCCGGTTGCCCCTCTTCCAGGCCAGCTCTCTGCTGTGGCCCGGGAGTGCAGTGGAGGATGGCCCAAGTGCTTGTGCCCTGCACCCACATGGGAGACCAGGAGAAGCACCTGGCTCCTGGCTTTGGATCAGCGCCATACGCCGGCCGTGGCGACCATTGTGGGGTGAACCAATGGAAAAGGAAGACCTTTCTCTCTGTCTCTCTCTCTCTCTCACTGTCCACTCTGTCAAAAATTTTTTTAAAAATTTTTTTAAATAAAGAAACGATAACCAAATCTAAAAAGAAGCTTTCTAAGGTTTTTTTTTTTTTAAAGAACAGAATCCTACCACCCTAACATTAATCTGGAGTTTTATAGGTCTCATCCCACATGCATAAGTTGTTACTAAATTGCAAGTATAACTAGGAACATATTTCTCCTTTTCCTAGCTGTAGGCAGACAAGAAACCTTGTTCTGGCCACAGGAAGGCAGCTGCCCTAGTGCTTCTCTAGTATTTTGTTCTGTCCACTTCTCACGTCCACTCTGTCCAACAAGCCACACGTACTTGTCAGCAAAATATGCTCAAGCCCTCAGGCGTTCACAGTCTTCCGAGGGACAGACATTGTAACGCCTACTGCTCATCCCAGAGGCCACCACCAAATCCTTCACCTTTTCAGAGCTTCAGCCTATTCAGAGCAGTAAGGACAGAGGAGACCATTTGACTCGACCAAGAATCAGAGCCCTCTGAAGACTCCGCACCCCTTCCTTCCTGTCCCTCGGAGATAACCCTGAGGACGCCAGGGCTCTCTGCCACCCTTTAAGCCTGAACGTGTTTTCTGACAATGGAGCCTCTAAGCCCTCTTCAGGGAAAACCCCTTCCCAGCCTAGCTCTCCTTTCCCACACTCAGGTTCCTCCTGCAATGCCTCGGCTGCCCTCCCTCCCTCCCCCCTTCCCCAGAGCACTTCTCACGAGCCCTTGGAAAAACAGCTTTAAATTTTCTCCTCTGGAATGAGGCTCAGTCCATGGGGCACGTCAGAAGTTACACTCAAGCCTCAGGTAAAGGTTGGAGGTTAAACTCAATTATCTACCAGGGCGAGACAACACAGCCTTCATCAAACTTTGCTTATTAAATACATGGCATATTTTACAAATATGCCCTATCCAGTTTTTCCTTAAAATACATGGGCCATTAAGCCACCTTTCATTTTCACAATTTTGACAGAAATAGGGATGCAAGAACTAAGTGGTTCATTTTCCTAATTCTACTGTAATGTCACTAAGAGATCTTCTGAATAACGCAAACACACTCTAAGAAGACTGCTATCTGCCCACTGTTTGCCAGTGGGACACAGATCTGACACATTTTTGTGAAAACTCATGTTTTAAAATGCTGATGGAGGGGCCAGCATTGTGGCAAAGTGGGTAAAGCCTACATCTGTGACTCTGGCACCTCAGCTGAGTGCCAGCTCTTGTCCTGGCTGCTCCACGGCCACCCCAGCTCCCTGCTCATGGCCTGGGAATAGCAGTGGATGATGGCCAACACACTTGGGCCTCTGCACCCACATGGGAGACCTGGATGAAGCTCCTGGCTCCTGGCTCCTGGCTCCTGGCTCCGGCCTGGTCCAGCTCTGGCTGTTGGGGCCACCTGGAGAGTGAACCAGGAAATGGAGGATCTCTCTCTCTCTCTCTCTCACTCTCTCTCTAACTCTGCCTTTCAAATACATAAATAAATCTTTTTTAAATGTTGGCAGATAATGCAAAAGAATTTAAAACGCTGCAACAGCTAAAGCAATCAAAGTTGGAGAGTGCAGATCCCTTGCCTGCATGTAGAATCTAGCACTAGAAATTCCAACAGGTGTTCATCCTGTTTTATTACAGTTGCATACTTTAGAGAAGGCAGGCATATATGTCTTTGTCAGAGATCAGTAATCTGTTTCCACATTCATTCTTCATATTTATAGTGGATCATGTTTTCTAGTCCAAATCCACAACACATTATTAGTAAGGCCTTAAAGTCAAACTACCCTTCTCTTCTACTTCCTTTCTCCCCAACAAAAAGAGTTAAAACAGGACATTTAAAACCAAAATGTAGGGGTCAGCACTGTGGCGAAGGGGTGCAGCCGCCACCTGCACTGCCAGCATCCCACATGAGCGTCAGTTCATATCCTGCTGCTCCACTTCTGATCCAGCTCTCTGCTGTGGCCTGGGAAAGCAGTAGAAGATGGTCCAAGTCCTTGGGCCCCTGCACCCACACAGGAGACCAGGAAGAAGCTCCTGACTCCTGGCTTTGGATCGGCGCAGTTCCGGCCGTTGTGACCAACTGGGGAGTGAACCATTGGGTGGAAGACCTCTCTCTCCCTCTGCCTCTCTTCTCTCTCTGTAACTCTGACTTTCAAATAAATAAATAAATCTTTTTTAAAAATCATGGAAATTAGATTAGCTTTACAGAGTTTTCTAGAGTGGCTACCAATTTTACCAGTCATCTTACTGCAAGTCCTTGTTCTGAGGAGAACTAAGTGTAAATTATACAAAAACACATCACTACATTGAAAACTCAGATCACAGCATTTGAATCCATACTCCACCCACTGCCATCTTAACCCTGCCAAGCCCCACCCAGAGGACTGTCCATCTCTGAACCCTAACCATGTGCATCACATCCCCTCTCCCTACCAACATTCAGCACACAGTCTATCCTAATGGCACGCAAATCTGCGCCTGGCACAGCCCACACATACCAGGCAAAGCAAGAGTGGCTGCATAGACCATGCTCATCACCCAGATAATAACAGCTACCACTTCCAGCGCGCACACTGAGTAGTTTATCTGCATCATCCTGGGAGCCTGCCCAGACCGCCCACCCAATCCGAAGTCCTCTCCAGCGCACTAACTTCCTTCTCTACATAGGCCTGCTGCAGTCTAACACCGTCCTGTCGATCCCTCCCCGCCTGGTACAATCAAGCACGCGCGGCACTGATACAGTAATAAGTGAATCTGAATCTCCCGTGCCCCTGGTAACAGAAGCGACCTGCACACAGTAGGTATCGGCAAGAATGCTTTACACTTCATACTGCGATTTCAGGACACGTGTGTGGCGTGACTCCGTTAGGGTGCCTAAGGAACTGGGCAGGTGGACGGGGAAAGCCTGAACAAAAACGGAAGTCTGGTTCCGTGGGACTTTGTACGGGAATCTCTCTGCGATGAGAAAGCCACTTCCTCCCGCACTCGGCCCGGTGTGGGGCTGGCCACTTCCTCAGCCGCAGACGGGCCGCGCGGGCTCGCGGGCGCGCAGGACGGAGGCGCCTCGGCCAGCCCGGCGGCGGCGGAGGGCGGCACGCGGCCACGCCCCTGCTCCGGCGGCCCGCCTCCTTTCACCCCCAAACCCGAACCGCCTCGCGGAGTCTAACCTGGCGCACCCGCAGCCTCCAGCGGGCGGAGTTACCCCAGGCCCGCGTCACCGAGAGACCGGCGCCACGTCCGGCGGTTCTCACAGGGCGGGAGGCCGAGAGGCTGCCGGGCGCGCCGCCCGTCGCCCCGCCCCTCGCCCTCGGGCCCCGCCCAGGCCCCCCGCACCCTCGGCCCTCGGACCCGCCCCTCGCCCCGCCCCTCGCTCTCGGGCCCCGCCCAAGCCCCTCACACCTTCGCCCTCGGACCCGCCCCTCGCCCCACCCCTCGCCCTCGAGCCCCGCCCAGGCCCCCCACACCCTCGGCCTCGGACCCCCCCCCCCCTCGCCCTCGGGCCCCGCCCAGGCCCCCCCACACCCTCGGCCTTCGGACACACACCCTCGGCCCTCGGACCCGCCCCTCGCCCCACCCCTCGTCCCCGCCCCTCGCCCTCAAGCCCCGCCCAGGCCCCACACCCTCGGCACTCGGGCCCCGCCCAGGGCCCCGCCCCTCTCCCGCCGGGCCCCGCCCACCCCGCCGGGCGCGCGCCGCGCCAGTCCGCCGAGCCGCCGGCTGGTTGCTGCCAGAGCTGCGCCTACGCTGTCCCCACCGCTCCGCCGCTGCCGCCATGCCCGGAGGTCTCCTTCTCGGGGACGAGGCGCCCAACTTCGAGGCCAACACCACCATCGGCCGCATCCGTTTCCACGACTTCTTGGGAGACTCGTAAGTGGCCGCGTCCTCCGGTTCCGCCGGGACCCGAGGCGCCTGCCTTATTCGGTGTCGGCCACCGGTTCCCGCACGTGCCTCCCGCCCTGCGGCCCCGGCCCCGCGTCGGCCGAGCGCAGGTGGGGGCCGGCCGCCCTCCGGTCACCTTGCCTGGGTCCCTGCCCTTCTCGGCCGCTCACCAGGCTAAAGCGGGGCAGGGGTGGGGGTGGGGACGCAATTGGGTTCCGCAGGCCCCGGGAACGCGAGGTTTCGTGCTGTTGAATTCCGTTTAGTAACCCGTGCGGGTGGCGTGGCCAGGTCGAGGCCCGCGGGGGCGGAGGCCGGGCGGCCTCGGCGGTCACTGCCTGGGACTGGTGCCCGGGGCCGCACCGCCCTCCTCCCCTCTCTCCGGCCTGGAATTTGCTCCCTGGGGAAAGAGGGTGGCCAGGGCCAAAGACAGAGGACGGAGCTGCGGGCTGCAGGTTCGGGAGGGCCCGCGTCTCGGCTCAGAGTTCTCCTTGTTGCAGTGGTATTCGCAGGCTCCTGGGCCCCAGATGTGAACCGTAGAGCCGCGAGCTGCCCAGAACACCTCCGCTGGCCAAGATAAGATTTGGCAACAGCTCTAGGGAGGAGCCAGAAACAGCCAGGCTGTGTGTAGCTGTGTCCTTGGTTCCAGAACTTGCAACACTTTCTGAGCGAAGAGCTGAGGTCTTTAGCTGCAGTGGCCTGTTCGCGCCCAGGGAGGGCCTTGCAGGCCACGGGACGCGTGCACCTCCCCCCATGGAGACCCTTTTGTTTCCCTCTCCCGCTTCTGCCCTCTCTGACTGCCCTGCCTCCTCTCTGGCATCCAGCACGTGTGATAGCCGGCGTGGTGACCCAGCGTCTGGTCTGGTGGTCGCAGCATCAAGACCGGGAGTAAATGGGTGTTGCTTTTGTTTTACAGCCAACTTTAAGTTGCTTGGTGTTCACCAGGAGCATTCCAGACACCTTGGGTAGGAGGTGTCTTCCCGTGGTGTTCTGAGGCGTGCAGTCCTCCCAGTCTGTATCCTTTTTAGATACAGTAGCCAGAGACTCACAGGGGAGAGGCGGAGGAAGAAGTTAAAGATTGGACACGGCTGTGCTGAGAACCTGGGAGAGATTTTTTTTAAAAGATTTATTTAAGAGAATTGCAGAGGGAGGGATAGACAGAGAGGGATCTTCCATCTGCTGGTACAATCCTCAGATAGCCACAGCAGCCAGGGCTGGGCCAGGCTGAAGCCAGAAGCCTCTTACTCCATCTGGGTCTCCCACGCAGGTGCAGGGGCCATCTTCCACTGCTTTCCCAGGCACATTAGCAGGGAACTGAATGGGAAGTGGAGCAGCAGGGACTCCACCCTGCATCCCCCACTCACCGAAGATGGCAGCTTAACTCACTGTGCCCCAGGAGAGATTCTTATACAACAGACCCACCCTATCCCTAAGCCCCTTCAGCCCAGCCACTGACCAGCAGAAAAGTAAGCTTTGTCAGAGGAGTAGGATGGAAAACCACTGAGAAATGACATATTCAGATCTTGAAGGCACGAAAAGACTTAAGAAATAGAGCTTATGGACAATGTCATATTCAGAATCCAGGTATTAGTTTTCTCCCAAACCCTGTGGAATCTTCAGAATGTGTTTTCTCATGTTTCTGCCTACAACTCTCACCCCCATGAAGTGTAAAATCCTACCGGAACTCTTAGTTTGTGTTGATTAAAGGTAAATATGAAAGCTATTTACTGTAGCAACACTGTCAGTATTTAAGCTAACCATCCTTTTCCATTATTGTTTGTTGGCTTCTGGCTCTGTTTAGATTTAACTGAACGTGGTACCTTCTCAGGGAGCCACCAGTAAGAAGATGAGAAAAGTATCCATGGGGCCAGCATTGTGGCATAGTGGGTAAAGCCATCGCCTACAGCGCTGGCATCCCATATGGGCACTGGTTCAAGTCCTGGCTGCTCCACTTCCTATCAAGCTCTTTGCTGTGGCCTGGGAAAACAGTGGGAGACCCCAAAGAAGCTCCTGGCTTCAAATTAGCTCAGCTCTGGCTGTTGTGGCCATTTGGGGAGTAAACCAGCAAATGGAAGACCTCCTTCTCTCTCTGCCTCTGCCTATCTGTAACTCTGCCTTTCAATAAATAAATAAATCTTAAAGAAAAGAAAATAGGACATGTTTTTTAAAAAAATCCACATCTGTAATCAAATATGCAAGTCTGCCTATGATTAGGCATGTTGTTTCTTATGCCACCTGAAAAAGAGATGTGAGCCCTTTAGCATTATAATATACAAAATTTTTGCCTAATTTTTCTAAACTCTGATCTCAAGTCAGACTGTCATTTCTTTTTTTCTTTTCTTTTTCTTTTTTTTTGAGATTTAGTTATTTGAAAGAGCTAGAGAGGAAGAGACAGAGAGATCTTCCATCTGCTAGTTCACTCCCCTAATGGCCTAGGGACCTACTCCATACATAGCAATTGGAGAGAACGTGAGGATTTCCGGTGCTGCATTTAAGGAGTTTATTGAGCCCTAGCACTGCTTCTGTATATGGTAGAAGGAACTGCATCTTCACCAAACAGAACATACTTCCAGGGGTTTCTGGGGATTAGTAAGCAGGAAATGTTTTCTTTAAGGAGTAATCCTTTTGTCTTGAAAATGTGCAAGGAAGGAAATGGGTAAATGTGATTGAATTACTCTCAATAGCAGCAGTCAGAAAACTTATGAGGAAGGCAGGCCAAGGGAAGGCATTCTTGGAGTTTAGCCTGTTTCTGGGCATGTGGCAGGCTGGAGTTTCGCCTTCTGAGTAAGGAGGGCATGCAAAGTGACTTCAAACCAGTGCCCGAGCGTGTTAAGCAACAGGGACTCTGCTGACCCACCATGGAGCGAAGACTTTTCTAACTTATCACCCCTTTAACAAACTGCCTGTTCCTTTTTTTTTTTTTTTTCTGCTTTGGGAGACTTTATCTCATAAATCTCATCTGACCCTGACTTAAGTTCTTTGCCATAGAATCTAAGGCCTACATTGTACTCACAGCTAGATTATTTATTTCAAAAAATATATGCCCTCTGTGGCTCTTCATTAGGAAGTAAACATATAACACACTAATGCCATTCCTGCCCTAGCATTTGCATCCTGTTTGAAAGTATGGCTTTCTCTTCCTGAACCCTGGGGAGTTGAGTGACAGATGGAGGTGGGAAGGAGGTGCCCTTGTATCTGTATTTTTCTTTGTGCCCTGGAAAATTTGTCAAACTTTGCAAGGGTCAGCTTAGCATCTAGGCTAAATTTAGTAATTACTAGTTTAGGGTGCTCCCTTGATGTTTTAAAATTGATGAGAGTATGGAGAACTGAGTGTTAAATTTTCCTTCTCAGTTGAAAGAGTATTTTTTGTCACCAAGGAGAAGGAAATGGGCCTCAGAGTTTCCTGGTGACTCAACTCGAAATGTGCTCCAAATTTGTGCAAATTTAACCTCAAGACAGTGATGGTTTAGAGATCAGTACTTACCTAAGCATCTGTAGTTGTAGAATCTACATTGTAGCCTCCAGTTTTGTACCTGCCAGGAACTGCAGCTGAACAAGAGATAGGTAAAACTAAGTGCTATTGTTTTGTTAGGGTGCAAACATTGACTGTCCTGTTTGGCAGGTTAGTACATTTGGCAAAAGATTGTATGTCCCCTCATTTCAAAGAAGCCAAGTGTCAACTTGCGTTTTACTTACAAATCAAGGATAGGTCCTTATTTAGTTCAGGTTACATAATCTGTTTATTATTGCAGTCAGACATGTGCTTGGATGAAACATTCATTGTTGGAGCTGAACATCAGGGTCTTTGGTAGGAAAAAGCAGACAAAAGGATAAGAAGAAATAGAAAGTTATTTCACCAAGCTGTTAGCTTGGGTAGCACAGATTTTATTAGCTAAACAGGAGTCAGAGCGGTACTATAGCTATTAAAAGACAACACCCTAAAATTAAACTTTTTAAATATCATCTTGAATTTTCATAATCTTTGAATTGAGCTCTAAACATAGGCTTTGTTGGTGGTGAGAAGATTATAAAGCATCGCCTAAGTAAATATCTTCCGAAGCATTCATTTAAGAAAGAAAACTTTATTTTGGGGGATGAGGGGCTAGAAATTGCAGCTTTTCATTCTACCTGATGTTGGTAACTCTTCATTCGGCTGTGCCCTTCTTCATTGCAGATGGGGCATCCTCTTCTCCCACCCTCGGGACTTCACCCCAGTTTGCACCACGGAACTTGGCCGAGCTGCAAAGCTGGCACCAGAATTTGCCAAGAGGAATGTGAAGTTGATCGCCCTGTCCGTAGACAGCGTTGAGGACCATCTTGCCTGGAGCAAGGTAGAGTACTGTGCTGTGTGAAACATGTATCTGGTCTTCTTCCCATTCCTTATGGAATCTTCAGAGCCCTGCAGGTCTTTTTGTAAGCAAAGGAGTTGATTGCTGGCTGCCAGCCCTTAGCTGATCACCCTAAAGACTAAGGTAGGATTAGTGTTTGTAAGAAGCCTCCATAAAAACTCAGAGAAATTGGATTTGAGGAGCTTCAGGGAAGCCAAACATGAGAAGTTCCTGGAGGGTGACACACCTGGAGAGGACATGGGAGCGCCACACCCCTCCCCCCATACCTTGACCTATGCATCTCCTCATCCCTTTTCTTTGTAATAGCCTTCCTAACAAACCAGTAAATATGGTTCTCTGGGTTCTGTGAGCCACTATAGCATATCAATCAAACACAAGGAAGGGGTCATGGGAATACCAATTTATAGCTGGTTGTTCAAAAACACTAGGAAAGCTACCTGGAACTTGGCAATTGTCATCAGAGCTAGGGGCAGTCCTGCAGGACTGAGCCCTCAAACTGCGGGATCTGACGCCGTCCCCAGGAGGACAGTGTGAGAATTTGATTGAATTAGATGACACCCAGGTGATGTCTGCTGTGGACTTGAATAATTGTTGTTGGGGCAAACGCCCCACACAGGACAGTTACAAATTGGGCTAATTACAAATAAGCTTGATTTGTGAGATAAAGGTAGGAACAGATCTCGGGTTTGCAGTTCACTGGTCATTTGAAGGTCTGGCTGGGAGTACATGGTGACCTCAGCATTGCTAATTGGCCAGTCCTCAGCTGTCGTCTTTCTTAGCCTTCCAGAACATTCAGCCCAGCTAATCGCTCTGTCCTGAAGGTTTCCTCCATGACCTGCAGAACACTACAGCCTAGCTGTTCCCTCTCGGGCTTACACTGATCCTTCATCTGTTTCCTAAATTACTCTGAAGTTAGACTGGATTTATTTCTTGGACCTCTTCTCTTTTGTCTCTGCCCTGTTTCCCTTACTGAGCTCATGCACTCCCATATCTTAATACCTTCTAGACATAACAATTCTCACATCTCCATCTCTAGGCTAGACTTCCGGGTTCCAGGTTGGTTTAGCCACTAATCCCTCAGCATTCTCCCTGGGATGTCCCGTCATCCCAAACCACACAAGTCTCAAACCAGGCCCCATTCTTAACCCCAGAGTCCTGATCAACTAACACTAGCCTCACTTTTGTAGAGCTCAGGTCAAAAAAATCCAAGGAGCCACTCTTTTTTTCCTGTCACATTTCTGGTTTATCTGCGAACTTGTTGACTGTGCCTTAAAAATAGATCAGGAATTCTATCTGAAGACTCACTTCCCAGAAACATTCGTGTGGCTTGCCTTGAAGTCTCATTGGAGTGGCAGCTCGTGAAGCCTTCTTGTCCAGCCACTTCTAAAGTGACAGCACCCCTTCAGGTTCCTTGCCCCCCCCCCCCTTTGCGTCCTCACCAGCTGAAATCCTGTGTGTGTTGTGTTGCTTCCTTCGTTGATTGGTTTCTCCCCAGGAGCATGTGGGCTCAGCAGGAGCAGATGTGCCCTGCTGGAACACTGCTCAGCACTTAGTAACCTTAGGCAGTAGGTCAGTGTTTATGGAATGAATGAGCTGAAGGAATTATCTACTTCCCACCTAAGGATTTACTTTGACAGTAAATTTGATGGTGTAAACTTACCTTGAAAACTTCATTTTAAGGACATTGCTACCAAGTGCTACTAAGTAATAGTAGCTACCTTTTAAGGAATGTTTACTGTGTACAGGCACTATGTCAAGTACATGCAAATGAATAACAGATGCAGTACTGTTTGGTGAGTTGATGACCTGAGGCTGGATCCCATGGCCATGCCATACCTCTTAACCCTAAATGTCTGAGATTAGAAGAATACTGTAGGAGAGAAGGGAAGAGCAGTTACCCATCTTGAGGTGGATTTGTATTCAATCTTTACACTTGGAAGTGAATGGAATCCAGCAGTTCTACAGCATCGCCACGGTCAATTTCTCTGTAGATTCTTTCAGAGCCCTTTAAGCCAGGTGTTCCGTTTTCATGGATGAAATTTTGTTTTTTCACTTAGAAAGTTGGAGGAGGGGTTTGCTCAGCATTGTCCAGCTAGAAAATGATGGTGATGTCATCTGATACTAGATGATGAAGACTGGGGATTTGCCTGATTTAGGGTAGAATAAAGCCAAAGCTTTATTGGTGTTCAGAGCAAAGTTCTTTGGTGCATTTGGGCGTAACGCAGTGCCTGTTTATGCCAGTGGCAGGGTGGAGAATTACTGCATAGCAGTAATTAAGATGACGGCTCCCTGCAGGAAAACTTTGTAGCCTGTTATATAATGCCTTTCAAAGTATAGCAGCATACGGAGGTTCATTTTACCTGGTGAATTTCAGCCTTAGAGGTTTTAAAATTGTGATTGTGTCAAATGGAAAACAAGTCCCCACTATCAGAAGCAGTGGCGAAACTTTGACATACAGCTAGTTATGTAGAAAATCTCATGGTGCCCCTAGGGTGAAATGCTATTTAGTTATGGTAGCATAATACACAGCCAATAACAGCAGAAGCAAAGTTCACATCATGAATGTACATGTCAAAATGTGGTGTCCATTTTGAATCCACCTTCCTCTTGTCACATCTCTGCTAAGAAGTCACAGAGGTTTCGTATCTTCTGCCATCAACCCCCTGTTTCACTTTCAAGGCTCAATGTGAATAATAAACCGTATTGCAACTTTATTTTTATTTATTATTTATTTACTTGAAAGTCGGAATTACACAGAGAGAGAAGGAGAGGCAGAGAAAGAGGTCTTCCATCCGCTGGTTCACTTCCCAGTTGGCTGCAACAGCTGGAGCTGCGCCTATCTGAAGCCAGGAGCTTCTTCCCTGTCTTCCATGTGGGTGCAGGGGCCCAAGCACTTGGGCCGTCTTCCACTGCTTTCCCAGACCACATCAAGAGCTGGACTAGAAGTGGAGCAGCCGGGACTCAAACCAGCGCCCAGATGGGATGCCAGCAATGCAGGCGGCACTGTTTTACCCACTACGCCACAGCGCTGGTCCCCGTATTGCAACTTTAAATTGCCTTTTCTTTTACTTCTTGAAACTCCCAGCCAAATTTCTCACTTTTCTGTAATCGTTAATGTACAAACTTGTCTATGTGGCTTATTAATCATGTTCAAAACACCTTCCTTTTCCCTATGAAAAATTATACAGATCCCTCAAAGGCCCCAGGGGAAGTCCTGCCTTGTCTTGAAGCCATTACTAACTCAGCAGCTCTACAGATCTGGGGATGTTGGTACACTTTAGTGTTTGCAGTCTTGCGCTTAAACATTGCGGCCTGGCATTTACTGCTGCTTCACAGGGGAATTATGGGATCAGATTAGGAGATCTTTTGAAAGCAGGAGCCATTTCTTACTCATCTGCAGTCCATGTGCGCCTGCTGTAGTGTTCAGTCCACGTCTGTGCTGATCAGTGCTTGCTCACATAATGAACCTGGGTTACACACACGCCTGCAACAGAAGCTTCTAGGGACAGCAGTGGAAGAAAGTCATTTTGCTAGGAGAAGTCCATCATTCTCCTTTATTTCAGACTTGAATTGCCTTGTCTTCTTTTGGATTTCACTCAGGTATGAGTTTAGCTCTGCCTTTTCACCAGTTAACTTTATACTTGTCCTTAAAGTACATATTCATTTAAATGGATTGGCTTTGAATATTGTGACGGTGTTTTGTTGCTTTTTAATTTCTCAGTATCTTCCTTTGGTTTGATGTCTGAATCAGGGTGCTGTTGAAGGAAGGATAACATCTACAGAATTCTCTTTGCTCACTGCAGTGTATCTACATGTGATGGACTTAATGAGCCCATTGTTTCTGATATTTGTAACAGTATTTGGGCACCCAGAGCTACCTTGTATTGGCATCTTACTCTGTGTTATTCAGCTTTTTAAAGCAGGAAGAGCAAGTGTAATTTAAGAGAAGTGGGTGTGACAAGGACTTTGGGCCATGCTTAGAATTTCAGTACTCTGCCCTACCCTAATTCCTGCCAGTGAATGGTTGGGACAGGGAGTGTTTGTTTTCTTACTAAAATTGCTCAGAAAGAATTGTTACGATTATTGTCCACTTCTCTGTCTTGGAAGGATTAGCTGATGAAATTGAGAGGACGTATCAGGCTTAGATTTCTCTTTCCCCTGCATTCCAGGATATCAATGCTTACAATGGAGACGAGCCCACAGAAAAGCTGCCTTTTCCCATCATTGACGATAGGAATCGGGACCTTGCCATCCTGCTGGGCATGCTGGACCCAGCAGAGAGGGATGAGAAGAACATGCCTGTGACAGCGCGTGTGGTGAGTCGCTGAAGTCTGTTGTGGTCAGTATGACCTGATTAGGTGTACGTCTGTGTCAGTACTGGGATCAACGGGAGGAAGCAGGGGAACGGCTACAATTATGGAATAAATGTTATAATGATGATATCGCTGATTTTCTGTGACTGGTGCAAAGTAGCTAAAATTTTCAGCAAGATCTGTTTTTTAAAGATTTATTTGTTTGTTTGAAAGGCAGAGTTACAGAGAGAGAAGGAGAGACAGAGATTTTCTGTCCACTGGCTCACTCCCCAAATTGCCGTAACAGCCAGAGCTGGGGTAGGCCAAAGCCAGGAGTCGGGAACTCCAGTCAGGTCTCCCACATGGGTGCAGGGGCCCAAGCACTTGGGCCGTCCTCCACTGCTTTCCCAGGCCCATTAGCAGGGAGCTGCATGGGCAGTGGAGCAGCTGGGACTTCAACAAGTGCAGATAGCAGCTTAACCCACTGCACCACAGTGCCAGCCCTCAGCCAGATTTTTGCATGATTTAGAGCTCTGGAAATTCAACAGAAAAATAAGCAGTTTATCCTAAGACATTATCCAAAAGTGAGAATCCTTTTCCATAACTCTCCTGATAACCTGCTCTTCAAAGTGATGGGCCATTGCCTTCCCCATGAGACAGCTGTTTTGAATTCTTATTTTATCTTCTACCTCCTGGAGAACAAACCGAGGCCGTCAGTAATGTACAACCACTCGAGAACTGGTATCAGTTCCCATTCAAATTTACTTTTATGGTAAGACTCCCTGGTTTACGTGGTATCTTCTGGGCCTTGCCTAGATGAAATTTAAATTATCAGTGTTTCTTACTGGGACAGCCAGAGCCAAATGTGGTTCCCTTTTAAGTTTAGAAAAATAACATGGAGAAGAAAGTGATCTTTATTCCAGCTGCCCACATCAGCAGTTCGGCGTGTCCTTCCCGATGGTTTGCTCTGGTTTTTACACCCCTGGGCGTTTTTAATGACTGCAGAGCTTCCCAGAGAGGCTTTGCTCTGAGAACAATGCAAGAACATGTACTGCATCTGCCCTGTGTGCTTGCAGGTGTTCGTCTTCGGGCCTGATAAGAAACTGAAGTTGTCTATCCTCTACCCGGCCACCACTGGCAGGAACTTCGATGAGATTCTGCGAGTAGTGAAGTCTCTCCAGCTGACAGCAGAAAAGAGAGTCGCCACCCCCGTGGATTGGAAGGTGAAAGTGTCAACAGGGCAGGTCCCCAGCCAGCCTGGACGGCCAAAGGGCTGTGCTCCGAGTGGTGGGCTGCAGGGTCTGTGTGAGCTGGGGCTCTGCCTCTGGCGCCGGCGTTGTTGGGAGGACCTTTCCATTTTCATAGTCTTGAAGCCTTCCGTGTAAAATGCAAACTCTGTATTGCCTTCTCACTCTTACATAATTCGGACACATTATGTTGTTCGAATGATTCTTTTTCATCTTGTTAAAAATGCATTTGTCGGACCCTTCCCAGACAGCAAACCAGAGTGGACCACTTTGGCTAAGTCGTGGCTGGGAAGCTGTTGGTGTGATAGTGTCATGAAGCATTTCGTTTCTCTTAAGTTTCAGTCGTCTTAAACTTGCATAGGAGTCTCCATAATCTGCTCGTAACTTTTAGTCCCTAGGATTCCTGCAAAGAGGTAGGACAGGAATTTCCTATCACAAGTTGTCTTTTTAAATATTCAAACCTGATATTCAGGTTTTATTGTTTTGTTTTGTTCTTTCTTCTGGCCGGCAAATCCTTTAAATTCTGTGTCCATTAATTAAATCCGTGTTACTGAACCCAGACAAAGGGTCCTGGGGAGGTGCAGTGAACAAAAAAAGTACAAAAACATCTTAAATCCATGCATGGTTTTTTCAATGCACTCATTGTCTGCCCTTCTAGAACTTAGGTTCTGGGGTGGAGACAGATAGCAGACAAGTTTGTAGTCTACTGAACAGAGGTAACAGGTGCTACAGAGGGCAGATAGGGCCAGGAGTGGGAGAGGGGTTTTGCATTTGGCTGAGGAGCAATGCCTTTCTCTCAAGGGACCTTTGAGAGGGTACAGAGGAAAAGGTGACTGATGCATATTCAAGGGAAGAGCTCCACAGGGAGGAGCACCAGTGTAGCAAGGAGCTTTCTGTAAAAATGAACTTGCATGTTAGAGAACTCGAAGGAAAGCCTGAGCCTGAAAGGCAGTGGCCGGAGATGGAGGGAAGAGATGAGAAGGGAGTAAGGCAGGGTTTGCAGGCTGTGATATGGACCTAGAATTAAACTTTGAAGTCTGGCAGCAAGCCGTACTGAGTTTAAACAGGACCATTTCACAGACTCACTCTTACACTTGATTCTCCTCACTAGCACCTATAGCTACTTTTCTGAAGCTGACTGTTAGACCTTCACGCTTCACTGCAAGATTGCATCTGGACACTCTCAATGTCTTTCAACAGGATGGAGATAGTGTGATGGTCCTTCCAACCATTCCTGAAGAGGAAGCCAAGACACTCTTCCCCAAAGGAGTCTTCACCAAAGAGCTCCCATCTGGCAAGAAGTACCTCCGCTACACTCCCCAGCCTTAAGTCTGCGAGAAGTCGGGGCTGAAGCTGCGCGTGGAGCGCAGTGAGCCAGAGGATGCCAGCTGCCAATCATGTTTTCCTAGAACAGTTCCGCGGGAACATTCTGGTTGAATCACGCCTGGATCTTTAGGTTGCAATACTACCGGCTTATTAAATGGAAATGGCACTAAGTGTTTCTTGGGATTCTTTACTCTGTGCCCTCACCAGCATTCTGCCCTGTCCACCGACGTCTGTGCTCTCTGCAGGCTGGCTCTCTGGGAAATAGCAGTCTGTGTTTAAGACTCAAATCTTGGTGAATCTGCAGTTTTGATTAATGAGGTGGTACCCATTGACGGTTGAGAAAGCTTGCTCCGCTTTATTATAGAATGACTGCCAGTTTTCTTAGCTGTCCTAATTTAATCCTCTTTTCTACTAACCAATTATGGAGAGAAGCAGAACTTGAGGTTCAACTTTCTCTGTAAATATCTAAGTGTATTGCCTGGAACTCCAGAACTTAGGTACTTGACTCAGAAGTTCTTTAATCATTGTTTTGATAACAACTTTGGGCGGGGCTGGAGAGGAACTTTATTTCCATACTTTTCTAGTAGATAATGTGAAGTAGGAGGAGCAGGGGGAGGGGTCTTCAAATATTTTGCTATTTTTAAAACATGGGCTTAATTTCCACCACAGGGGGAGGCTCCCCACACACCCGGGACGTGTCCCAGCAGTGCGGCCAAGACAAGTGCCACCTGCCTTCCACACAGACTGTTTCCCTAGGCTGGCCTGCTCTCATGACATTCACGTGAAAGGGCTCCTTTTAAAGAGAGGAGAGGATGGCTGAAGTGTTTCCATATAGAATCATTCTTGCAGTGGGTCGCTATTTTCTGAATTTTGCATTTTGGAGATCAGCAAATAAAATCCTTTGTTAAACGGGGTCAGAGAGTTCTGTTGTCACCTGTCGAAGCACTGCTTTAGACTTGTGTGCTGAAGAGTGAAGAGCAGAGGTGTCCTCACTGGGGCTGGCGTGCGCGCTTCATTCTCCAAAGACATGTCGCACACAGTGAGGAGGGAGCGGCCGCTGAAGAACAGTGCTTGGCCTGCCTCGTTCCATCCCTCCTATACTTCCCTGCGCCCTGGAGTCCTGATTTTGTGATCTCTGGTGTGAGGACCTCTCCTTACCTAATACCTTACTGAGATTGCTGGCTTTAAGAAAACCTTGGGGCAGGCATTCGGACACTGCAGCCAAGACACCACTTGGGTTGTCTACATCCCATATCTGAAGGCCTGGGTTCAAGTCCCGGCTACCACTCTTTGGATCCAGCTTCCTGCAGAGGTGCACCTGGGAGGCAGCAAATGGATCAACTACCTGGATCCTTCCTTGCCTCCTGTGTGGGAGACCCGATTAGGCTCTGGTTCCTGTCTTTGACTTGGCCCAGCCCTGACTGTTGTAGGCATCTGGGGAGTGAACCAAGGATGGAAAGTCTCTCTGTCTGTCTGCCTTTCAGGTAGATCAATAAAACTGTAAACTGCTACCTTGTGCCTTTGTTTTGTGTTTAAAAGAATGGGCCTTGGGGCAGGCACTGTGGCTCAGTGGGTTAATGCCCTGGCCTGAAACCCCGGCATCCGGTTCGAGACCCGGCTGCTCCACTTCCGATCTGGCTCTCTGCTATGGCCTGGGAAAGCAGAAGATGGCCCAGGCCCCTGCACCATGTGGGAGACCTGGAAGAAGCTCCTGGCTTCAGATGGGCGAAGCTCCGGCCATTGCAGCCATCTGGGGAGTGAACCATCAGATGGAGGACCTCTCTCTGTGTAACTCTGACTTTCAAATAAGTACATCTTAAAATAATAAAAGAATGGGCCTAATGGGCCTTAAGCCTATCCCAGACAACTTTTTACATATGAAAAAGTAGGGGCTCTCATTGTGGTGTAGTAGCTTAAGCCACCACCTGCAATGCCTTCATCCCACATGCGTGCAATTCAAGTCCTGGCTGCTGCACTTATGACCTCCTTGTAATGGCCTGGGAAAAGCAGTGGAGGATGGCCCAAATGTCAGGGCCCCTGCACCCATGTGGGAGACGCAGAAGAAGCTTCTGGCTCCTGGCTTAAGCCTGGTCTAGCCCTGGCCAATGTGGCCATTTGTGGAGTGAACTAGCAGATGGAAGACCCCTCTCTTTGTCTCTCCCTTTCTCTGTAGCTCTTCCAAAAAAATAAAATAAACCTTGAAAGAACAACAAAGCCCTGCGTCTTTATGGTACTGGCATCACGTTTCTGCAGTGAGCAGCCATGGCTGGTGCTTGTGCTCCGAGGACCGCTCTGAGACTGCTACCCCAGTAAGCTGCTTATCCACAAAGTTCTTAGTAAATACTTTAAGCTTGACTTCTATTTTTTTTTTAAAGATTTATTTATTTGAAAGGCAGAGCACCAGAGAAAGGGAGAAGCACGGAGAGTGCCATCCATTGTGTAGAGGGGTTGAATGGGAAGGTAAAGATGCCAAGTTCCCACACCTTTATGCCCTTCTGCCCTTCCGTCTAGGGGCCTAGGGGCATGGCCAGGCACAGCTGCCTGTGGATGTGCGGATGTGTGGGTGTACGCAGCTATCTGGATGTGTGTAGATGTCTGTGTGTCCAGCCACCACCATGGACACAAAGGCAGATATCTCCTGTGGCCCCACCACCGTTGTGGGCAAATGGCTGTTCCTTGTGCATTTCCCACCACCACTGAGAAAAGGAGATATAAACCCACAAACGGCTCCAGGTTGTTCTCAGATCTTTTGGAATCCAAACCTGTTTGTCCCGGGCCCTAAGCCCCAGGCATGCACATTGGTTCACTCCCCAAATGGTTGCAGTGGCTGAGGGTGGGCCAGGCTGAAGCCAGGAGCCTGGAACTCCACCAGGGTCTCCCATACTGGGTGGGTGGCAGGGGCCCACGGACTTGGGCCATTTTCCACTGCCTCAAGGACATTAACTAGATCAGAAGCAGAGCAGCCAGAACTCAATCTGGCGCTCCGGTACAAGATGGCTGTGATACCACGACAGCCTCTCCTTATGCTCTTACCCCTGTTACAGTGTTTGCTTAAAGCATGAGTATTCTTTCAAAGCCTTGTTGAAATGAAAGAATAAATGATTTTAAGCTAAATAAACCATAAAATTCAATTTTATTTAACTTTTTTAAAAAAGCACTATAGGATGTAAGAATGTTAATTTTTCCGAAACTTTGCTTTCAGTAACTCAAATTATGGAACATAGTTCTATCCTTCAATATTTACTAAATTGGGCTGGAAAAATAACTATACTCTGAAAGATATGAGGGGGGAGTAATTACAGCCATTTCACAAATAAAAGTCACATATCTTGTACTTTAGACAGTAATATTTTCATTGTCAACACATTTGATAATGTACTCTTAGATAACTTGCTCTCTGGAAATAGCATGTCTTGGTAGGCCATAAGTTTTGGGGCGCCTTACGTTATCTTTAAGAACTTTTGAACACTTCAAGTATAACGCAACTGGTAAAAAAAAAATCAGTTTTTTTACGGCCATTTATCTATTACTTGTAAAATACATGCAGCAGTAAATGTTCCAACAGCTTCTAAGTAAACTCCTTGCCAGATAATCCTTCAACATTTGAGCCAGGATGTTAATCCGTTCTTAAACTTGACTCCACATGTCATATTTGTGTGATTAATCCTCTTTTCAAAAGTGACATCCAGTTTCCAACTACAAAAGAATGCCAAGAGTAAAGTATGAGACAGTGAGCATTACAGGAGAAACTTCTAACCAGTCTAATGGAATCAGGAAACTTACTAAAAAGTTTCCATTTTATTATCTGGAACATCCTTCATTAAAAGATCTTGCCTATTCGAGGTCTTGAGTGATCTCTTAATTGCAGGTATATCTCTACACTGTTGTCTTGTGAAGGGGCACTACAGTAATGAGTAATCTATCAAAGGCACGCTGAAGGAAAAGAGAATTTAATTAACTTTACGACTCATTACAGAGTAACCGGAAACTGTTTTTGTAAATCAGAATGAGAACTTTTTAAATAAGGGGGCCTGGAAAAAGTAAAGAGCAGGAAGTTATGCTCCTAATTAGGTTTCCCACTTGTGAAAGAGGATCCCTCTGAGAGAGGAGAGGGTGGCCCTGGGACTACTGCCTATGGATCTTTACTTCTTGAAATCATCAGGGGAAGGAAGTGAGGAGGGAAAAACCAAGCGAGGCAGAATCACATCTATCGAAAGTATTCCATCATTTTAACTTTTAAGTCACTTCGGTGATCCAGCATCCCATATGAGTGCTGGTCCGAATTCCGGCTGTTCTGCTTCTGGTCCAGCTCCCTGCTAATGCACGTGAGAAAGCATCAGAAGGTGGCCCAAGTGCTTGGACACTTGCACCCATCTGGAAGACCCAGATGAAGTCCTGGCTCCTGGCTTCTGCCTGGCCCAGCCTTGGCCCTTGGGACCATTTGGGGAGGGAACCAGTGGATGGAAGATCTCTCTCCAACCTCTGCCTCTCCCTCTCTGTAACTGCCTTTCAAATAAATAAATGTTTTTTTTTTTTTTTAATCAATTAGGTGAGCTTTATATCCTGTGTGTCCAAGTTAATGAATTTCAGCCAGGAGCCTTCTTTCTCACCACTGGAGCTTTGCTATCTGACCTCACAATTTGTTTAGCTGTGCAGTATAATATTCACGGGGAGGAAAAGCTAATCAGGTTACCTCATCTTTCCTCTTCCAGTTACTTTCTCTCCCTTGTCATTCGAAGACCAGTGTTGGCTGAAGCTAACCATATTCATGCAACGAACAGAAAAAGCTGAATTAGAAATTTAAGAGTAAAAGCAGCAGGAGAATATTTCAAAATCTCACTTTGCTTTCCCCCCTTGCCCTTCTCCCTTTCAAAGGGAGAAGTCTGATAGACAAATTCAAATGCAAATCAACAAGTCACAGCAACAGCACTAGTGGGTTGCTCACAGAGAGGATGCCTTGTGGAGAGCGCCTGGGCCCTCTGTGGAGACCAGCTGATGTCCCGTTTTAATTGTTACCACGCATCTCAATGAGAGCTGAGTACTGGCAGACTTTCTCATCTTTTTTGAAGACCTCTGTTCAGTTATTTGTTTCTTCATTCATTTGAAAGCCAGAGAGGGAATCTGAGACCCAGGGAGCCAGGGTTGGGCCAGGCTGAACCAAGGAGCCAGAACACAATCCAGATCTCCCATATCAACTACTTGCTCTGTCCCAGGGTGTGAATCAGTTGGAAGCTGTGATCAGGAGTGGAGCTGGGTCTCACACCCAGGCACTCAGAGGGGATGCAGGCCTCCCGAAAAGTATCTTGACTGCTGTGCCAAAGGCCTGCCCCAAATCATTTTTAAAATGTGAAACTTCTATAGGTTTCTACTTAGTAACTAATTAAAAAAAGTTTTTTAAAGAAAACACCTAAGGGTGCCAAACCTAGAGTACTGGTCGGATCCAGTCCATGGGCCTACTGTTTGTGACTTTTGTCTCAAACCCACTGGGGAACACAGAATGATGTGTTTCAGTCTCAACGGTTCCAGAGGGCTGATCAAGGGAGGCCTATGATCCCTACTTCCTGGCAGTGCTTAAGATCTCTGACTCAGCAGTCCCCAGGGTGTTAAGGGGGCAACAGCCTTGCCAGACTCTGGTGCCCCAAGAGTGGTTCGCAAGCAATGGAGAAACGGATCTGAAGAGACTGTGCGGGTTGACTAAGGGCCATCTCAGTGCTAGCCAACTTGGACACAAAGTGACCCAGGCGCACAGGACCCAGAACTGGGGATGGCAGGCGAACGAGCCGAAAGAATGTCTGAAGCTGGGACAAGTGTTTGGCACAGCGGTAAGATACCACTTGGGACACCCACATCCCGTATCAGAGGGCCAATTCCAGCTTCCTACTAAGGTACACCCTGGAAGGCAGTGCTGATGGCTCAAGTACTTGATTCCTTCACTTACATGGGAGACTCAGCTTGAGTTCCCCGCTCCTGGTTTCAGGATGGCCCAGCTACACTATTGTGTCTGTCTCTCTCTGCCTTTCAAATAAAAAGTAAATAAATAAAAATTTCAAAAGTATATATTAAGTAAAAGAATATCAAAGGTTCAAATTGTTAGTAGGGGAAAAAAAATTACTGATCAAAGGCTTGTCCCTCCTTCCCACAGGGCAGAAACTTTGGTTCACCAGCCAATTAGCACTTTACACAGTCCCCAGCACACAGCGGGGGTTTCATTTTAAAACAATAATACTGGGGCTGGCGCTGTGGCATCATGGGCTAAGCCTCCACCTGTGGCTCCGGCATTCCATATGGATGTCAGTTCATGTCCTGGCTGCTCCTCTTCTGATCCAGCTCCCTGATAGTATGCCTGGGAAAGCAGTTGAAGATGGCCCAAGTGCTTGGGCCCCTCCACCCACAACGGAGACCTGGATGAAGTTCCTGGCTCCTGGCTTCAGCCTGGCCCAGCCCTCTCTCTTTCTGTCTTTCCCTTTCTCTCTGTAACTCTGACTTTCAAATAAATAAAATACTTTTTATAAAAAAATTATACAAATGGGAAAGAGTAATATAAAGCATTAATAAAATCACACTTCACATACCCAATTTAAAATCATGTAATCTTGTCCCCATATTAACAGTTTGTAAGAATTCCATAGTATCTAACTGCTGGGGTCACATGAGCTATAAACAAGCTGATAAGAGTTGCAAAGCAAAGGAACTCTGCTGAAGCTGCAGAAGCTGGGTGTGGTCAGGCAGGGCTGCTGAGCAATCAACCGGAGGTCTTGAGTGCGTTTTCTCTAGAGCAAGGGCTCCTGTCCAGTCTCAGCAGCATATGCACAACTAGGGGCTACTGAATGTTTAGTGACTCTCAAAGTGCACCCAAAGCAAGGCGGTTGACTATGACCACGGCTTGGAATTCTCAATGACCTTGGGTCAAGTTCCATATTCTCTTCAGTTGCTGAGAGCAAACCAGTTCCCCACATCAGCATCCACTGTGGGAAAGTCTGTCCCCCACCCCACATTCCTGCATTGCTTCCAACAGCACTTAGTGGCTCCAGCCTACCATGTCAAGAACAGAGCATCTGACAGAAGCTGCTCTCTCTGTCAAGGGTATGAAGGGAGGGACATGGGGGAGGAAGGAGCCAGGATCTTAGTGTCTGGCAGCCTCTGATCTGATCTCTGAACTCCCAAAAGCAATGTGGCTGCCAGGCCGGCCTGGGGATGAAGACCAATGAGAAACCCACACGGGGCCTCACAAATCACTTTCTAGGGATAAAATGAACTTAACGTGTGTCAAAGTTCCTTCTCAATGGTTTTCCTACCACTCAAGTGCTACCCCTTACCCCTGAATTTGGAGTCATTTTCATTTTTGTCAGGATCAGATGCTAGGATTATCAGCACTTTGCTTAAATCTGAAGTTCCCTGAACCTAAAGAGAATACATCACAATTAGTCAAGATAATATTCTTTGATTCTTAAAGTGGATGCTTCCCAATCTTTCCAAAGAGGATAAGAAATAAACCAAAACCATGTGTTAAGTCTCCAACCTAAGCTCTACCATTTTAATTAGAGACCCTCAGAGATGTTGTTTTAAGAAATCTTGTCTTTTGCATATTTAGAGACACCAGAGAGGAAACTTCTAAACTTACCTGTAATTAGACTAAAAATTCTCACTTTGGAAATCAGGGACTCCCCAGCATCCTATGATGGCTTCTACTCCAGCACTCCTGCCTAAGGGCCCAGGGACAGCACGCCCAGGACAGCAGGCCTGTCTTAGAGCTTCCGCCCCACGTGCCACAAAATCTGCCTCTCAGAACACAAGCAGCAGCAAGTGAAAATTACTACTATCATTTCTAGAGCCACACAATGTCATTTATCCTCATAATAACCTGACGAGACAGTCACTTCCATTATCCCCATCTAATTAAGGATTTGTGGAAACTAAGGACCAGAAGAGTTAAGCAGCTACTCTGTGCTCATGCTCCTGGTAGGTACAGGGGTAAAGTTTTCAATCCAAGTATACCTGACCCTGAACCTCTCTTTACAACTAAACTGTTGCTACTGCTCCCAGTGATCACTTATCTCTTACCCCCACTTTCTGTTTCAAAACTAAAGGGATTTTCAGTTGCTACACAAACATTTAAATTACTTTCATTCTCTTAATTACTGAAAGGTACCAAATAAGAATGTGGTAAAAGGGGCAGATACAGTTTTTAAGCTTAAGAACTTCCTTTGGACAACGATTTTTGCTTAATTAGGGTCAGTGTGGTGGCACAGTGGGTTAAGAGACACCTGCATTCCATATCTGAGCACCAGTTTGAGTCCCAGCCACTCCACTTCCAATCCAGCTTCCTGCTAATGCACTTGGGAAAGCAGGAGAAGATGACCCAAGTCCATGGGCCCCTGCCACCCACATGGGAGACCCAGGTGGAACTCCTGGCTCCTGGCTTCGGCCTGGCCTAGCTGGACAGTTGCAGCCCTTTTGGGAATTAAACCAGTAGATAGAATATCTATCTTTCTGCTTCTCGTTCTTCTTCTCTATCATTCTGCCTTTCAAATAAACAAAGCTTTAAAATAATAATAATAATAAATTTTCATTTAGTTAATGGTCTTTTACAGTGTTTTTAGGCAAGAAGAATCTCTCTCATATGGGAAAACTGGTGACTGCATTAAAAAGATGCTGGCCCTCCTCTTGCCCTCTTGGTGCTCCCCGTTCCTGAATCCAGCCCTCCACCTGCCCTGTGGTCCAACAGCAGGAGGCTGGCCCACTGGGGACCTTGCGTCTGCCCTGTAAGGGCAACCACACCCAAGTGTTCACACCTCCCCTGCCCTTACAGAAGCAGGAGATGACCAGGCCCGGCTGGAGCCCACCATCAGTTGTTACCACCTTTGTGGCAACAAAGAGAGGGAGTTCCCGCTCAACTCCCTTCTAATCAATAGGGCAGGTGTTTCCAGAGCCATGCTGACGTTCAGCATCACTGCCTTGCTATGAACGGAGAAACGTACACTGCACCACCTCCTGCACTGCACCCCTCCTGCATGGCACCCCTCCTGCATTGAACCCCACCTGCACTGCACCCCATCCTGCACTGCACCCTCTGCTGCATAGTGCCCACTCCTGGACTGTACCCCATCCTGCACAGCACCCCCTCCTGCACTGCACCCCCTGCTGCACTGCACCCCTCCTGCACTGACCCCTCCTGCACTGCACCCCTCCTGCACTGCACCCCATCCTGCACTGACCCCTCCTGCACTGACCCCTCCTGCTCAGTACCCCTCCTGCACTGACCCCTCCTGCATTGCACCCCTCCTGCACTGACCCCTCCTGCACTGACCCGTCCTGCACTGACCCCTCCTGCACAGCACCCCTCCTGCACTGCACTCCTCCTGCACTGCACCCCCTCCTGCACTGCACCCCATCCTGCTCAGTACCCCTCCTGCACTGCACCCCATCCTGCACTGACCCCTCCTGCACTGCACCCCCTCCTGCTCAGTACCCCTCCTGCACTGACCCCTCCTGCATTGCACCCCTCCTGCACTGACCCCTCCTGCACTGCACCCCATCCTGCTCAGTACCCCTCCTGCACTGACCCCTCCTGCACTGCACCTCCTTCTGCACTGACCCCTCCTGCACTGCACCCCCTCCTGCACTGCACCTCCTCCTGCACTGACCCCTCCTGCACTGACCCCTCCTGCACTGCACCCCTCCTGCACAGCACCCCCTCCTGCACTGAACCCCTCCTGCACTGCACCCCTCCTGCACTGCACCCCATCCTGCACTGACCCCTCCTGAACTGCACCCCCTCCTGCTCAGTACCCCTCCTGCACTGACCCCTCCTGCATTGCACCCCTCCTGCACTGACCCCTCCTGCACTGACCCGTCCTGCACTGACCCCTCCTGCACAGCACCCCTCCTGCACTGCACCTCCTCCTGCACTGCACCTCCTTCTGCACTGACCCCTCCTGCACTGCACCCCTCCTGCACTGCACCCCCTCCTGCACTGCACCTCCTCCTGCACTGACCCCTCCTGCACTGACCGCTCCTGCACTGCACCCCATCCTGCTCAGTACCCCGCCTGCACTGCACCCCCTCCTGCACAGCACCCCTCCTGCACTGTACCCCTCCTGCACTGACCGCTCCTGCACAGTACCCCTACTGCACTGCACCCCTCCTGCACTGCACCCCTCCTGCACTGAACCCTCCTGCACAGCACCCCTCCTGCACTGAACCCCTCCTGCACAGTACCCCTCTTGCACTGAACTCCTCCTGCACTGCACCCCTCCTGCAGTGCACCCCTCCTGCACGGTACCCTACTGCACTGCACCCCTCCTGCACAGCACCCCCTCCTGCACTGCACCCCTCCTGCACTGCACCCCATCCTGCTCAGTACCCCTCCTGCACTGCACCCCATCCTGCACTGACCCCTCCTGCACTGCACCCCCTCCTGCTCAGTACCCCTCCTGCACTGACCCCTCCTGCACTGCACCTCCTTCTGCACTGACCCCTCCTGCACTGCACCCCCTCCTGCACTGCACCTCCTCCTGCACTGACCCCTCCTGCACTGACCCCTCCTGCACTGCACCCCTCCTGCACAGCACCCCCTCCTGCACTGAACCCCTCCTGCACTGAACCCCTCCTGCACTGCACCCCCTCCTGCACTGCACCCCCTCCTGCACTGCACCACTCCTGCACTGACCCCTCCTGCACTGCACCCCCTCCTGCACTGCACCCCTCCTGCACTGAACCCCTCCTGCACAGCACCCCCTCCTGCACTGAACCCCTCCTGCACTGAACCCCCTCCTGCACTGCACCCCTCCTGCACTGCACCCCATCCTGCACTGACCCCTCCTGAACTGCACCCCCTCCTGCTCAGTACCCCTCCTGCACTGACCCCTCCTGCATTGCACCCCTCCTGCACTGACCCCTCCTGCACTGACCCGTCCTGCACTGACCCCTCCTGCACAGCACCCCTCCTGCACTGCACCTCCTCCTGCACTGCACCTCCTTCTGCACTGACCCCTCCTGCACTGCACCCCTCCTGCACTGCACCTCCTCCTGCACTGACCCCTCCTGCACTGACCCCTCCTGCACTGCACCCCATCCTGCTCAGTACCCCGCCTGCACTGCACCCCCTCCTGCACAGCACCCCTCCTGCACTGCACCCCTCCTGCACTGACCGCTCCTGCACAGTACCCCTACTGCACTGCACCCCTCCTGCACTGCACCCCTCCTGCACTGACCCCTCCTGCACAGCACCCCTCCTGCACTGAACCCCTCCTGCACAGTACCCCTCTTGCACTGAACCCCTCCTGCACTGCACCCCTCCTGCAGTGCACCCCTCCTGCACGGTACCCCTACTGCACTGCACCCCTCCTGCACAGCACCCCCTCCTGCACTGCACCCCTCCTGCACTGCACCCCTCCTGCACTGCACCCCATCCTGCACAGCACCCCTCCTGCACTGCACCTCCTCCTGCATTGACCCCTCCTGCACTGAACCCCCTCCTGCACTGCACCCCTCCTGCACTGTACCCCCTCCTGCACTGCACCCCCTCCTGCACTGCACCACATCCTGCTCAGTACCCCTCTTGCACTGAACCCCTCCTGCACTGCACCCCTCCTGCACTGCACCCCTCCTGCACTGCACCCCATCCTGCTCAGTACCCCTCCTGCACTGCACCCCATCCTGCACTGCACCCCCTCCTGCACAGCACCTCTCCTGCACTGCACCCCTCCTGCACTGCACCCCTCCTACACTGCACCCCCTCCTGCACTGCACCCCATCCTGCTCAGTACCCCTCCTGCACTACACCCCCTCCTGCACTGCACCCCTCCTGCACTGAACACCTCCTGCACTGCACCCCTCCTGCACTGACCCCTCCTGCACTGAACCCCTCCTGCACTGCACCCCCTCCTGCACTGCACCCCTCCTGCACTGCACCCCCTCCTGCACTGCACCCCATCCTGCTCAGTACCCCCCTGCACTGCACCCCTCCTGCACTGCACCCCTCCTGCACAGCACCCCTCCTGCACTGAACCCCTCCTGCACAGTACCCCTCTTGCACTGAACCCCTCCTGCACTGCACCCCTCCTGCAGTGCACCCCTCCTGCACGGTACCCCTACTGCACTGCACCCCATCCTGCACAGCACCCCCTCCTGCACTGCACCCCTCCTGCACTGAACCCCTGCTGCACGGTACCCCTACTGCACTGCACCCCTCCTGCACAGCACCCCCTCCTGCACTGCACCCCTCCTGCACTGCACCCCTCCTGCACTGCACCCCTCCTGCACTGCACCCCATCCTGCACAGCACCCCTCCTGCACTGCACCTCCTCCTGCATTGACCCCTCCTGCACTGAACCCCCTGCTGCACTGCACCCCATCCTGCTCAGTATCCCTCCTGCACTGCACCCCCTCCTGCACTGCACCACTTCTGCACTGAACATTCCTGCACTGCACCCCTCCTGCACTGCACCCCTCCTGCACTGACCCCTCCTGCACTGCACCGCATCCTGCACTGAACCCCTCCTGCACTGAACCCCCTCCTGCACTGCACCCCTCCTGCACTGCACCCCCTCATGCACTGCACCCCATCCTGCACTGAACCCCTCCTGCACAGCCCTGCATCGGGACACAAGGCCTGGATTGCAGAGGGCAGACAGACTCTGGCCCTCTGAACCCTGGTCACACCCTTACGTAAGGCACCTGCACCACAGTACACAGAAATCCTTGGAACATTTTTTTTACTCTCTATTAAGGACAGTTAAGAACTGCAGATTTTTTCCAGGTTAAGTTTCTTTTTAAGAGGATCAGTTGAGGTTTGTCTTTTGTTTTGTTTTGTTTTTGTATTCTTATTTTATTTACTATATCTATTATATCTGTATTTTTATTCTTTTAAAATTTGTTATATATTAAAAGATTGTAGTTGACATATAATTGTGTGTATAATGGCATACAGGGCAACATTTCAAATCTGAACACCATGTGTAATGATAAGGTCAGCATGACGGGCTTATCCTTTACCTCGAATATTTATCATTTCCTTGTGTTGGGAGCATTCAGAACCCTCTCTACTGGCTGCTTTAAAATATATGATTGCTACCAGTTGAGTTGTAAAGTCACCTGTGGGGCAACATGGAAGCAGACAACGACCACAAAGGATGTCCCTTACCTGCTCACAGGTTTTTGGTATGATGTACGGTGCAAAATATGGCTCCTCTGTCTTAGTATTGATTACACTGCCATACACAATAATAACGAATTTCATGGTCACGTTATTGATAGCCAGTTCATTATAGCTCGATAAAGTCTCCACATACGCATGATTGTGCAGCACACACTTCTGAAACTTCAAGTCCTATAAAAAATTCACTAAATCACACAAACTGACACAGAGTACCTAGAAGAAAGCGTATTCATCCACCTGTCTGTTATTTGAGGCAAGCAAAAGGCACAAGAACCCTGGTACCAAAAGACAGATGCAGTTAGAGTTCCGGATGGTCCCTGACAAGTGTCTGAATTCAAAGTTTCGTATTGTCATTATTTGGCACTGGACAGGGCTGCTCAGCCGGACTTACAAGCTCCCAGTCAGCTGCAGCTTGTTGGTCAGCTCCCCCTTGTTAGAAATCTGTTAGCATAAGAGCCAGAATTTTCCAGATTTCTGGGTTTTACCCAGCCATAAGCAAACGTCCCACTTGACAAGTGAACAAACAACAACAAAAAGCCAAAGCTTTTTGTTGAGTGTGAGCCATACTTTGCAGTTCAGGAAGGTGGTCACCTAAGGCAAGACGTAGGCCCAGAACACATCCCTACAGTGCTTGGCCAGAACCAGGCCTAGCCACACCTCGATTTCACATTCCCAGCCTCCCAAACTGTGAGACAGTATGTTTGTGTTGCTTAAGTGTGCGGCACTTCTTGACAGCAGCACTGCCAACTGGGATGCCGAAGCTTGGAGATCAGGTCAATGACAGGAACCTTCTGGACAGTGTGCATTGGCAAATGGTATCAGCCCAGTCTGAACATCTCAAGCCCCAAGGAGCACACAGCTCTGTGAGCCAGCCCTTAGATGTCCTCCAGAGACAAGCAAATCAAACACCTACTTGTTCAAGGCACCAATACAGCTGGGACACCAATCTCATAAGAAATTGGCAACGTGTGTAGAAATTTGCAGCCAGAAAATCCTACTGAAAATGACCTGCTCTGGGGGCAGCATTGTGGCCCCGTGGGTTAGGCCACTGCCTGCAATGCTGGCATCCACATTGGAGTGCTGTTTCAAGTCCTGACAACTCTGCTTCTGCTCCAGCTTCCTGCTGATGTGCCTGGGAAGGCAGCAGAAGATGATCCAAGCACTTGGGCTCCTGCTACGCATGTGGAAAATACAGCCGGAGTTCCTGATTCCTGGCTCTGGCCTGTTCCAAATCTCTTTTTAAAAAAATAACCTGTTTTGGTTTGTAAATGCATGTACCTTTTGAGTTCTACGATTTAGAGGAGGGTGGGCAGACAGCATAACCTTATCAGTGCTTGGGTATTCTAAAAATTCCTAACCGGCAATTCTCTGATGGAAAAGCCGCGAAAGAAATAAACCAGCCCTTCGAGTAGAGATTCTCTGGGAAGTAAAATTTGGGATAGATGGTTATTATAATTTTTAATGTTTTGCATCTGTCTTTGCTCATTCATATAATGAATATGTGTTGCTCATGAATTTTAATTTAAATCTGACTCCATTGGTCCTAATTCTCTCCTCTGAGTCTCATATCAGATTTTAAATTTACATGAAGGATACAAATATGAGATTGTACATTGTGGCAGATCAGAGACAGACTCAATCCACTACCTTTTGGAGGGAAAGTCCCTAGAAGAGGCTTAGATTAAAGATTTTGAAAAGGCAAGAGATTTATGTCACTGCAGGAAAAGTACATTACAATAAATACCAGACCAAGTGTTCATAAAGCCATTCTGATTAATACTATGCTTGGCTCTTGGGGAACTGCCTATTTAATATCTGCTGAATTGGCTTCCTTTTTATTTGTAGGGATGATTGCAGGTAGCTTGAGAAAATTAGCTGTGCCAAGAGGATTGACAACCTGGAGGAAGCCAGGGCAAGATGGAGCTGTTAAAATTCCAGCAATCCCATTTTAGCGAAATCAGACATAAGCTTCTTGTTGTTTGAAAAATATGAAATGCATTTTGTGAAAAATACAGAAAATAAAGAACCTAAAAGGCATTCATATTTTAATCACGTAACTAACCTCATCCACCAGACTTGATTCAAAATACTGACAAGCTGTATCAAGAGCAAGCTTTAGCCATATTTTATATTCCAGGGATGGCCAGAAGACATCAAAGCCTTCATATAAATCCTCCAGGGAGATGAAAAAGGCCTGAAATGACAAGATGCCAGGTCACAGCCAGCGGAGTCTGGAGCTCAATTACAAGACCATCCAAAAATCAGATGCCTGCCGAGTTAATCTTCACCTTTCCCCAGAAAAAACTGACCATCAGTTCTAGCATAATCATCACACTCTGTTGTTTAAACACATTGGGTTGTGGAAAGGTGGGTTGCTATGTATTAGATGGTAAAATGTGTGGTCTAATTGGAGCTAAACTCAATAGACCAGGAAAATTCCTATCAATCCATGCATATTATGAAGGGAATGGCTCACGAACCCAAGATTCAGGAACTAAGACACACAAATATATCTCCTTTCTGTCGCAGTAGGTGAAGAGGGCTCAGCCACACGTCTCCAGAGACAAACTGCTGACCTGAATGAGGAAGACTGTTCCCTCAGATTTCAAGTTAAATAAACTGTAATGACTCCAATTCAGTGTTCTGACTAAAAGCGAGCCTTCCATCCTCTCCCAGAAATAACACAGTGCTAAACTGGCAAAGCAGCAATCCCTTCTGCTCCACACACCCCTAAGACTCCAGATCCTGCTCTGCTGCGTCCAGCAGTCTCTTCGTCCAACAATTGGTCCCCATAATGGTAGTCATTTACTGAGCATCTGTGCAAAGTGCCAGACACAGATATTGTCATGCCCTTGATGACACCAAGAGGGAGGTATTCTCCCTACGCATGAATAAGGACATTAAGACTTGAAGAGGCTCGAATAATTTGCTCCACATCCCACAGCCATGGTGTGGAAGAGCTGGCATGTGAGACACTAACTCTGCCTTTTCTTAGCTGGTCCACAGGCAAAAATAATGGAAATTGGAGTTGAAAGATACGTCACTTTTGGTGCAACTAATTTTGAAATTCATGCATGTGAGAGGTCATCAAAATGTTCACAGAAAATGTGAGTCATGAAAAAAATATGCATGAATTTCAAAATATATATTTGCACCCAAATAAACAACTTTTAATTCCATTTTTCTAGACCTTTTGAAGTACCCTTGTACACTGCCTCCCTATAGCTGGTTAGGTGACAGAATAAGATATCAGGACCAAAAGGAAGAACAGATGCTGACATTCCTTATTTACTTGAGGACAAATTAACTAATAACCCACAATAGAAGCACTTTCTTACCTGTAAAATCGTTTCGCAGATGGCAGTATATTCAATTTCACGCTTCAGCAGACAGCTCAGCTCTCCCAGCACATCCCCACTGGTACAGTACTCGGTGAACAGGGTTTTGGACTCCCTATCAGGCCTCAGGCTACTGTCTATTCCGAAGGTAGGAGATGAACTGTGCAGCTGCAGAGGGAAAAGTATGTGCAAAAGCAAATAAAAGCCTTAAAGCCTTCTGATCAAACCACAGGCTCTTCCATCATTCCTTACAAGGGAAGGCAGAGATCCTACTGGGCGAAGCAGAATAAACCTGCGCAGAAATCACGGTTTCTTTCACATTTCAATTACCCAGGGCAAGGTCTTTTTGTTTTTATTTTAAGATTTATTTATCGATTTGAGAGGCAGAGTTACAGACAGAGAGAGGAACAGAGGTCCTTATCCATTGGTTCTACTCCCCAAATGACCCCAGAGCTGGGCCGATGCAAAGCCAGGAGCCAGGAACTTGCTCTGGGTCTCTTTGTGGGTGCAAGGGTCCAAGCACCTGGGCCATCCTCCACTGCTTTCCCAGGCACAGTAGCAGGGAGCTGGTGGGAAGCGGAGCAGTGGGACTCAGACTGGTGTGTGCATATGGGATGCAGGCCTGCAAAGACTGAACCTACTAAACCACAGGCTGGCCCCCAGGGCAAGGTCATGCTTTCAATCTTTACTTTTGTAGATAAGCCCTATTTACAACTCTTGACTTAAATCTTTCCTAGGTAAAAGCCCATCTTAATTAGCAATTGCAGCCCACAGCCAATGTGATTGTCCTCTCTGAGCCCATTAGAACTTCTTACTATAAAGCGTTCATGCCTCCAGCAGAGAGTAACATTTTATTGCATGGGCAGATAACACAAACTAACATGTTTCCTAAACCAAGTAAGAATTTCAGTAAAATCCTTGTCTCCTTTTAAAATGGTTAAGAGTAACTACCATGAAATAGCAACAGAAAAAAGTTTGAAGGTTAACACAGAATGATTGAATTACTTCAGGAAGAGAACTGGTAGACATGAGTGAAGAAAGATGAGAGAGATCAAATTTTAGAGGAACTGAAGGAATCAAGCAAAAGGATCACAGAATTTTCTGGAAAGCTTAGTTATGGAGTTCAAAGAGAATGGTGGTCAAAACCGCAACAGGAAGCAAATGACCATGGAAGAAGTTACTGTGAAAAACTGCATCCTCTTCTAGCACGTACCGCTCAGACTTCTCATTTTCTAAAAACCAACAGCAGGGGAGGCAGCATTGTGGTGTAGAGGGCAAAGTCGCCACCTGCAGTGCCAGCATCCCATAGGGAACCCCTTCATGTACTGGCTGCTCCACTTTCCATCGTACTCCCTGCTGATGGCCTGGGAAAAGCAGCAGGAGATGGCCCAAGTGTGTGGGCCCCTGCCAGCTTTGTGGGTGACCCGGAAGAAGCTCCTTGCTCCTGGCTTCAGCCTGACCCAGGGCTGGCTATTACAGCTATCTGGGGAGTGAATTAGCAGACGGAAGATTACTCTGTCTCTCCTTTTCTCTATAACTCTTTCAAATAAATCTTTAAAAAAAATTATGTGAAAAGCAGAGAGAGAGAGAGAAAAACAGACAGATTTTTCCATCCATTGGCTTACTTTCCAAAGACTCCCAATAGCCAGGGCTAGGCCAGGCCAAAGCCAGGAACCAGGAACTCCACCCAGGTGTCCCATAGTGGGGTTAGGAATCCAAGTATATGAGCCATTGCCTGCTGTCCACCAGGGTCTGCATCAACAGGAAGCTGGAACCAGGAGCAGGCACTCTGATGTGGGACATGGGTGTCCCAAGCGGCATCATAACAGCTGCACCAAAGACCCATCTCGATGCAGACTTTTCAATGTATTCATGCTTCCCAAAGACGGCATTTTTTTTTAAACGGAGGTGGGCATTGTGGCCTGGCAGGCTAAGCCACAATTGGTGACACAGGCATTTTGTATTGGAGTGCTCATTGAGTCTCAGCTACTCTACTTCTGATCCAGCTTCCTGCTAAGACATCCCAAGTACTTTGGCACCTCTCACCCATGTGAGAGATCAGGATAGAGTTTCTGGCTCCTGGCTTTGGCCTGACCCAGCCCCAGCTGGTGTAGGCATTTGGAGAGTGGATCAGTAGATGGAAGATAGCTCTCTCTCTGTTAGTCACTCTGCCTTCCAAATAAATAATTTTTTTTAAAGATTTATTTTATTTATTTGAAAGTCAGAGTTACACAGAGAGAGGAGAGAGAGAGAAAGAGAGAGAAAGAGACAGAGACAGAGAGAGAGAGAGGTCTTCCAACCGTTGGTTCACTCCCCAGATGGCCACAACAGCCGGAGCTGCACCGATACGAAGCCGGGAGCCAGGAGCTTCCTCCGGGTCTCCCACATGTGTGCAGGGGCACAAGGACTTGGTCCATCTTCCACTGCTTTCCCAGGCCATAGCAGAAGGCTGGATTGGAAGAGGAGCAGCTGGAACTAGAACCGGTGCCTACACAGGATGACAGCACTGCAGGCCAAGGCCTTAACCTACTGTGCCACAGCACTGGCCCCCCCAAATAAATAATTTTTTAAAATGTTTTTAAATGACCATAATTGTGACTGCAGTTTGAAGGACCTTGAGCGATAAAAATGTCTTTATAGCAAACCAAGAAAAGATGACATTGGGAGCAGGCAGCATTCTAAAGAAGACTCTCCAAGAGTGCAGTCCTCTATGCAAGCCAGCACTAATCCAGGTACTGCTGTGAAGGGACTTTGCATATGGATTGAGGCTACTAGTGAGCTGGCCTTAGACCAGTGATCTTGGATTGTCCTGGCAGGCCCCGTGTGATCACAGGAACCCTTGAGAGAAGAAGTGGGAAGCAGAAGAGTCTGCTTGAGAGATGCAGCTCTGTGACGTCAGGGCCGCAAGCAAGGAGCAGAGAGGGGCTCTAGGAGCTCACAGTGGGCCCGGAGGAAGCCTCCCAAGAAGCAGGGCTGCTGTCCTACAGCCGGAAGGAGCTAGGATCTGAAGACACCTTCAAAGAGTCGGGAAATGATTCTGCCCCCAAGGCGTCCAGAAGTCAGTTCTCACCTTTTTTTAAAAAAAAAAAATTATGTATTTATTTATATGAAAGGAACAGTCTATATACGGTTTTCAGAAAATACTGATGCTTCCCACCCTTCCTCCCTTCCTGCCTTGTTCCCACCCTCTCACCTCCTTCCTTGCTTCTCTTTTAATTTTTGCTATGGCATACTTTCAATGTACTTTATAATCATAAGCTTGATCCTCTACTAAATGAGGAACTCAACAGGTGGTAAACAGAAGAACTACTGTTCCTCAGGAGTGTAGACCAGGGCTATAACAATAATCTAATTTCAAGATGTCAACTTCACTCCTAGACATTACCTTTTTTGGTACTCTGTATATTAGTTACCACAAACCAGAGAAAACATATGGTATTTGTCTTTTTGGGACTGGTTTGTTTTGCTAAGCATAATTTCTCATGAGTTTCTAGAAGTACTCTTGTACATTATATATATATATATATATATATATGAAGGTAATTTTATACAATATTTCTAGTGTACTTACATTCTGACCTATAGAACTATAAGATACTAAATCTAAGCCATTAAATTTGTGGTCATTTGTTATGGGATCAATAGAATACAAATATAATATTTTTGTCTGTTTTGTCAATCCCATGTCTTGAATGAACAGTGCCTGCCACATGGTAGCAACAAAGTAAGTATTTGTTGAAAGAAAAAATAAAAATTACTTAGGACAGTTCCAGACACCTATTAAGTGTTATATTGTATTAGTGTTACACCTATTTTAATAGTTTATTTCCATGGTATTTTCATTCTCAAACCAGGAAGCCAACAATAAGGGTTTGTCACTTGTGACTATCATCTAGGAGTAAGGAATTATTTGGATCATAAACTGGGGCTCACCCACATTTTAAGCTATTAAATTACTCGCCTTCTTACAAAGGAGTCTTGTTTCTACTACTTTGCTGGAATCAGGAGCTGGAGCCAGGAATCGAATCTGGGCACTTTGATGTGGAACGTGGGCATCTTCATTGGCATTTTAACCAGCATCTTAACCACTAGGCTAAACACCTGCTCCAAAAGTTGAATTTGGGATCATCATCCCATTTGACCTCTCTGAGGATCTGCTTTGCAGCCGACCTCCTCATTCTTGAGCTCTCATTTCCTTTAGATAATTTAACCCACATCAAGTATTGGTTTCCTCATCTGAACGTCCTGAAAAACACTGCTTCCTCCCAGGACTTCTGTAAGGAGTGAGTCATGCTGATGGCAGCATTTTGTAAAATAGGAAACACATTGCAGAGGTCAGATGTTATTATCTCTTAGCTTCAGTGCTCACTTGGAGCAGAAATGGTTTCATTTGGAAAAGAGATCATGTTAAAAAAGTTTAAACTTTTTCAGTTCCCAAACTTATCCTTATGTTACGATCACACATTTCAAAATACATTTTAGGTAAAGAATCAACAGTCCCTTACACTTGCCATTCCTGAAATAATTAAGTAGATTCCTTGCGGCATTTCACCTTCTCTGCAGATGACATCTCCGTAGTCAAAATACGCAAGCTTGGTTCTTTCCTGAATGGAAAACAAGGAGGGGAGTGGGGAAGGGGGGTAAAAGGAGGGTCAGCACAAAAGCTTCATTGTACTCTTTTCTAAGTAGAAGTAAGTTTTTAAAGCTAAAGATGGTTTCCAAGTAGCCTAAAAACACACAAACTATATTCTTGGTTTGTGGATGAATTCTAGCATGCTGTGCCCCATCACCTTTTAGGAATAAACAAACTGTAGATGGTGATTAGTGTCCAGTACAATAACTGATAGAAACACTCGATAAATGCTTACAGTGGGGCCAGCGCCGTGCACAGCACATTAAACTATGACTCTTGATGCCGGCAATCCATACTTGAGCACTGGTTTTAGCACCAGCTGCTCCTTTTCCTATACAGCTTCCTGCTAATGTGCCTGGGAAAGCAGCAGAAGATGATCCAACTATTTGGCCACTACCACTGATGAGGGCAACCAGAATGGAATTCATGGCTCCTCCTGGCTTCCGCCTGGCCCAGCACTGGCCACTGAGGCTGTTTGTGGAGTGAACCAGAGGATGGAAGATCTTTGTCTCTTCCTCTCTCTCTGTAACTCTGCCTTTAAAAAGAGAACCCTAAAATAAAATAAATGCTTACGGGAAGAATAAGCAAACTAATGGATGTAAACTTTTTTTTTTTTTTTTTTGAGTACCCATCTGGACCTGGGTTCTAATGGTAAGCTAAACAAACCCCCTGCCTACAGAAGAACTTTTAGTTAGGAAGGGTCAATATTTACAACAAAGTGTGACAATTATTACAAAAGAGACAAAGGCAGGGTATTGTGGAAAAAATGCAGAAAAGCCACAGAACCCTGTCTTGGTTGTTCAGTGAAGTCTTTACAGTAAGAAGGACAGCTAAGCTGAGGCCTGAAAGAAGAAAACCAGGTTAGCCAGGGTAAGACAGCTGAAGACCATTCAGGGCGGGAGATTCAGAATACTCAGAGACCCAGAAGCAAACAGAAACCTTCAGTTGTGGTAGCTGCAAAAGGTTCCATGTGTCTCAGGTAAGAAGGGATAGAGAACAGGCATGAGTTATCCATCAGACATCAGTAAGCACAGGGCCTAGGATTCCTGTACTTTAATGGATTCACGATGTTTTAAATTCTTTTAAAATCAGAAGGCAGGGCGCAGGAATATTGAGAATTTGGTGTGGCAGTTAGATGCCACTTGTGACACCCAGATTCCACATTGGAGTGCCTTTGTCCAAGTCCCTGTTCCACTCCTCATTCCAGCTTCCGGCTGATGTGCATACTGGGAGGCAGCAGGTGATGACTCGAGTACTTGGGCTCCTACCACCCACCTGGGTGATCTGGATTGAGTTCCAGGCTCCTGGCTCTGACCTGGCCCAGCCTCAGCTTATGCAAGCAGCTGGAGAGTGAACTAGTGGATGGAGGATAACACTGTCTGTCTGTCCATGTCTCTCTGCCTTTCAAATAAATATAAATAAGTAAATCTTAGTAGAAAAAAAGAAAATAATAAAAAATGCAAAATCAGAAGCAGAAAAAAGAACTTTTAGGTAGAAAAAATATTTCAGTATATATAATGCTGATAAAGTCATAAAATACATATATTTTTGCAGTTTTTTTTTTTTTTTATGGAGGAAGAGGCCCACAAAGGCAAAACTGACAAGGAACCCCAAGAGCCATGAAGCAGTTCTGATGGCGGCAGGTCTGGAGGGGTGAGCCAGGGCCAAGTCTGGAAGGGTCCCAGAGGCCTACTAAAGAGTTTGGGCTCCTCTCTGCCAGCACCGCGGCTCAATAGGCTAATCCTCCACCTGCAGCGCCGGCACACCGGGTTCTAGTTCTGGTCGGGGCGCCGGATTCTGTCCGGGTTGCTCCTCTTCCAGTCCAGCTCTCTGCTGTGGCCAGGGAGTGCAGTGGAGGATGGCCCAAGTGCTTGGGCCCTGCACCCGCATGGGAGACCAGGAGCAGCACCTGGCTCCTGGCTTCGGATCGTGCAATGCACCGGCCGCAGCGCACCAGCCGCAGCAGCCATTGGAGGATGAACCAACGGCAAAGGAAGACCTTTCTCTTTGTCTCTCTGTCTCTCACTGTCCACTCAGCCTGTCAAAAAAAAAAAAAAAAAAGAGAGAGTTTGGGCTCTTCTAAAAATCAGACATCAGACAGGAGCCACTCAAGGGTTTTTAACAGGAAAATTATGGGAACTAAATTGCATTTTTAAAAGATGTGCAGGAAACATATATCTAAATTTTCCATGAAGGATATCTCTGAGTACAGGGAAGAGAAGAAGATAGCTCTCTTTTCACTTTAAAAAAAAATGGGAGGGGGGCTGGCACTGTGGCATAGCAGATAAAGCTGCTGCCTGTGGTGCTGGCACCCCATATGGACACCAGTTCAAGTCCCAACTGCTCCACTTCCAATCCAGCTCCCTGCTAATGAGCCTGGGAAAGCAGTGGAGGATGGCCCAAGTCCTTGGGACCCTGCACTTACATGGGAGACCCAAAAGAAGCTGAGCCAGTAGATGGAAGGTCTCTCTGTCTCTCCCTCTCCCTCTGTAACTCTGCCTTTCAAATAAATAGACAAATATTTAAAACTTATTTATTTATTTATTTGAAAGTCAGAGAGAGACAGAGTGCTTTCATCTACTGTTTCACTTTCCAAATGCCTGAAGTGGCCGGGGTTGGCCCAGGCTAAAGCCAGGAGCCACAAACTCAATCTAGGTCTCCCACATGGCTAACAGGGACCCAACTACTTGAGCCATCACCAGTGTTTCCCAGGCTCTGCACTGACGGGAAGCCAGAGTCAGGAGCCAGAGCCAAGTATCAAACCTTATATTCCAGTGTGGGACATAAGCAGGCCAACCAGCACCTTAACCTATAGACCAAACACCCACCCCACTTTTCACTTCTGAACTGAACAGTGTTGAAATAATCATAGATAATGTCACAATTTCTTTTCAAAGGCTCACCAAAGGCCAAATATCTCACTTATGTATTATTCAAGTTTAATTTTCTGTCACATTCTTCCCACTTATCTTTATAAATTTACATTTTATTTAACTGCACTATTTGAGGGATGAGAGAAGGAACAAGTAGAAAAAAATTAACATCAAAATTATTCCTTGTAGTTGTTATGGAGACCACGCTGGGAATTATAGTCTATTATAATATGAGAATAATACCTGTGTATTCCCAATTCATCATAGTCTTCACCCTAGTGAAGTCTCTTTTAATGTCTATCAAAAACCAATATATTAAAGAAAAAGATGATTTGAGCGAAGGTATGACTTGAAGAGGGTCATGGGGTCAAGTCTAACAATTTTGCATGGATAATGGCAGTAGCATTTTAAAACCAAACCCACAAACTTGTGGCACAACAAGTCTATGGATGCGTTGTGCTTAGCCTGTATTTAAAACACTTTTAAACTTGTTTTAAAATTTGCCAATGGGTTGCCAAATTATAAAAATCTAGAAATCTCACGTAGTTCATATTTATGGCTTCTTCTGAAAAAAAAAATATGGCCTCTGCTTTACTAAGTATAATAGCTGACTTTACTTGATCTCTCAGCCTCATTTCACATGGTTTTATTTTCTCCCTCTTAAATACTACCTTGACTCCTGGGACACTACTCTCTTTTAGGTCCCTCTTACCTATTATACTCTTCCACAATTCTTTTGGATGAATCTTCATCTCCCCATCACTGGAAGCTGAACAGCCCAGGACTCAATTCTTGCTTGTCTCTCCTCTACCTATGCTCATTCCTTAAATTATCTCATCACATTTCATGGCGTTAATATTATTCCAATGTTGACAACTCCAAAATGTCAGTCTCTGGTCTTGGGATCTCACCTGAATTCCAGACCAATATTCAACTGCCTACTCAACACCTCTACTTGGATGTTAGTAGCTTTCTCACATTTAATTTATTCAAAATCAAAGTCTTTCCTCGCCTGCCAGTATATAAATCTTGAATTTCCCATTTTAGTAAAGAGTAATGCCATACTATTTTGGATGGAATTCACAGAAGTCATACTTACTTTCTCTCTTTCTCTCTCTCTCTCTCTCTCTCTCTCTCTCTATCTCTCCTTCAGCATCTATTAGCTGTGTGTTCACAAATAAATCAAGAGTCGGCCTCTTTTCACCTCTCTCACTAGTTCAAGCCACCATTATTCCTTGTCTCCATTATTTGCCTCCTGATTGATTTTCTTGACTTACTCTTGACCCCTTATAGGCAATTCTTAACACAGCAGTGGAGTGATCATTTTAAAATCTAAGTTAGGACTTGTCACTTCTCTGCTCAACACTATCACTTTCCATTCAACTCAGAGTAAACACCAAAGTCCTTACAATGGCCCACACAGTTGTACACATTCAGGCTTTCCATAACTCATCTGGCTTCATGTCCTCCATCATTGCACCTGCCATGGGACCTTTGTCATGCTCCTTGAACACACCAGGTACCCCCCCTCTCAGGGCCTTGCACTTGCTATGCCATTTGCCCGAATGCTCCTCTCCAAGACATCTACGTGGCTCTCCCTCACTTTTTCCAGCTCTCTCTTCAAATGGCATCATTTCGAGCAGCCTCCCATGACCACCACACGTAAAATGGTTGCTCACCATGTTCTCTTTTCTCACCCTATTTTTCTCCACAGCACTTAACACCGTTTTGGCAGACTACATATTTAAGTGTTGGTGCATTTATTGTCCATCTATGTCCATGTAATACAAGGTCGGTGAATGCAGGGACTTCATCTATATTGTTCACTGTCATATCCCAAAACCTAGAACAGCCTGGTACACAGAGGATATTCAATAGCCATGTCTTGAAAGAGTTCAAATTTCTTAGCACTACGCAACAGACTTTAGACAGAGCATGAACACTTGAATATATCACAATCCTTACTATTCCCTGTTATACTATACTCAGTTGGTTTTATTTTTATATTATCTGCCCAACTGGTATAGTATTTATATCAGTTTGTTAATATTTGCTTGAGAGGCAAAGATACACACAGAGGACAGTGGAAGGTTGGGGAGAGTAGGAGGGAAAGAGAGACACAGAGTGCTCCAGCTACTGGTTCACTTCCCAACAGCTTGAAATAGCCAGGACTGGGCCAGGTCGAAGCTGGGAGTCAATAACTCAATCTAGGTCCACCCTGTGGGTGGCAGGTACCCAACTACTTGAGTTATAGACTGCTGCATCCCAGGGTACAAATTAGCAACAAACTGGTATCAAGAGCAGAGCCAGAGCTGGGCCTCAACCCAGGTGCTCGGATATCAGATGTAAGCATCTTAACCACTGGGCAAATGCCTAACTCCTGTGTGGTGATTTAAATGAGACTTTGCCCTAAGGACTGTGCTTTCCAGAGTATGCATCTAGAAATTCAGAACTCTGTAACACAGAATAGAATGGGATTATCAACAATAAGGAAACCTAGATAGCTCATCCTAAGAAGATACGCCACTATGAAAAGCTGCCTTTGCTGTTTGACTCAGTGAGAACTTGCTTTTGCTCTGGGCTTTGCCAGGCCTCTGTTTTGCTTTAGCCTGCATTGACCAGCACAGGATTTGTTCTTGGATGTGCTTTTCTGTCAGTCTTCGTTTAAGGAAGAGGAATAGGTGGAAAATAATCAGCATCAAGCCTGAAACTGAGTGGAAGACTGACTCTTTACCTTGAAGAACTCAATGAGAACGTCTTTATTTTCCAACCAAATGATGTTAGGAAGGTATTTGTCAGGAGTAGGGGGTGGGATTGCCATCGGAAAGTTATTCAGTGCTTTTATCTTTGTAAGAAGGACCTAAAAACAAGCAATCAAAATAATCGTGATTAGATTCTGTAACAGCAAAGGGCAAACACTAGACAAAAACTAAGGAAATCTAAATAAACTTCTGCTGTGCAAATTTAATCTTGATTTTTGACTTGCACTTCTCTGACCCTATACAAAATATCCTCTTACCTTTTTTGTCCCTATTCTCTCCCTATTAGTATTTTCAGTGATTTATTCACTATAGTGAACCTATCATCTTAATAATCCAGTTAACACTGTATCTACATTGTTATAATCTAAAATTTTCTAAACTTCACAGTTGATTGCTACGTGATTAATACCATGTTCTCTCAGTTTTTTTCAAGTGTATGGTGCACTTCGCTAACTCCTCCTAATTCTGGAGGATATGGTTCGAGCCTAGAGGCCTCTAAAGAGCCCTTCTCTGGCTTCTCTGGAGAGGTAATGAAAATCACTTTGTCTCCATTATTCCCACAGCAGCACCTACATATCCTCATTAGGGAACTCATTACATTGCAGTACTGTCCTTACTTACATGCCCCCGCTCCTTATTCTGCAACTTGGTGGTTGGGTGAATCAATGACTAAATGAAAGAACAAGGGGGAGTCCAAGGACTTTGGAGTCAGCGTTGTATTCCTTAAGTGTCCCAACCGCCTTAAGCACCCAGGGCACTTAGTCAGAATCTAACATCCATTTATTGAATTTATTGAATAGACTTTCCTATTTCCTTAGACCTGGGTTAGATAATTATAGCCTTTAGCTGACAACTAGGCAAAATTAATAGGCATTCAATAAGTAACTGTTGAATGACTGATTTATGAATTACCTTCCTAAACAAACCTATATTAAAGAAGTAAGTCTCTCTCCTCATAAGAGCTATTATTTACTTATGTTAACTAAGGAGCCTCAAACATTTGATTGTTTTATATTGTCTTCAAAGTGATGAATGAAAAATATAGAATAGAATAGAAAGCACAACATGCTTAGAGCTGTAACTTGAAGAATAATGTAAAGTAACTCTTTCTTCCCTCGACAGAGATTAAGGAGAAGTTATTATCTATGTGTAGTCCTTTCCTGTGATGTTATAGAGACTAAAGAGATAGGACCTTAAAGGAGAAAGCGGATCTACCCCATATCTACTTCAGTTATTGGAGTCGGGGAGAAGGATTGTGGAGAGGGAACCATAGGGAACCATGCCCATGTAACGATCAGATGTACAGTGGATGGTGGTCCTCGGCTGGAAGCTGGCAGTGCCAAGGAAGCATGCAAAACATCAGGAACAGCACATCAGTGAGCAACACACACAGATCATGGAACTAGAACTTCCATTTTTCACTAGATGCTAGAAATCAGAGCCCAGTATGGGAGTAGAAAGAACACAAGTATTTCACAGACATCCTAGATTGTGTATGTGATCAAGTGGCGGGATTTCACATGGCTTTTCCCCCATGACACACTCCTAATTTTTGGCCAACACATTTATAATTTCTCATAACTCCATTTATTAGTCAACCAATTTGGGCATTTTCCCTGCTCCTTTCTTCTCAGAACTGCCCCCTCTCCGACTCCCTAAAACACACACACACACACACACACACAGGTTGGTCCCTTCACACACACACACACACACACACACATGTTGGTCCCTTCTCCACAAACACACACACACACACACACACACACACAGGTTGGTCCCTTATCCACACACACACACACACACACACACAGGTTAGTCCCTTCTCCACACACACACACACACACACACACACACAGGTTGGTTCCCCCCACACACACACAGAGGTTGGTCCCCTCTCCACACACACACACACACACACACACACACACACACACACAGGTTGGTCCCCTCTCCACACACACACACACACACACACACACAGGTTGGTCCATTCCCCCCTCCCCCCCCACACACACAGGTTGGTCCCTTCTATACACACACACACAGGTTGGTCCCTTCTCCACACACACACACACATACACACACACACACACACAGGTTGGTCCCTTCTATACACACACACACAGGTTGGTCCCTTCCTCACAATGCTAATATTATGAGACTTCCACTCTCTTGCAGAGTTACTGAGATGGGGCAGTACATATTCCATACTGGACAAAGAAACAGGAAAATCTAATTAATGAGTGCAGAGAGGGAACCAAACTGAGATTCCACATTGGGCAATTGCTATGGTTTGGATGTGGTTAAATGCCTCCCCCAGAGCTTTGTGTGTTGAAATTTAATCCCCATCCTGAGGAATTAAGAGGGTGGAATTTGAATCCAATTGTAGTGCTTAGAGGTGGGTCCTTTGGGAGTGGATGAGGATTAAGGTCATTAGGGTGGAGCCCATGATTGGATTAGTGACAGCTTGAAACAAGGAGGGAAAAAGACCAGAAGAGACACATGCATTTGCCCCATCCCTTGCCGTGTGATGGCCTCACTACGTTAGCACTCTGCTAACAAATGGCCATTACCAGACATGACCCCTAGACCTTGTACCTCCAGAAATATGAGTCACTATTATCTTCTCCTTAAAACTTACCCAAGTCTGTAAAATGTGTTAATAACTGCGGAACAAAAACAAAAACAGCAACCCTGATAGGAAGGAGGAGTCTGGAGAGCTCTCTCTAGGTCTTTGTCCAAGCCATTTCCTGAAGTAATGTGGCCTGTGCTGTGGGCTCTGCAAGACTTATGTGTCTTTTTAATAAGTCCCCTAACCATATTTATTAAACTTTGCTCAGCCGGTGCCGTGGCTCTGGCTAATCCTCCCCCTGCAGCGCCGGCACACCAGGTTCTAGTCCCGGTTGGGGCGCCGGATACTAGTCCCGGTTGCTCCTCTTCCAGTCCAGCTCTCTGCTGTGGCCCCGGAGTGCAGTGGAGGATGGCCCAAGTGCTTTGGCCCTGCACCCACGTGGGAGACCAGGAGAAGCACCTGGCTCCTGGCTTCAGATTGGCACAGCGCCAGCCATAGTGGCCATTTGGGGAGTGAATCAACGAAAGGAAGACCTTTCTCTCTGTCTCTTTCTCACTGTCTATAACTCTGTCAAATTAAAAAAAAAAAAAAGCTTTCCTCAAGTTGTTCTCTGTTGATTGCATAGTTTTTTATTATTATTATTTTTTTTTTTTTGACAGGCAGAGTTAGACAGAGAGAGAGAGACAGAGAGAAAGGTCCTTTTTCCGTTGGTTCACCCTACAATGGCTGCTACGGCTGGCACTTTGCGGCTGGGCACCGTGTCAATCTGAAGCCAGGAGCCAGGTGCTTCCTCCTGTTCTCCCATGTGGGTGCAGGGCCCAAGCATTTGGGCCATCCTCCACTGCACTCCTGGGCCACAGCAGAGAGCTGGACTGGAAGAGGAGCAACTGGGACAGAACTGGCGCCCCAACTGGGACTAGAACCTGGTGTACCGGCGCCACAGGCAGAGGATTAGCCTAGTCAGCCACAGCACCAGCTGATTGCATAGTTTTGACTAATGGAATGCACCAGAAAACATTGGCATTGGTGGCCACTGGCATTAATAAAGACTGCAGGCAGTTACTTAGACTAATTAATTAATTAGAGAAATTAGACTGCTGGTAAACTTTTCCAATCTCCCTCACTCATTATACTTTGTTAAACTTACAGTGCAGGTTGGGGTGTTGCCTGATGGAATCAAGCAAAATGGGAAGTTACTTTATTACCTTATTCATCTCAATGCCCTCGTGTTTATCGATAATGCCTCTTGACCAAAGAAAGGTGAGATTCTTCAGAGCCTTAGCAATCACATTCCGAATTGCCTGCTTAGTCTTCAAAGCAATGACAACATCACGACCCTCGTGCTCTATGAGTCCTAAAGCAAATAAAAGTAAGTAGGCAACCAGTACAGTAACCACAGTAACAACTAAGAGTGGTATAGTAGTTCATAACTTCCAAAGTGCTTACACAACTTCCTTTTCATGCTAGCTGCACGTCGAACTTGTAAGGCCAGTAGGACTAGAATTATTTTCCTTTCCATTTTATGGATGTGAGAATTGAAAACAGGCTTCCCCCCACCAGCTAAGAGAAAAATCACTTTCTCTCCCTTAATTCCATGGCATGTCCTACATATTTCTATGGTGGAAATAATTTCATTATAGACGTTTTTATTTAGCTGTCTCATCCTCATACTACGTGATTTTCATTGGCTGGATGAATAAGTAACTAAATGAAAGGGTGAGAGTGCCGCTGGACTTCAGGGAGTGGGTCAGAGATTAAGCTGCAAACGCTTCCCATTTTAGAAAACACAGTCACAGTCTGCACCATGGGTCAAGGTGCAAGTCTGTTTTGTCTTTTAAATCCCAACTGTGAGCAAAATGCATCACAAATGGAGAGCATTCGCTCACCCATTTTTTTTAGCTGAAATGAATTGGAACAAGAGTCAGGACAGGAATCAGAGGAAGGTTCAGAGGATACAGGGCCCCTCCGGTAATGTGGGGAATTCCTTGCCCTAGCTGGGAGAGCAGCCTGGGCTAGTAAGCAAGTTTGACAATGAAGGAGACACAGAATTGTGTTGATTAGTCAGAAAAGCAGGCTGTGGTGTCAAGGCCACTTAGAAAGTCAAGTGGCCTGAGTTGTCTGTGACCGCTCTCCGGAGTCCGGGGAAAACAAACATGTCCCCCAACAGGTCCCAAAATAAGGCTTTTACTTTGTCCTGTGAGTGTTGTTTGATGCTTTGCATATAAAAACTCCTAGCGCAAGATAGGAGTGGAACTCTCTTCTCCCTCCTGGCTGTATTCACTAGAGTCTCTTATCTTCCTTTTCCAAGAAACTCTCTTTGCTAAAATCATCTTCTCATGGTTCATCTGGTTCATAATTTCGTTGCAGACAGAGCAAGTGCCCAGGGTTCATCTCAGCTGTAACAAGCTGACCAGTCAAGTTAAGGATAGCATTGATCAACACTGTGGACTTCAGTGCCAGATACACCAGGCTTAGGGACCTGGCTCACTCCTTACTAGCTCTAAAGCCCCAGGCAAGTTAGCTTCTCTAAGCCTCGGCTTCATCACCTGGAAAGTGAAGCTGATAATCACATTTGCCTTGTAGAGTAATTATAAGGAATTAAATGAAGCAGTGCCTACGAAGCACTGGGCAGTTCCTGGTGTAATAACCATTCAATACCAGTTGCAGTAACCATATGGAAAAAGGCTCTCTCTCACAGGACTTGGCGAGAGAACGTTGTTATATTCCAGGCTTGTCTAAAACATCATGTACAGCAGCAGTTCACAGGCCTCTGCTCCCTAAAAGCACAGAAATAAAGGTCTACAAATATGTAAACTGTGACGACAAGTCCTGGGTTCTCTCAGTGCCAAAGCAGCCTGACCTGTTGTCACCAACTTACATGTTCATTCATTAGGCCATGTTCTTTCCACTTTGACTTGGAAAGCAGGATCCCCAGCAATCTACATGGCATTTTACAATGTGATGATAAATACATAGTGATTTAACTTTATTCCCTTTCTGATAATGCCCACTTACCAATGACATAGGTATACTGGGCCCTCAACCAGATACCTAGCTTGGAGTGAAAGCCTGGCCCATCACTCCTGTAGTAGGAGAGCAGATCCGGGAAGCTTTCCATTTAATCCTTGGCCTTCTGTTTGAAGTAGAGTATCTAGGTGCACAAGATATAATATCCCTTACAGCCTACCTCCCAGGAGATGTTGGAAAAAAACCCTTTGTCTAAGGTAATCTTCACATCTTTTTCCTAAAATCTTAAGAAACCAGACCTTGCCACCTTAACTCTGTCCATACTCTTCCCATCCTGTTCCTGCTTCTGTGTTCCCATAGCAACTCACAGGCCTCCTCCAGCTTTCTCCACTTATCTACTGACACTCTCATACACTCCATCAGACTCTGCATTTTTTAACCATTCCTGTATACCCATCTTTGCCTTCCTATATCTGGTCCACTGTATGTGTTCACTAAATGATTGCTGATTGAATGGATTGAGTGAGCAAATGAGTGAATGAAAGCAAGAACTTGTATTTCTTTGGTTAAATTATAAGACAGCAAGGTGTGATTTCTAGAAATTAGATACTCTACCTACCTAGTTCTTTCACAGCATCTCGTTTGTTGGTTTCCAAAATTTCATATAATTTCTATAAGAAATAAAAAATTCTGTGAATTTTTTTATCACATCTGCTGCATTTCAGACCCTAAATACCTTAAATTCTAAGGGGGGAAGGGGAGAAGTATGCTAGAGGAAATCTCACTTAGTTTAATTTAGGAGAGCTACTTGGCTCAATTCTGCTATTTCCCCCATACTCATACTCAAATTGCAATGAATATTGTGCAGTGAATAGTTTGCATAACTACTGTGTCTAACAGTTCTCAGAAAAGATTACCATGTACTGCATTGTACACCCAGAGGAATTCTCATAGAAAGATCCTGAGATGGGGTGAGCCAACTGAGCAGCTATTCGAGGAACCGGACTTTTGAGAGCACAAAAACAAGTGGAATAATTAAAAAAATCCAGTGCCAATTAGTTGATGCTTCCTTCCGATAGTTCCTTATGTAACTGAAGAAATAACTCCATTGCAGGGCTAATTTCTGTTCAATCGATTACATGACATATTTGTCAAATTCTTCCTACAACCAAGGCAGTATTCTTCATAAAGCTTACTCTTAAATTACTTTCTGGAATGTGTGCTTGGCCACACCAATAGCTCTAGGACAAGCAACTGAGTGTTCCCTGGGTTAGCAAGTAAGATGTCTGAAACTCTGCACCCAAATCATGTATGATATAGTGCTATTTACTGGAAACAGCTGGCTTGTTATCTAAAGTTTAAGCAAACTCAAGTTTTTGTTGGTGTTTTTGTTGGTTTGATTTGGTTTAGAAAAAAAGTCACATGTAATAAATCCCTCTTTTGAATATCAGAATGTAATATACAATTTTTATTAAGTTGCTTTTTCTCACTTAGTAACATTGAATCAGTATTGAGAAGATGCCAAGTTATTAGCCTGCTCGAACGTACTGTAGTCCAGCCCTGCTTGAACAGGTGCACACATAGAGCTGGCTGCACACCCTACAAAACCGGACTTACAGCCACATGGTAAGACACTCTGGGATGACGGCGCACAAGAGAGCACTGGAACTGATTCCTACAAACAGTATAAGCATAGGAGCATGAACACGTACTCATTTCTCCGAAAGCTGCCAAGGGCCAGTTTTCAGACCCCCACGACTTTCAGAATAACTAACATATCAAAAACCCAATTCAACTGTTTTTGAAGACTCTATTACAAATTCCAAAAGGATGTCAGGCATTTACCCTAGAAGTTAAGATGCCTGGGTTCCATATCAAAGTACTTGGATTCTACACTCAGCACAACTCCAGACTCCAATTTCCTGCCAATGCAGATCCTGGGAGGCAGGGATGATGGCTCAAGTAACTGAGTTCCTACCACTTACGTGGGAGACCTGGAGTGAGTTCTCAGCTCCTTGCTTCAGCTTGATCCAGCTCTAACCACTGTCAGCATTTGGGAGCGAAACAGCAGAGGAACATTCTCTCACTCATTAGCTTGCTCTCTCTCTCTCTCTCTCTCTCTCTCTCTGCTAAGAGCCTGAGATAACTCATTCTCATCACGCAAAAAAGGCTCCTGAAGACATAACCTCCAACCCATCCATGGCTTTATGTGTACACACACAACATCACTATTATCTAGGGTTTAAAATCACCATCAGATTAAAAATCAGGAATCTCATTCGGGCTGAGCAAAAATTCCTTTCAATTATTGATACTGTTTAGTTTAGATCTCATCTATACACATTGTAAAATGCAGGAGAAAACCATGATGTAAGGAATTATTGAAGAAGCATTTCAAAATGGAACTAAGAGATCATTAGGGGATTAGCATTTAGACACATCACAGGCTGCTGCCTAGGATATGAACTCTTGAACTGGACCAAGTGTAACAAGAGCCATCAGTAGCCTTTAATGAATGCTATAGCCACAACTGTCACAAATGAACTTTACATTCAGAGATGGCCATCTGGGGACTGAACCAGCAGATGGAAGATCTGTTTCTTTCTCTGTCTTCCTCTCTCTGTCACTCTTCCTTTCAAATAAATAAAATAAGTATTTAAACTGATTGAAAAAAATGAAATCATAATGAAAATAACCAACCACTGGGAAGAAAAAACAGAATGAAATACAGGAATGTGGGAAACAAATAAGAGAACAAATCCCAATGAAGTGTAAAGAGATTCAAGATAATATCATAGTAATTTTTTAAATAAAAGAAAAAGATTGCTCTATAAAGAAACAATCCAATGTTTTAAGATCAAAAAGTATTTGTCAAAAAAATGTAAAGGTAGTTAACAGCAGAATGAATACAGTTCCAGACTGAATTAGCAACCTGGAAAATCAAGTTGAGGGAATCTCACAGCAAAGGGCAAAGAGTTAAAAGTTATGAGAAAAATAAATAAATAAAAGCTATGAGAAAAGTTAACAAATACTAAGTTAGAAATTCCAAAATTCCAAAATTTGTTTAAAAGGGTGGCGAAAGGAGAAAACACAACAAAAGAGACAAAATGAAGAAATAATACAAGAAAGATGGTCATCTACAGAGTAGACTCCGACAAGTGCCGCATGGATAACTTATTTTTAATCTCATCTAGACATATCCCAATGAGATTTCAGAACTCCAAAGATCAAGAGAAAATCATATAAGGCTCCAAAGAGAGAAAAAAACACCTGCAAAATCAAAAGTGAAATTAGACTTTGATGAACAATGCTGAAGACAGAATGACAATATCTTCAAGTTCTGAACAAAAAAAACATGGTTTTTGAGAGTCAAAGTATTAATTACAAGAACAAAATAAAAATAATTTTGGACATATATAAGCCCATGAAGAGGTGATACACATAGTTTAGCATAATGCAATGGAAAGTTGTAGAAAGAGGTTCACAAGGGATTCAGGAAAGAGTGGCTAAGGAATATGATTAAGCGAAGACTGAAAAGGTGCTTCTTAATCCATTTACTTTTTTCTTTATAAGAATCTCAAGCTGTAAACTTTTAATGGCATTGGGTCATTTTCCCTTTGTCATAGGTGAGTCAAATGATAGGTTCTACATTGAATATTTATATAGTCATAAAAAAGGATTTTTTGTTTTTCCATGTATAGTCATTTATTAAAAGGAATGAAGATTTAATTATATTTACAAAACAGAATATGCAAATATTATAAATCTTTTCCCTGCTAAAATAATAGCTCCAAAAAGTTTACACAGAGAGAAAAAGAAAAGGTTAGAGGAGAGGAGTATTCTAATCTCCTATACTCATGCTTCATGGCAGACAGTAAATAAAGACGTTTAGACATAATTAAGAACCAAGTACTGGGGCTGGAGCTGTGGCACAGCATGTAAAAACCACTGCCTGTGACACTGGCATTCCGTATGGGTGCCAGTTTGAGTCCCAGCTGCTTCACTTCTGATCCAGCTCTCTGCTGTGGCCTGGGAAAGCAGTGGAAGACGGTCCAAGTGCTTGGGCCCCTGCACCCACGTGGGAGACCTGGAAGAAGCTCCTGGCTCCTGGCTTTGGCCTGGCCCAGCCCTGACCGTTGCAGCCATTTGGAGAGTGAACCAGCAAATGAAGATTTCTCTCTCTCTCTCTCTGCCTCTGCCTCTCCTTCTCTGTAACTCTGACTTGCAAAAAAATATTAAGTACAGATACATATTTTGAAATTATTGTGGGAGCAGTAGAGTAATTTGACACAGGAATGATTACTAGAAATTATATCTGGGTAGTGGTAAAGAGATGGGGAGAATACTTATTTTATTATGTATTTCCACATTGTAAAGTTATGAGTAATATTTTTAAAAATTTATTTATTTACTTATTTGAAAGGCAGAGTGAAAGAGAAAGAGAGAGGGAGATACACACACACACACAATCTTCCATCTGCTGGTTTATAATGGCCAGGGCTGTATCAGCCTGAAACCCAGAGCCAGGAATTCCATCCTGATCTCCGACGTGGGCGGCAGGAGCCAAACACTTGGACCATCTTCTGCTGCCTTCCTATTAGCAGGCAGCTGAATCAGGAGCACACTAGCCAGGACTCCACCAGGTGCTCTGATATGGCATGTCAGCATAGCAGGCGGCAGCTTAACCCACTGTGCCACGCCATCCGCTAGGACCATGTTTTGCTCTTTCTGTGTTCTCGCCTATATTTACAGTTATAGTAGACCTTACACTTTAGACCATGTGGAGCCACTGAATATTCTAATCAGAAAATAGATGTGAAATTTACAATAGCACACTTAGAAACATCACGAATTGCCAAGAGTGGCCTGGAGAGGATGACTGCAACAGACAGCCCCATTAGGAAGTCACTCACTCAACCTCCAAACTCCCCTTGGTGCTTACTGGATACTGCCTGGACATGTGCAGGGGCTTGAGTCGTAAACAAGTCGTACTACCTACCACTCTGCGGTGCCAGGACTTACAATTTTCTATTCCTTTCCACTTAAGATCTATCTTCTTTGAAGCCTAGTTCAAGTCTCAGCTCCGGAATAAAGCCTTTTCCAAGCATCCTATCTTTCAGAGAGTGTTAACAGAGACAGATGGAATCTCCTCTGTACTCTGCGCTCAGAAAATAAATCAGATACGTTCTGCTATGAAGATACTGAGCTTTGTGACGATAGCTGAAATGTAAGACCAGAAACCTCTCTGCAACGCCCGTGTAGCCTGATGAACAGCCAAATCCCCTTCAGCTGGTGGGACGTGTCTGTCCGGAAGAAACGGCCTTGGAAGAAGTTAGTGCACCTAAGTGTGTAGGTTTGTTTTTCCCAAACGGCTGGTGCTTGTTTCTCACCTGGTATATGGATTCCCGGCCAGAAATTTGTCTTACTAGAAGTTTGGCATCTTCCTGACTTTTGACATATCCTTTTGTAATATTATACATCAGACTGAGGCGCTTCTTGACTTGCACTTCTGCTATCTTTATCAGTACTGGTATTATTACCTGAAATAATAGGGAGGGGAAAAAAACTTTAAATTTGATGAGGACAAGTACCTTCCAGGGCAGAGGTTCTCTCCAGACTAGCAGAAGCAGAATCCTGAAACTCTTAGAGATGCAAACGCAGGGCCTCAGCTGAGAGCCACAGCTCTGGGTGGGGCCCAGCAAACAGTGTTCCAACTAGTCCTCCAGGGGACCCCCTGCATACTCAAGTCTGAAATCCGCCTTCTCAACAAGGTAAAAGTTGATGCATAACCGATGGTAGCTGTCAGGGATGTCACAGGGTAAGTTTGTTGCTCTGCGTTTTCCTTCATTCTTGGTACCCGAGGTTTCAGGAGGCAGGAGCCTGGGTCACGCTGACCTAACAGAAGACATCATCTCTGGCCCACAGTTTCGTCACTTGTAAGATGAGGCACTTAGGGATATGTGCGGTCTTTCTTAGCACTCAACTTGTCTGATCATAAACTGAGGTAAGCTGTTACAGGGACTTCAGAGTGAGATTTTAAATATAAACATCCCTGGAGTCAAACACCAGTTCCCCTGGTCACAGGCTCAGTGAACTTGATCAAGTAACTTAGTGACTTTGAGGCCTTAGTTTGCTCTTGTGTGAAATGGGGATAATCCTAAATACTAGAACCCCAATGGTGCTGCTCCACACAACTCACAGTCACACAGATGGGGCCTCCCATAGGGACAGATGGCCAGGGGCTGGGTGAAAATGCAGAAAAGATGGAAAAACATATCATCCTAGTGAAGGGATTAGAAGGGTAGAGAGAGATTTTTTAGCCTTTTTTTGATGATGAAACTTTGGGCGAAATGTATGATATTAAAGAAGTTTTCATTTTCCACTAACACCCACAGAGCTGTCCCCTGTGACAACTGAAGGTCTCCAGTATTCTTCCAAGCTTTCTAGTGCAGATTTATTTCCCTTTTTTTTTTTTAAAGATTTATTTACTTATTTGAAAGGCAGAGTTACAGAGAGGCACAGGCAGAGGCAGAGAGGAAGAGAGAGGTCTTCCATCCTCTGGTGCACTTCCCAATTGGCCCCAGTGGCCAGAGCTGGGCTCATGTGAAGCCAGGAGTCAGGAGCTTCTTCCAGGTCTCCCATGCGGGTGCAGGGGCCCAAGCACTTGGGACATCTTCTACTGCTTTCCCAGGCCATAGCAGAGAGCTGGATCGGAAGTGGAGCAGCCAGGACACGAACCGGCACCCATATGGGATGCTGGCTTTACCTGCTACACCACAGCACCAGCTCCGATTTGTTTCTTTTGAAAGCCAAATTGTGCTGAGATTGGCTCTCAAGGCACCTAACTTTATATAGCAATGCCATTTACCTCACATGACTGTTGTAATAATTTAACTAAACAATATATGTAAAGTGCTTTGCACAGATCCTGAAAAATAAGAAGTGTTCAATTAAAAAGCTAACCATCATGGGACAGCAGGAAAGCACACATCCCATATCCAATGCCTTGGTTAAAGTCCTCTTCTGATTCTGGCTTACTGCTAATGCACACCCTGTAAGGCCGCAGGTGCTAGCTAAGTACTTAGATCCCTGACACCCACATGAGAGACCCAGATTGAGTTCATGGCTCCTGGCGTCAGCCTGGCCCAGCTCACTGGCCCTGGCTGTTGTAATAAACATTTAGGGATGCACCAGCAGATGGGTGATCTCTCACTCCTCTCTCTCCCCGCCTTTCAAATAAAAATAAATAAGCAGGGGCCGGTGCTGTGGCGTAGTGGGTAATGCCACTGCTTGCAGTGCTGGCATCCCATATGGGCGCCAGTTTGAGTCCTGGCTGCTCCACTTCCGATCCAGCTCTCTGCTATGGCCTGGGAAAGCAGAAGAAAATGGCCCAAGTCCTTGGGCCCTTGCACCCACGTGGGAGACCCGGAAGAAGCTCCTGACTCCTGGCTTCGGATCAGTGCAGCTCCGGCTCTTGCAGCCAACTGGGGAGTGAACCAGAGGATGGAAAACCTTTCTCTCTCTGCCTCTCCTTCTCTCTCTGTGTAACTCTGCCTTTCAAATAAACAAATAAATCTTTAAAAAATAAATAAGCAAACAGATAATTTTAAAGCTAGCTATCATAACATATTAATCCATGAGTACATTTCATTGAGATTTGATATTTGTCAGAAAATGTTAGACAGAAGGGGCAACTGCAGGCTGTACCCTAACTGAACTAGACTTCCATGATAATATATCTTTAAGTGTGCATTTCATCTTAAATACTTTTGACAAAGTATTACCTCTAAGGTAATTATTTTACATTCTTCTGCATCAGATCTCTGCATAAAAACTGATTATCTAAGAAACTTCCACCTTTCATTTTAAGTCATAACCTCAAGTCCACATCTTGACTCCTAGAGTAGTTTGTATTGTGGTACAGTTACATCCTACACTGGCACTTCATGCTAAACACTTAGAGAACAAAAATCATATAGAATAAAACTCTCCTCTGTGCAGTAATTCTTACAAACACTAAAAGTATGTAACGCTAATATAGAATAAAGGAAAGAACAGAAAAGAACATTTACAAAAACAGTTGCCCATTCAAACAATTCTACCTTTAAAATAACTAGAAAAAAGATAACAATTAACGGGCAGGTGTGTGGTGCAGCATTTAGGAAGTTGGTTGAGAATGCCTGCATCAGATATCATGCTGTTCAAGTTCCAGCTACTCCAGCTGCCATGCAGCTTCCTGCTAATGCGCACTCTGAGAGGCAGCAGGTTAGGGTTCAAGTAATTGGGTTCCTGCCACCTACACTGAGAGCTGGACTGGGTTCCTGGCCCCTGGGTTCAGTCTGGTCCAGCCCAGGATGTTTGGGGCATTTGGTGAGTGAACAAGCAAATGGAAGATCTCCCTCCTCCCTACCCTGTGTGTGTGTGTGTGTGTGTGTGTGTGTCTTTCAAATAAAATGAAAAAAAGTTAAGCAAATAGTTGGGTCCCTGCCACCCATGTGGAAGACTCAGACTGGCCCAGCTCTCTGCTACTGCGGACATTTGAGTGAACCAACAGATAGACAATTTCCCTTCTCTCTCTCTGTCTCTCTCTGTCTCTCTGTCTCTCTCTCTCGATGTGTGGGTATGTGTGTGTCTTTAAAATACAATGAAAATAAATAAATATTAAATGCCTTTTAAAAACAAAGATAATTATCTCAGAAAATGGGAACTAGGGGGAAGACTTTTATGTATATATTTGGCCATCAGGGCTTACAGGCTTTGTTTAATGTTAACTTAATATAACTTCAACATACACTAGTAGACTTATTTCATATAATAAGAGCTAAGTAAGAAATGGGATTTTGATTCTGTACGTTTTTTGTTTTATAAGCTGAGTTTGCTGTGAAGTGATCAAGTTAGATGTAACTACATTATAATGCAAGCCACTATTGGAATCAGAATATATAATGAGACTTATTTAATATAATAAGAATTAAACAGCAGAAAAACAGACTGGCAAATAAAACTATCTGAAGCTCCTATTTTAAAAGCATATAATCATATATTGCAGATCCTCTGGAAAGACAGAAAGGAGGCATAAGAGTTTAGACTGAAAGTATAAAAATCTACCTTTAAACCAAACCCAAAGACATAGAAAGAAGAAATAGTAATCATTGTGAAGATTGAAGGCCACATGCAAATTGACTTCCATAGACCAAATACAGTGTGAGTATGAGGCTACAGAGAAAATATTTTTCTTTCTGCACAATCCAGCTATAAACACATTTTACTGAAACTTGAAGAACTTTTTTCTGGGGCTCCCTGCTCCTAGTGGCACCAAGATTTTTTTCCATTTATTGAGTAGGTCCTGTTCTAGAGTCATAGGTTACATCAGTGACCAAAGCCAACATCCCTACCTCAAGTTGAATATGGTGAACAGGTGGTAAGTACAATGGGAAGAAAAACAAAGGTAGAACAGGTGGAGAGGGAGCAGCGGGTGGGTAGAGAACTGGGAATGCAAAGGTGGACTGCTATGTCACAGTGGTCAGGGGAGACCTCTTTGACACAGTGAGACTGGCACACTGACTCGAAGGAGGTGGCGGTGTGAGCCCAGCAGGCATCAGGTGAGTGTTCCACTTTTCTTAACTCATTTAACAATGAAGAACACAATCCCAACATTTAAAACTTTGAAGTCTTACCTTGAAGATAGGTAGAAATCTAATTATTCTTAAAAATCCTATCATTACTGTGAACTGAATAAGAAGCAAATTGTCTGGTCGCAGTCTGACAAAGTATATACAAATTATATCTGCAATTCCAATAGCTATGATGAGAAATTCCAGAATATTCCAATGTTGTTGAAAATATTTTCTTTTCATAATTATTATCTGTTTAGAAAACAAACAAAATATGTTATTTAATGGTACCTGAACAGTGACATGGGAGGGGATATTTTAAAATTAACAGTGAAGTCCTAACTACAAATGAGACATATTCTGAAAGTTGTGCTTTAAGTTACTCATTTAGGATCCCCAAAAGATTCTTTTCAATCTCCAGCATAAAAACAAGATAATGTTATTCAATATATATCATCTATAATAAAGCTGGAATGCCCAAAAACAAGCATTGAAATACAGCAATAAACAGGTTCATTATGGGGCCAGTGCTGTGGCTCACTTGGCTAATCCTCGGCCTGCAGCGCCAGCACCCCATATGGGCACCGGGTTCTAGTCTGGGTTGTTCCTCTTCCAGTCCAGCTTTCTGCTGTGGCTTGGGAAGGCAGTGGAGGATGGCCCAAGTGCTTGGGCCCCTGCACCCACATGGGAGACCAGGAGGAAGCACCTGGCTCCTGGCTTCGGATCGGCACAGTGCCAGCCGTAGTGGCCATTTGGGGAGTGAACCAACGGAAAGAAGACCTTTCACTCTGTCTCTCTCTCTCTCTCTCACTGTCTAACTCTACCTATTAAAAAAAAAAAAAACCCAGGTTCATTATAATACCACTAATAATAAAGGATGAAAATAGCAGTACTAATAAATCATCTTTGAAGCATTTATCCTAAGAGGTTGTTCTCATATCACAACCAGGATCCTGCAAACCAACTCAGTTACTTATTTCTTGCATCACTGCAGAAAATACCTGAGGGTAACCTCCATGTTTGGATTTTCAATTCTCTTCTACCTGACACTTGAGATGCACTCTACTCTTAACGATATTTACCTGATGTCCAAACTATGACTATGATATTCTGATTTTGTTGTTAAACTCAGAAAATTAAAAAAGGCTATCAACATTCCAGTATCTCATCAATTAGAATGGCAAATGACTTCTGGTATCACGTTGTCCCAATAATATAATCCAAATGCATTAAAACTATCTAAATAAATCTTTTTATAGGATACATTTCTATCTAAACAGTACCTTCAATGATGATTCTAATATATATAAAAACATATAATAGTAGTTTAACGACATCAGTGTTGGCACGTTTAACTCTCTTGCCATTGGCCACAGATGTATTATTATAGGGTAAATATACATTAATGTTACAATATGTCCTGCATATTCAAATTCTTCCGAAAATACAATGTGATATACAAAAATCAGGAATTTATTACTCCTGAAAAAAATGAGATCAAATAAAATGTCAGTCCACTTAAAAGTATAACAATTAAAAAGTTGAACATCTGTTTAAACATACTATTAAAATTTATCTGACGAAGACTATGAATAATACAAAACAATAGATAAGCAAAAGTCAAAAACCATTTTCTATACATAAAAGTCATGGTAGAAAAGGATAAAAATATTACTCATTAGTCTGTATCATAAATAGGGAGCACTTTTTAAAAGCAAGGCTGTGTACACAGGAAACCATGCAAAGACGGATCACTCAGGGAGCTGGCACTGTGGCACAGCAGGCTAAACCACTGCTTGCAATTCCAGGGTCCCATATCAGAGTGCCAGTTCTAGTCCTGACTGCTCTGCTTCCCATGCACCCACGGACGAGATAAACAGAGACACGTCTAGTCCACCAGTTAGATAGGTCTCATCCTCCTCCCAGAAGGATATGAGAGCAGCCCACTAGACAACTGATCCTAGGACGCAGCAACTTCAAACTTGAAGGATTATAACATCAACGTCCTTTTCTTCTTCCTCTCCTTTTCTCTTCGCTCTCTAACGTGGATGTCAATGAAGCTGCTAGAACAGAACGCAGGAAGACAAGAAGCACTCCATTCACCTAACAATCTGTAAGAGTCAACCGTAATACTAGTCTGTGTTTAACAAGGAAGACCAAGGCAATCTATTCTGACAATGTAGAAACGGCAAAATTTTAAGAATATTGCTATGAAAGTGTCACAATACTTACCCAGGTAGAAGATATGGTGTCCTTTCTTTATGATATTCCAAGTAGGTTAACATGTTTTTAAACTTCATAAGCCAACTTCTAGCTCTTACATAAGTTGAAACATCATAAATACTCATAAATCTAACAGAGAAAAATATACATAGGTGTTATAATAAAAAATCAAGTGCTACACTTTGGTAAATATAAAAGGGGAATTTATAATAGATATAAATTTGATAAGAACTGACTAAATATTCTCAGTCAGTACCAAGCCTCAGCATCCATCTGCCAGCCGCCATGGTCACACTTCTAGCAGGAGACTTCTGCTGTGCCTGTTCCTAGAGCCATTCCTGACCTGAGATGGACCATAACTAAAGCTTTCCCAGACGAGTTCTCTGGGGTTCAAAATCAAACTTCCATTCGTAATGTCTTGCCTAATGCAATGTCCTACCCTCCCCAAACTTTATCCCAGGGACTGATGATAAAGCGCCCATGTAGATTACCAGGTGGCTGAAAAGTTAACAATCACCCAGCAAATATCTCCCATTGCTGCTGCCCCCGTGACTGTGACTACATGTTGATATATCTCCAAGGCACTGAACTTTTTCCACCCACTTCATTGCACCTATTAGCATCAGCAGTTGGGTCGATGACTTCAGAGCCAGCTGCACCCCAGAGAACAGCCTGATGACAGGCACCTCCTCTATCCAGTAATTTAGTGAATACAACAGAAAGACAAAATAATTATAACAGAAATTGAAGTTACCTGATCACATCATAAGTGATACAGTACACTGAATAATATACGTTCTCTTATCTGTTCACATTGCAATTAGAACGTCCTCCAGAATCCACTAATTTCACCAAGATTATGAAACTGCAGGAGCGGGGGATATGGAAAAGTAAAATACAAAGTAGATGGCTGGCTGGATGGCTGGATGGATGCATAGACAGATGGATGTGGATAAGTGAAATAATAGATTGATAAATCCGGGGATTTAATGCTCAGGTGGTCCATTAGGTATCTTATCTTTCACTTTGGGAAACACCCGTTACAGAACAGTTACACTTACTTTCCTTGGATGGGACAGTAGCTTTTCGTTGCACCAATTAATATCCGGGCCGCCTCTGTTCCAAGGATCCCATCATTACACTGCTTTTCAAAGCTACTCTAAATGTACAGTATTAAATGAAAAATACAAAGGATTAAAACATAAATGCAATGACCTCTTTTAACCCTTACACTTTTATTACTGAACTGAATATGTGAAAATATATTGTTACCAAAAGAATTCTATAGCAGAAAATAAATTTCATTTAATTTGAATACTTAATGTATGATTATTTTTCACAAAGCATGGTACTGGATGTTATAGATACAAAGGTTCCTAGGATCAAGAAGCTCAAAGTTTGGGGCCAGCACAACATAGCAGGTAAAGCCATAGTCAAGAGTACTAGCATCCCATAGGGGTGCCAGTTCAAGTCCCAGCTGCTCTACTTCTCATCCAGCTCCCTGCTAGTGGCCAGGGAAAGCAACAGAAGATAGCTCAAGTGCTTGAGCCCCTGCACCCATGTGGGAGACCCTGGAAAAGCTCCTGGCTCCTGGCTTCAGCTGGGCCCAGTCACAGCTGTTGTGGTCATTTGGGGAGTGAACCAGCAGATGGAAGTGCACTCTCTCTCTCTCTTCTTCTAGCTCTCTTTCTCTCTCTCTCTCTTCCTCTAGCGCTCTCTCTCTCTCTCTCTCTCTCTCTCTCTCTCTCTCTCTCTCTCTCTTCCTCTAGCTCTCTCTTGATAACTCTGCCTTTCAAATAAATAGAATAAATCTTTTAAAAAAGAAGCAGTATCTCAAAAGCTACCAAACTAAAAGCATTTTCTTCATTAACGCCAAGCATCATCAGTAGCATCATGTTGCTACAGCACACAGAGAGCGGAACTATTCATTCAAATGTGACCAAGCATCTCTGCATACAAAGACTTCTCAGAAGAGAAAGATGGCCTGGATTCTTGCATCACTTGCTCCTCAAAATAGGAGAAAAGTTACCTTTGGGGCGCCACTGATACTAAACTCAGAGAGGAATATTACCTCCTGCTTACATTTTCTTCCTCACATATTGACTGTGGACTCTTGCCTTCCATTGTTTATAAATGTTGTCTCCAACCTCCACTGCATTTAGCATATTTTCCAAAGTGTTATAATTCTAGAGAATTCATGCCACCTATACCTCAAGGCCCTGGTCATCCATTCACCAGTTCCTTCCCCAGAAATAGAAAGATTATCTACCCATAGCATCTCTGATAAAGTGTGTGCAGATTCTGAAACTGCCTTCCAAAGGATACGGAGCAGTGACCAAGCTGTCCTTATCCTGAGGACCAGTGGGGCACTTGGTGGGTTTCTCCACTTTGTAAACCTCCAAGATGGCCCTGGATGCCCACAATGGAAGAAAGGAACATCGCAGAGGTTCAGCCCTGAGGCGTATTCATAAATGAATTATTACTATGCTTACAGTGTTTCTAGGCCTGCACAACTAGACGTAGGCCTGGCTCAAGAAAAGTGTGATTAACTACTATGATGGCATATTTGTCTATCTATTAACTCGTCCTTTAAGCAAATATTTATTTAATGTCTACTCTGTTTCAAGCCCCCTGCAAGGACAATGGAAGTACAATCCAAGGTTTTTATTTATTTTTTTTTTTTGGACAGGCAGAGTGGACAGTGAGAGAGAGAGACAGAGAGAAAGGTCTTCCTTTGCCGTTGGTTCACCCTCCAATGGCTGCCGCGGTTGGTGCGCTGCAGCCGGGGCACCGCGCTCATCCAATGGCAGGAGCCAGGTGCTAGGTGCTTTTTCCTGGTCTCCCATGGGGTGCAGGGCCCAAGCACTTGGGCCATCCTCCACTGCACTCCGGGGCCACAGCAGAGGGCTGGCCTGGAAGAGGGGCAACCGGGACAGAATCCGGTGCCCCGACCGGGACTAGAACCCGGTGTGCCGGTGCTGCAAGGCGGAGGATTAGCCTGTTGAGCCACGGTGCCGGCCACAATCCAAGGTTTTAAGGAGCTCGCAGTCTAGTGGGGAGGCATGTTGGACACATGCAACTATCAAACAGTGTAGGAACTAGGAGAGGATGAAACAAAGCACACCAGAGCACTGATCAAACCTGCCGTGGAGACGGAGTCAGAGAGGAGTTTTTAAGGAGATGAAACGTCAGCTCATTTGGAAGGAGCACTGCTATGGCCCAGATGAAGGACAGAGGTAGAAGAAGCAGAGATGGAGAAGGGGGCAGACTTTAAAATAAACACGTATCATATCTATGAGACATGAATTTATGAAGAAACATTTTATCATCAAATCGGCATTTGATGTTACTAAGGAATCATTAATTTTAGGTGTAATATTTATATTTTACTGTGCCTTTTAAAATATTTTAGACCTTAAAGAAGCACAGTGAAATATGCAATGACATTTAAGATTTGTTTCAAAATGGAGGTGGGGGAGTCAATGGGGAAGTGTATGCACGGGACAAGGCTGGAGAAGTATGGATGTTTCTAAGGCTGAGTAACAGGTGTGTGGAGTTCACTGAACTCTTCTGTACACTTTTGTGTATGTTACAAATTCTTCCTAACAAATGAGGTTTTTTTTTAAAAGAAATATTTATTCTTTTATTTGAAAGGCAGAGTATCAGAGAGAAGTGGAGAGACAGACAGAGAGAAGACAGGGACAGACTGAAGCCAGGAGCCAGGGACTCCATTCTGGTTTCCTACCTTGGGTGGCAGAGGCCCAAGCACTTTGGTCATCATCCATTGCCTTCCCAAGTGAATTAGCAGGAAACTGGATTAGAAGCAGAGCAGCTGAGACTCAAACTGCCACTCCAATATGGGATATCAGCATTGCAAGTGGTAGCTTAACCCATTGAACCACAATGCCAGCTCCTTAACAATATAATTTTTTTTAACAGCACAGCTTTTTTATTTTAAAAAATATTTATTTATTTATTTATTTATTTGAAAGGCAGACTTACACAGAGGCAGAGGTAGAGAAAGAGAGAGGTCTTCCATCCGCTGGTTCACTCCCCAAATGGCCACAATGGCCAGGAGCAGGGCCAATCTGAAGCCAGGAGCCAGGAGCTTCCTCTAGGTCTCCTACATGGCTGCAGGGGCCCAAAGATGTGGGCCATCTTCTAGTGCTTTCCCAGGCCATAGCAGAGAGCTGGATCAGAAGTGGAGCAGCCGGGACTCAAACCAGACACCATATGGGATGCTGGCACTGGAGGCAGCGGCTTTACCCACTGTGCCACAGTGCCAGAACCCAACAATATATTTTAAAAAGAAAGTAAAAAAGAAGAGCTATGGATATGGAAAGTATTTTATATACTTGTTATTGTGAATTATATTTGTCCTATTAGAATATAAACCCAATTGAAAATGTTCAATTTGATAAGTTGATTGAAACTTGTTTTACTTAGAATTCTTCCTATGTTTATTTCAGAATATTTAAATATTAGTATTACAACATTTTAAGAGAGTTTCTGATTCTCCAAGCACATTTTAACTTACTGCACTTCTAAGAATTCATTAAGAGCTTGAGAGAATTTTCTATCCAAAAGTTTGACTCAAATATGTTAAATTTATAAAAGAAATTTCAAATATTTGAAGACACTTAATTATCAAAGTATGCAAATGGCACCAAACATTATTCTAAGGACCCTCAAAAGTAACTGCTAAGATTTGCTAGACTTAGGATAACAAGATTTGTCTCTTAAATCCTGTTATTTTTTAGCTTCAATAAATCGAATATTAATTTTAGTAACCAATAGACTACCAGAATATGAAAAAATGTTTTCTAGAAATCATATGTAAGGATTAATGGTACTGTAGGATAAAAAGTTTCAAAGCAGATTAATTGAGCGGAACCAACCATTTGTATTATGGCTACATGCAGCCTGGCTTCTTCTATTAGAACTTCATCTGTTGGGGACTCCTCTTGCTCTTTTCCATCTTTTGAAACACGGGAAAACTGATCATTATCAGACTGGATTTTAAAACATAAATAGATAAAATATTAATTAAAAATATTGGGAGTCAGCGAGCATTACCTTCAATAAGGATTCCATAACTCAAATCAGAACTGCTGATAGGATAGGCTATATGTGACTTGGATAATGTTTTACACATAAGAAATGCTGCTTTCCATTGTAGTAAATTAATTTGTACTGATTTGGAGAGATTTAGAAGCCAAATTCTTCTCCAGCCCTGCCTGCGTTTGGCAGTTCTCTAAAGCAGTCCACATTGTCTGCTTCTTACTTACATATACAGGGAGAGCTATCTCAGGACTTCAACCTACCAGAAGGAAACATGTTGGCAAAGGCCATTGGTTGATACACAACCAGCCAGTTAGTAAAAACACCCATTCTCCTGATATTTGACAAATAATGCTGGATCACCAAGACCACCTCTTCTGAGACAGAATTCAAAGAAAAGTCATTTCACCCAGATAGCAAAGCTAGCAAATATCTCCCCTGTTTTCTGACATTTGGCTCATAGAATCAGGGTTTTTATAACAGACTGAAGCAAGAGAGGCAGACCAGGGAGAGAAAGGAATAGCACTTTTTGCTAGGTATCGACTCACGGGAGTCACGTATTCCATCCTTGTTTTTTCTTCTACTAAGACCCAGTTGACACTTGTCAAAATTTTTTCTGTTTTAAACAAAGTGATTGTGTTCTGAATGATCTCCTGTATGTGCTGAAAGGCGTTTTGCATGGCCATTTGTCTCGGGAGGGAAATAGCACACAGACCTGTGACAAAGAAAGCAGGGGAATTAGGAGAGTACTGTGCGGACCCCCAGGGAAAACAAACAACAGTGCATAATTATGGAGTGAAAACAGCCTAAACTGAGCACTCAAACCTAACATTTTCCCCAAAATTCTCCAAAAACTTACCCAAATATCTCTTTCCTTTTGGTTGTATAACAGCTTTATCAGATTTAACTGCTAAAGACATGACTTTCAAGGCACCTAAGCAGTATTTCTCAAAGTCTAAGCAGCTACCCTTATCTTCTACAAGTAGAAGGGCTGTGGAAACTATACAGATCACACCCCCAGAATCCGATTGGCCTCAGAATTCGCATTTTAACAAGTTCTCCAACTGTTTCTGATACTTAATAAACCTTAAAGGGAACTATACTAGGCGTTCCTCAGATTTAACCTCCCTGTTTCCTGGCCATCAAGTGTACATATCCAAGATGTGTGGCACTTTGTATTTTTTTTTTTTTTTGAGGCATGAATTTTAAGTCATGGCCATGAGACCTGCTTACCAAAGAGAAGAATTTAACTAGTGAATGATCCTAGCCTCCTCACTTACAATTTCATCTCAATACAGATGCTCTCTCCTTGTAACTGCAAATGAGAAGTCTCAGAGGGGGTTAAAATGATTTCTTGACGTTTCAGTTTACCATTCTTGATAGGACACTGTGTGCAACTGAAATTTGGGGGATTCAGAAAGGTCTGGTAGTATATTCTTCTCAAGGAATAAGATCTGTTCACTATGAACCAAGGCAAAATTGCACTTGACTGCATGCTGAAGACTTAGCAGTTGCTGTGGATTTTAAATTCCCATGGCTGAGACCAAAGAGAAAACGTACTCATCTTCCCAATTAGACTCTACTCATGTGATGGAGCAAAAGCCACTTTCCAGGGGAAACATGAGTGTATGTGGGTCTCTTGGTGGCACCAATGCACTTAAATGCATTCCTAGTGTTTAAGATGACCCTGGGAGGGGTGGGTGCTGTGGCATAGTGGGTAAAGCCGCCACTGGTTGCTTCACTTCTGATCCAGCTCCCTTCTACTGTGCCTGGGAAAGTGGTGGAATATGGCCCAAGTCCTTGGGCCCCTGTGTCCATGAAGGAGATGTGGATAAAGCTCCTGGCTTCTGGCTTCTGGCTTCAGCCTGGCCTAGTCCTGACCACTGGGGCCATCTCTCTCCAATTAATATGGCATCTAAAGAATGAATGATTTGGTCTTTTTTTAAAGATTTATTTTATTTATTTGAAAGACAAAGTTACAGAGAGAGGTAGAGACAGAGAAAGAGGTCTTCTATCCGCTCGTTCACTCCCCAGATGGTCACAATGGCCGAGCTGCACCGATCCATCCGAAGGCAGGAGCCAGGAGCTTCTTCTGGGTCTCCCACATGGGTACAGGGGCCCAAGGATTTGGGCCATCTTCTGCTGCCAGAAGCAGAGAGCTGGATCGGAAGAGGAGCAACCGGGACTAGAACCGGCGCCCATAAGGGATGCGGTGCTTCAGGCCAGGAGTTTAATCTGCTGTGCCACAGCGCTGGCTCCAAAGAATGAATGATTTTCTAAACCAACTGCTTGAGCACCATTAGACATGTCCCACTGACCCTCAGAAATAACCTATTTGCATTTTCCTCCTGGGGTAATCAGTGAATGATACAAATACTTTACCTAACGTCCTGGCGCACTGACTCATCATGTATGAATTTATGCCCATCGTCAATAACGATATTACTTGTACGTAGAATACAAACTAAAAAACAAAGCACACAGACAGAAACATTAGACAAGTTATCTGGAAGTAATTTTTGTCCAATTAATCACCAAAATTTTGTCTTCATCTACAATTTTTGTCCTCCCTTTGATAAGTATGTTGAGTCAATACAGCTGTTTCGTGGACATTGCTTGAACACAGTACACAGGAGCAGAAATTCATTTTCAATCAGTATGAGTAAAAACAATAGATTGTGTAGATCCTGGGATAAAGACACTGAGAAAAGAGCTCTCCACAGTTGCTACCCTTGGCAACAGTCATGCAGAGCTGGCAAGGTGGCAGCCATTACAGATCCAGATATAGGAACATAAGCTGGAGAGAAATCCTAGCCACATCTGTGAGCCTTCCCTGCCAACAGCATTTATCACGGCTGGCGAGAAACTCTCAGAGCAGTCCGTGGTGCAGCCCAGAAAGGCACTATGCAGAAGCAGAGACACAACCACACTTGCAGGCCTTGTCTTTGCTATTTATGGGTCATGTGATTTGGGACCATTTAATCCCCCTGAGCCTGGGTGTCCTCCTTCACCAAGAAATGCAGTTGATAACGGTATTTCCTCCATAGTGCTTTCCTAGACTCAATTGGTGCCAACAGTCACCTGAAGAGCCTGTTAACTTACAGACTCTCGGGCCTGGTGCTGTGGCATAGCAGTTAAGCCACCACCTGCAGTACTGGCATCCCATTTGGGCACAGGGTTCAAGTCCAGCTGCTCCACTTCCAATCCAGCTCTCTGCTATGGCCTGGGAAAGCAGCAGAAGACAGTCTAAGTTCTTGGGCCCCTGCACCCGTGTGGAAAATCCAGAGGAAGCTCCAGGCTCCCGGCTGCTGGCTTCAGATCAGCCCAAGCTCCAGCCATCGTGGCTATCTGGCTAGTAAACCAGCAGATGAAAGATCTCACTGTGTCTCTCCCTCTCTCTCGCTCTCTAACTCTACCTTTCCAATAAATAAATAATTTTTTTTAAAAAAGTACTCGACTCCTTGGACCTTCTGGGACAGAAAGAAAACAGCAAAAGAGAAACATCCTGAGCTAGAAAGCAGATAACATCAGGACTCGCCTGCCCTCCAGATTCCTCGGTGAGAGCGCAGGTCTTGTATTGTCCAAGTGGACTTCGCCCCTCTCTGGAGGAAGTGCGGGGGTTTATCTGACTGGGAGGTGGGGTGAGGGGGCGGGTCTCGAGGGCTTCTAGCAGTGTAGCCAGCTCAAAGGGTCCTGCCTCAATTTAAGAAGTTAAATTTTAAAATTATCGTTGAAGACATGTAAATATAGCTAGATCCTTGACTCAGCATTTTGTAAAGTCTTTCTTTCAATAGTATACTTAGCCAGCATTTCAGGTGTCATCGTAGCAACAGGGATTAGATGTTCTCTTTAAGCGCATTATTTTTTCATGCTCTCTGCCAGCTATTTAAACATAGCATTTGTGTGCTAAGCAACATTTTATTGAGCATTTATTAAGTACGGGATATTTCACTAATCATCATCTCAATCCTCAACTGGAAACACAGGCTAAGGCAAGGCTCAAGAACTTCCCCAAGGTTACCAGAATATGAACGGTGGAGACAGGGCTGGACCCCAGGTCTGTCCAAGACCCACAGCCATAATTACTACATGACTGTCGGTCCCTTTCACATTGTCAACATACATAAGCTTTCCTCAGAGTTCCTTTCTAAAAAAAAAAAATCACTATAAACCTAACTCAAAACAGGTTAACCTTATTATTGGTACTCCGACAAGTGCTATAAAGTAAGTAAAAATGTATGAAACAAGTCATCGTGAGACAAGAGCTCTCCCACCATGTGTGGTGCCTCCACTTTCTTTTCAGCCAGATTATAAACATCAGGAGCCAGGAGTATGCTGAAAACGCCTTTAATTCCAGACCACGTGATAACAACTCCCCATCGCCAGTTGTATTCATAACTCCAGTACATCAAAATAGGGCTCACTAGAAAAACAGTAAGCAACCTGTGCGGAGAAAAATATTACAAAGAAAAAATCACACCTTGAGTAGTAAAGGCAGTGTTGAAACCATATACTCACTCTAAATTCTCATTTACATTTTTCAGTAGGGAGAAGACAATGCATTTTACTGAGAAGTCACTCATATTTTCTGAAACTAAATCTCCTGTCTAAAGTTTGTATATTATACTCATCTTGAAAAATTCAAGTTCTACACAAATGTAAGGAATTATCAACAACCCTAATCTCTCGGTTTAGATTTTGGATTTTGGATTTTGGAAGTAGATTCCAGCTGGGAAATTTCTTCAAAGAACAATGATGGGGGCTGGCGCCATGGCTCACTTGGTTAATTCTCTGCGTGCGGTGCCAGCATCCCATATGGGCGCTGGATTCTAGTCCTGGTTGCTCCTCTTCCAGTCCAGCTCTCTGCTGTGGCCCGGGAGGGCAGTGGAGGATGGCCCAAGTGCTTGGGCCCTGCACCCCATGGGAGACCGGGAGGAAGCACCTGGCTCCTGGCTTCGAATTGGCGCAGCACCGGCTGTAGCGGCCTTTTGGAGGGTGAACCAATGGAAGGAAGACCTTTCTCTCTGTCTCTCTCTCTGACTATCTATAACTCTACCTGTCCAAAAAAAAAAAAAAACCTTCAATCTATTCTCTGAATGGTCATAAAATGACTGGAGTCAGAAATTAGAATAGGAAACTGTATAGATCATGGCCTAAAATAAAATTATTATAGACACATTCATAATTTATTCCAACAAAACTTTTCTGGAGTGCCAAAAGAATCATACACTAACTGTTGTGCAAGTAATTTCAATTTGTGTCTTTTTGCTTTCCAGGTGATATTTCCATAAGAAGACGGCTGGGGATGGGGGTCCACGGTGGCATAGCAGGTAAAGCTACCAGCTCCAATGCCAGCAAACCATTTGGGCGCCAGTTTAGTCCTGGCTGCTCTACTTCTGATCCAGCTCCTTGCTAATGGCCTGAGAAAGCAGTACTTGTGTCCCTGTGCCCACAGGGGAGACCGAGAAGAAGCCCCTGGTTCCTGCTTTCAGCTGCCCGCCCCCACCCCGGCCCCAGCCCTGGCTGTTGTGGCTATCTGGGAAGTGCATCAGCGAATGGAAGACCTTTCTCTCTCCCTCTCTCTCTCTCTCTGTAACTCTGTCTTTCAAATAAATAAATAAATCTTGAAGAAGAGGGAGGAGGAGGAGAAGGAAAAGAAGAAAAGGAACAAAGGAAAGAAGGAAGAAAATGGCTGAGGAGATCATTATCTGTCCCAAAATTTAGACTCTCCTTCAAGAATCTGTACCAAGTGAAATATCAGCACTGTGCTTCAAATGATTTAGAGCAAATGAGTTTTCAGCAAAGTAAAATCAGACATACTCTTAGCCTCAAAAAAAAAAAAAAATAGAAACTCTATCAATTGCTCAGCTAGAGACTGCACAAGTCAATTCAGAAAAGTCCCATCACTGGGAAACAGAAAATATGTAGCTACGGCCTATACTCTATGTAGTTGATTTCAGCAAACTCCTCTGCCTCACATTCAAACCTTTCCCAAAGCAACTCTTAACCAACCTTTCCAACTTTACTAAATAATCTTTCCCTAAAATATCACCACATCCAGCGCCAGTGCCATGGCACAGCAGGTAAAGCCTCTGCCTATATGTACCAGCATCCTATATGGGTGCCAGGTTTGAGTCCCAGGTGCTCCACTTCCAATCCAGCTCCCTGCTAACATGCCTAGGAAATCAGCAGAGGATGTCCCAAGTGCTTGTTCCCCTGCACCCACATTGGGAGACCAGAATAAGCTCCTGGCTCCTGGCTTCAGCTCTGGCCACTGCAGCCATTTGGGGAACGAACAAGCAGATGGAAGATCCCTCTATCGCTCTCGCTCTAACTCTGCCCTTCAAATAAATAAATCTTTAAAAAATACGTATCATTGAGTTGAGCCAAAACGAATAGTAACGTAAGTCATTTCCTGATATCAAAAGCAGAGAGGCAGCATGACAAGACTGAAGTCCGTCTACCTGGATTAAATCTAGGCTTTCCCTTTACAAACTACGTAAACTTAAGCAAGTCATTTAGCCTCTTGTTCCTCGGCTTCTTCTTCTGTAAAACGAAGATGATAATAACTGTACTTGCCTCAAAGGGTTGTGGTGAACATTCAACTACATTAATCAGCACTCAGGGCTTAGAATGACGCTTTGAATGTAGTCAGCAGTCAAGACATAGTCATGCTTATACACAATAGATTTATGTCTTAGGACATAATAATCAGAAGTGGTTATTAAGTCTGGGCCTTCCCATTTCTTTGTCTTGGCTCACCCTCTCTGAAATGTTTGTCTCAACAAGTCACTCACGGAGAGGCCACCCATACTTCGAGAGCCCACTTAAAGATGAGTCCATCCATTAAATCCTCTCCCCTAGTGAGGTGGAGACAAGTTCAGCCATATGGTCTTGGGCAAGGGGTTTAGCTTTTCTTTGACAATCTTGTCTATGAGATAGAGACAATAGCTCTTATATCCTAGTGTATGAACATGAAGATGACATGAGATCATGGATGGATAGCTGAGTCAAACAATGTTCAAAAAGCTGTGTATTTTTCCTTAAACTCTGACTAATCTTAGCATGCAAGTGGGTTCCCATGGCAGAGAGCAAGGCAGACTTTCAAAGTAAATAATTCAGTTTTCTTGTCATTTAAAGGGTTCTTTCAATCTGGTTTTACCTGTGCAAATAGTCAACTCAGAGTTTCCTGTAAAGAGTGGTTTATCCTGTTTCACAAGATGTTTAACCCTGTCTCCGCCCCCCCCCCCCCCAAGATGGGTGTAGGAGGAAATTAACATGACTCCTGGCATCAGGGCCAGCTTTGCAAACAGTTGTCTATGTTAGGTATCTTGAACTACTTGTGTTAGAACTTTGGCCCCTATTTTTAACACATCTACTCAGAAGTGTTCTTGGTCGACTTTTCTCAGGCCAGTGCACAGTGATCCCTAGGATTGCCTGACTGTCTCCCCCTGCAGAACTCCTGAAGTCTGTGACCACACCCATCTGATTCTAGGGCTGTATGGTCTCCTATGCTCTGCTCAGTTACAGGGGCTCTTGGAGACCCCTCTGGAAAACTTAATCTTCTGAATTCCCCACAGAGAAGAAAATAAGGTCTGGACTCCCTCCACATCACATACAGACTACGTAGGGATCAAAGGGACTATCTGAGGCCTATTTTCCATTTACCCATGCTAACCTACCATTTCTACTCAGTAGCACTAGCCTTGTATTGACCGTTGCTCAACTCATTCCATTAAGCTTGTGTTTTCTCAGCATCCAAGAAGTGGTGAAGGTGAAATGGCCTCTCCACCTTCTCTCAACCACCTCTCATCTCTCTATTTTTAGCAAAGGGTCTACAGCCTCTTCTCTTCCTGTTTGTCATATTATCCATCACCTATACTATGGTTAAAATAAAAACATGCAATGATCCTAATCTACCAAGCTTGCCTTCTGGTAAGGAAAAAAGACTGCTTTTAGAATTTAGCAAAATATTCTCTTCTTTAGCAAAATTTTGCTTTTAGGACTGTTATCTCATTGTGAGTTTGCAAAAATATGTGAAAGTCAAGAGCTAAATATGGACCCTTTATTTCTTTTTCTTTTTTCTTTCTTTTTTTTTTTTTTTATTTGACAGGTAGAGTCATAGACAGTGAGAGAGAGAGAGAGAGAAAGGTCTTCCTTCCATTGATTCACTCCCCAAATGGCCGCAATGGCCGGCGATGCGCCGATCCGAAGACAGGAGCCAAGTGCTTCCTCCTGGTCTCCCATGCGGGTACAGGGCCCAAGCACTTGGGCCATCCTCCATTGCCCTCCTGGGCCACAGCAGAGAGCTGGCCTGGAAGAGGAGCAACCGGGACTAGTACCCAGTGCCCATATGGGATGCCAGCACCACAGACGGAGGATTAACCAAGTGAGCCACAGCCCCGGCCTGCACCCTTTATTTCAGCATTCCATTTAAAATCTTAATTCTCCCTCTTTGGGCTGTATTGAGAAAAGATCATTTATGGAGTGGTGCAAAAATTAACAACACGTAAACATATTACAGAAAGAGCATCCCCAATATAGCGGATGCTGTGGTGTGCCATCCAGGCACCTCTTCAGAGTTCACATATCCACCCCTCTTCTAATAGGAGTTTAAAGTTTTAAGTCACAGCAGACGTTTGGTGCAGTGGTTAAGACACCACGTGGTATGCCCACATCTCACATCCAAGTGCCTGGGTTCAAGTCCCAGCTCTGCTTCTGATACCAACTTCCTGCTAGGGCACACCTTGGGAGGGAGCAGCTGATGGCTGAAGTACTTGGGGAGTGAAGTAGCAAATAAAAGATCCTCTCTCTCCCTCCCTCCATCTCTCCCTTTCTAATAAATGAATTTAAAAATAAAAACAAAATTTTAAGTAGAGTCTCATGGATCCAGTCCCTTGTGGCACATTGCTCTGAGCCCTAGGAACCAGCCCCACTCAGAGCTGTTCCCCTCTCAAGGGACAGCCCTTGGCCAGTGGTTGCATGATGCAGGAATACAAAAGACTGTCCCCTTGTCTCAATGTGGGACAGTTCCAAAGGGCTGTCCTAGCTCCACAGCTCTACATAGATCAGCTGAGGCCTTAGCTGAAACTGTGCTATGGGGTTAGCTTCTCCCTCTGCCCAAACATCAGCCCTCCCCTATTGCCCAATAAATCTGCCCACAACTCTCAAAACTCTCCCTCTCAGATTCTGTTTCCAGGAAGCTCAATGACTCCTTGAAATGTGTGAATCCAGCACAGAGCAGACATTCTACAGAACCCCACAACTTGGGGCTGGTACTGTGGCACAGCCAGCATCCCGTGTGTCTATTCAAGTCCCAGCTGTTCTACTTCTGATTCAGCTTCCTGCTAATGAGCCTGGGAAAGCAGCAAAAGATGGCCCAAGCACTTGAGCCCTGCCACCCATGTGGGAGACCCAGAGGAAGGTCCTGGCCCAGCCCCAGTCATTGCAGCCATTTGGGAAGTGAACCAGCAGATGGAATATATCTCTCTGTGTGTCTATAACTCTGCTTTTCAAATAAAAATGAACAAAAAAGAACCCCACAACTAGCTATAAAGTCTTGAATATATCATTTAAGCATCCTTTATGAAGTGTGCATCTCTGTATGCAACAATTGTTTCTATCACTGTCTTATCCTGCCAAATAGATTGTAAACTTCTCAAAGAGACATAGTGAGTCTTAACCATCTCTTTGAACCCTGCAATTTCAAACAGGAAATCCTATTTGTGTTCACACAGATAGACTTTCAAGTTTTATATGCAGTCACATCCACTAACAGATTAGTAACAATTTTCTGTTAGGCTTAAAAATATACACATCAAGGGTAAATGACTTTATAAAAAGAAAGTACAAGATTCTCTTGTCCACAATTCACACTCCTCAGTTGGGTATTTTAGCTGTTTGTACCTTTTCATGGCCTTGGATATCACTCCAGTGAAGCCCTTTTGAGTAAATCATTGTCCACATTAAAAAAAAATTAACAGCCTTACTGACGTATACAGATGCACATACTTAGCACATTGCCCACAGTTTTAATCAGAATCTCAGGAAGGGTGTGATGGTTAATGTTAGGTGTCAGCTTGACTGGGATTTAGGAATTCCTAGAGAAGTGGTAAAGCGTTACTGTGAGGTGTGTCTGTGAAGTTGCTCCAAGAGGAGACTGGTGTGTAAGTGAACCAAGTAGGGAAGAGCTATGCTTAACGTGGGCAGGCACCTTATAATTCCCAGGGTCCCAGAAAGAAAAAAAAATGGCAGAAGGGTGATCTCTCTCTTTCTCTGCCCATCAGAACCCCAGGCTGTCTGGCTTTTGGACCCCAGGCTTAGGGGTTGGTACCCATCCTCTTGATCCTCCTGGGTGTTCTCTTAGCCAGCAGCTCATTCTTAGAGGGGCCCTTTCTCTTAATTTTCAAATAATTGGTCCTCTAACCTGCTCCCTTGCTCTCCTCTCTCTCTGCTTCAGTGGCAAAAGCCTCCTTGCTGTTTCTGCCAACCAATCCCTCCCTTAGGACCTGCACACTCACGAATTATCTGCCTAAAAAACCCCCTGGCTATCTCCCAGCTCCCTGAAGCCTTTAACATCTTCACACAAATGTCACTTTCTCAATGGAGCCACCCTGACCATAAATATACTTGCACAAAATGGTTAAAGATGTTGAGACAGAGTCAGAGGGAAGGCAAGATGGCTGCTGACTTGTCAGCTGGATGGGAGTAGCAGGCAGGCGCCAAAGTGAGGCCCAAATGACACAGCAGGGGTGCGGTGGCAGGTAGGTCTGTGCACACGTCCCTCTGTGTGACAGTGATGACTGAGCTGCAGGTGGTCCCTTAAGAATCAGCAGAGGCTGGGAGAACATTGTATCAGGTAAGCTCCCCTGGCCAGTGTCCTGGTGGAAATGGCAGTATTTTTGGAGACATTCTTATGAAACCTTATGGAAGACACCATTACCACTGGAGGTAGGCAACCTCGTTCTGAAGACACGTGCCCAGAGTCAGGTTCAAATCTGCTCTGCCTTTGTAGGTTGGGTGACAGTAGGCAAGTTCAAGCTCTCTGAGCTTTGCCTGGAATGACGCAGTAACAGCTACCTAACAAGACTGCATTCATATCAGTGACATATTGCCATACCTGGTAAGTGCTTAGCATATGGCCTTGTCATAGTTACTGATCATAATAAATGAGGCCACAATGAAAATGTTCAGACTCATTCATCTGGTCAAATAGTGCTCAGACGAGAACCGCCTAGAGAACGTGTTCGACTGTTTCCTGGCTCTCCTCTCCAGAGGTTAATCCACAGATTGGGATGGGTACGTGAATTTGCATTTCTATGTAGGTCATTGCTGCTGGTCTCTGCCCTCTTGTTTTATGGATGAAACCTTGATAAATAAACAGTTTCCTCAAGTCGAATAGCAAGGCCTTGACAACAAGGCAGGTTTCCTGACTTAACACCCAAAGCTCATTTTGTTATCTCCTGTGCTTTCCAATCCTAATTCTGGGCTTGAGAACCGAAATTCTTTAAACAATCTCTGAAATGTAATTCTTACCTTACAAAGTTTACTGTTGCAAATAAGATGGACATAAAAACCACAGTGTGAAAACCAAAATATTTTGTTTCTCCACATCCAATCACGATGCCAAAGAAAGTGTATATTAAATGTTGGTACACAGATGACAACATCACTAAGAACCTAGGATAAATTAAAAAAAGAAAAATGATAATTTAAGCAGTGGAAAGTATGCTTTAAATACTTTCCATTTCACATAAAAGCATGTATCTTGTATCTACCACTCTCCTCTTAATAGGAGTGCTCCCCTTGGTGCCGGTGCCGAGGCTCACTAGGCTAACCCTCCACCTCCGGCGCCGGCACCCCAGGTTCTAGTCCCGGTTGGGGCACTGGATTCTGTCCCAGTCTCTCCTCTTCTTGTCCAGCTCTCTGCTGTGGCCTGGGAGTGCAGTGGAGGATGGCCCAAATGCTTGGGGTCTGCACCCACATGGGAGACCAGGAGAAGCACCTGGCTCCTGGCTTCGGATCAGCGTGGTGCACCGGCCACAGTGTGCCGACCGCAGCGGCCATTGGGGGGGTGAGCCAATGGAAATGGAAGACCTTCCTCTCTGTCTCTCTCACTGTCCACTCTGCCTGTTAAAAAAAAGGAAAAAAAGGGGGAAAACTCTTTTTTTTTAATTTCCACAATTCAAAGTAATAAAATAATTAATAGTGATAACTTTTTGCACCTTAAGTTCTTTTCAAATATAACTGGTAGCAAAATTATAATTTTAAAGATGAAAAAACTTAATGAGAGTTTTATTAATGTCCACAAAGGAAGGACACAGAGAAAGGAGAGGCAGAGAGAGAGAGAGAGAGAGGTCTTTTATCCACTGGTTCATTCCCCAGCTGATTGGCAGCAACGACCGGAGCTGAGCCAATCCAAAGCCAGGAGCCAGGAGCTTCTTCTGGGTCTCCCACGCGGGTACAGGGGCCCAAGGACTTGAGCCATTCTCTACTGCTATCCCAGGCCATAGCAGAGAGCTGGTTCAGAAGTGGAGTAGCTAGGTCTTGAACTGGCACCCATATGGGAGGCCGGCGCTTCAGGCCAAGGCATTAACCCTCTGTGCCACAGCGCCAGCCCCAAGGAAGGACTTTTTAAGCCCCAAATTTCTTTCTGTGAGATTCCAAATACAGAGTAGGTGACTTACTTAGTAATTATGAACTCCATCCTTGGTTTAAAGCTTAAGGAATCCAAATTCAGTCCAACAGTGATTAAAGCAACAATGCCTGACATTCCGAAAAATTCCACTGGGGAGAAAAAAAAAAAATGAGTAAAACTAAATGCATTCACATCTGCATACTGAGACACTTAATCTTGACTAAAGAAACTTGGGAGCAGTATTGTTTGGAAGGCTGCCTCAAGGGATTGTCTTCACACTGTAGACCAGGGTTGGCAGACTTGTCTGTAGAGGTCCATATTGGTAAATCGTCGGTGGACCACCCAGCACCTGTGTCAACTCTGCAACCCTGCTGCTGTGCAAAAGCAGCCACAGGCAACCTGCAAAGCAATTAGTGTCCCAAACAATCTTACTCACAGACACTGAAACTTGAATTTACATCATTTCCACAAGCCACGGAATATTTTCTTTAGTTTTGTTTCAATCCATTTTAAAATACAAAAACCATTCCTAGTTAGCAGGCTACCAAGCCCTGCTGTAGGCTGCTCTGGAGGACAGGGAGTTGTGAACCAAGCTCAGCAGGTCAACAGCGACTGCAGTGCCTGACGCCTGCGTTTCTTTTGCCTTAAACCTCCTTAATTAAAGCTGAACTTTGCTGGGCTCTGCACAAATGCATGAATATCGTAAACACCAGCAGTCTTAGACTGCAGAGTCTTCAACTAGCACGTTGCCAACGTCAGGCAGAGAGGAACGAAAGAACAGGAAAGTTAGAATGGCAGAGTTTTGGAGCAGGGCAGAGCTGGTTGCTCAAGGAACGTGTCCTCCCATCTCCCTTCGTATTCTTCCTTCTGCAGAATAGGTATGGAACAACAAGCCTCATCTAGCTCTTGTGAAGATTAAGTTAGATCATATTTAAAGTGCTTGGCACGTTTTTAAAGCAATGACTAAATGGTAGTTATCATTAGGCTAGTGTTTTTCTCTATCAATTGCCTACTAACCTTGTAGATCTTACATTCCATAGCTATTAAATGTTTAAATAAATGCCTTCAGAGAATCAGCTAAAAATATTTTATGGTGCTGTTCAGTTAGCACAAAATAATCAGACCTCTTAATTCTGAAATACATTTGGATAAACAGTTGACTTTAACTGAATAGAGCTCAACTGATGAACTTCTTGGTTGCATATCTGAATGAAAACATAAAGAATCCCTGCTGTTTCATCAGATGACTTACCTATATCAACTGGAAAAGTGGCATTTGAGGGTCAGGAGGCTTCTAATAAGCAAATAATGCTATAAGATTTAGGAAACCAGCCCTCTGCCCAGTGAAATTGTGAATGCGCATGTTAGCAGGCCTGCGGGAGGTAACCAGTTCCCACGGTCCACCGCACCCAGGGCCCTTTGCTCTCAGCTCACACAGGGAAGCAGCTCCCAGCTGTGAGAGACCTCAGGTGCCAGCCCTCTGCCTTCAATTCACAGAAGCACTTACATATTTTTGGCGAAAAGGGGAAAGGAACAAACACGTTTTTACTGCCCTATCTTAAGCCCTGTAGTGGGCTGGTAAATGTTTAAAACCAGCTCCCTGGAGGTAAAACAAAAACAAACAATTTTCATTTGCGTATCTTTCAATTTCCATGGTGTAAGAATTCCCCCAAGATACCAAACGTGATGTCACTAGAACCTAGAGTTGAGAAAAGATGTGCATAACCAACTTTCGCAAGCCAGAAAAAGTTACCTGCAACACACCTCCAGAGTCGCATAACACGTATCATCTCATCAATGCCTGCAGTACCTTCTGAAAATTATATCACACTTATAGCTGAAGAAACTGAAGCTTAGAGAGCCAAGTGTCTTCCCAACAGCACTAAGCAGATAAACGGTGCCCCCGTGATTTGAACTCAGGTCTGCCTACCCAAAAGGTCTTCAAGGACCATCGTCAGCTTATTCAGACAACATGTGTTCAACAGCTACCGGGTATGTCCACGCCCTGAATCTGGCTGAGGGGAGATGGAAAAGAGAACAGGAGACAGATGGTTAAGCCAGAGCCTCCAGCTTGAGGAACTCGGTGTCTAGTAAAGAGATAGCCTGATTCAGCTTTTAGATTTTCTTCATCAGACTTTTAAGGCATCCTAAGAGCTTCACAGGGGAAAGAAATGGAGAGAGTTTTCAGTGAGTCATTTCTGCGATTGCACGGAATCAGGACAGTGGGCGACACTGAGGTAGCAATTTGTCTGAGGAGGAAGCAGTGCCTTTGGGTCACTGATGGTGAAAAGAGGGGTAACTAGCCTCCTGCTGGCACCTGAGGTCTCTCACAGCTGGGAGCTGCTTCCCTGTATGAGCTGAGAGCAGAGGGCCCTGGGTGCCATGGACCATGGGAACTGGTTACCTCCCGCAGGCCTGCTAACATGCGCATTCACAATTTCACTGGGCTGAACGCTGAAGACAGCCCACCAGTGCTGGGTACTCTTACTCCTGCTTCTCTTCCAGTCACAGATGTACCCCGTTTCTCCCTCTCTGTTCCTGTCTCCTAGCCACAGATAAGAATCTTTACAATCTCCTCAGTGTGGTACCCATGGAATTCAAGGCTGCTGAGCTGCAAAGTCTCATTTTACAGAGGCGGGTCAGAGCGGTAATGAGCAGTGTTGACTCCTCTTCTTGGGCTTTGCCTGTGACTGTATATAAGGTCAAAGGGTAGGGCTCACAACAGAATAAGGAATAACCACAGAGAGGAATGCCAAGGAGGAGGGGCATGGAGTGGAAACAAGAACGTTCAGAGACCAGGAGCGAGCTAGAGATTCCCATCTAAATAATTGTCATGCAAGAATTAACAGAAAATAATAGTACAGCAGTAAGACTATGACAAGACACATGGAGGGGTCACAAAAAGAGAGACGTTGTTAGGAAGAAGTCACTGGATTTAAGGTCACAGGGAAATACAAAGTCTAAAGACAGCATTTCTTAGTATTTGTTTCTGCCTTACCAACGAAGAAAGTCATGTACACCATTGAAAAGCAAAGAATGACGTTAGTCAGCGTGTTGCTAAAAAGGTCAGTCAGTATGAACTGGATGATTCTTGCACACCAGTATCCACATATTGTACTTCCGAAGATGTCCAAGATGAGTCCTATGACTACATGCAACTCTAAAAACAAAAGAAAATAACAAACAAAAAAAACGGAGGTATAACTTTGGTGTCTTGGCTATGGCACTTCAGCCTGCTCTTGAGAGTTTGAGTCTTCAGCAGAAGAGTGTCTCATGAAAGGGCTGGCAAGAGAGGCTGTCTCCAAAGACCTCTCCCTGACAGTCTACAGCTGGGCCTTTATCCACGAACATCAGAGTTAAATATCCTCTGGGAGGCAGGCAGGAATAACAAACATGAGAACCCTGTGACAAACGGGAAAGTGAATGTCCAAACAGAAGACATCCAAATTCAGGTTTTTTTTTTTTTTTTTAATAAACTACAGCAGGAACAAGAAAACCACATTCAAGGTTCCTGACAACCTGCAGTCAATTTGTGACCTCTGCTCCCAGCCCAAGAGACATTTGGGAAGTGAATAGGAGAAATTTTCACAATAACTAAGGATACCAGTAGCAGTAGTGAACATCAGGGTAGTGCCAAATGACAAGGTCCTAAATGACCAAAGTCGTCCCACTTCTAAATGTCTATACCTCTCATAGAAAAGCACTTCATACTTCTCCTTATCTAATAATATTTTTTCTCCCTTTTAAACTTTAAAGTTTATTTTCATTTTCATCTGAAAGGCAGAGACAGAGAAAGATCTTCCATCCACTAGTTCATCCTCTGAATGCTCACAATGAGCCAGAGATGGGGCAGGCCAAAACGAGGCAGCTGAAACAATCCAGGTCTCCCCCAGAAACATATTAGGATGCCTTTTCCTCCCTCATTCTGTGATTACTGCCACCCTCCCCACCCCTTACTTTTCTACTAGTGTCACATCTGGAAACCTAGCAAGGAAACACTCTCCATATCCTAGTGAGCTTTAGCCCACGGAATCCAGTGGTCACTTTGAGGGCCTGACTGGTCAGTTCTACATGAACCACTCTGCTTTCACCCTCACACCCAAATCCAGGGTCAAGCCTATTACCAAGATCCACTCCTTGAGATGCAGACTGACCCAGGAAAGAAGTAAATCTGAGCCAGTGATCAATGGTGTGCGTGCATGCATGTATGCACAGTGAAGGAGGTGAAAGGGAGGGTCCCTCAACATGTAAGAAACACATAGCTGGGAACTGTTTTCTGCTACCTGATACAGCATGTTAACTGATCCAATAGTAACACAGGGAAAGCTGTAAAATCTAGACCTCTTGAATGCACTTTCATTTCAATAAGAGTGATTTTAGAACACACACAGATCCAAAACATTCTCCTACCTCTAAACAGAGTAATGTGCATTGGGCTGCTCCGAAAAATTCCAAAAAAAATGGCTGTGAAACCACAAATGACCAGCGATTCTCCTCTAATGATATCAGTATACATTTTAGAGACTCCTGGAAAAAGAAATAAAAAGTATAATTAATGAAGAACACAAAAATTATGCTGTCCCACAAGACACAGGAAAAGGACTAGAACAGGAAAGAAGAAGAGCATAGTCTTGACTGGCGTGCTCTGTTAGACAACAAGGTCACCAGCGTTGAGTCTCTCCTTTGTGCCTGCTGCGTCCCGATGGCAAAGGAATGGGGCAGTGCCCGCTTTGTGCTGCCCAGCGCCACACTTGAACTTCAGAATGAGACACACGCTCCACAGACACAGCGTAGTTTGAATAAACAAGAAGCAGTCTCCAGACGAAACTCGTTTCAGTCATACGAATGACCCAGCAATTCTACTCCTAGGTTTTCACAAAAGAGAACTGAAAATACACGTCCCCACAAAAACATGCTCATGGAAGGTTCCTAACAGCGTTGTTCACAGCAGCCAAATAGGGGAAACAAGTCAGTGTCCATCAGCTGATGAGTCAATAAAGACATTCTTTTTTTTTGACAGGCAGAGTGGACAGTGAGAGAGAGACAGAGAGAAAGGTCTTCCTTTGCCGTTGGTTCACCCCCCATGGCCGCCGCGGCTGGCACATCGCGCTGATCTGAAGCCAGGAGCCAGGTGCTTCTCCTGGCTTCCCATGCAGGTGCAGGGCCCAAGCACCTGGGCCATCCTCCACTGCACTCCTGGGCCATAGCAGAGAGCTGGCCTGGAAGATGAGCAACAGGGACAGAATCCGGCGCCCAGACCCAGACTAGAACCCGGTGTGCCGGTGCCGCAAGGCGGAGGATTAGCCTACTGAGCCACAGCGCCGGCCAATAAACACATTCTTCCACAGAAAGAAAGAAAGTACTTAGCAATCCACATTACAGCACGGATGAACCTGCAAGACCTTACAGTAAGTGAAAGAAGCCAGACACAAAATCCACATACAGTAGCCCCTGTGACCTAGTTTTGCTCTCCACAATTTCAGACACCTGCAGTCAACCGTGATCCAGAAATATTAAATGGACAATTCCAGAAAAAAATTCATTCATTTTAAATAACTTACTACAGTATATCATTATAATTGTTTCATTTTATTATTGGTTATTATTGTTAATCTTTTATTGTGCCTAATTTATAAATTAAGTTTTATCATAGGTATACATACACAGGAAACATATTTTTAAAATTTATTTTATTTGGTTTGAAATAGTTACAGAGAGAGGTAGATACAGAGAGAGAGAGGACTTCTATCCACTGGTTCACTCCCCAAACGGCCACAATGGCCGGAGCTGAGCCGATCCAAAGCCAGGAGCTTCTTCCGAGTCTCCCACGTGGGTGCGGGGGCCCAAGGACTTGGGCCTTGTACTGATTTCCTAGGCCATAGCAGAGAACTAGATTGGAGTGGAGCAGCCAGGACTTGAACCAGCGCCCATATGGGATACCAGTGCCACAGGCCCAGGGCTTTAACCTACTGTGCCACAGCGCCAGCCCTGGAAAAATTATTAAGAGTAAACTATCATCTGCAGCTTCAGGCATCCACTGGGGTCTCAGAAGTTATCGTTCACAGGAAGGGACATGACTGTATTGTATGGTTCTATTTATATGAAGTTTCCAGAATATACAAATACACAGAAACCAAAAACAAATTGTCAGGGGCTGGAGTAGGTCAAATTCCACATCCAAATTTCCATCTGACGCCATTTTATTTTGGCCTAAAGGACTTCCTTTGGCATTTTGTGTAGTGCAGATCTATTGGTAATAAATTATTTCAGCTTTTGCATGTCTAAGTCCTCATTTCTCCATCACTTTATTTATTATTATTATTATTATTTTATGTAAAAGCAAAATTTATTTAAGTCAGAGACTTCCTGGTGGAGTGGCCAGGAGCATGGCTTCAAGAGAGGCAAAACCCAAAGGAGCTGGTGGTAGTGGGGTCTTTAAGCGCGATTTTAGGGGGAAAAAAATTAACAATCAGTTACAAGGCAGGGACAAAACCCATCACAAGACTTGACCTGCTGCTGTGGCCCGGGAGTGCAGTGGAGGACGGCCCAAGTGCTTGGGCCCTGCACCCCATGGGAGACCAGGAGAAGCACCTGGCTCCTGGCTTCGGATCAGTGCGGTGAGCCGGCTGCAGCACACCAGCCGCGGCGGTCATTGTGGGGTGAACCAGCAGAAAGAGAAGACCTTTCTCTCTCTCTCTCTCTCTCTCTCTCACTGTCCACTCTGCCTGTCAAAAAAATTAAAAAAAAAAAAAGACTTGATCTGTAATCTTATTTAATCTTATTTGCCGAGAGATGGGATACATGATAGGTAACTTGTTTTTACAGTAAACCGTGAGCTCAGAAGGATGGAATCACAGCTCTTTTGCTATTCTCATGGTAAAACTGGAAGCTCCCAAGCAGTGAGGCAGGCACTTTTGGCCTTACTGAAGATAACTTTTGGAGGAAGCAAGCATTTTGCACTCACAGTTTCCACTGGGACCAACCTGATTGCTTATTAACCTGATTCCTCACATTCTCTCCCCCAAAAGAATGGACCCCAACTTCTGTTAGGGGGTATGGGACAACTGACTGTGCTGGCTTCTTCAAGCTGAGTAGGGGCAGAGTAGAGATCAGCAGCAAAGACAGGGTTCCGGCAGGAGGTTCACCTTCACTTTAAAAGATAATTTGCTTGGGGCCAGTGTTGTGGTGTAGTAGGTTCGAGTCCCAGCTGCTCCACTTCCTATCCAGCTCCCTGCTAAAGTGCCTGAGAAATTAGCCCCTTCACCCCCATGGGAGCCCCAGATGAAGCTCCTGGCTCCTGGCTTTGGCCTGGCACAGCCCTGGCTGTTGGCCATCTGGGGAATGAAACAGCAGAGGGAAGATCTCTCTCTCTGTAGTTCTGACTTCCAGATAAATAGGCAAATCATTTTTTTTTTAAAAAAAGATGCTTTCCTTGATTATAGAGTTTTTTTTTTTTTAAAAAAAAGACCTACTTATTTGAAAGTTAGAGTTACACAGAGAGAAAAGGAGAGGCAGAGAGAGAGAATGAGAGAGAGGTCTTCCCCTTGTCTAAATAAGATCGAAGTCAGTGAACTCAAGAGGTTTCCATAGCCTTGGAAACTCATGACTAGAGCCTAGGGAGATTTCTGACGCCATAAACAAGAGTGTCAAATTGTTAAGTCAACAACAGGAGTCACTGTGTACTTACTCCTCATGTAGGATCTCTGTCCTTAATGTGTTGTCCAATGTGAAGTAATGCTATAACTAGTACTGAAACAGTATTTTACACTTTATGTTCTGTGAGGGTACAAACTGATGAAATCTTTACTTAGTATATACTAAATCGATCTTCTGTATATAAAGATAATTGAAAATGAAGCTTGATGTGAATGGAATGGGAGAGGGAGCGGGAAATGGGAGGGGTGCGGGTGGGAGGGAAGTGTACAAGTGTACAAGTGGCCTGGGAGTGCAGTGGATAACTGTACATTCATTCAAGAAAAACACAATCAAAGGAATATCCTGCTTCCTCCTGTCTGCAGGAGAAGTGAAAGAAACACATGCGACATACCAATAGTTCTCAGGGAGTTCACAGAGTGAAGAGGATCTGTAATGCCCAGTATGATGCTAAACAGGAGGCAAGACTGCAAACCCCACGAATCAACATTGAATTTCAGGACCACATATCCAATTATGATGAATGCTGTAGAAAAGCTAATTAATCCAGTTAGCAAGACCTGTGAAGCAATGCATAAACACGTATTAGAGTCAACATCTAAAGATGGCAGGATTGCATTTACGTATGTTGAAAGAATCAGATATGGGTTATACGAACACAGCTCCTCTGCAAAATAAGCCTTTAAGGTGGTCTAGCTTAACTGCTACCTCAGAGAAACCATCTCAAACTAACAGAATTCAGTCTTATTGTTGAAAAGATCAATTCAACGATCGTGTTGCTATTTCAGTTAAGTAATTCTCATTATCAAAATGTTCTTAAAACAATGCTTCCGTATAAAACATATCCTAGTTTCTTGAGTTGGAAAAAATTATTGCTGACGTTATCGTGTACAGCATATGACACACACTTGAACACCAGAGAACTAAAATATTCAGGAAAGAGCCCCTCCTTTACCTTTTACTAACTGTACAACAGAGAGTTCTGCAGTAGGGAAGAGGGAGTTCACAACATGCTGAGATCAAGCGATTTATTTACTGTTCTCTAATTTCTTTGAACACATTATTTGTGCCCAAGTAATAGAAAATGTTTATTTTCCAAAATTATCACTCAGGAAAAAAGTACTGTGTTATCCAGTCCTTTTCTTATTTTCCCTGTTTTTTGTTCTACTTTCTATGAGGTTTCCAGGTATCCACAACTTGCCTCTTGAGCCCTTTTGTTGAGTTACTTTTTTTCAAATATCATATTTTCACTTTTCAAGACACTTCTGGCTCTTTGTATCTTTTTACACCATCATGATCTTACTCCTTATTATTTCTATAAGTCTATTTGTTATATATATTTGAGAGTCTTCTCCTGTCCCTTACTTTTACTCAGAATGAATGCTGATTTTTATCAAATGTTTTTTCTATATTTATTGTGATGTCACGTGGCTTTTCTTCCTAAATCTCTTAAGACATTATGAAATTCTTTAATGTGAAAGTAACCTTATATTTCTGATATAAATATAACTTGACCATACTTACTTAAAGCTTTATTTATTTAGGAGGCAGAGTTACAGAGAGACAGGGAGTGCAGTGGAGAATGGCCCAAGTCCTTGGACCCTGTACCTGCATGGGAGACCAGGAGAAGCCTGGCTCCTGGCTTCGCATCAGCGTGGTGCACCGGCCGCAGCACACTGGCCACGGCGGCTATCGGAGGGTGAACCAACGAGAAAGGTCTTCCTTTACCTCTCTGTCTCTCTCTCTCTAACCGTTCACTCTGCTTGTCAAAATAAATAAATAAATAAATAAATAAATAAATAAACTGGAGGAATACAGTTATAGCAATGCGTAATGGTAAATGTATAAATTTAAATGCATGTATTAAAAAAAATGCTGGAAATTTCAATGATCAATTAAATAGTAGATCAGACATTATTAAAGACAAAGTAACTTGAGGCTGGCGCTGTGGCGCAGCAGGTTAACGCCCTGGCCTGAAGCACCGGCATCCACATATGGGCTACAGTTCAAGAGCCGGCTGCTCCACTTCCGATCCAGCTCTCTGCTTTGGCCTGGGAAAGCAGTGGAGGATGGCCCAAGTCCTTGGGCCCTGCACCCACATGGGAGACCAGGAGAAGCTCCAGGCTCCTGGCTTCGGATCAGTGCAGCTCCTGCCATTGCAGCCAACTGGGGAGTGCACCACAGGATGGAAGACCTCTCTCTTTCTCTCTCTGCCTCTCTGTGTGTAATTCTGCCTTTCAAATAAATAAATAAATCTTTAAAAAAAAAGTAACTGGAGAGAAACTAAATTTGAGGAACTGATACAGAGCACAACAAAGATAAAAAAACATGCAAAACAAAATATGAATACCATACTATGTGGTACATGCTTATAAAAACTGTGTTCATTGAGTTATACAATCATACCCCTTACTCAATAATATATCCTTCTTTCCTCATTTTATGATCTTTGTCATGAATCCCACATTATTGATAGAATATATCCACTCCTGCTTTTCAAAAAATAGTATGTTTGTGTGTATATATATTTACATATGAAGCATATATGGCAAATATTAGCAATTGTTAAATATAAAATAAATTAATAAAATGAAATAATTTAACATACAACTAATGAGAATTCAAGATTGAAATAAGAGTATGCAAAATATTTCAGAGATAATGACCAAAATGTGTTTACAGTCAATAAAATACATTAACCCTCAGATTTGAGAAACACAAAACTCCCAGTATGAATAAATAAAAAGATAGCAACACTCACAAACATCATAGTGAAACTATAGAACACCGAAGAAAATGACACAATCTTAAAAGAAAGGGAAGACAGATATGTAGCAAAAGAATGACAATAATATTGATAATCATTTTCTCAAAAACAATGGAACTCTGCTACTATTCAAATTAAACAGAAATAGCACCTATTTTCTCAATAAATTGGGGATTTTATATTCTCAGGTAATCATAAGTCCAGAATAAGCAACTTCACAATGGTATGCTGACGCTAATCACCTCCTACCCCAGGTTCTTCTTCTTTCCTCCTTTCTCAACAACTGTCCTCAGTGTGCATCCTCATCTTCACTCTCAATCTCAGAGTGAATCGTCCTCTTCCAGCCCACTAGAGGGCTCCAGGCAGACAGAGGTGGAAGTCAAAAACCACAAGCCAGCTGATCGGGCTGCCTTATGGAGCTTTTAAAAGCCTTATTTAGCAAACTTTTATACACATTTCACCGGCCAAAGTGACTTCAGAGGCTACTATAGCTGTCAAGGATGTGAAAAATATAGTATTTTACAGTGACCTACTGCTATCACAAAAATCGTAAGTTTCTGAAAAATTGTAAGTTTCTGTTGGTGAGAAAGAGAGCAAGAAAGCATGTTGGGTAAGCCATCAGCAGTGTTAGAAGTGTCTGGGCCGGTGCCGCGGCTCACTAGGCTAATCCTCTGCCTGCAGCGCCAGCACCCAGGGTTCTGGTCCCGGTTGGGGCGCCGGTTCTGTCCCGGTGGCCCCTCTTCCAGTCCAGCTCTCTGCTATGGCCCGGGAGTGCAGTGGAGGATGGCCCAGGTCCTTGGGCCCTGCACCCGCATGGGAGACCAGGAGAAGCACCTGGCTGATGGCTTCGGATTGGTGCAGCATGCCGGCCGTATCGGCCACTTGGGAGGTGAATCAACAGAAAAAGGAAGACCTTTCTCCTCTCTCTCACTGTCTAACTCTGCCTGTCCAAAAAAAAAAAAAAAAAAAAAGTGTCTGCCACAAAAACAGAAATACAACGTAAAACTTCTAAACAAGTAAAAGGTACAAGAGAATAAAGAAAAGTGAATCAATTCAAGTGACTGAAAAAGAGAATAGGGAAAAACAGATAAAGCATGGTATATACAAAATATAAAAAATATGAGGAAAAACCCTTATCTATTTATTTGAATTTTAATTTATTTTTAACGTACATACAGTAGCAGTGGCTCTTTTGGTGTTCGGTTATGTGAGTTTTGGTACATGTACATGCAGTCACATGATGACAACCAAGATTAAGAGACAAAACAAGATTAATAAGAGAGCTGTCACTATCCAAAATTTCCTCAGGTTGTAGTCAATTCCTTCCCTTGCCACAAGGCCCTGATAATCAATGATTTCTTTTTTTCTCCAGACCTGTGGTTCTGCTTTTCCTAGAAGGTCTGTGAATGGAACTATGCATTATGTACACTTCTGAGTCTGGTTTCTTTTTCCCAGAAGAATGCATTTTAAATTCCCCCACATTGTACCTGTCAACATTCCATTCCTTTACTATCAGAGTAACACAGTATTCCCATATAAGATGTTCCACATTTGTTTCTTTCTTCACAATTGAAGAATATAGGAGTTGTTTCCTGACTTTTGAGATTATGAATAAAGTTGTCATAAAGATTCACATGGAGGTAAGTTTTCACTTCCCCTAGATTAAGTACATAAGTACATATTGCTAGATCATAAAAGTATATGTTTAACCTTTAAAAAACTCCTAAACTGTGTTCCATATGGTTTTGCATGTTCACCAACAATGCATAAGTGCTTCGTGTTCTCTGCAGCCTCATCAGCACTTGGTGTTATCACATCTGCTGTTGCTGTTGCCAATCTAACAAGCAAGTAGTGGTAGCTCATTGCAATTTTGTCTCTCCCTAATGACTTAGGATGTTAAGCATCTTTCAAGTGCCTGTATTACAACACATCTTCCTTGTTGTCTCAAATCTGTAAATCTTTTACCCTTCTAAATATATTTCTAACCAGTATTTTTTTTTAATTTCCATTTATTTTCATTTTATTTGAAAAGCAGAGAGATGGAGAGACAGAGACTGACAGAGAAACCCTCAAACCTGCATAATCCAGGGCTGGGACATGGCAAACCCAGAGCCAGGAGCTCAGTCAGGGCCTCGCATGTGGGTGGCAGGGACCCAAGGATTGAGCCATCACCTCCTACCCCCAGGTGTACACTAACAGGAAGGTAGAACTGGAAGCAGAGATGGGATATGGACCAGGCGCTCCAATTTGGGATGTAGTCATCTCAAGTGGAGTCTTAACCACTGCACCAAATGCCCATCCCCACAATAAGATTTTGGATTAAAACTATCTGTAGATTTTTTTTTAATAAAGAAGAGATTCTCAACCTGAGTAAAATAACAAACTATACCTGCATGCTGTCAGAAAGAAATCTAAACATAACACAAAAATCTTGAAAATAAAAGAAGCAAAAATTATAGCAAACAAACACTAGCCAAAAAAAAAGAGTTGATTATAACTACTGTACTACAAGATAAAATTGACTTACGACAAATCATATTGTTTGGGATGAAAAGGTAACCAAATAGTGAAGAAAAAATTAACTGGGAAATAACAGTACTGTGGGCACCTAATCACAACCTCTATTTATACAGAGTAAAAACTGACACAATTACGAGTCACTGATGAATCCACAATCATGGTGGAAGCTTGTTAGATTGAGCTAAAAACAATCTTGGCACACATAAAAGACTGAACCTCATAATCAAAAAAAAACCTGCTGAACAAATTTATAGTCCTGTATTAAACAATTAGAGAATATACATTTCTGGAAAATAAACAGAATACTTGGGATATGTAATCATGTATAAAGCAAATCTCCACAAATCACAAAAGTTGATATACAAACCACATACTCAAATTGCAATGTGGTAAGAAAAATGATAATAAACATTTATAATTGGAAAATTTAAATAACTTCTAAATAATTAATGAGTCAAAAGGAAGCATAAAAATTTAGAATTAAATTATAATCAAAAAATAAAAATGTGTAGGATGCAGCTAAAATAAATTGCATGAAATATCAAATATAAAAATATCAAAAAAGCCAAAAATCAATCAAATAGTATTATTTAAAATGTCAGAAGAGCAGAATAAAAATCAGAGAAAGTTAATGTTCCAGGAAATCAAAAACAAAATAATCCAACAAGCAGGAGTAAGAAAAAAAAAGAGATAAGGCACCAATAAAATAATTTTAGCAGTAAAAACAGGGGCAAATCTATGGATACAGTGGAGATGAAGACCAATGTGGGGCTCGCATCCAGGCTCTGCCACTCATCAGCCTTGCTTGTGAATTCTGACACCAGTCTGCACAATGGAGATTCACACAATTCTCATACATAGTCAGAGTGGTCACTCAGTAAATATTAACTCCATCCCCCTCCTCTCAATTGTTTTTTAGTTAGTAGTTCTGCAGAATGAAGAGAGTATAACAACTAAAAATAGAAGGGTTTTGAATTATTCCTCTTTTGTATAGACAATAATACTCTCCATCAACATGAATAGCAAGAATCGACCATGATTTGTTTTAAAATGTGTTGTTACCTGCCAAATTATATTCTTGAGTATATAAAAATCCACTTCCAGGGCAGCCATAAATATAATTATAGGCAAAAAATAAGAAAAAAGTGAAAAGCTTGGTGTTCTTAGAAGAGGGTAGACAATTTGGTGTACCTAAAATAGCAAAGGCAAACAAAAAATTAGTTTACTGCCATTTTCAAGTACTAGAAACTAGGCTGATGCTATGGCAACCAATTTAAAATTTAGAATATTCTTATTTGCAATTAATGAGAGATTATCTCCTGGGGGGTTCCATGAAGACTGCATGATTTACCTATCTAGGTGGGTTATATGTATAATCCTCTATTCACCAGAAAATTCTGTGAGTTATGGCTACATAACTCATTGTTTGTAGTATATAATCAGTGTTCTCCAAATTTCGTATGCCTATAATTGATGATTTCTAAGATGATTTCCACTGATTCACAAATTTTTTTTAAGATTTATTTATTTATCTGAAAGGCAGAGATACAGACAGAGATGGAGAGAGGAAGAGACAGAGAGAAATCTTCTATCTGCTGGTTCACTCCCCAAATGGCCACAATGGCTAGGGCTGGGGCAGGCCAAAGCCAGGAGCCAGGAGCTTATTCCAGATGTCCTGCATGGGCGCAGGGCCCCAAGTACTTCCACTGCTTTCCCAGTTGCATTAGTAGGGGACTAGATCGGAGATGGAGCAGTTGGGACTCAGACTGGTGCCCAGATGGGATGCCGGCACTGCAGCCAGAGCACAGCACAGCCCCTCACAAAGTTTTTTTATTTGTGAGATACTTTTAACTTTAATTTATATTACATTGGGCAAAGAATCTTACATAGATGTTTGTTGTCTTACACTCATTTGCTTAGGATTTTAAGATCTTTCTACTGACAGGAAAATAAGACTTAGATACAGTATGGTTTATATATTTTGGACATATCATGAAGGCTTTACACCGATTAATAGAAAACACAACAATGATTGACGTGCTGCATATAATCAACAGGCTAATCCTCCACCTTGCGGCGCCGGCACACCGGGTTCTAGTCCCGGTCGGGGCGCCGGATTCTGTCCCGGTTGCCCCTCTTCCAGGCCAGCCCTCTGCTGTGGCCCGGGAGTGCAGTGGAGGATGGCCCAGGTGCTTGGGCCCTGCACCCCATGGGGAGACCAGAAAAAGCACCTGGCACCTGGCTCCTGCCATCGGATGAGCGCGGTGTGCTGGCCACAGCGCGCCATCCGCGGCGGCCATTGGAGGGTGAACCAACGGCAAAAGGAAGACCTTTCTCTCTGTCTCTCTCTCTCACTGTCCACTCTGCCTGTCAAAAAAAAAAAAAAAAAATTATCCGGAGCCAATCAATTGGGTAACCTTCATTACTTAACAATCTCTTTGGGTCTCAACTTCCCCATCTGCGAAATAGAAATAGAGTGCCTATTTTCACTGTGTTGCTGCAAAACGAACACAAGAGCTAATAATATGTTAATCAATCAATACAAAGACTAAAAAGGGAGCCTGGCACGTGGCAAATATGAGATGAGTAGCAGTAATAGTAGTGGTAGGTATTTCAGCAGACTGAGAAAAGCTTTTACAATCCATTTTAAAAATTCAATTAAAAAATAAAAGGATGGGTGGAGGTAATGTACTATGATCACATTGCTCTGCAGTTGAAAATAGGAGTTAAAACCAACTTGAGACATTGATGAATTTTTCCATGTGTCTATATTATATGTTATATAATATATGATTTACATTCAATACGGTAGAAAAGAGTAATCACACTTAATCACAAAATTAACAGTTGCCTTTTGTGACTAGGGTCTCTACAGAGAAGCCAATGTTATGTACAGGCAAGAAAAGAAGAGCAAGTTTCCAAGGGCGCGTGATGAAGAACCTAAACACACAAACAAATCTTCCTCACTTCTGGATCGCTGACGTATCTGAAGCTGTCCTAACTTATGTCCCCTTTATTGTATGGTCTTTCATTTTTAAAAATTTTAAGGCCAGATGAAATTTTTTGAGTAGGTCTTCACACACACACACACACACACACACACAAATACTGCATACATTCAAGGGTTGTGGAGTGAGAGTAGACCTTCTTCTGTGTATTTGTCCTTTAACTTACTCTCCAATTTACAGTACCTCAACCAAATGGTAGGCCAGTTGTCCTATCACAAATCCTGACAGAGAAAGAATCGTCAAGACAATGACTTCTGAATTCTTTAAACATATCCTCAAAAACCCTAAAAAATATACAGGTAAGTGTTAAAAATAATTTAAACATAATTTCAGAATAGTTTCATTAACATCACTGTGTCTAGCTATTTAATTTTAACCTTCTTCTGTGACGTATCATTGTGAATGAGTAATTGACCAGAATTATAAATGCTATCTCTAATTATAAGACACATATAATGAAGCACCTCTCACAGATGAACTTGGGAAATATTGAAACTTCCAGTCTCCCATTTGTTCACCTACTGACACGTTAGGATCACTGTATGAGATTCTTACCAATGGATCTGATGATGAGAAATTATGAAAAGCCAAATTTCATATCTAGATAGTATATCTTATATTGATAATACTCATTCTAAGCAACATATTTTGTAATATCCCTTAGATCCATAAATACTTTAAAAAAAAAAAGGCTTATTTGTTTATTTGAAAAGAAGAGTGGCAGGGAGAGACTCCATCTACTGGTTCACTCCCCAGATGCACACAACAGCCCAGGCTTGGCCAGGCTGAAGCTGAGAGCCAGAGTCCATCCAGTTTGCCCAATTTCTGAGCCATCATCTGCTGCCTCACAGGTGCATTAGCAAGAAGCTGGATCAGAAGTGGAGGAGCTAGGACTCTATATATCCCAGGAACTCCAATATGGGTTGCAAGTATCCCAAACCATGGCTAAATCCACCACACCCACAAGGTCCACCCCCAGAAATACTTCTAACTGACCTCTGATTGTATGGGGAACAAAACTGCCTTTACCATAAAAGTGACACACTTCCTTGTCTTAAACTCTCTACTCTATCCAGTGTTATTCAGTTCATTCCCTCCAGAGAAAATATATAGACTGTTATGATCAGGACAAGAGTCATTGGTATCCCAGATTCTCTATTTCCTGTCTTTCAGCGGCAGGTCAAACCAAATCAGTATATATCTATGCATACTTTTTATGTATAAAAAAAGAAATGTTCACACTATTTCTGCAATGCCCTTTTTTTCTATGAAAGTATCTAGAACTGCTGAAGCTCATTGTCATCAGCACCTTGTGGTACCTAAATGCACCAAGGTCATTAGTGAACATTTCACTCCCTGATATAATGGGTAAAACTAAAATAGTTATGTGTACTTGGTTCTTGTTTGTTCCTTAATAGCCTTCCTAGTTCCAGACAGAATTCTAAACTAGCTTACATTTCCCCCACATACATTTTTTAAAAGGGGTCTAGAAATTGTAGTCACCAGCATTGAGTAGTGGAATAAAGCACATGTGTGGTGGAAAATTTGAATATTAGTCACTGAAATGCTGAACTCTTAATCATTATGTAAGAGGCTCTTATCTGTGCAGCCTTTTCCCTAATTTCCTGCTGGGAGATAGGTGGGTAGTTCATCTTTCCTGAAGAAAAAGCACATCAAAACCACGAGAAAGCAGATTAGATTAATGACATCCATCATGTACATTGTGATCTGTTACGTCAGGGCGCTCTCGGTCTGTTTGCCCAGTTGTCCTCCTATCCTCTCAGCTACCTTGATCAAGTTAGGCCTGGCCAGGCATGCAGCTAAGACTCCTTCTTCCTCACCACCTGGGAAACCTGATCACACCACCACTCTGCATCCTAACAGTTTGTTTGCCTGTCTCCCCACGAGAGGGCTTCTTGAGCTTAACAATGATCTTATGTGCCCACAAACTGTTACTGAATACAGGAGCACAGAATAGATGCTACCTAAAATTAAATGAAGCTGGACTGATGGTGTTTCCTCCCATCTTATCGCTTCACTGGGCCCCTTCTGATGTCGTTGTGAATGCTTTCTGCACCGAGAAAATGTTCAAGGAGTAGAGGAGAAATGCATTTCATCAAATAACCACCTACCTCCCAAGACAATAATGGAACACACAAGCATGGGGAAATGTTCCTTTTTGACAAGGTAGTCAGCTGACCTCCCACAGAGTAAATCAGGTCTGTTAACATCTCTCTGTGACCAGAAGGAAGAATTCATTTTTGTCACTGCTTTTCCAGATCTTACTTGGTGGACTCGTACGTGTTATTACTGACACTTTCACTACAGCAGACTGACCTGCTACAAACACACACACAAAAAAAGAGAAAAAAATGAAATCTGCAAGCACCTAACTCATGTACACTCTTTCTACCTAAGATCGTACCAGTCTTAGATCTTCGCACATCTCGTCCTGTCACAGGGCACACGGTGACTTCTCCTGTGCCTCCTGCTCTGAGAACATTTTATAGGCACATTGACAGCAGTGTCAGTACACAAATATGGGAGAGGGGCTGTATGGACCGCTGCACCTATGCTTGCGCATTATCCATTAGATGATGTGTTTGCCTTCCCTAGAAGACAGGGAGTTGCTCAAAGGTCAAGGGTGAATGCTAACGTTCTTAAGTCTATGTGCATGGTTTATGGCACAAGAAAGGCTCTCCATAAATGTCAGATGAGCTGAGCTCGTTGTAGGGGAAGCAGCAAGGATAAATGTCATGTTCCTCATTCTCTTTAGCTGCAAATCACTCTGGAATTTCATGTTTCCTCTCTGCCCACTTCAAACCCAAAATGGCCAGTGAGAAACCAGGTCAAAGTAGTCACCCCAGTGAAAGCCAGGAATGAGGACAGGGGCGAATAACCTGAACACAACAGAAAAAGCGAAAGCCGAGGTTTGAACACGTAAGTGTCTGAGTGAATTACAAGTCCCCTTCCTCAGCGCAATGCACTTGATGCTGGTGCACACGGCTTGGCACGTGACTAACAGGCTGATTTTCAATACCACTCTCACCTGGTTCCCTGGTATAGGACGCGGCTGCACAAATTAGTAGTAGTTCTGAAAAGGATCTGGTCCAACTTATTTTTCCTTGCAGTCAGCCTTAACCTGAAAACTCCTAGAGGTTCCTAAAACATCTCCATTCACATTTAAAGCTTTTCTTGGGTCCTATTTTGTACTTGTTTGGGTCTAAAGGTCACAATGACTTGAAGCAGACAATATGCCAGGACTGAGATTTAAAATGTCACTTCTGCAAATCATGTCACTTGTCCCTCAACAAACCTTCAGTGCCCTGGCAGCTTCAAACCCTGCTTCCCGCTTGTTGATGACCCTCAAACAGGTTCTTCAACCTACCAGATCAGAGGCACATTCTTCCAAACCTAAGCTGATACAGAGTTAAATCAAGATAAAAGCTCTCAAAGTCCCAAAGAACAATGTTCAGCTCTGTGTCTGTTTGCCAGGAACAACATCACCAACTGCTATCGTGCCAAGAGCAATTTTCATGCTTACTTCCTATTGGCTTCTGGTCAACCTGCTTTCATTCTGATTGGCCACATTCACAATCCCCACCCCCAATCCAGAAGAAGCCAAGTAATCTAGTTCCAGGGAAGCTTGTATGTCTCAATGCCTAAGCTGGGTCTACACCCACAACTGTTTTAGCTGATTTCTTCTGCATGACATAATAGTTGAAATAATAAAACGTATTAAGCATGTAGACAAAATGTCCTTCTATTTTATCTACATACACTCTCTTTTTCTTATGCCATTCCTATTAGGTTCAGCCATTCAGCATGGACCTGTCTCCTCTCTTTTTCATTCAACCTTTTCCATTTCCTTTTTCTACCTCTCCTTCCTTTTCAGTGTTTCTCACACTCATCTTCCTCCAACTCCTCTTAGTCTTTGACTTCTTCAATTTGAAAAAAATGCATCCCAAATTCTGTGATGCCTCAAATCTAATCACTACAAACAAATATAGCATAGATGCTAACAAATGATCATTAATCATCAATTAATATGTTACTTTTCAAAGAAATTATTACTGACCATGAAATGCCACTCTCTCATTCCTGTGTCTCAGTAATCAAGGTGGTTGCACGTCTTCTTCTCAGGGCATCCAGGAGAACATCACAGCAGCACGATTACAAAATCTATCAGTCTTCTCCATCACTACGGATTAAGGAATCTCTAACAAATGGAAGCCCCAATTCTATTTCAGACTAAACAGAGTTTCAAGCAACAGCTATACGTCTTCCACAGACTGTAACCATGACCTTTGGTGCCATATACTACACCTCAAAATTTTCTTTCCAACTTTCTTTTTTGTACAGATGGGTATAGTTCTTTTAAGTCCCTGAACCTAGCACTGCCATAAATTTCAAGAACCATGCAAAAACCAAAACAGTTGTCTTATTCGAAGGCTCTCTCCTGAAGGATCTATTCCTTACTCTTTCCTACTGCTTTTCCTTAATTCAACCAATTATCAACTTCATTATCCTTGTTCTCATTTTCATCTCCACCTTATATATATATATATATATATATATATATATATATATATTTAGATTGTAATCCTGTCTTCTCTCTATATTATTTTTGACTCTTTCCTCAGCTACACTGCCTCAACATTTTGAGTAATGCCCTTCCAGCTTCTACATAGTTCCTAACCTACCGATCCAATTGGCTCACCTAATCCTAACATGTAAGACTCCTGTGGCCTTAATTTAAGTTTCAAAATTCAGATTCCCCACAGCATTTAGAAAAGCTCTCAGACTCAGGAAAACTCAGCCAGAATTCAGAGTTCTCTAGTCTACATATGGTTCTGAAAGCTAGAGATGGCACATAACTAAAATGGAGACATGACCAAATTCCCATCTGTTACAACCTTTACCATACAGTTTTAAAAAGGCAAAAAAGAATTTACATTTCACCATTTTTGATAGAATCAGCTGAAATAGACTTTGGTAGCTCTGAGGAGTTGAGGGAGGTTTCCCCACTATACTCCTTCCAACCCACATCTTCTGATAACAGACTTTACTATTTGGCTGAGATAGGCATATAACATAGATGGGTGATACTAGTTTCCTATCCTCTTTAAGCTCTGATTAGTACAAAGGTGGGCATGGGACTCAGGATCAATCACATGGTTCCTTGAGTTGACATATTCCATTATTTCAAGAGGGCTGTTCTACTTCAATTTGTAGTTAGCCATGAAGATTACTGTCTAGTGCAGCTAGAGGTCAACTCTCCGGCTGCTTGGAAAAAGTCTACCTAAAGTCAGAAAGCTTCTGTGAGGCCCCACCTTATATATTTCTAAGGTCTTAAAAAATGACCTTACAGCCTCTCCCAGGATTTTATCTTTTCCTGTAAGCCATTTCTCAATTTTAAAATATTTGCCAATCTAGAGAGGCTAGGAATGAGGAGCAATTTTATTTTCAAACCCAGTTAAGTACTGGGTCCTTTACATCTGTTTTTCCTTCAGAAATGTTTTATTTAAGGAATACAAACTTCATGCATTTCATAATTACAACTTCAGGAACATAGTGATTCTTACCACTGTACCCACACTCCCACCACACTCCCACCCCCTTCTTCCTCCCTCTCCTATTCCCATTCTTATTTTTTGCTAAGATTTATTTTCAATTAACTTTATATACATATGATTAACTCTACACTAAGAAAAGAGTTCAACTAAAGGTACCAAAAAAACCCTGTTTCTAACAGTCGAGAAAAGGGCTTTTCAAAGTTGTTGCATCTCAGAATGTCACTTCCATGGATTACCTTTTAGGAGAATATGTGGTATTTGTTCTTTTGCGACCAGCTTATTTCACTAAGTATGATGTTTTCCAGTTTCATCCCTTTTGTTGTAAATGACAGGATTTCATTTCTTTTAACTGCTGTGTAGTATTCCATGGTGTACATATTCCACAATTTGCTTATTCAATCTTGAGTTGACAGGCATTTGGGTCGATGCCATGTCTCAGCTACTGTGAGCTGAGCTGCAATAAAGAGAATCAGCATTCTTTCAGATGCTGATTTCTTTTGGTTAGGTAAATTCCCAGAAGTGGGATGGCTGGGTCATATTGTAGGTCTGTATTCAGATTTCTGAGGTATCTCCATACTGTCTTCCACAGTGGCTGTGCCAGTTTACATTCCCACAAACAGTGGATTAAGGCACCTTTTTGTCAACATCCTAGCCGGCATTAGTTGTATATTTCTGTATGAAAGCCATTCTAACAGGGGTGAGGTGAAACCTCATCATGGTTTTGATTTGCATTTTCCTGGTGGATAGTGATCCTGAACATTTTCTGAAGTGTCTGTTGGCCATTCAGATTTCCTATTTTGAAAAATGCTTGTTTAAGTCCTTTGCCCATTTCTTAACTGGGTTGTTTTGTTGTTGTTGAGTTTCTTGATCTCTTTATATATCTTGGTTACTAATCCTTTATCAATTGCAAATAATTTCTCCCATTCTGTCAGTTGCCTCCTCACTTTTCTGAGTATTTCTTTTGCAGTGTAGAAGTTTCTCAATTGGATGCAATTCAATTTGTCAATTTTGGCTTTGACTGCCTATGCCACTGGGGTATTTTCCAAGAACTCTTGGCCTATGCCAATTTGCCTGCACAATTGCCTATGCAACTTCCCCAATGTTCTCTAAAAATTTGATGGATGGTATTTGGTCCTAGATTTAGGTCTTTAATCCATTTTGAGTGGATTTTTGTGTAAGGTGTAAGGTAGGGGTCTAGTTTCATACTTCTGCATGTGGAAATACAGTTTTCACAGCACCATTTGTTGAAGAGACTGTCCTTGCTCCAGGAATTGATTTTAGCTTCTTTGCCAAAGATAAGTTGGTTGTAGATGCATGGATTGATTTCTGGCATTTCTATTCTGTCTCATTGTTCTATCCAACTGTTTTTGTGCCAGTACCAAGTTGTTCTGATTATAACTGCCCTGTAGTATGTCTTGAGTCCAGTATTGTGATGCTTCTGGCTTTGTTTTGTTGAAGGACATTGCTTTAGCTATTCAGGGTCACTTGTGTTTCCATATGAATTTCAGCATCATTTTTTTGAAGATACATTTTTTTTGAAAGGCAGACTTAGAGAGGCAGAGAAAGAGAGAGGAGTCTTCCATCTGCTGACTCATTCCCCAAGTGGCTACAACCAGGCTGCAATCTGAAGCCAGGAGCCTGAAACTTCCTCCACATCTTCTATGCAGGTTCAGGGGCCCACTGGCTTGGGCCATGCTCCATTGGTTTCCCAGGCCATACAGAGAGTTGGATCAGAAGATGAGCAAGTGGGACACATACCAGTGCCCATATAGGATGTCAGCACAAGAGGCAGTCTTACTCACTATGCCACAGCACCAGCCCCTCTGCATCATTTTTTCTGTATCTGAAAACAATGTCCTTGATATTTTGATTGGTATCACACTGCATCTGTTAATTGCTTTTGTTAGTATGGACATTTTGATGACATTGATTCTTCCAATCCATGAACATGGAACATTTTCCCATTTTTGGGGTCTTCTTCTGTTTCTTACTTGAATATGTAGTAATCCTAATTGTAGAGATCTTTGACTTCCTTGGTTAAGTTTATTCCAAGGTATTTGATTTTTTTGTAGCTATTGTGAATGGGACTGATCTTAAAAGTTCTTTCTCAGCCATGGCATTGCCTGTGTATACAAAGGCTGTTGATTTTTGTGCACTGATTTTATATCCTCCCATTTTACCAAACTCTCCTATGAGTTCTAGTAATCTCTTAGTGGAGTCTTTGGGGTCCCTATATATAGAATCATATCATCTGCAAATAGAGGATAGTTTGACTTCATCTTTATTGATTTGAATTCCTTTTGATTTCTTTTTCTTGCCTGATGGTTCTGGCTAAAACTTCCAGGACTATATTGAATAGCAATGGTGAGAGTGGGCTCTGGATCTCAGTGGGAATGCTTCCAACTTTTCCCCATTCAATGGGACGCTGGCTGATGGTTTGTCATAAATTGCCTCATGTTGAGGAATGTTCCTTCTAAACCCAATGTGCTTAGAGTTTACATCATGAAAGGGTGTTGTATTTTCTTAAATGCTCTCTCTGCACCTACTGATATAATCATATGGTTTTTGTTGTTTAGCTTGTTAATGTGATGTATCCCAATGGTTGACTTGCAAATGTTGGAACATCCCTGCATACCAGGGATAAATCCCACTTGGTCCAGGTGAATGATCTTTCTGATGTGTTGCTGGACTCAATCGGCCAGAATTTTGTTGAGGATTTTTGCATTTATATTCATCAGGGAAATTGTCCTGTAGTTCTCTTTCTCTGTTGTGTCTTTTTCAGGTTTAGGAATTAAGGTGCTGCAGGCTTCATAGAAGTAATTGAGGGAGGATTCCCTCCCTTTCAATTGTTTTTAGTAGTCTGAGAAGAATTGGAATTAGTTCTTCTTTAAATGTCTGGTAGAATTCAGCAGTGAAGTCATTCAGTCCTTGGATTTTTTTCGCTGGCAGTCTTTATTAATGATTCATATAATTCCTCAAAATCGTGTTCGTAGGTTGAAATGTTCATTTTTAGTACAAATCTTCCCCTCTTACATTTTGGTAGAAGAAGCAAGGCAGCATTTGAACACTGCATCTGGAAGTATCCTTAGCAAGACCATTAAGTTAATTTCTTAAACAACAGTATGGGCAAACTTATCACCAACTCACAACAGGGCTTTTTCTCCAATTTCCAATAACATGTCCCCTCTTTCCTTTAAACTCCCATCAAGAGCCTGCTAGAGGCCCTTAGAGCTCTACTAATGTTCTAATTGAAAGTCTGTAGGCTCTCATCCTCACTCTTCTCTAGACCTTTCTGGCTTCTGCCTACCATCCTTCCCAAATTCAAGGCCACATACTTTAGGTTTTGTTATGTGAGTCTCACTTCTGGATTTCAAAATATGTATGTTATAAGTTGCTGTATGGCAAACAAACACAAAACCAAATAGCTTAAAACAGTAACAATCCTTTATTTTACTTACACATTTGCAATTGCACAGAGCTCAGGAAAGAAGGCTTACCTGCACCCCATGTGGCATCAGATTGGTGACTTGACTGGGAGAGATCCATTTTCAAGATGGTCTACTTACATGGCGTGGAAGTTAGGGTAACTGCTGGCTGGAGCTCAGCTAGGGCTATGGGCTAAGGCCTCAGTTCTTTCCATGTGGGTTTCTCCATGGGCTGGTTTCTGAGACTGGGTAGCTCAACAGGACTAAGCAGAAGTTGCATCACCTTTTATGATCTAACTTTGGAAATAACATGGAATCACTTGCAGTATAGTCACAAGCCCATCTAGATTCAAGAAGCAAAAACAGAGATCCACCTCTCTGTGTGAGGCAAGTCCTGAGGACATTGTAAGGAAAGCATGTGGGATGGGAGATAAAAATTACACTGAACACTGGGATAACAGTCAGTCCTTTACAATGTGGGGCATAATGTGAACCTAAATAGCAGTTTTCCTGCTTTAGCTTAATCTGGAGCAGTAGTTCTTAAAGCTTTGTTGATAGACCAATTCTAATTCAAGACTAAAGTTCCAATATACATAGCAAAATGAGAAAAAAAAAACCATAAAAGTCTATAATAAAGCTTAATGTTTTCAATTAAAAGACTACAGCCATACATTGAGATTACATCTCCCCCTTATTTGTGGTGCTAAAGCATCTTTTTAAAAGATTTGTATATTTATGCATTTATTTGAAAGGCACAGTGACAGAGACAGAGAAACAGAAATCTTCCCTCTGCTGTATACTCCTCACATCATGATAGTAGTCGGGGCTAGGGCAGACCAAAGCCAGAGCCTGGAACTCCATCCAGGTCTCCCACATGTGTGGCAGAGACTCAAGTACATTAACCATCATCTGTTGTCTTCCCAGGCACACTAGCAGGAAGCTGGATCAGAAGTGGAGTACCCAGAACTCAAACTGATACTCTAATATGGGATTCAGGAGTTCCAAGTGGTGTCTCAACATACTTCACCACAATGTCTCTCCTAAAATGTCTTTTATCAAACTATAATGATAGTAGTTACTTAGCACATCAATTCAATCATCTCCCTTTTCTTTATGCTTCTCTGATCAATCAATTACAAAAGTCTAAAGAACCACTGTCTACAAGTTATCATAACATGGAGTCTAGGTTTTGATTGACTATATATTAAATACTGTGGAGGCTTTCTAAATCTACCGCTATATACTTTTAAATAGTAACTACTCTTGGATGTTCAGAAAAAGTCATGCAGCTACCTCCTAACTCTCTTCTGAATATACCTATAATTCAATGCAGCAAAGGGTAAAAAGAAGTAGTATGTCTCTCAAAACACCCTAAAATTATAGATCCATAGATATAAATAAATGTAAGGATCCTCACATCAAAGGAATCTTTAAAGTGAGATCCAGGGATGCCTTAAAAATTGTGAGGTTCACATGCCTGAGACGTCAACGTGGCATTCAACATGAAGGCTTAGGAAACAGAAGGTCAGAAGAGAAACTAGACACGGAGTCCTAATGTTGGCTGTGTGTGTAGCAGTTCTGCTGGAAGAACTGGAGCTGAAATGGTGCACTGGCACAAGCAAGATATGCAGATAAGCTTTGGAAATCATTTTTATAAAGGTGAATGAGTCCTGTAAGTGAATGAAGAGTTACTGAGTTCTATGACTATGATAGTACTAAAAGAGATTCATTCAACTATAATTTACTAACTTAACATCTTACATACACTTGGAATGCAGGAAAGAGTAAAATGCTATCTACAAAATGCTCATAATTATTATGTAATAACCAACATGTGAGCAATTAAAGAAAATGCAATATGAGGCTATTAGCACTATGAATGCCCCAAAGAAGGAAGGATTAGTTCTCTGTAATATTGAAAATATGTAAGGTCATGGAGTAGAAAATTAAAGATTGCTTCACCAAGGGTCAGGACTGAATTTTGAGAAGTTCCCACAGCTGTGGACAAGATGAAGCGGAGCGAGAGAAGCTGTGTGTATGAAAGCAGAAGAATCAGGATTGGCATAAAAGTGTGCCAATACAAGGAGTTTTAAAAATATACTATTGGCAACTGTATCAAAGGCTTTCAAAATTTCAGGATAACGATTCAAAGATAAAGAAAGAGAAGGAGGTTTATTTTGTACTAAAGGTCTCCAAAAATGCCTTGGTCTTATTTAGGAATCTTTGAAATACAATCTAGGAATCGCTCCCTAAGCAACAAGAACACACACCTGTAAAGTAATGTGCTCAAGATCAAGACTCATAAACAACAAATGGCACCTGGTCTCTTCCCAAATCAATGCAGTGTTGAAGAGCAGTGGACTTCTTGTAATAAACTGTAGTAAGAGCATGGCAAACCCAGCTGTCCTTGGCACTACTCCAGAAACACCCACCAGATCCACCAGAGAAGGGGATGAGAGTTAATCAGCCTATTCCTATTCATTAAAGTGGAATTCCTATTCATTAAAAAGATTTCAAGACTTAAAAATCTGGGAGACAGGGTTATATCAAAACCCACAGTGGAGAAAATGTCAACTGACAAGGAATGACTGCATTGCTTGCTTCTTTGCTCTGCCTCCCTATAATGACAACCCAGCTTTCAGGCTAGTACAAAGAAGGGAAAGTCATAAGAACAAGGAATAATATTTTAAAATCTAATATTTTCCTTTCTATAAAACTTTTCCAAAAAGTACAGCACAATAGTAGGTTCAGGGATTTGATGAACTAAACTTGATAAAAGGACTTTCCAAATCACCAATATGAAATAAACTAAGACATTTTAAAACAGGGAAAGATAAAACGGGACAGAAGCAAAGAAAGTATGGAGTCCAGATGTCTATGTGTATATATATATATATATATATATAGGTGTGTGTGTGTATATAAAGTGAGACCCACAGAATAGGGGAAATCTTCTAAATGTAAAACTATACAGATTTGTGCTTGTTAAAGTTACAAAGAAGTCAAAGATAAACAAGGATTTTACTGAGACTGTATCCCACCTTAAAGGTGACTTTGGACATAAAAAGTAGTAGTTATAACCAGAGGACCCTGAGCCAAACAAAATTTAATATACTCTTACTCCAGAATGTAATTCCATAGATTTTCTTTTGAGAGAGAACAATTTTTTCCCCTGGAACTACATATATGTGTCTTTTTAAAATAAACTTCATTGGTTGAATGGAATATCCTGCCTCAATTATACAGAAAATTATTAGATTCTCTAGGTAGTTTTAAAGTCTCCATAAAGATCTTTATAGTGACCTTTTACTGAACTGCTTTCCTCTAGGAGTACATGGAACTCACAGGGGCTGTGCTTAAAGGAGAAGCAAGTCCAGAGTCTGGATTTAAGCATGCTGAACAGGAGAAAACAAAAAAGGGTAACTGAATTTTGTACCGTACATTTTTATAAAACCCCACATCTATTGTCTTGCTTTCTACTGGCATGAAAAGGTTTATTTTTACAGATACTAGAAGAAAATGTGGCCTTGTACAAAATAAATACTCAATAGAAGGTATAATCTTGACTTTTCTTCTGACCCAGGCTTAGGTTACAGATTTGGCACTTTTCACTTGACCTGAAAGGAAGCAGATTTTAAAGTTACATTTAATTAGCTTGCAGTATGAAACAAAACAAATCCCACTGTTTAAAACAATGGAGATGGAATAAATCAGTATGTTCCAGTCTGAAACAGTCACTAATTAAACCCTGGTGTTGTTGATCTATCTGCTCCAATATTCCCTATCCTTTCTCTCTCTTTTTTTTAAGAAAGCTTTTATTTATGAATACAAATTTCATAGGTACAGCTTTAGGAATACAGTGGTTATTCCTCCCATAACTGCCCTCCCACCCCCACAGCTGTTCCACCTCCATCTCCCTCTCCCATTCTTCATTAAGATTCATTTTTAAATAACTTTATATACAAAAGACCAATTCTATACTAAGTAAAGATTTCAACAATTTTCACGGCCCCCCCACAGAATATAAAGTACTGTTTGAGAACAAGTTTTACAGTTAATTCTCATAGTACAACTTAATAAGGACAGAGGTCCCACATGGGGAGTAAATGCACGGTGACTCCTGTTGTTGATTTAATAATTAACACTCTTATGTATGACATCAGGGATCACCTGAAGCTCTTGACATGAGCTGCCAAGGCTATGGAAGCCTCTTGAGTCCGCAAACTCCATCAGTATTTAGACAGGGCCATAAGCAAAGTGGAAGTTCTCTCCTCCCTTCAGAGAAAAGTACATCCTTCTTTGATGGCCCCTTATTTCCACTGGGGTCTCACTCCCAGAGATCCTTCATTTAGAACATTTTTTGCCACAGTGTCTTGGCTTCCCATGCCTGAAATGCTCTCAAGAGCTTTTGAGTCAGATCTGAATGCCTTAGGAATGATTCTGAGTGCCGTTTAGGGCGTTTGTCATGCTATGCATCTGCTGAGTGGACTGCCATGTTGGAACATTCTCTCCTTTTTAAATTCTACCTATGTTATTACCTGACACTTGATCTTATTTATATGATCCCTTTGACACTTAATCCTATCTATATTATCAATTACACACTTAACATGATCACTTTAACATGTAAGATGGCATTAGTAACACTCAGCTTAATGGGATTTGGGAGTCCCATGTCAAGTTTTTAGCTTTACCCTTAGGGCTAAGTCTGTGAGAATGTGTGCAGAACTGTACAGATCCTCCCTCTCATATTACTACTCTTATTTTTTTTACTGGGATCTATTTTCAACTGACATTATATACCTATGATTAATTCTATGTTAAGAGTTCAACCAATGGTATTAAGTAGACGGCTAGTGCTCCTGAGCATTTTTTCATGTGGCTGTTGGCCATTTGGATTTCCCCTTTTGAGAAATGTCTGGTAGAGTCCTTTGCCCATTTCTTGACTAGGTTGTTTGCTTTGTTGTTGTAGATCTTTCTGATTACTTTATATATTCCTGTTATTATCCTTTATTGGTTGCATAGTTATCAAATAATTTCTCCCAATCTCTCCGTTGCTCTTTTCTTTCCTGTTTCTTTTGCAGTACAGAAGCTTCTCAATTTGATGTAATCCCATTTGTTAATTTTGGCTTTGATTGCCTGTGCCTCTGGGGTCTTTTCCAACTCTCTGCCTGTGCCAATGTCTTGCAGGGTTTCCCCAATGCTCTCTATTAATTTGATGGTATCGGGTTGTAGCTTTAGGTATTTAATCCATTTTGAATGGATGTTTGTGTAAGGTGTAAGGTAGGGTCCTGCTTCATCAAGAGTCCTGCTTCATACTTATGTATGTGGAAATCCAGTTTTCCCAGCACCATTTGTTGAAGAGATTGTGCTTGCTCCAGGGAATGGTTTTAGCTCCTTGGTTGTAGATGCTTGGATTGATTTCTGGCGTTTGTATTCTGTTCCATTGGTCTATCCATCTGTTTTTGTACCAGTACCGGCTTTATTTTTGTTGTATAAGATTGCTTTAGCTATTCAAGGTCCCTGTGTTTCCAAGTGAATTTCAGCATCATTTCTTCTGAATCTGAGAATGTCTTTGGTATTTTGATTGGTATCACACTGCATCTGTTAATTGCTTTTGTTAGTATGGACATTTTGATGACATTGATTCTTCCAATCCATGAACATGGAACATTTTCCCATTTTTGGGGTCTTCTTCTGTTTCTTACTTGAATATGTAGTAATCCTAATTGTAGAGATCTTTGACTTCCTTGGTTAAGTATATTCCAACGTATTTGATTTTTTTTTGTAGCTATTGTGAATGGGACTGATCTTAAAAGTTCTTTCTCAGCCATGGCATTGCCTGTGTATACAAAGGCTGTTGATTTTTGTGCACTGATTTTATATCCTGCCATTTTACCAAACTCTCCTATGAGTTCTAGTAATCTCTTAGTGGAGTCTTTGGGGTCCCTATATATAGAATCATATCATCTGCAAATAGAGGATAGTTTGACTTCATCTTTATTGATTTGAATTCCTTTTGATTTCTTTTTCTTGCCTGATGGTTCTGGCTAAAACTTCCAGGACTATATTGAATAGCAATGGTGAGAGTGGGCTCTGGATCTCAGTGGGAATGCTTCCAACTTTTCCCCATTCAATGGGACGCTGGCTGATGGTTTGTCATAAATTGCCTCATGTTGAGGAATGTTCCTTCTAAACCCAATGTGCTTAGAGTTTACATCATGAAAGGGTGTTGTATTTTCTTAAATGCTCTCTCTGCACCTACTGATATAATCATATGATTTTTGTTGTTTAGCTTGTTAATGTGATGTATCCCAATGGTTGACTTGCAAATGTTGGAACATCCCTGCATACCAGGGATAAATCCCACTTGGTCCAGGTGAATGATCTTTCTGATGTGTTGCTGCACTCAATCGGCCAGAATTTTGTTGAGGATTTTTGCATTTATATTCATCAGGGAAACTGTCCTATAGTTCTCTTTCTCTGTTGTGTCTTTTTCAGGTTTAGGAATTAAGGTGCTGCAGGCTTCATAGAAGTAATTGGGGGAGGATTCCCTCCCTTTCAATTGTTTTTAGTAGTCTGAGAAGAATTGGAATTAGTTCTTCTTTAAATGACTGGTAGAATTCAGTAGTGAAGCCATCAGGTCCTGGGCTTTTCTTTGTTGGGAGGGTCTTTATTACTGATTCAATTTCTGTCTTGGTTATGGGTCTGTTTAGGTTTTCTATGTCTTCATGACTCAGTTTAGTTAGGTTATATGTGTCCAGGAATCTATCCATTGCTTCTAGGTTTCCTAGTTTGTTGCCATATAGCTCTTTGTAGTGATTTCTCATGAATCTTATTTCTGTGGTGTCTTTTGTTACATTTCCTTTTTCATCTCTAATTTTCTTGATTTGGGTCTTCTCTCTCCTTTTCTGGATAAGTAGGCCAATGGTGTGGCAATTTTTTTTTTATTTTTTCAGAAAAGAGCTCTCGGCCGGCGCCGTGGCTCAACAGGCTAATCCTCCGCCTTGCGGCGCCGGCACACCGGGTTCTAGTCCCGGTCGGGGCGCCGGATTCTGTCCTGGTTGCCCCTCTTCCAGGCCAGCCCTCTGCTGTGGCCCAGGAGTGCAGTGGAGGATGGCCCAGGTGCTTGGGCCCTGCACCCCATGGGGAGACCAGGAAAAGCACCTGGCTCCTGGCTCCTGCCATCGGACAAGCGCAGTGCGCCGGCCGCAGCGCGCCGACCGCGGCGGCCATTGGAGGGTGAACCAACGGCAAAAGGAAGACCTTTCTCTCTGTCTCTCTCTCTCACTGTCCACTCTGCCTGTCAAAAAAAAAAAAAAAAAAAAAGAAAAGAGCTCTCCATTTTGCTGATCTTTTTTGTATTGGTTTTTTTTTGTTGTTGTTGTTGTTTCAATCTTCTGTATTTCTTCTCAAATTTTAATTATTTATTTTCCCCTACTAGTTTTGGTTTTGGTTTGCTATTGTTTTTCCAGATCCTTGAGGTGCACAGAAAGCTCATTTCTTTGGTTGCCTTTCCAGTTTTTTGATGTTGGCACCTATTGCTATAAACTTTCCTCTTAACAGTGCTTTTGCTGTATCCCACAAATTTTGGTATGTTGTATTGTTGTCTTCATTTGCTTCCAGAAATTTTTGATTTCTCTTTTGATTTCTTCTATGACCCACTGCTCATTCAGGAGGATGTTGTTTATTCTCCACGTGTTTGCATATGATGTAGAGATTCTTGAGTTGTTGATTTCCAGCTTCATTTCATTGTGGTCCAAGAAGATGCATGGTATGGTTTTGATTTTTCTCAATTTGCTGAGACTTGCTTTATGGCCTAGCATGTGGTCAATCCTAGAGAAAGTTCCATGTACTAGAGAGAAAAATGTATATTCTTGTGGCTATAGGGTGGAGGGATCTGTAGATATCTCCTAGGTCTATTTGGTCTATGGTGTCAATAAACTCTGCTATTTCCTTGTTGTTTTCTTTGTTAATTACAGTTTTACAATTTTGTGAAAATACTGAAGATCACTGAATTGTACCCTTTAAAAATGGGGGGATTTCAGGTTTTTCAAGATGGCAGGTTAGGGATCAACATCCTGAGCTAGGCTAGCAAAATAAAGGGGGAATAGTGTCGGAAGTACACTCTCAGGGGAGAATTCGAGAGGAAACTGCACTGGAAATCCTACAAGAGGAAGAGGAACGCCGTGGATGTGTGTGGAGGGTGTGTGGAGGGTGCAGATGCACAGCATGAACATGAACAACTGCAGAAGCTGACAGTCAGAGCGGGAGGTGGCTTGGTGGCCGCTTGGAGACGGAGGTGAGACCAGACTGCAGCAACCCATGGTGAAACAGCTGGAAGGAGAGCGTGGCTGAGTCTGGACTGGAGCCCTGGGGGCTAGTGGTTGCTAGCGGTTGCCCAGGGACCCAATGGAAGTAGAGGGAGCATGTGTATCTCTCCCGAAATTCCCCACAACAGCACCCACTGCCAGGCTGAAGAAGGGCAGGCACTTTGGATTTTGCAGCTGCAGAAGCCTTGGTGTGCACACACAGCAACTGGCTGAGACAGAACACATTCTCAGCAGTACTGACAGCAGTGGCAGGGAGAGAACATTTGGCCAAGGACATCTCTGTGGCTTAGCAGGTAAAGCCACCGCCTGCAGTGCCAGCATCCCATATGGGCACCTGTTTGGGAACACGCTACTGCGCTTCCAATCCAGCTCTCTGCTGTGGCCTGGAAAAGCAGTGGAAGATGGCCCAAGTGCTTGGACCCCTGCACCCATGTGGGGGACCTAGAATAAGCTCCTGGCTCCTGGCATCAGATTGGCTCAGCTCTAGCCATGGCGGCCTTCAGGAGAGTGAAACACTGGATGGAAGACCTCTCTCTCCCTCTCTCTCTCCCTCTCTCTCTCCCTCTGTCTCTCTGTAACTCTTCCATATAAATAAACATTTTTTAAAATGGCATTTTTTAAAGTGGCTCTTGTGTATGTGTGTGATCTAGAGATTGCAGAGGAGGGAACAATGTGCAGTCCCCACTGCCTTTGAGCCTGGCTGAGAGATTGCTGGGGGCCCACATAGAACTGTAAGGTACCCCCAGCTTCCAAAGATCAAGACACCTAGGCGGGGCCAGCACCGTGGCTCACTTGGCTAGTCCTCCACCTGCAGTGCCAGCATCCCATATGGGCGCTGGATTCTAGTTCCAGCTGCTCCTCTTCAAGTCCAGCTCTCTGCTGTGGCCTGGGAAGGCAGTGGAGGATGGCCCAAGTGCTTGGGCCCTGTACCCACATGGGAGACCAGAAGGAAGCACCTGGCTCCTGGCTTCGGATCAGAGCAGTGCACTAGCCATGGCAGCCAGCATGCACAGCATGAACATGAAAAACTGCAGAAGTGATCCAATGGAAGGAAGATCTTTCTCTCTGTCTCTCTCTCACTGTCTAACTCTGCCTGTCAAAAGAAAAAGACACCTAGGCAGAGCTAGCTCGATGAACATCTGCCTCTCTGTTGACTAGACAGACTGGCAGGGAAAAGCCAAACCTCTGCACACATCAACTGTGGGAGCCTTGTGTGCTGAGACCACAGGGACTCGGTGGTTATGTGAGAAGGTGCAAGGTGTGGCTGGGGCTCAGGGCAATCATGCTCAGAGCTGCAAGGAAACTGCGGCAGAAACTGCTCACAGGGAGGATGCACAGATCATGTGTATGGTTTATATGGTGGCACTGATGATTGTTGAACACACCGCGGCTAACACCCAGACACTACTCACTTAGAAGAGAGGAGGTGAGGGGTTCACACAACAGAGGTGATCATTCCCCTACTTCTGAAAACAACAGGAGACTTACCATGCCCAACATGAGAGTTATCCTGGGTACTCGCCCCCTCCTACAGCACTGAGCAGGGCCACACCTACCACACCTCTTGGTATTCACTAAAAGTGAAGACCTTCCACTAACCCACAGAAGCATAGTTCAAAGATAAAAGCCATCAAAGAAAAAAAAATCAGCTCCACAAATGCTTAAAAACAAATTGAAGAAACAAGAATAAGGAAGACACCATGACCCCCACTAAAGAACACAGCATTTCAATATTAGAAATCCTTTCAGATGATCTCCAATTAGACTCACAGATGACTTCTCATCAGAAACACTACAGGCTAGGAGAGATTGGTGAGATATAGTCCAAGACTTAAGGGAAAAAAACTGTCAATCCAGAATACTGTACCCTGCAGACTCTCATTTATGAATGAAGGTGGAATAAAGACCTTGCATAACAAACAGAAATTGATCATCACTTGCCCAGCCTTATAAAAGATGTTTAAGGATGTGCCACATACATAAATACAGAAACATGGTCATCACTATGAAAGAAGCTAAAGACAGAAAATCTCCAGTAAAAGTATAAAGGAAATCCAAAGTAAAAAATAGGAATATTTATGGAAAAGTGCAGGGCAAAGTCATTACTTATCAATAGTCACCTTGAATGTAAATGGCCTCAACTCTCCAGTTAAAAGACATAGACTGGGCCGGCGCTGCAGCTCAATAGGATAATCCTCTGCCTGCGGTGCCAGCACCCCAAGTTCTCCCAGTCTCCCATTGAGGTGAGGGCCCAAGCACTTGGCCATCCTTCACTGCCTTCCTGGGCCACAGCAGAGAGCTGGACTAGAAGATGAGCAGCTGGGACTAGAACTTGGTGCCCATATGGGATGCCAATGCCGCAGGTGGAGGATTAACCAAGTGAGCCATGGTGTCGGCCGTAACGGGGCTTTAATACCCCCACTTTCAGCAATGGACAGATCAACCAGACAGAAAATCAACAAAGAAACAACAGAGCTAATCTACACACCAAATGGATCTAACTGATCTCTACAGAACTTTTCACCCCACAGTTGCTAAGCCATAAAACAAGTCTCAGCAAAATCAAAAAAATCAAAATTATACCATGCATCTTCTCTGACCACAAGGGAATGAAGCTGGAAATCAACAACTAGAATATATGAAAACACATGGAGACTGAACAACATGTCCTAAATGAATAGTGTGTCATGGAAGAAATCAAAAGAGAAATAAAAACATTTCTGGAAATGAATGAAGATGACAATACATCATGTCAAAACTTAAGGGATACAGCAAAAGCAGTGTTAAGAGGGAAGTTTAGAGCAATCAGTGTCTACCTGAAGAAACAGGAAAGGTAGAAAACAAATGATCAATGCATCTCAAAACCTAAGAAACAACAACAAACCAAACCAAAATTAGCAGGAGGAAAGAAATGATTAAAATTAGAGAAGAAATAAACAAAATTGAAACCAAAAGAACAATATAAACGATCACTGAAATGAAGAGCTGGTTTTCTGGAAAAAAAATTGATAGAACATTGGCCCAAGTAACCAAAAAAGAAGAGGGAAAAGACCCAAATCAATAAAATAAGAGATAAAAAAGGAAATGTATAACAGATATCACAGAAATAAAAAGAATCATCAGGAATTACTACAGAGCTGTATGGCATCAAATTGGGAAACCTAGAAATGGACAGATTCCTAGACACATACAATCTACCAAAATTAAGTAATGAAGACATACAAAACCTAAACAGACCAAAACCAAGATGGTATTTTAACCAGTAATAAAGACTCTCTCAATAAAGAAAAGCCCAGGAACGGATGGCTTCACTTCTGTATTCTACCAGACATTTAAAGAAGAACTAATTTCAATTCTTCTCAAACTATTCTAAACAACTAAAAGGGAGGAAATTCTCCTAAATTCCTTCTATGACACCTGCATCACTTAATTCCTAAACCAGAAAAAAAAATACAAGAGAAAGAGAACTATGCACCAATATCCCTGAAGAACCCAGATGCAAAAATCCTCAATAGAATATTAGTTAATTGACTCCAACAATACATCAGAAACATCATTCACCAAGATCCAGTGGTATTTATCCCTGGTATGCAGGGTTGGTTCAACATTTGCAAATCAATAAATGTGATAGATTACAAAACAAAGAACAAAAATTATATGGTTATCTTAATAGATGCAGAAAAACATTTGATAAAATACAACATCCTTTCATGATGAAAACATTAAGCAAATTGGATTTAGAAGGAATATTCCTCAGCACAATCAAGGCAATTTATGACAAACCCATGGCCAGCATCCTACTGAATGCCCACTCTCACCATTGCTATTTAATATAGCCCTGGAAGTTTCAGCCAAAGCCATCAGGGAAAAAAAAGAAATCAAAGGGACATAAATTGGGAAGGAGTAAATAAAACTATCTCTTTTTGTAGATAACATGATCCTATATATAAGACATTCAAAAGACTCCAAGTGACAGGATATAAAGTCAACACAGAAAAACCAATACTATACACAGACAATGCCACAGCTGACAAAGAACCTTAGGATCAGTCCCATTCACAATAGCTACAGAAAAAATTAAGGAGCCAGCACTGTGGAGCTACTGCTTGTAGTGCCAGCATCCCATGGGGCGCCAGTTTGAGTCCCAGCTGCTCCACTTCCAATCCAGCTCTCTGATTTGTCCTAGGAAAGCAGTTATAGATGGCCCAAATCCTTGGGCTCCTGCACCCACATGGGAGACCCCAAAGAGGCTCCTGGCTCCAGATCAGCGCAGCTCTAGCCATTACAGGCAATTGGAGAGTGAACCAGCAGATGGAAGACCTCTCTCTCTCTCTCTTGGCCCCTCCTTCACTCTCTGTGTAACTCTGGCTTTCAAATAAATAAATAAATTTTTTAAAAAATAATTAAATACCTTGGAATAAATTTAACCAAGACTTCCAAGGATCTCTACGATGAAAATTACAAAACACTAATGAAAGAAATAGAAGAAGACATTAAAAAAATGAAAAATCTTCCATGTTCACAGATTGGAAGAATCAATATCATCAAAATATCCATACCACCAAAAACAAGATACAGATTCAATGTGATCCCAATCAAAATACCAATGACATTCTTTACAGATCTAGAAAAAAATAATGCTAAAATTTATATGGACCACACAAAGGGCCCTGAACAGCTAAAGCAATCTTATACAACAAAACAAAGACACAGGCATCATCATATCCGATTTCAAGACATACTACTGTGCAGTTATAATCAAAACAGCCTGGTACTGGCACAAAAACAGACTTGTAGGCCAACAGAACAGAATAGAAACCCCAGAAACCAATCCAAGCATCTACAACCAACTTATCTTTGACAAAGGAGCTAAAATCAATCCCTGGAGCGAGGACAGTCTCCACATGCAGAAGTATGAAACTAGACCCCTACCTTACACCTTACACAAAAATCCACTCCAAACAGATCAAAGACCTAAATCTACAACCCAATACCAGAGAACATGGGGGAAACTCTGCAAGACACTGGCATGGACACAGACTTCTTGGAAAAGACCCCAGGAGCTCAAGCAATCAAAGCCACGATTCACCAATGGGATTACATTAAAACAAGAAGTTTCTGCTCTGCAAAAAAAAAAAGCACAAAAAACAAAAACAAACAAACAAAAAAACACAGCAAAGTAAAGAGGCAACTTACAGAATGGGAGAAAATATTTGCAAACTATAAAACTGATAAAGAGTTAACATCCAGAATCCACAAAGAACTCACTAAACTCAACAACAACAAAACAAACAATACAATTAAGAAGCAAAGGCCTTGAACAGGTGTTTTTCAAGAGAGGAAATTCAAATAGCCAACAGGTACTTGAGAAAATGTCCAGGATCACTAGCCATCAGGGAAATTCAAATCAAAACCACAAAGAGGTTTCACCTCACTCCAGCTGAATGGCTCACAATACAGAAATCAACAAACAACAAATGCTGGTGAGGATGTGGGAAAAAGGTACCCTAATCCACTGTTGGTGGGAATGCAGACTGTTGCAACCACTGTGGAAGGCAGTATGGAGATACCTCAGAAATCTGTCATAGACCTACCATACGATCCAGCCATCCCACTCCTGGGAATTTACCTAACCAAAAGAAATCCGCATCTGAAAGAGTTATCTGTACCTCCATGTTCACTGCAGCATAATTCATAATAGCTAAGATATGCAGTCAACCCAGATGTCCATCAACTGTGGACTGGATAAAGAAATTATGGTATCTATACGCTCTGGAGTACTAGGAAGGAAGGAAAGAAGGAGAAATCCTCTGTTTTGCAACAAGATGGATGCAACTGAAAATATTACACTTAGTGCAATAAGCCAGTCCCAAAAACACAGATATCAGAAGTCTTCCCTGATCCAATAGAGTACCCGAAAAGTAATGAATCAGAGTGAACGGACATGTTGAGACTCGACGACTGTTTACAGCCCTGTCTCTTCTGTTGCGGAACAGAGTTGGTGGTGGTTTTTTTCTTCATACTATTTGTTGAACTCTTACTTCATGTAGGGTTAACTATACAATCATTAAGTAAACTGAAAATAGATCTTTGTAAAAATTAAGAGTGGAAATTTAAGAGGGAGGATTAAGACAGGTTGCAGCATGGATGGGAGGGAGGGTGGGGGGAAGTATCACTACATTCCTAAATCTGTATATATCAAATACATGAAACTTGAATAACAAAAGAATTTTAAAATACATAATAAAGATTAAATAAAATGGGGGAAATTAATGATATGAGAATTATGTGTTTATAATGCTGTTATTTTAAAATATTTGCATGCCTGCCACCAATATTATAGTATGTGAACCTCCTCAATCTCAGGATGGCATTCCCACAATCGGCTTTCCCCCAAACTTAATTTATACTACTGAATATGCTTTTTCAACTTCTGCCACCCTATCTCCAGAAAGGCATAATAATTGTATAAACTGTAATGACTGATCATAGTAATACTAAAATTAATATTAGGTATTCTCTACAGAAGGAATTCAGTTATTATTAGTAGCTATCATTAATTCTAAAACTAACAATGAAACCCAGGGAGCTATATCATGAGTTAGTGTTTATAACAAGGTTAATGACTACTTAATCAGGTTGTTACAGTATCTCAAAAATAACAACACTGAACCTGATTTTCATTTTTTCTGACATTCAAATCACTTTTCATCCAATACTTACGGGGTGTAGCCATTTTTGTGAGGATAGGAGTCACAATATCTTCTAATTGTTGTCTCTGCTCAAAGAGCTCATTAATAGAAGCATCCGTGTGGGTTTCCAGCCATTCATTTTTTGCACGGCATGCATTGAGGATGGTGTTCTAGGGATAGAAATCAAGTTTACTTCCCACTTATTTATTAAAAAATAAAACTCCATAGTGTATCTAATTCTGTGATGACGGAAATATATTTTTTTCAATCTGCATTGTACAATTCCATAGCCATTGTATATATAGCTTTTTTTTTTTGACAGGCAGAGTTAGACAGTGAGAGAGAGACAGAGAGAAAGGTCTTCCTTCCGTTGGTTCACCTCCCAAATGGCCACTGTGGCCGGTGCGCTGAGCTGATCCGAAGCTAGGAGCCAGGTGCTTCCTCCTGGTCTCCCACACAGGTGCAGGGCCCAAGCACTTGGGCCATCCACCACTGTCTTCCCAGGCCACACCAGAGAGCTGGACTGGAAGAGGAGCAGCCAGGACAGAACCGGCACCCCATTTGGGACTAGAACCCGGGGTGTCGGCGCCACAGGCGGAAGATTAGCCTAGTGAGCCATGGCGTCAGCCATATATATAGCTTTTAAGTATTAGAATGTGGATAGTATGACTTAGAAACTGAATTTTTAATTTTATTGAATTTTAAATAATTCTACTTTAAATAGCCACATGAGACTGGTTACTGCATCGTACAGCACAGCTGTAACATTAGTGGGGATGTCAGCATACTAAAAGCACCAAGAGTCATAAAGCCTTAGGCCAGTCTACACTCTCTCCCTAATATTTATTTTCACTGATCCCTGTGACTAAGAGAAGTGCTTGCAAAGGCTGGCAAAGAATTGGATGGTGGGAGCTCTGTGTAATTAAGTAAATAATGCTGGGGCTGGCACTGTGGCAGAAGCTAAGCTTCCACGTGTGGCACCAGCATCCCATATGAGCACTGGTTCAAGACCCGGCTGCTCCCACTGAAGATCTTTCAATTTGTATTGTAAAACCATCTCATTGCATATATGTGGCAAATTTCAGATGTCATATTTAAGATGTTTATTGTACTGTGGTTTGTAGTAATAAAGAGAAATTAAGAGATTTATATTATGCCCTAATCTATCCTACTAACTAATAAGCAGTAGTAAGTGCAGAAGAATATAGCAGGAAATGTGAAAAATACATTAAGAAGGAAAAATTTTTAAATCAACAATTTAAAAATTCAGATTAAAGAATAATATTATAGTATGATCCCATTTTTACTATTTTGAATAACTTTCTTGGAGCTGGCGTTGTGGTGCAGCACGTTGTGCCACCATCTGCGACACCGGCATCCCATGTGAGCACCAGTTCAACTTCCATCTGCTCCATTTGCAGTCCAGATCCCTGCTTATGCACTTGAGAAAGCGGGGGAAGATGGCCCAATTACTTGGGCCTCTGCCATCCAAGTGGAGACCTGGATGGAGTTCCAGGCTCCGGGTGGCCATCTGGAGAGTGACTCGGCAGATGGAAGATTCTCTCTCTCTCTCTCTCCCTCTCTCTCTCTCTCTCTCTTCCCCTGTATCTTTCTTTCTCTGTAACTCTCCCTTTCAAATAAATCAATAAACTTCAAAAAAGCATTTCTTAAAATATCTCCTAGTATATGAATACACACTTATGATTATATTAGTGGAGGAAAATTCTTTGTAAACTGGACACAAAATTGTAACTAGAAACACAAGAATGGGAAAGGAAAAAACATTAAGTTTACTGTAAATGTTTCAATGTTTTCTAATTATTACTATGTATAAATGGTATTTCCTAGTTCAAGCAACCAGACTGTTTTAAATTGAAGTTAAAAACTTTTCTAGTAACTAGACAAAGTGCTTTTTAGTTATGCCAGGAAAATTTTGTTTTGCAGATCTAATGGCTCCAATAGCTATTCTAAAAGAATTTTGCCTATATTTTGTTTCACAAGAGGTATTAGAATATTTTATAAGATATAAGTGCTATATGTAACTGATCAAGTTCTTGGACTTACTGATGTCTTTTTTTAGCAATACCTAATTCTTTTCAACTACTTTATGAGTCACAGAAAATTCACAGAGTATCCTGTATAAAAATTCAAGAAACACTTGAAAACAAAACACCTTAAGCATATTTTTTAAATGTACATCCTAAGCATCAAACTAGTCCATAGGCTATAAATCATAGTTATGATAAGCTAGCTTTACAATAATTATCTTTACATATGTTTCTTGTTTCTCATTATGTAAAATTTGATAATTAAAATTAGGTAAAGTATACATGCATATACATACACAAGCACACTAAAATACATAATGCACATCTAGGTTGTGATTCAACATACTGAAATAACAAAACAAAAAGTACTATTAACACAATTTCTGTGTCTCTGTCCTGTCTCATTACCTGCTGGCTTCCAAGACATAACCGCAATGTGTGCTTAACCCTTTGCCATTTAATAGTTGTATGTCAATATATAGGCATCCTTAAACAATAGAGGGACATATTGCTAATTTTGAGTTTTATAAATATGTAGTCTTTGGTAGGTTCTTTTTTTTCCACTCAAAACTACATTTCATGGGGCCAGCGCTGTGGCGCAGTGGGTTAACACCCTGGCCTGAAGTGCCGGCATCCCATATGAGCACTGGTTCTAGTCCCGGCTGCTCCACTTCCGATCCAGCTCTCTGCTATGGCCTGGGATAATAGCAGAAGATGGCCCAAGTCCATGGGCCCCTGCACCCACATGAGAGACCTGGAAGAAGCTCCTGGTTCCTGGCTTCGGATCGGCATAGCTCCGCCTGTTGTGGCCATCTGGGGAGTGAACCATCAATGGAAGACCTCTCTCTCTCTCTCTCTCTTCTCTCTCTGTAACTCAGACTTTCAAATAAATAAATAAATCTTAAAAAAAAAAAAAAAACTACATTTCTAAGATTCATCCATGCTGCTGGGTGTGACACTCAGTATACGACACTCTTTAATACTACAGGAAGGAGCTGGCGCCGTGCCTCAATAGGCTAATCCTCCACCTTGCGGCGCCGGCACACCAGGTTCTAGTCCCGGTCGGGGCGCCGGATTCTGTCCCGGTTGCCCCTCTTCCAGGCCAGCCCTCTGCTGTGGCCCAGGAATGCAGTGGAGGATGGCCCAAGTGCTTGGGCCCTGCACCCCATGGGAGACCAGGAGAAGCACCTGGCTCCTGCCATCGGATCAGCACGGTGCGCTGGCCACGACGGCCATTGAAGGGTGAACCAACGGAAAAGGAAGACCTTTCTCTCTGTCTCTCTCTCTCACTGTGCACTCTGCATGTCAAAAACAACAACACCAACAACAAAAATACTATAGGAAGAAGAGAGGGAGGCAGAGAGGGGGGAGGGAGGGAGTGGAGGATCAGTAAGGAGCAACACCAACCTCTAGAGTATCAACTTAGACATTGAGATGTAAGACAAAATTTTCAAAAGGCGTCAGAACAAGCATTGGGCACAATACGTACCTTATCTTCCTTAAAGAGCTTCCCTGGTCCCTTTTCAGTGTCAGTAACAGCCAAAGTGGCCTTTGCAATATATTTTTTCAGAGCCAGCCTTGCATCTGAAAAAAATAAGACAGTAAAACACACAATGACAACATAAAGAACAAACAAAAAAAAGTTCAACTGTTTGTGATATACTCTTACATGTCCATCACTTTATAAAGACCTTATGTAGAAGATTTGCTGTGGATATGTGAAATTCAAAAGAAAATTATGATTAAAAAAAAAAAGCACCTTTTAGAGAACAGTTCAGGGACCTGTGTTGTAGCATAGAGGGTCAAGCAGCTACCTACAGAGCAAGCATCACATATGGGTTCCAGTGTCTCCAAGGTAGCTGCTCTGCTTCTGATTCGGCTCCCTGCTAATGGTCTGGGAAGGGCAGGGGAAGATGGCCCAAGTGTTTGGGGCCTTGTCACCCCTGTGGAAGACTCAGATGAAGTTTCTGGCTCCTGGCCCCTGGCCCCTGGCTTTGGCCTGGCCCAGCGCTGGCCATTTGGGACATCTGGGGTGTGAATCAGTGGATGGAAGATCTCTCTGTATCTTTCCCTCTCTCTCTCTCTGTTAACTTTTCAAAAAATAAACAAATCCTTTAAAACAAACAAAAAAGAACATTCCAAAATGGAGTCAGGAGGACATCAGGGGACAAGGGCCTACACATGTATTAAATGGCTGCCTGGGAAAGTGAACTTTTAAACTGGGGACAAAAGAAAATGACACAATAATGCCAACCATTTAACTAGGCCAAGGCCTGCAAAGCTATTAACATCTTCACTGGAGGTCGTAACTGAACAACTGTCACAAATGACCAATGAACTTCAAATCGGAGCTAGACCTAGCAACCGATCCCGTGTTCCCTGTGATGCACAGCTGAGAGAGCCGCTTCTCTGCACTGTCCCCTTTCTTTACCTGGGACTTACGGGGCTTCCTGTGCTCAGCTTCTGCATCCTGACAAGGACCTGGACCATCTGAGTTTCTTCACAGCACCCATTCAGAGTCACCTGAATCTGTGTTACCCCCAGTTCCAGTCCTCAGGCCCCAAATAAAGCTCTTTAGCTTTCACAGTTTCTGAGTTTGAATAGATTAACAGTTTTCATTGAATTTCAGAAAGATAATACTCAATCAGCACATTGCTTTGGGGCTCTTGGTGTGTTCCTCGAGTTCTACTAGAATTTTTCGAAAATAAATAAGATACAAACATGACACCTGAACTGGAGATGTCAAGATGGCTGAAGAGAGGTGCCCAGCACCACCTCCACAAAGAAATGACAAACAAATACCTGCATTTGGAGGGGAGTACACAAGGGATAGCACTGGAACTCAGCAAGGTCTAAAAGACACAAACCCAGGATGGTAGCACAGAGAGAGGAACCAAACACATTGGGACCCCCACCCCCCACCCCCAGCTCCTGACCAAGGGAACACCCCTCTGCAGGGGAGAGAGTAAATGGGCAAGTTCATCACCATGGACACCAATAATGTTAGCTACAGGTGAGCTCCACAGTCCTCCCAGGCTTAGAGCCCTGTTGGAGGAGCTGCCTGGAGTGTACACAGCAGTGTTTCTGCAGAGAAGGAATTCATACTGTCTCCCTCCAACCCTCAGAGCATAAGCTGCTCCAGCACAGTGCCATCTTGAATGAAGCCACAGCTGAAATCCACACTGCCCAAGGGAAAAGAAGCTGCTGCATACCACAACCCTAGAGATGTAAATACTCCACAAAACTTGCACAAAAGGCTGCTTCCTCACAAACCCAGCTAGACTCAAAAGTGAAAGTCTGACCCTGGCATTCTTGCCCATGCAGTGCCCGGTGCTCCAGGGAGTAAGTGGATCAGCAAAGGGGAGAGTGAAGAACCAAGGAACCTAACCCTGGAGCCAGGAGCCCACCTAACTCCAGACCCTTGCACTGCTGTTGTTGCCTCACAGCATATCAGGGCTGAGGTTACGCCTCCTGCAGTCCACGCCTCTGCCTAATGTCACCACTAACAGACACTATCATCAGGCATCACAGAGGAGCATGGGGACACACCTCCAGCTGCTTCCTGCTATTGGTAGCATTCACCCTTCAGCGACTGAGGATACAGCACTGCCCACCACATCCCAGTGTCTCCAAGGGAGCTGCCAGAAGCCACCACTATCAGGAGGTGGTCACCACTTTGAATCCTGGGGACGTGTCCCCGTGCTCCATGCCCCCAGAACTGCCACTGACATTGCCGGAGAATCTGCTGACAGAACAGCCTACCCCAGTGGTGCCTAAACATCCACCACGTCCCGTATAGCAGAGCCGCTACTTCCATTGTTGGCGTGGCCCCTCAGTGGGTACCCCACCTCCACTGTGTGTGTACTGCACTTGCCTGGGTAACTGTAGTACCCTCCTTGTACAATCCTTAGAGACACCACCACTGCATGTACCATGCCCCAAACCATCAATTATAGCTGAAAATGCTACAGGGAGACCACACTCAAGATTACAACAGGAATCAAAGCCAATGCAGCCTACCTAAATAACACCTTAAGACACCTTTAAAGAAAGTCTTTTATTGCATAAAGAACAATATGATTCTAAAACTGGTAGAGACAACTGATTCACCAAATACACAAATATTTTTTATGAATAAGCAAGGTAACACTTACAAGGGAACATAGTCCCTGGCAACAGGTGAAAAGAAAAGACTACTGATACAATGCCTAAAAAAGCATAGAAAAGAATGTTTCTATGGAAACTCAATTAGATACTAGAGATTACAGGCAGATAGTCAACAAAATTAGGGAGGAAATCACAATATGAAGGAGAAATCACAATATGAAGGAGAAATTAAACAAAGAGACAAAGATCCTGAAAAAAGAACCAAACAAGAACTTGGAACTGAAAAATTCAACAAGGCTAATAAAAAACACAATTGAGAACCTCAACAATGGACCACATCAAGCAGAAGAAGGGATGTATGAATCTGATGACAGGTCTTTTGAAGCATCCCATTAAGACAAAAAGAAAAAAGGAAAAGAATGAGCAAAATCTCCAAGCTTAAGAGATACCATTAAATGAATAAATATATTAAAATTATGGGGATTCCAGAAAGTGAAGATAAGGGAAAGGCATAAAAAATCTATTCAATGGAATAACTGCTGAAAACTCCCCTCATGGGAAAGATGTAGATATTCACATCCAGGAGGCTTGACCAAAAAAACGTCCTCACTATATTATACAGTCAAAATGTCAAAAAGAAAAAAAGACAAAGAAAGATTTCCAAAGACATCAAGAGAAAACACCAACTCACATGAAAGGGACTCTCATTAGACAAACAGCAGATTTCTCAGTAGGAACTTTACAGAACACGAGGTGATGGGATGACATATTCAAAGTCCTAAAAGAAAAAAAATAGCAAAGCTATCCTTCAGAAATGAAAGAGAAATGAAGGTTTTCCATGACAGGCACAGTTAAGGGCATTTATCAGTAGACCAGCCCTACCACAAATGCTTAAAGAAGTCCTACATTTGGAAGTGAAAGGAGAGTAACTACAATCACGAAAACATGCAAAAGAATCAAATTCACAGGTACACATATATTCACTGGAAGAAACATACACAATTATATAAAGCAAACATTATTAGATTTAATGGAAAAGATAGACTCCAAGGCAATAATAGCTGGCAATTTCAAAATCCCAATTTCATCAATGAAAAAAACAATAAAGAAATACAGAAGTTGTAGTATAATATAGATGTTATAGTATATACTATAGAAGTTATAGTACTATAGAAGTAATATAGAAGTTATAGTATACTATAAATGTCTGACCCAACAGACATTTATATAACACTTCATCTAACAGCTAAAGAATTCATATTCTTCTCATCAACACATAGAATATTCCCCCATGATAAACAATATGTTATGGGGCAGGTGCTATGGCACAGCGGGTTAAAGCCCTGGCCTGAAGCGTCAGCATCCCATATGGGTGCCCAATCTAGTCCCGGCTGCTCCTCTTCTGATCTAGCTCTCTGCTGTGGCCTGTGAAAGCAGTAGAAGACGGCCCAAGCCCTTGGGCCCCTGCACCCACGTGGGAGATCTGGAAGAAGCTCCTGGCTCCTGGCTACGGGTTAGCACAACTCAGGCTATGGAGGCCATCTGGGGAGTGAACCAGCGGATGGAAGACCTCTCTCTCTGTTCTCTGCCTCTCTCTGTAACTCTTTCAAATAAATAAAATTAAAAAAAACCAATATGTTAGGTCATTGTTAGGTCATACAACAAGCTTCAACAAATTTTAAAAAAATAAATCATACCATGCATCTTCTTAAATCATACCATGTGTCAGTGAAATAGTTATTTTTAAAAGATAAATAAAATTGATAAGCCTTTAAAAGACTAAACAATAAAAAAAGATCCAAATTAACACAATCAGAGATGAAAAAGAAGACATTACATATCACATCCCAGAAATACAGTCATTAGAGACCACTATAAGCAAGCATATGCCAACAAAATCTAGAAGAAACAGACAAATTATTTGACACATTTAACCTACCAAAAGGTAATCATGAAGACCAAGAACACTAGAATTGAGCAATAATGAGCTAGGAGACCGAATCACTAGTAAAACTCTGCCAACAAAAATAGCCCAAGACCTGATGGTTTCACCTCCGAATTCTATAAAAAGGTCTCTTTCCAATTTTTCTCAAACTACTCCAAAAATTAGAAAAGAAGCACTACACGGGCCAGTGCTGTGGCACAGCGGGTTGAAGCCCTGGCCTGAAGTACCGGCATCCCATATGGGCGCCGGTTTGAGACCCAGCTGCTTCACTTGCAATCCAGCTCTCTGCTATGGCCTGGGAAAGCAGTAGGAGATGGCCCAAGTGCTTGGGCCCCTGCACCCGGGTGGAGACCTGGAGAAAGTTCCTGGTTCCTGGCTTCAGATTGGCACAGCTCCAGCCATTGTGGCCATCTGGGGAGTGAACCAACGAGAGGAAGATCTTTCTCTCTGTCTTTCCCTCTCACTGTCTGTAACTCTCTCAAATAAAATAAATAAAATCTTGAAAAAGAAAAGAAAAGAAGCACTACAAGCACATTCTACAAGACCAGCATTATCCTAATACAAAAACCAAAGACATAACAACAACAACAAAAAAGAAGACCACAGTCTAATAGTCCTTGAAAAATATAGATCAAAAATTCTAAACATAATACTAGCAAACCAAATCCAACAGCACATCAGATTGACTGCATATTTTCAAATGAGATTTATCCAGGAAGGCAAGGATAAAAATCAATCAGCATTATACAGCACATCAACAGACTGAAAGACAAGATCATTATGATCACCCAGGGCCAGTGTTGTGGCACAGTGGGTTAAGCTGCAGCCTATGACCCTGGCATCCCAGATCAGAGGGCTTGTTTAAATTCTGGCTGCTCCACTTCCTACCCAGCTTCTCTGCTACTGTACCTGGGAAGGCAGAAAAAGTTGGTCCACGTACTTGGGTCCCTGACACCTACCTGGGAGACCAGGATGAATTTCAGGGCTCCTTCTTTTGGCCTGGACCAGTCCTGGCAATTGCAGGTGAGTGCACCAGTGGATGTCAATCTGCCTTTCAAATAAGTAAATAAATCTTAAAAATGATCACCTCAACACTCGCATCTGATAAAATTCAGCATCCCTTTGTACAAAAAACACCCTCCACAAATTAGATTTGGAAAGAGCAGATCACAACACAAGAAATGCTATGTCTAACACACAGCAAACGTCACGCCACGTAGGATGGAACTGAAAGCTTTACCTCAAAGGTCTGGAACAAAGCAAGGATGTCCACTTTCACCACTCCAATCAACACAGTACCAGAAGTCAGTCGAGCGCTTAGGCAAGACAAAGAATTAAAAGGGACCCAAACTGGAAAACAGGAAGTCAAATGATTCCTGTTTGCAGATGACATGAGTTTATATGTAGAAAAACCTGAAGACTACCAAAAACAAACACAGTTGGAATTACATTCAGGAAGATGGCATTATACCAAATTAACAGACCAAAATCTGGCATAACAAAATTGCTGACCAAAAAATTAAGAAAGCAATCCTGGCCAGCGCAACTGCTCCGCTTCCAATTCAGTTGCCTGCTAATGGCCTAAGAAAAGCAGTAGAAGATGGACAAGTTCTTGAGCTCCTCCGACCCACATGGGAGACCTGGAAAAAGCTCCTGGCTCCTGGATTCAACCTGGCCCAAAGCTGGCTGTTGCAGCCATTTGGGAAGTAAACCAGCAGATGGAAGCTCTCTGTATCTCTATCTTTTTCTCTATAACTCTAACTTTCAAATAAATGCATAAATCTTCAAAGTGATCTACAGACTGAACGCCATCACCATCAAAATATGAGACTACAAGAAGTTCATGGAAAATGGAGTTAAAAGTTAAGTTTATTTGGATGCAAAAAACCTTTTTTAAATCCATGCATAGTTTTTCCATAATACAAATTTTCCATGAATTTTTGATTGTTTGATTGAATGTTGTTATACCAACAACATTCTTCATGAAAACAGAAAATAAAAGTCACAAAATTCATTTGGGACCACAAAGAACCCTGAATAGCCAAAGCAATCTTGAGCTCAGTAATAATAAAAAGAGAGGCATCACAACATCTGATATCAAAACACACTACAAAGCCATAGTAAACAAAGCAGCATGTTCCCAACATAAAAAGACACATAGGCAATTGGAACAAAATGGGAAATCCAGAAATTAATTCATTTTACAACAAATACGTCAAGAATACACATTGGAAGAAGACGGTCTCTTCAAGAAATGATGCAGATGCTGGACAAACTGAATATAAATATGCAGAAGAAGATACATGCAGAGACCCTTGTCTCTCACTCTATACAAAAATCAACTCAAAATGAAGCAAAGTCCCAAAAGTAAGACCCAAAACTATGAAATTACTAGAAGAAAATATAGGCAAAACACTTCAAGATCTGGAGACAAAAAGCTAATCTTTGGATAAGAACCTGAAAAGCACAGGTCACAAAGTCAAAACTAGACAAAAGGTCTTAAAACAAAACTAGAAAGATTCTGCAAGCAAAAGAAATGATCAAAAAAGTGAAGAAACAACTTACAAATAGGAGAAAGTATCTACAAACTGTTAATCTGAAAACAGATTAATATCAAGAATATATAAGGAACTTACCTCAAAAGCAAAATAATAACAATAATTCAACTAAAAATGGGCAAATCACCTGAATAGACATTTCTCAAAAGATAAAACAAGTGGTCAAGATATGCAAAGGTGTTCAACATCACTAATCACCAGGGAAATGCAAATCAAAAATACAAAGAACTCTCTCTCTCGTCCCAGACAGTAACCAAAAAGACAAAAAGGCAAAAAGGTAGGCAAGGAAGTGGAGGAAAAGGAATCCTTATACACTGTTGGGGGGAGTGCAAGTTAGCACAGCCATGACGGAGACCAATACGGAGCTTCCTTAAAAAGCTAAAACTAGATCAAAGGACCCAGCTGTCCCACTTCTGGGTACATTTCCAAAGGAAATGATATCAGATTATCAAAGAGTAACCTGCCCTCCCCCATTCACGGAAGACGTGAAAAGACAGATGCTGTATAATCTCACTCGTGGAAGTTTTTAAAAAGTCAATCTGAACTTAAAACAGTGATTACTTGAAGCCGGAATGGTGTGAGGAGGGGACATCGTTTGGATAATGAGTGCCAACACACAGATAGAGCTAAAAATTCTATCACTCTACACACATAGAGGCAACTACATTTCAAATAATGTATTCTATGCTGTATAACGAACTGGAAAAGAAGATGTAGTAGGCGCAAAACACAAAAAAGAAACAGAAGTGCTAATTGCCTGATTCAATCAGTTCTTGATCAAATACCTATGTTGAAATATTGCAAAAGAGCCCATAAAATGTATAAACATTACCTGTCCATCAAAAAATGTATAACTGAAAACAGATCTACCATACGATCCAGCACTCCCAGGACTGGGTGTCTATGCAAGGGAAATGAGATTGTTACATCAAAAAGATACTTGCACTCACATGTTTATTGCCTCATTACTCACAACAGCCAAAACACTGAATCAAATGAGATGTTCACCAGCAGATAAATGTGTTCTCAAAATATCATATACACGATAGAATATCATTCAGCCGTTAAAAAGGACAAAATTCTATCATTTGTAGTGACATAGGTGGAACTGGAGGACATTATGTTAAATGAAATAAGCTAGGCACAGAAAGACTGAACAGTGTCTGGGCATTCAACCTGGGACCTGGGATACCAGCTGAGATGCTCATATCAGATTGTCTGGGGTTAAGTTCTGGCAATGCTCCCAATTCTAGCTTCCTGTTAATGCACACCAGAGAAGGTAACAGGTGATGGCTCAAGTACTTGGGTCCCTGCTACTCATGTAGGAGACCTTTGACTGGGCTCCTGGTTTCAGCCTGGCCTAGCCTCAACCTTTGGCTGTATTTAAGGAGTAAACCAACAAATAAAGTATACGTCTTTCTCTCTTCTCGCCAGTCCCCAAAAAACTCTGAAATACAGCAGGGCAGATTCCGTTAGATTTTAAGGTTTAGCAATAATCCTTTGTGGTTTCAGACTATGCCTTGCTGTCCTGAGGCTTCGCCCTCTGAGTCATCCTTCCTTTTCCATGAATGATATCATGTGTCTGAGGCTGCACAGTTTCATCATTCTGTTTCCTGCCTGTAGAGTTTTGGGGGTCCAGTATCCTTGTTTCATTTTGGCCTCTCTATGTCCCTTTGTCCAACCTGGTCTTTCTGCTGGTAGAACGTTCCCAAAAACCTGAGAGTCTCCCTGCATGTCACAGAGGTCCACTCCATTACACACAAGTCTTCTGTGGATGATCTCATTTCTATTCCTGACTTCTACTGAGATGGCTGAGAGGGTTCCTGAATCGTGTACCTAATCTCTCCAGCACTCGCAGAAATCTGTACATGCAGCATCCTTGGCTTTCTCTCTACAGCCACTTTCTTGCACGTGAGCCTGTAAATTGTAGCATCTTTTGCATTCTTGATAGACCGAGAATTTCCCAAATCATCAAGTCCCATTTCCCTTTTGCTTAACAGTTATTCCCTCGATTTATCTCTGCTTTCTCACATTTCACTATAAGCAGCAAGAAGAAACCAGGTCATGCCTTCAACACTTTGCTTGGAAATCTCTTCAGCTAAACATCTAAATTTATCCTTACAAGTTCTGTCTTTCACCTAACGACAGGACACAATTCAGCTAAGCTTTCTTCATGGTGGAACAAAACTGCTTCGCCTTCAGTTTCTGATAACATGTTCACTCCTTCTGCGCCTCCACTGGCAACACTTCATCCTTCCACCAGCATTCTGTGTATGATAAGTTATAGACCTTTAACTTCAGCTTTGCTTACCATGCTCCTCATTACAGTACCGTCGGTAAAGTCTGTACTTCTACCAACAGACTGTTCAAGACAAGCTAGGCTTTTTTCTGCCTTGCACCTCAAAATTTTCCAGCCATCTACTCATTATCCAACTTCAAAGACACTTGCACATTTTAGGTATGTGTTACACCAGCAACCCATTTCTAAGTTCCAAAAAACCAATCAGTTCTGCATATCTGCTATAATAAATTACTGCAAACTTAAAGGATTAAAGCAATAATGGTCTATGAAGTTTTGGAAGGCAGACATCAGAAATCAGTTTCAGATGAGCCAAAGTTGAGGTGGGAGCAGGTCTGATTCCTTCTGGAAATTCTGAGAGGAAGATGAGCTGTTCCTTGTCTTTTTCAGCTTCCAGACACTGCTGGCATTCCTTGCCTTGTGACCCTACCTCTGTTCCTTTAAAGTACATCTCCAAGTCTCTACTCCCAACATCGCCTCACTTCCTCTTCTGTGTCAAATACCTATCCACTTCCCTAGCATAAGAGCATTTGTGATTAAATTAGAACCCACATGGACAATGATAATCTCCACATCTCAAGATCCTTTACTTAATCACATCCACGATGTCCCTTTTGTCAAATAACATTCAAAGATCCTAGTGATTAGGATCTTTTGGGCCCTTATTCAACCCACCACAGTTGCTATACACAATCTCATGATAATCCAAACAGGAACACTGGAGAGACTTGATGAAATCATTCTAAAGCTCAGTTGTGCCATCTGTAGCAATCTAACAATCTCTTTAAGCCTCGTTTCCCTATCTGTAAAGTGGACATAATAAAACCACCTTCTGTAACTGAATACAGACCCAGACCTGAGTTAGAATTAATAATTATGTTCCAGCTAAATTGGTCTTCTTGCTCTGAACTCTCATATGTTTAATCGCATCATTCACATCACAAGCAGAATTAATGTCCTAAATTGAAATCCAAGGTTTGGGTTTTGGCTGCACTAGTAGGGTGATCTGGAATCTGGTGAATCCAGAATTTCAATACAGGATGGAGTGAAGAGGAAAAATGAATTAGAAAAGAGACTTGTCAGGAAACAGCATTTGCCTATCATGCATACTGTTTTTACTGAAAGCACTTAACCTGTTTTAGGAGTAGGTGCAGGAAGATTACTGCAAGCATTCTCTGGCTGGCATAATAGCTTAACTACTTTGACCTCACCTTCCTCATCTATAAAATGAAACTATTTTAGTACCTCCTCATAGAGTTGCTGTGAGGACTACAGTGTACAAGATAAAACATATATTACAACAGAGTATGAAATAATGTAGGATATGGTGTATAGCTATATGGCATAATGCAAAATATAGTACAATGCATGCCAACACCTTGGGACAGTGTCTGGCAGTCAGGAAAGCACTCGGTAAGTTTATGATGTCACTTGCTTCTCAAAACTCTATAAATTACTTGCTTTTCCTACTGAAAAAAATACAGAGGCTTCACATTGGACAACACATTAAGGACAGATCCCACATGAGAAGTAAGTACACAGTGACTCCTGATGTTGATTTAACAATTTGACACTCTTGTTTATGGCCTCAGGAATCTCCCTAGGGTCTAGTCATGAGTTGCCGAGGCTATGGAAGCCTTTAGGGTTCGCTGACTTCAATCTTATTCCGACAGGGTCATAGTCAAAGTGGAGGTTCTCTCCTCCCTTCAGAGAAAGGTACCTCCTTCTTTGATGGCCCCATTCGTTCCACTGGGATCTCACTCGCAGAGATCTTTCATTTAGGTCTTCTTTTTTTTCCAGAGTGTCTTGGCTTTCCATGCCTAGAATATTCTCATGGGCTCTTGAGCCAGATCCCAATGCCTGAAGGGCTGATTCTGAGGCCAGAGTGCTATTTAGGACATCTGCCATTCTATGAGTCTGCTGTGTATCTCGCTTCCCATGTTGGATCATTCTCTCCCTTTTTGATTCTATCAGTTAGTATTAGCAGACACTAGTCTTGTTTGTGTGATCCCTTTGACTCTTAGACCTATCAGTGTGATCAATTGTAAACTGAAATTGATCACTTGGACTAGTGAGATGGCCTTGGTACATGCCACCTTGATGGGATTGTATTGGAATCCCCTGGCACAATTCTAACTCCATCATTTGGGGCAGTTCCGATTGAGCATGTCCCAAATTGTACATCTCCTCCCTCTCTTATTCCCACTCTTATATTTCACAGGGATCACTTTTCAGTTAAAATTTAAACACCTAAGAATAATTGTTTGTTAATTACAGAGTTCAACCAATAGTACTAGAATAAAAAAATTACTAAAATGGATAAAGTAATGCTATAACTAGCACTGAAACAGTATTTTACACTTTGTGTTTCTGTGTGGGTGCAAACTGATGAAATCTTTACATAGTATATACTGAATCAATCTTCTGTATATAATTAAAAATGAAAAGAAAATCTTGGTGTTAAATTGGAAATTGCCTAGAAAATTAATCAATTTTAAAAAAAAATATATCATGTAGGATCTCTGTCCTTAATGTGCTATACATTGTGAATTAATACTATAACTAGTACTCCAACAGTATTTTTCACTTTGTGTTGCTATGTGAGGGCAAACTGTTGAAATCTTTACTTAATATATAGTAAACTGATCTTCTGTATATAAAGAGAATTAAAAATGAATCTTGATGTGAAGCAAGGGGAGAGGGAGTGGGAAAGGGGAGGGTTGCGGGTGGGGGGGAAGTTTTGGTGGGGAAGCCATTGTAATCTATAAGCTATATTTTGGAAATTTATATTCTTTAAATAAAAGCGTTATAAAAAAATAAAATAAAAAAAAATACAGAGGCCTCCAAAATCAACCTAGCCACAAACTGTCTTTCCGGGCTCATCTATTATTCCATTATTCACTTCCTATTCCTTCTGCCCCCAATTAACATGACTCCTTCCTTCAGTTTTTTTTTCAGACCTCTCTGCTGAAACATCACATTATCAAAGACACCTTTCCTAGATCCCTCTAGAAAATAACACACACAGGGCCAGCGCCGCGGCTCAATAGGCTAATCCTTTGTCCCGGTTGGGGCACCAGATTTTGTCCCGGTTGCCCCTCTTCCAGGCCAGCTCTCTGCTGTGGCCAGGGAGTGCAGTGGAGGATGGCCCAGGTGCTTGGGCCCTGCACCTGCATAGGAGACCAGGAGAAGCACCTGGCTCCTGCCATCGGATCAGCGCGGTGCGTTGGCCGCGGCGGCCATTGGAGGGTGAACCAATGGCAAAGGAAGACCTTTCTCTCTGTCTCTCTCACTGTCCACTCTGCCTGTCAAAAAAAAAAAAGAAAAGAAAAGAAAAAAGAAAAAGAAAATAACACACACACACTCATTCACTTTATGTCAATTTACCACCCCCCTTTCCCTATTTTTCCGCATAGCTCTTCTCAGAGAGACACACATAGATTTAGAACTCCCAGAAAAACATGTAGCACATAGTAGGCACTGAATAAGTATCTTTTTGTCTGAATGCTTATACATAATTTTTGGCTTATTACAATTCTTTGACCTGAGATGCCCTTTCTGTATGGCTACCAACCAAAATCGTACTTGTTCTTAAATACTCACTCAAATATTCTGTAAAATGTACCAATGATCCTAGGTAAAACTTGCTGTTCTGTCAACCATTACATGTTTACAATTTTCCTTAGTTCTCATTTTGCTCCAGTTTCGAATTATTAGTGTCTTGGTGTTTGCTTCCACCCCTAAAGTGTAAACTCTAGGGCCGGCCCTGTGGTGTAGAGGGTAAAGCCGCCACCTGCAGTACTGGCAGCCCATAAGGGAGCCAGTTCAAGTCCCAGCTGCTCCACTTCCAACCCAGCTCCCTGGTGATATGCCTGGGGAAGCAGCAGAAAATGCTCCAAGTGTTTGGGCCCCTGCACTCACATGGAAGACCCCCAAGAACCTCCTGGCTCCTGGCTTCAGATCAGCCCCGCTCTGGCTGCTGCAGCCACTTGGGAAGTAAACCAGCAAATTTGGACGATCTCTCTCCCTCTCTCTGTTACTATACCTTTTTGTTTGTTTGTTTGTTTGTTTTTAAGCATTTATTTATTTGAAAGGCAGAGTTACAGAGAAGCAGAGGCAGAGAGAAAGGCTCTCCATCTGCTAGTTCACTCCCCAAATGGCCGCAACAGCCGGAGCTACGCCAATCTGAAGACAGGAGCCAGGGGCTTCTTCTGGGTCTCCCATGTGGGTGCAGGGGCCCAAGGATCTGGGCCATCTTCTACTGCTTTCCCAGGCCATAGCAGAGAGCTGGATCAGAAGTGGAGCAGCCAGGACTCGAACCGGCGCCCTTATGGGATGCTGGCACTATAAGCAGCAGCTTTATTTGCTATGCCACAGTGCCAGCCCCTACTATACCTTTCAGATAAATAAATAAATCTTTATAATAAATAAATAACTTGTAAACTCTGTAATGGCAAGACCTGTGCCCCATCTTTTTTTCCCTAAATTATTTATTTATTTATTTGAAAGGTAGAAAGAGAAAGACAGAGCTCCTATCTGCTAGTTCCCTTCCCTAAATATCTGTAATAGCCAGGGTTGGGCCAGGCCAAAGTCGGAAACTCAGAGAGTTGAGCCAGGAACTCAATCCAGTTCTTCCAAATAGGTGGCACAGACCCTAGTACTTAAGACATCATGGCTATTCCCAGGTGTACACATTACCAGGAAGCTGGAATTAGGAGCAGAGTTGGTACCCAAATCCAGGCACTCTGATCAGCGATACAGGTAGCCCAAGTGGCATCTTAACCTCTACACCAAACACCCATCCTGTGTCTTATCTTTTTATCATATACCAAGCCACCTTTCTACCTCTCAGTTACTACTTGACAGTATCATATCACCACCAAATGAACATATATGTGGAATGGGATAGGCACTTGATGCTAGTTGAACTGTTTGAAGGGAAGGACATTCCATAATGAGAAAATAGAAGCAGATGCTAGGATGGGTGAAATAGTACAGCTACTTTCCAAATAAATGTATAACTGCCACAGTCCAGAAGACGGGTTGGAAGAGATATGAGCAAACTGTTTCCATGAAATTTTATTAGTATGAATACAATTTGAATATTAGCTAACAAAATATTAGTAATCTTCACTTTTAACAAAAGAAACTCAAACAATTTTGTCAAGAAGTATCTCTACAAAACCTAAGGTGATTGGTTAAAAGACAGCTTTTAGTTCCAATGTGGTTCATTATGATGTCACTATGTTACAGTGGTCATCCATGTCAATTTCACTGGGTATATTTTGCTGACCAGCAAGAGTACCTGAAATACTTTGTACTTAATACTCAGACATTTTTCTGCTCTTTGACCAATTTTTTTAGCTGTAGATCTTTTTTCCAATTGATGAAGATAGATGTGTAATCAAAGACTAGCCCTGATTTTTCCTTTGTTGTTTATCTGCTTCCTTAGGGAGAGCTTCTGCATTTGTGATGGAACTATCTGGACAAAGGTTGGATGGGAGATTTTTCCAGAAGAAGTTTATTACCTGAAAGTTAAGCCTTCTCCATCTCACTGTCTACCTTTCCCGCTGAACAAACTATGCTGCAACTTTGCTAACATGGATATATTTCAGAGTTGCTTACACATCACTTCTATTTTAGCACAAACTCTCTTCTTAATCCTGTCGGTTTTATCTGCACACTACTTGTGGATGAAATGGAAGAAACACAAAAAAAAGGTAAATTATTGATGCAAACTGAAATAGTTATAGAATCTCAGTGTTTAGAACATAAGATTATCAATGTCTTTGCGGGAAACTTAGTTCTTGTTTGTAGCCTTCTCCCTCTCCCCATTCATCCCCAGTGTCTATAGAGTGTCTTGCCAGTACTAAGTGCTTGACAAATAAATATTAAATTAGCAGGGCCTTAAAATCATCCAGCTACAAAACACATCCAAAAAAGTAATGAGTAAATATATAGGAAGTGAAGCTATTAGTCTGTGTCCTTAGGTAAGTCATTTGAACTTTCTCAACTGCCTCATCTACAAAATGAAGGATTGGAAGAGATCTCTTAAATTCATTCCAAGTCTAGAGGTGAAAGCTATTGTTTAAATAGACTGTAAACTAATTTCTAACATTAGGATAACTATTTGGGAAATGGAGCTCTTGAAATGATTTGCCAGTTTGCCAATAGATGGCACCATAGTTTGAGGCAATCTTGAAAAAACAAACAAACCAAAAAACCTCATAAAACTTCAGAACAAGTAAGTATTAATAAATGACTATGGTTTTACAGTATTAGCCCTTGAATTTCTCAGTAAATGAAAACATTTTGCCAAAATTCAAATAATTTCTCCCAGCAGATTGCTCTAACCATAGAAAGCACTAATTACAGTTCACTAATAATGATCAACTAATTTTATGTGGGATATATACAGAAGAATATTTCTTCTGCCCTTAAATCTTTCTTCCATAGTAGCCTTCCTTTTGTATAAATAATCAATGTAAGCTGTTTTATTTCAGCTTAAGTCTATGTATTCAGAATACAAATTTAATTTGAGCTACAGTAAGATAAAATCCATTATTATTTGTTTCCTTCCTGCTAGATGAAAGAACAAGTTCCCTTGGGAAAAACTGGCAATGCTCTACAAAGTCCATCCATTTATGACATTGACCAAATACTCTGCAAACTGGTGGCCACGACATCAATGATGACCAAGTACCTGAACCAGGTGTCCCATCGCTCGCCCGCTAAGAAAGTTAAGTACCGCAAATTGAAGAAGAAGAAGAGCGAAGGAGGAGCCGTAGGATACTAAACAGACACATGTGCAAATATAGCTCAGTCAGATGTGGAGATTACAAGAGAAATCTACTGAGAGGACTCATCAAAGCGTGGAGATGTTTTTTGGAGACTTTGTAATTTTTGTGCCACAATCTTTATTGATATTTTCCAAAGAAGACTGAGTTGAAATGTTATATCCGTTCAACTAAAAAAGATTCCATATTTAAACTAAAGTCCTGGGGAAAAGATTGTGTACTATCACTGCTACATGTTTAAGTATTTTGTTCTTTTTACTATCTTAGATTACTAATCATTGCTCTTTTTAATGTGTTAGATCACTAATCATTAACCAATCTGTAGAACAGATGCTTAGTTTAGTGTTTCAATAAATCTCTGATTTAAATAGTATCCGTGATTTTTCTTATTTTCCTGAGCAAATTTAATGGCCACAGGAAAATTTTAGTTTCCCATCTCAGATTGGCTAAAATAGCATGGAAATATTATGGAATAGATTATTTTTTAAAAGTATAAATTTTCCTATTTTCAGTATAGTCGATGAAGAATTACAATTCAACATTTTTAAAATTTCAGACTTCTGTTGGTAAGACCCTTCAATTTTAAGAAGAATGGTTACTGCATTTTCCAAAGAAAAATTAGCAGAGGAGTATGAAATTAGTACAAAAATTTCCATTGTGTTAATTTTAGCTTATTAGATTCAATATAGTTCATAGATACATTTCAAGAATATAATTATTTTCCTTCCTTTTCTCCCTCCCATTCTCCCCCCCCCCTCTTTCTTTAAGATTTGAGACAACATATTTTTATTTTACATTACAGTCAAGGGTTTAATGCTCCATCAAATAAAAACTTCAATAACTAAAAATCAACAAGACTCTAGTTTAGTGAAAATATAGCCAAGAGCTATAAACAATAACTGAAAGGAGAGATGACCATCTCACCCATACACGTAAATGTTAAAGTAATCACAGATCATTAGAAACATAGTAATATAACATTCTTAACCACTGGGTTGACAAAAGCATAAAAAAAAGACTGACAAAACTATATTTGCTGCAATACTGATACAGGCATTTCTTTTTTTTTAATTGTTTTAAAATTTTAACTCCCACATATATGGGAGAACATGTAGTATTTGCCTTTCTGTGTCTGGCTTATTTCATTCAAGATCATGCTCTCCAGTTGCAAACATTTTGTGCAAATGATAGAACTTCATTCTTTGTTATTGCTGAATAATATTCCATTGTGTAACTGTACCACATTTTCTTCATCCATTCATCTGATAATGGACAATGAACAGAGCTGCTATAAACATGATGATGCAGGTATCTCTTTGATACAACGTGTTCATATCTTTTGGGTATATACTGGATTGCTGGTTTATATGCCAAGTCTATTTTTAGTTTTCTAAGAAATGCCACACTATTTTTCACAGTGGCTGCACTAATTCACATTCCCACCAACCGTGTATAAATGTTCTCCTTTGTCCACATCCTCACCAGCATTTGTTACTCTTGTCTCTTGGATTTCACCCATTCTAACAGGGGTGAGGTGATATCTCTTTGTAGTTTTGATTAGCATTTCCCTGACAGTAGTGATGTTGAGTATTTTTTCAAATATTTGTTGGCCACTTTTGTTTCTTCTTTTGAGAAACTGTCTATTGACATCCTTTGTTCATTTCTTATCTGGATTGGTTAGTTTTTGCTGTTGAGTTTTTTAAGTTGCTGATATACTCCAGATATTAATCCTTGTGGATGGGTAGCTTACAAATACTTTTTCCCATTCTGTTGGATGTCTCTTCATTCTGTTGATCATTTCCTTTGCTGTGTCTCATTCGTTTGGTTTTGTTTTCGTTGCCTGTGCTTTGGGAGTCTTATCTTAAGAAGTCATCCCCGACACCAATGTCTTGGAGTGTGTCCCCTACATTTTTTTCATAGTTTTAGGTCTTGATTCTATGTCTCCAAGTCATCTTGAGTTGATTTTTGTAAATGGTGAGAGTTATGGATACATATATACATATGGTTTTCTCAGGATCATTTGTTGAAGAGATTATCCTTACTCCAATGTATGGTGTGAACATTTCTGTTGAAAATCAGTTGGCTGGGGCTGGTGTTGTGGCCTAGCAGGTAAAGCTACCATCTGCGACACCAGCATCCAATATGGGTGCTAGTTCACGTCCCAGCTGCTCCACTTCCAATCCAGCTCCCTGTCCATGGTCTGGGAAAAGTAGCAGATGGTGGCCTAAGTGTTTGGGCTTCTGCCACCCATGCAGGAAACCTGGAAGAAGCTCCTGGCTCCTGGCTTCAGCCTGACTCAGCTGGCCATGGCAGCCATCGGAGGAGTGAACCGGCAAATGGAAGATCACCCTCTCTATCCATAGCTCTTTCAAATAAGTAAATATTTTAAATAAATAAATAAATCAGTTGGCTGTATATACATGAATTAATTTCATGTACATACATAAATTTTAAGATTGTCTTTTCTAATTCTGTAAAAAATGTCATTGATATTTTGATGTGGATTGCACTGAATCTGTAGATTGCTTTAGATAGTATAGACATTGTTATGATATTGATTCTTCTAATCCATGAGAAAGGAATATCTTTCCATTGTTTGGTGGCCTTGCTGATTTTTTTCATCAATATTTTATAACTTTCATTGTAGAGATCTTTCACTCCTTTGTTTAAATTTATTCCTAAATATTTGATTTTTTGTGGCCATTATGGGACATCTGATGATCTTATTTATGGAGTAGGTTTTATTAAAAAGGAGTTTGTAGTTTAGCTGGAATGCAGGACATCACTTGGCCTGTTACTTTGGCTTTGGTTCTAGGTGAGCCCAAGAATGTAGTCTCTGAGTGATTTCTTTTGTCTTAATCATTGTCAGCTATGTCTGTGAGTGACATAGTGGGCTGGTCTGCTGCATTTCACAGGGATAGATGTGTGGTCTGAGATGAATAAGGGTTTCCTTGGGGGTGTATCTTTCGTCCACAGAGAGTTTAGTGTCAGTCTCCCCAGTGAATGTGGTAACCGGGGCCCTGTTCTTGGGTGTTGAGGGAGACTGAGTTCCTGTCTCCTGGCTGTAGCCCTACCCTGCCCTAGCTGTTGTGGGCATTTGAAAAGTAAGTGCCAATAGTGAGTGTCGTTGTAGCTAAAAATAAAACATCCCGATGGAAGGTGAAAATATCAATTACCTCATCACTCTGTTAAGACAAAGTCTATTAACTACCCATTGGAGAAAAATCCACCACATCAGTTTGCTGACACCCTGCAAGCTTCCTTACCTGCCCAGTCCAGGAATTCAACACACTCAGTCTGGGAATACCGAGCTGCAACATCTCGAGCTTTTTCTTCCCGGAAGTTCAAAGCTTCTATATCGACATCCAGTTCCACCAGGGCTTTCAAAGTTTCCAAACGGCCCCAGGCTGCAGCACAGTGCAAGAGTGTGTACCCTAAAAATTAGAATTAAGACGGTCAAATAAAACATAATACCACAGTCCCCAACTTATGATGGCTAGACTTAAGATTTTTTTAACTTCTTGATGGAGTAAAATCCATATGCCTTTAGTAGAAACCATACTTTGAATACAGAATTTTGTCTTTTCTTTGTCTAGCAATAGGCCGTAAGTTATTCTCTTGTCAATGCTGGCAGTGGCAGCAATCAGTACACTGCAGCATACCACGCTGCTAAGCTCTGAGTTCAGTAGGTTGGGTATATTAAGTAAATCTTTCCACTTACAATACTTTCATTCATGATGGGTTTATCAGGTCACGACTCTATCATAAGCTAAGAGGCACCCATACGTTATTTTACGCAGTAATGGTGATCACATATTAAATAATTACTATGGGCCAGGGACAATTCGATATAATTTACTTATAGTAAACCTCTTTAGTTTTATAAAAACCACAGGGTGGCACAACTATCATCCTCATCTTACCAAAGTGTTTCAAAAGGTTCACAGCTTTTCCATTATATGCATTTTCCTTGAGCTTTTTGAAGACCTCTCATTAAGTTTGGATTTCAAATTTTTTTTTGCATAAAAATAAACTTATTCTATTTCCCAAAAACTTTTTAAAACAATTACAGGGCCAGCGTGGTGACCTAGTGGGTAAAGTTGCCACCTGCATTGCCAGCATCCTACATGTGTGCCAGGTTTGTGTCGCCGCTGCTCCACTTTCAATCCCACTCCCTAGCAATGGCCTGGGAAAGCAGCGGAGGATGACCCAAGTACTTGGGATGCTGTACTCATGTGGGAGACCCCGAAGAGGCTCCTGGCTCCTGACTTCGGCCTGGCCCATCCCTGGCCATTGCAGTCATCTGGGGAGTAAACCAGAGGATAGAAGATCTCTCTCTGTGTCTCCTCCTCTATAACTCTGACTTTGAAATCATGGCCATCTGGGCTTAATCCACTAAGCCACAACATTGGCCCCTATACTATTTTATAAAATAATATTTTAAAATATTTTCAAATAATATTATTAAATATATTATGAATATTATTAAATATCATTTTTAAATATTAAAATCTTTTAATCTTTTAACAGATTCATGACAGTGATCACATAGTGAGAAAAGAAGGGTATATTATTATGTAGATGGTATAACTCAGTGAAGATAATACTTATAACTATCTATACACCAAATTATGATATCTACACACTTCTTATACTCTCTCTGTTTGTCTTTATACAAATACATACATATATATATATATATATATATATATATATATATACACTTCCACATATAAGAGAAAACATATTCCACGAATGTTTGGAAGGCCCTTATACTACATACTACAGGAAGAGTTGAACAAGAAAATGAACCAACATAGGCTGAATCTATGGAGTTCTAGGTTCTTTATGTGTACTTCACTTAGGCCTTCCAATAACTCCATGAGGTAGGTATTATGAACCTCATTAAAGCATACACAGTAAAAGGTCACAGAGCAATGTCTTTCACACAGCCACACTGGCAGTAAGTGGTCACAGCAAGATTCAAACCCAGGTCTGTTGCCAGACAGGTTTATGAGGGGCAGGAAATAGCACCCAAATGTTTCTCTCCAATTAGAGTAGGGAAAGAAGAGAGAATGTGATTCTGCTTCCCTCCAGAAACTTCTTAGCTACCTATCTGCTACATTCTCACAATCCTGGGCCAAACTTAGACCAAACTGTTGATTATCATAACCAGAAAGGATAAAAAAGGGTCAAAAAGACTCTAAAGGAAGATGGAATGAACTTCTTCAGGATCAAGTAAAATTGGAATTATCTTCCCTTTTTGACCCAACTTAACTTTTTAAAGTATCATAAGAAGCAAAAATATTGAAAAACACTAAGAGATAGAGACTGATGTGGGTATTTAATTATGCTTTGATTCCCTACTGTCTTAGTCCATTTGTATTGCTATGACAGAATACCACAGACTGAGTAAATATAAAAAACAGAAATTTATCTCTCATCATTCTGGGATCTAAGAAGTTCAAGACCAAGGCACCAACATTTGGTGTGAGCCTTCTTGCTATGTCTTCACATGTGTGAAGGTAGCAAGAGAGAATGAACTCACTCCCACAAACCCTTTTCATAGCAGCATTAATCCATATGTGAGGAAAAGCCCCCATGACTCAAAGACCTCCCAAAGGATGAAATTAAAAGTCAATAATAGGGCCTGCGCTGTAGCGCAGTAGGTCAATCCTCCGCCTGTAGTGCCAGCATCCCACATGGGCGCTGGTTCTAGTCCCAGCTGCTCCACTTCCAGTCCAGTTCTCTGCTATGGCCTGGGAAAGCAGCAGAAAATGACCCAAGTCTTTGGGGCCCTGCATCCACTTGGGAGACCAGGAAGAAGCTCCTGGCTCCTGGCTCCTGGCTTCAGATCAGTGCAGCTCCGGTCGTTGTGGCCATTTGGAGAGTGAATCAACACACGGAAGACCTTTCTCTCTGTCAGTCCCTTTCACTGTCTGTGACTTTAACTCTCAAATAAATTAAATAAAAACTTTTTTAAAAAAAAAGTCAATAATAGAGGCCAGTATTGTGGTATAGCAGGTTGAGCTGCAACCTGAGACAGCAGCATCCCATATAGACACTGGTTCAGGTCCTGCCATTCCACTTCTGATCCAGCTCCCAGCTAATTAATGTACCTGGGACAGCAGAAGATAGCCCAAGCCCTTGGACCTCTGCATCCACATGGGAGACCTGGAAGAAGCTCCTGGCTTCAGCTTGGTCCAGCCCCAGCCATTGTGGCCATCTAGGGAATGAACCAGCAGGTGGGAAGGTCTTCCTCTGTCTCCCTCTCTCTCTGTCACTCTGCCTTTCAAATAGGGCAGATATAACATCTAATCACAAAGCTCTTAGACTCACTTGAGACAGTGAAAGGGAGAGGTGTGTTTTCTATTTTTTTTTATTGTAAACAGCCAAGCATCAAGAAAATATGATTTCTAAATAAAAGAGAGGTTTTTAACAAGGGATTTGCAACTTTTACATGTTTTTTACCCTCGTTGCCAATAGTCATTTTCTAGAAAGAAATACAAGAATCTTTATAGTACATTAACCTAATCATCTTTCAAGAGAAGGAAAGCATTTTTAAAAGTTTATTTTAAAAAGGATCCAGGGGCAGGGGTTGTGGCACAGCGGATTAAACCACTCCTGAGACACCCACATCCTGTACTGGAGTTCTGGTTTGTGTCCGGGTTACTCTGCTTCTGATCCAGCTCCCTGCTAATGCTTCTAGGAAACAACAGATGTTGCTCAAGTATTGAGTTCCTGCCACCTATATGAAAGACCTGGATAGGTCCTGCCTTCCGCATGGTCCAGCCCCAGCTGTTGGTAGTGAACCAGCAGATGCAAGATATGTCTCTCTTTTTATCTCTCTCTCTCTTACTCTGCCTTTTAAATAAATTAACCTTTTAAAATCTTTTTAAAAACCTTTTTAAAATGGTGAGAAATAAATTTCTGTTGTTTTAGATACTGCTTAGTCTGTGGTATTCTGTCATAGCAACACAAATGGACTAAGACAGCAGGGAACCTCTTAAAGAGAGAAAGAGCAAGCATCCAGACGAGAGGATTTTCCTGAAGTTCTCCCATAATGTTGGCAAATGAACAGTAGATCCCATGATGCGGATGCAGAGGGCTACATGTTGGAAACCTAGCAGGAAGAAAGGGACCAGAAATGGAACTGGGGAGGGTTGCGGTTGACTCCAAGGGCGAAAAATCTCCCTGTGTAGGACAGAATCAGTCAAGCTAGCAAGTAGTTCACAGTAAGCCAAAAGGTCAAAGGAGGAGAAAGAACATGCATTCCCCCTGTGTAGGCCTTGCTGTGTGCTGCATGTGTTAGCGCATGTAAACCTCGTGATGACTCTATGATGGTGACACTAGCACAGTTCTCAGCTACATGAACGCATGAGGAAACTAAAGTACGGAGAGTACTTTTGGCAAGGTTGCTATAAATTCCTAAGTGTGCCAAAGGTAAGGTCAAATCCAAGAACTGAGATGACAGTCGGGAACAAGTAATAGTCTGTAGAGCAAATACTCACCTATCTAGGACATGTCTCATAACCCGCCCACCACCAGCAGTATCAGACTCTGAATTCCCCAAATCATGTTATCTCATGCCTCCATCACGTGGCATATGCCATAATTACAGTCATGGAATAAAAATAATTTCAGTACACTCTTATGTTTACTTATTAGTACTTTTATAAAATTGGGCTCAGGATTCTTTTTTCAATTAGTGAAATTATTTTATACACTTCAGATTTGAAAGTGTATAAATATAAAAATCAAACAAAAGCATAACTTTTCCAAGAGAAGGAAAATGTTTTTTTTTAAAGATTTTTATTTATTTATTTGAGAGGTAGAGTTACAGACAATAAGAGGGAGAGACAGAGATAAAGGTCTTCCATCTGCTGGTTCACTCCCCAAATGGCTGCAACAGCTGGAGTTGAGCCAATCCAAAGCCAGGAGCCAGGAGCTTCTTACAGGTCTCCCCCATGGATGTAGGGGCCCAAGCACTTGGGCCATTTTCTACTGCTTTCCCAGGCCACACCAGAGAGCTCGATTAGAAGAACAGCAGCTGGGACTAGAACCAGCTCCCATATGGGATGCCGGAGCTGCAGGCAGAGGATTAACCTACTGCACAGTGTAGGTCCCAAGGAAAAAATTTTAAAAAGCTGATTTCAAAAAGCATCCAGGAACAGAAGTTTATAAAATAGATATAAGCTGAAAGTGTTTCATTACTATCCCTAAATAAAAGCATTCTTTCCTTAATTAATGAAAATTATTATTATACAAAATTTTCTCATAATATTTTTCAAGATTTTTTCTTAAAATTTTAAGTAAACAACCTGAAATTTAACATATGATAGGAACCAGCATTGTGTTGTAGTGGGTAAAGCCATCACCTGCAACACCGCATCCAATACGGGCAACGGTTTGTGTACCGGTTGCTCTACTTCCCATCCGGCTCCCTGCTGATGGCCTGAGAAAAGCAGCAGGTGACCCAAGTGTTTGGGGCCCTGAACCCAAATGGGAGACCAGATGAAGCTACTTGCTCCTGGCCTTGGCTAGGCCCAGCCCTGGCCACTGTGGCCATCTGGAGAGTAAATCAGTGGATGGAAGATCTCTTTCTCTCTCTGTTCCTCTCTTTCTCTCTGTAACTCTTTCAAATAAATAGATATCAAAATATATCTATGATAAACATAAAAGTTCAGAAATAACAATGCTTCTCAACTCCCCCCCACTTAGTGTGTCCAGCTCAGCTATATTTAGTTTAAGTTTAATTTAAATGTAATTCAAGTTAATTTTATGGTAATACAATCACTGTTTTCATTTTGTTTTTCATCCAGAAAGTCATTTCTAGCATTAAAACTTTAATTATCAAATTTGTATTATCTATTTGTATGTTAAACTATTTCACATGTTCCACAAAGTATAAGGTATTCTTGTTTTCCAGAGTTTCCAATGCCTGAAAAAATTAAGAATCTCTGCACAAAGTCAAGAGTCAAAAGGGTTCAGACACCAGAGAGTCACATAATTCTCCCACAGTTCTTTAAGTACCAGAAGATAATTATGCAAGTAAGATTGGTATTGTTTGTAAAATCGGGAAATGTCAAAGCCTTTTCACCTTGTATCTCTCAAAGTACCAATCTCTACTTTAATGAAAGCCATAAGAGAGATTACAGTTCTCAATTTTGCTCATTTAAGAACTTGATTTGGCGGCCAGCATTGTGGCAGAGTTGGTGAAGCCACTACTTACTATGCTTGCATCCCGTATCAAAGTGCAGATGCAAGTCCTGGCTGCTCTGCTGCTGATCCAGCTCCCTGCTAATGTGCACACACACACCAAAAAAAAAAAAAAAAAAAAACCAGCAGAAGGAGGCCCAAGTGCTTGGGACCCTACCCTGCCACCCACATAGGAGATCTGGGTGAAGCTACTAGATCCTGACTTTGCCTTGGCCCAGCCTTGGGCACTGTGGCCATCTGAGGAGTGAACCAGAGATGGAAGATCTCCCAGCCTCCCTTTCTCTCTCTCTCTCTCTAACTCTTTCAAATAAGTAAATAAATCTTTTTAAAAAGTAAATGCCAAATTGACTAATTAAGTTGACCAATTTATGCTTACTTTCCACTGTAAAGTCATCTTCGTGGAATTCAATGTGATCCCAATCAAAATACCAACAACATTCTTTGCAGATCTAAGATGCTAAAATTCATATGGAAACAAAATAGACCCCAAATAGCTAAAGTAATCTTATACAACAAAACGAAGGCACAGGTATCACAATACCTGATTTCAAGACATACTAGGGCAGTTATAATCAAAATAGCTCGGTACTGGCACAAAAGCAGACTTATAGACCAATGGAACAGAATTGAAACTCCATGCATCTACAACCAACTTATTTTTGACAAAGGAGTTAAAAATCAATCCCTGGAGAAAGCACAATTTCTTTCTTTAACAAATGGTGTTGAGGAAACTGAATCTCCACATTCAAAAGTATGAAGCTTACACCTAACACAAAAATCCACTCAAAATGGATCAAATACCCAAATCTATAATCCAAATACCAGAGAACACTGGGGAAACTCTGCAAGACATTGGCATAGGCAAAGACTTCTTGGAAACGACCCCAGGAGTACAGGAAAAGCCAAAACTGACAAATAGGATTCCATCAAAATGAGAAGCTTCTGAACTGCAAAAGGAACACTCAGCAAAGTGAAGAGGAAACCAGCAGAATGGGAGGAAATATTTGCAAAACTACATAACTGATAAAGGGTTAACATCCAGAAGAGCTCAAGAATTTCAACAACAACAAAACAAACAATCCAGTTATGAAATGCTAAAGGACTTAAGCAGACATTTTTCAAGAGAGGAAATATAAATGGCCAACAGACATTTGAGTAAATGCTCAGGATCACTAGCCATCAGGGAAATGCAAATCAAAACCACAATGAGGTTTCATCTCACTCCAGTTAGAATGGTTCACATACAGAAATCAACAAACAACAAATGCTGGCAAGGATGTGGGTGGAAAGGTACCCTGGCCCACTGCTGGTGGGAATGCAGACTGTTGCAACCACTGTGGAAGGCAGTATACAGATACCTCAGAAATCTGAATACAGACCTAACATATGATCCTGTCAGCCCATGCCTGGGAATTTACCCAAATAAAAATAAATCAGCATCTGAAAGAGTTATCTGTACCTCCATGTTCACTGCAGCATAATTCAAAATAGCTAAGATATGCATTCAACCCAGATGTCCATCAACTGTTGACTGGATAAAGAGATTATGGTATGTATAGACTATGAAAGAGTACTAAGCTGTAAAAAGAAAATGAAATCCTGTGTTTTGTAACACAGGATGGATGCAACTTGAAAGCATTACATTTAGTGAAATAAGCTAGTCCCAAAAAGTCAGATATCATATGTTTTCACTGATTCAAGCTAACTAATATTGAGTACCTGAAATGTAATATATTGGAGTGAAATAGACATTTTAAGGTTCGATGATTATTTATAGTCCTTATCTCTTCTGTTGAGAAACAGTATTTTTTTTTTGTCTCGTCATACTATTTGTTGAACTCTTTTACTTAGAGCAGTGTTAGCTATATGATTATTAAATATACTGAAAATAGATCTTTGTAAAAATTAAGAGTGGGAATGTGAGGAGGAGGAAGGGTTGGAGCATGGGTGGGAGGGAGGTTAGTGGGGGAAGTGTCACTATGTTCCTAAATCTGTATAAGAAGTACATGAAACTTGCACAACTTAAATAAAATTTTAAAACATAAATGAAAAAAAAAGATTGCAGGGCAGAGTTTGCTGTTTTCTTGTTTGTTGTAGCTCCTTCAGGCTGCCTACATTCCAAGCACATTTTTCCTCACTATTTTCAAATCAGCAGCCTTGGCTTTCCCTCACTTTAATCCTTTCCAACTTCTTTTGCAGAATCACTTATAACCCCAGCTGGAATTCTGCTTTTAAGGGTTTGTGTGATTAATAAATCACATAATAATCCAACCCAACCTGTTTTGAAATCTTTAATTTTAATTACATCTACAAAGTTCCTTTGACACATAATGCAACACATTCACAGGGATTAGGGCATGGTCTTATTTAAGGGGCTATTCTTGTGAGCATTGTGATAGCTTCCTAAAAATACATATATAGAAACAGAATTCTAAGTCATTGGGTAGGCCCAATTACAAAAAATATTTAATTGTTCTTAACAGTGATTTTCCAATGTATATGCAATCACAGAGTAAAGGAATTACTATTTCCCACATTTCCCCAATACTGAATGTTGGATATTTACATGTTTCTCAATCTGGTAAGTGAGTTGTGGTGCTTGTTGTTTGAATTTTTATTTTAACAGGGAAGTGGAACACATCCTTATATACTTGTTGGCCATGACAACTTCTACTCCATGAATTGCTTGTTCCTATCCTTTGCCTATTTTTATATTGTGTCAAATTCTTCTCATTAACTAGTAGGCTGTCTTTACATACATATATATTTCATAATTTGAAAAGATATTGCAAATATCTTCTCCTAGTTTTGTTACTTTGTTTATGGCATCCTTTGCGCATAGTTTAAAAATTTAATGTATACATTACTATTTTTCCATAGTGAGTATATCTTTATTTCTAGTTTCAAGAAATTCTGATACCTCAAGATTATAAAAATACTCTCCTCTTTTTCAGAAAGTTCAAAAATTTTATTTTTGTATCATATCTTAAAAGCACCTGTAGGGGTGACATAGCAGGTAAAGCCACCACCTGCAATGCTGGCATCCCATATGGGCGCCGGTTCAAGTCCCAGACACTCTACTTCCTGTCCAGCTCTCTGCTATGGCTTAATAAAGCAGTGGAAAGGGGCCCAGGTCCTTGGGACCCTGCACCCACGTGGAAGACCCAGAGGAAGCTCATGGCTCCTGGTTTCAGATTGGCCCAACTCCGGCTGTTGTGGCCATTTAGGGAGTGAACCAGCTGATGGAAGACCTCTCTCTCTCTCTCTCTCTCTCTCTCTCTCTCTGCCTCTGCCTCTGCCTCTCTGTAGCTCTGCCTTTCAAATAAATAGATAAATCTTTTTAAAACAGGTACCTGTAACATTTTTATGCCTTGTACCAAGTAAGTATCTGATTTTACTTTTTCCTAGATGAATAGTCAACATTCTCTGTATCATACATCAAATAGTTGATCATTTTCCCAACTGAAAGTTAAGGTTAGCTTCTCAGTTGCATTTTTTAAAAATCTTCTGGCTTATAAACTAGATTTATTGATTAATTTGAATGAAACTTACATCTTTAGAATATTTGATGTTACCATCTGAACCCTATATATACTTTGAGTCTTTGATGTTGTTCACTAAGTTTTTATACTTTTTTCTAAAACTATCTTACAATTCTTTTGTTACATATTTGTCCTAAGTTATTTATCATTTTGCTATGAATAAGGTCTCTTTTTTACTTTCTCTAATCTACTGTTGATAGTATATAGAAAGTTGATTTGGGATATTGGTCTACTGTTCCTCTGTTAGCACTAGTAGTTAGTAGATCTGCGTCTATGAATAATGACAGGTTTGTTTCTTCTACTCTAATTCTATCCAGTTGTGTGGTGGTAAATGTATAAAAACCAGTTCTCTGAAGGAAAAATCCATGATTTGTACCATTAGGCATTACCATGATGGATAGCCCAGCATTGTTGATTTCAAGCTACCAACATGACGTCAGTCAATTCACAAAACCCTTGAAAATTTTTTTAAAAGTTTTTTTATTTATTCATTTGAGAGGCAGAGTTACAGACAGTGAGAGGGACAGACAGAGAGAAAGATCTTCCATCCACTGGTTCACTCCCTAACTGGCCTCAACGACTGGAGCTGCACTGATCCGAAGCCAGGAGCCAGGAGCCTCCTTTGGGTCTCCCATGTGGGTGCAGGGGCCCAAAGACTTGGGCCATCTTCCACTGCCTTCCCAGGCCATAGCAGAGAGCTGGATGGGAAGAGGAGCTGCCAGAACTAGAACTGGCACCCAAATGGGATACTGGCACCGCAAGCAGAGGATTAACCTACTGCGACACAGCACTGGCCCCAAAATCCTTGAAAATTTAACAATGGGCTCCTCCTAACTGCTAAGAGTTGGCTATGGCACAGAAGTGTTGCATATTTTTTTTCTTACTGCACTTCAGAGGGCCTCCATTAAAACAGTGAAAAGAAGCCCTAATAGCCCTTATTTCTCATTTTAAAGAATATTCTTGATAACTTGATGTTAGGTAAATTTGCTTCAGGTTTTTAGTGGATAATCTTCAGGAAGATTTACTTTATACTTATTTCCCTAAGAGCTGTCATCACGAGTGGGTGCTACATTTTATTAAATGACTTTGCTATGTCTATTGACATGATCATGTTTTGCTTATTCTTTGAATGTAGTGAATTACACAGCGTATTTTAGGTGAAAACCATTCCTCATTCACGAGGGAAACCCAATCTAGTCCAAAAAGCCTTTCCGTATGAAATTAAAATGCCTTTTACTTAACTACTTTTCCTGTTAACTGAGAAATAAAAATTGGAGCAGACAACATTATTTTATACAGTCTAAAGACTCCAACCAGAAAACTGTTAAACCATAACCTTGGGCCGGCACCGCAGCTCAATAGGCTAATCCTCCACCTTGCGCCACTGGCACACTGGGTTCTAGTCCCAGTTGGGGCACTGGATTCTGTCCCGGTTGCCCCTCTTCCAGACCAACTCTCTGCTGTGGCCCGGGAGTGCAGTAGAGGATGGCCCAAGTGCTTGGGCCCTGCACCCCATGGGAGACCAGGAGAAACACCTAGCTCTTGGCTTTGGATCAGCGCGGTGCGCCGGCCGTGGCAGCCATTGGAGGGTGAACCAACGGCAAAGGAAGACCTTTCTCTCTGTCTCTCTCTCTCTCACTATCCACTCTGCCTGTTAAAAAAAAAAAAAAAAAAAAAAAAAAAAAAAAAAAAAAACCATAACCTAACACAGTAACATTGCAGGATAAAAAAATCAACACACAAAAATAAGCAGCAATTTTAAACATCAATAACAAAACTGCTAAGAAATCAAGACAGCAATTCCATTCACAGCTACGAAAGCTATAATACAGCTTTACATATTTTAATAGATATGTATTTATATATTTAAGTGTATAATATACTAGCTATAAAAGAAAAACAAAACACCCAGGAATAGATTTAACCAAAGAGTTGAGTGATCTCTACAATGAAAATTGTGAAATACTGATGTGAGAAACTGAGGAAGATACTCACACAAAAAGGGAAAGACATCCCCATGTTCATGGATTGGAAGAATTAATATTGTTAAAATACTTATACTACCCAAGCTGACCAACAGATATTCAATGTAATTCCCTATCAAAATATAATGACATTGTTCACAGAACTAGAAAAAAATCTTAAAATTTGTATGGAATCATGAGAGACTGAAAAAAATCAAAGCAATCCAGAAAAAAAGTAACAAACCTAGAGACATTACAATATCTAACTTCCAAATATGCTACAAAGCCATAGTAGCCAAAAATAGTATAGCACTAGCATAGAAACAGACACACAGACCAAGAGAAACTAACAGAGGATCCAGAATTTAATACATATATTTACAGTCTACTTATTTTCAGCAAAAATAGCAAGAACACATCAATAGACGGTGTGTAGAAAATTGGCTGTCTATATGCTGAAGAATAAATTAGCCCCAATCCCTCACCATATACAAAGACTAACTCAAGACAGGTCAAAGACTTTAATGTAAGAACCAAAACCATCAACTACCAGAATAAAATATACACTGGGGCCGGTACTGTGGTGCAGTGGTGCAGTGGGTTAACACCCTAGCCCAAAGGGCCAGCATCCCATATGGGCGCCAGTTCTAGTCCCGGCTGCTCCTCTTCCCATCCAGCTCCCTCCTATGGCCTGGGATAGCAGTGGAGAATGGCCCAAGTCCTTGGGCCCCTGCACCCACATGGGAGACCTGGAAGAAGCTCCTGGCTCCTGGCTTCAGATCACTGCAGCTCCGGCCATTGCAGCTATCTGGGGGGTGAACCAGAGGATGGAAGACCTCTCTCTGTCCTACCTCTCTCTGTAACTCCTGTAACTCTGTCTTTCAAATAAATAAAATAAATCTTTATAAAAAAGAATAAAATATACAGAAAATGCTTCAGAACTTTGACCTGGGTGATTATTATTTTGGAAATTACCCCCAAAGCACAGTCAACAAAAGGAAAAATTGACAAATGTGATTATATCAAACCAACAAGCTGCTGTATAGCAACAGAAACAATAAAGAGACAACCTACAGAATGGGAGAGTATATTTATAATCTATTCATCTGATAAAGGATTTATTTCTAGAATATTTAAGGAACTCAAAAGCAAAAAAAAAAAATCTGATTTTCAAATGGGCAAGTCATTTGAATAGAAATTTCTCAAAAGAGGACATACAAGTAGCCAACAAGTCGGATGACACTACAGCACAGCCAGTTAAGCCACCGTTTACAATGCTGGCTTCCCTTTTAACAGTGCTGGTTTGAGTCCTGGCTTCTCTGCTTACAATCCAGTTTCATGTTAATGCACCTAGGAAGGGGTGAAAGACGACACAAATACCTGGGTACCTGCCACCCATGTGGAAGACCAGGGTGGACTTCTTGGCTCCTGACTTCAGCTTGGTCCAGACTTGCCTGTTAACTAGTGGATGGAAAATCTCTCGCTCTCTCTATAACACTCTGCTTTTAAACAAATATTTTTTAATGTTAAATAAGTATATGAAAAATGCTCATTAATCACCAGGAAATTCAAATCAAAACCACAATATCATCTTGCCCCAGTTAGAATTTATTATCAAAAGGGCCTGGCATTTTGGCACAGCAGGTAAAGCTACCACTTGCAACGCTGGCATCCCACGTGGGAGCCAGTTTGAGTCCCGGCTGCTTCACTTCTGACCCACCCACCTCCCTGCTAATGTTCATGAAAAGCAGTGGAGGATGGCCCAAGTTTTTGGGCCCCTGCACCCATGTGGAAGACCTAGAAGAAGCTCCTCGCTCCTGGCTTTGGATTGGTCCAGCTCCAGCCGCTGCAGCCATTTGGGGAGTGAGCCAGTGGATGGAAGATCTGTCTCTCCCTCTCTCTCTATCTCTCACTCTGAATTTCAAATAAGTAAATCTTTAAAAAAAAAAAATATTATCAAGAGACAAAAAAAATAACAAATCCTAGCAAAGATACAGAGAAAGGTTAACAGTTACACACCATTGGTGGAAATGTGAACTAGTAGAGCTGCTATGGAAAACAGCATGGAAGTTCCTCATGCAACTAGAAATAGAACTGCCACATGGGGCTGGTGCTGTGGTGTAGTGGGTAAAGCCACTGCCTGCAGTGCCAGCATCTGCTATGGGCCTGGTTTGAGACCCAGCTGCTCCACTTCCAATCCAGCTCTTTCATTTTTTTTTTTTTCTTTGACAGGCAGAGTTAGACAGTGAGAGAGAGAGAGAGAGAGAGAGAGAGAAAGGTCTTCCTTCCATTGGTTCACATCCCAAATGGCTGCCAAGGCCAGTGCTGCACTGATCCGAAGCCAAGAGCCAGGTGCTTCCTCCTGGTCTCCCATGCGGGTGCAGGGCCCAAACATTTGGGCCATCCTCCACTACCTTCCCTGGCCACAGCAGAGAGCTGGACTGGAAGAGGGGCAACCGGGACTAGAACCTGGCCCACATATGGGATGCCAGCGCCACAGGCAGAGGATTAACCAAGTCAGCCATGGTGCTGGCCCCAATGTTTCTTACATTCTAACACATGGATTAAAGTAGGATTTTAATTTTAATTGTATTCTACAAGTTCTGACACATAGGAATTTCTTTGATTCCTTCATTTCTTTTGTGGCCAACATATACTTTAAAATGTGCTTTTATTTCCAAAATTAAAAAAATATTTTGTCATCTTTTTGTTAAATATTTTCTGATTTGATTTTGTTGCAGTCAGAGGAAAACAACTACCTGCTACTGATTCACTGACATTTGGTGAGACTCTCTCTATGGCCTAACATTTGGTTGATTGTTTAAAATGTTGCATATGAGCATTAAGAGAAAATATATTCCTTATTTTCTGGAGATAATTTTTCTCTTTTTATTTTCTACCATGATCATGTATTACATTTGCAATGTGAAAAAAATAACTGAATTAAAAGAGCTAAATAATTGCTAAAACCTAATGAGCTTTCAAAGCAAAGAAATAACAGCAATATTACTATGTGCCAAGCACTGAAATATTTATATTTATTATCATACTTCATCTTCATAACACCTTACATGTAAAATATAATTATCTCCTTCTTGCAGATGAAGAAACAGACTCAAAAAGATTATGTAACTTGCCAACTCATCCAGCTAACAGTGAAGCTTATATTCTTAAATACTGTCATCCAGAATCAAAACTGACACATTTACATGTATTATAGGCATCTGCTCACATATGTATATATTGATAATGCATGAGAAGCATAAATCAGGCAAATCCAATGTGTCCAACCTGCAGGGCAGGCATTTGACACAGCACTGAGGATACTGCTTAGCACACTCACACTGCAGGGCTTGGGCTCAAGTTCCCACTCCACTTCTAATCCAGCTTCCTGCTAATACATGCCCGGGGAGGCAGCGGATGATGGCACAAGTACTGGGGCCTCTGCCTCGTATGTGGGAGACACAAATTAAGTTCCAGGATCCTGGCTTTAAACAGGTCCAGCCATCGCTATTGTGTGCCATGTATTATTTAGGAAGTAAACCAGTGGATGAAAGACCTCTCTCTCTCTCTCTCTTTTTTTTTTTTTTTTTTTTGACAGGCAGAGTGGACAGTGAGAGAGAGATACAGAGAGAAAGGTCTTCCTTTGCTGTTGGTTCACCCTCCAATGGCCGTCTCAGCCGGTGCGCTGCGGCCGGCACACCGCGCTGATCCGAAGCCAGGAGCCAGGTGCTTCTCCTGGTCTCCCATGCAGGTACAGGGGCCAAAGCACTTGGGCCATCCTCCACTGCACTCCCGGGCCACAGCAGAGAGCTGGACAGGAAGAGGGGCAACCAGGACAGAATCCAGCACCCCAACCGGGACTAGAACCCAGTGTGCTAGCGCCGCAGGCAGAGGATTAGCCTAGTGAGCTGCGGCGCCAGCCTATCTGCCTTTCAAATAAATATAAATAAATAAAATGCTAAAAAAAAATCACCCAACCTTAAGGACAGTACACAGCATCTTCAGGTAGTCATACACCAATGAGGGAAAAAAGGCAAAATACCTCTGGCAGTTTTCTCGTTCAGATTCACGCCATGTTTTGCCAAGGCTCTAATGATGCCACTTTGCCCAGCCATGCAAGCTGCATACAACAAATTTCTCCCGACAATGTCTTCTTGCAAGACTAGCTGCATGGCGTGTTCATGATGAGGATTCTCAGGATCCTCAAAGATCTCCTGCAAACCTTCGACATCCCCTGTGAGAGCAGGCTGCAGGAGAGGGTTCACGGTGCTTGCTGATTCTGATTCTGATTCTTGATTATCTTCTTCGTGAGGTGAAAAAAATACTGATTTTTCTGAACTCACTGATTCTGAGGGTCCTTCTGGATCCATTAATTCCACAATTACCTAAATAAAAAACAAAAAAAAAGTTTCATTTATTTATTTGAAAGGCAAACAGAGAGAGAGAGAGGTCCTCCATTTGCTAGTTTGCTCCCCAAATTCCAAGAGCCAGGAACTCCATCTGGGTCTCATATGTGGGTGGCAGGAACCCAAGTACTTGAGTCACCATCTGCTACCTCCCAGGATGCATATTAGCAGGAAGCTAGATAGGAAGGTGGATCAGAAACAGAAGAACAGGGTCTTGAACCACGTATTCTGATACGGGAGGCAGGTATTCCAAGCAGTGACAACCACGATGCCAAATGCCTGCCCCGGCTTTCCAGGCATTATACATAAAAGCACGTGCACTTTACAGAAACTTCTGAATTACCCTCACGCTAAATGCTGTGTAGCCACTATATAAATTACAAAAAAAAAAGAAACTATCAAATTTATCACCTGCACTCAAAAACTCACTATTTCAAGGGGAAAAAAATAGGCACAAAATAATGAAAGTTGACAAGGGGTAAGTGGTAAGTGCCATAAGAGAAGAAATGTTACAGGAGTTTAGAAAAGACTAAATTAACTGAAGGTAGAATCAATCAAAGAAGTCTTAATAGTGCTTTCTGTGCCAGAATACAGTTCCAATTGAGAAGGATTCAAAGAAGAGTAGCACGGTCCTCTTATATGTAAAGAATGTGTTTGGGGGCTGGCACTGTGGCACAGCGGGTTAAAGCCCTGGCCTTAAACGCTGGCATCCCATATCGGGGCCAGTTTTAGCCCCGGCTGCTCCTCTTCCAATCCAGCTCTCTGCTATGGCCTGGGAAAGCAGTAGAAGGTGGCCCAAGTCCTTGGGACCCTGCACCCACATGGGAGACCTGGAAGAAGCTCCTGGCTCCTGGCACAGCTCCAGCTGTTTCGGCCATCTGGAGAGTGAACCAGCAGATGGAAGACCTCTCTCTTTGCCTCTCCCTCTTTCTGTAACTCTTTCAAATAAATAAATCTTTAAAAAAAAAATCCTGAACCTTGCATTCAATCTTACTTTTTTTTGCACTTAACATTTTATTTTTATTATTTTTACCTAGAAACATTTTATTTAAGATATACAAACCGTGCATTTCATATATACAAATTTAGGAACATAGTGATTCTTACTGCCCTATCCTCCCTCATACCTACACTCCCACCCTTCTTCCTCCTCATTCTTCTATTCCTATTCTTACTTTTCCCCCCAGAAACCTTTTATTAAGGAATACAAGCTTCATGCACTTCATACATACAAACTTAGGAACATAGTGATTCTTCCCACTGTATCTGCCCTCCCACCCACACTCCCACTCTTCTTCCTTCTCCCTCTCCTATTCCCATTCTTATTTTTTACTACTGTCTGTTTTCAATTAACTTTATACACATATGACTAACTCTGTACTAAGTAAAGAGTTTAACAAATAGTATGAAAAAAAAAAACTGTTCTTTTTTTTTTTTTTTTTTTTTTTTTTGTGACAGGCAGAGTGGACAGTGAGAGAGAGAGACAGAGAGAAAGGCCTTCCTTTTGCCGTTGGTTCACCCTCCAATGGCCGCCGCGGCTGGCGCGCTGCGGCCGGTGCACCGTGCTCATCCAATGGCAGGAGCCAGGTGCTAGGTGCTTTTTCCTGGTCTCCCATGGGGTGCAGGGCCCAAGCACCTGGGCCATCCTCCACTGCACTCCTGGGCCACAGCAGAGGGCTGGCCTGGAAGAGGGGCAACTGGGACAGAATCCGGTGCCCCGACCGGGACTAGAACCCGGTGTGCCGGCGCCGCAAGGCGGAGGATTAGCCTGTTGAGCCACGGCGCCGGCAAAAAAAAACTGTTCTTGCAACAGATGAGACAAGGCTGTTCAAAGTCATTGCATCTCAGGATGTCAATTTCACGCATCCACAGCCTCCTCGTAGATCCACAGTGTCCTTCTAATATGCATGGAGTTTCCCCTGGAGTTTTCTCCCTAACTCTTCCCTGAGATTGCACTCTCTTGACTTTTTTTTTTTAACCGTCTTCCCCTAGACTAGAGCAGTAGCCTCCCTCCCTATTCTGCCATTTTGAAATCTCCCTCTTCTTTTTAAAATAGGGGTTTTGTAGTTATTGTGACTGCTTGTATTTCTAAAATACTTATTTAACTTATTTGCTTTTAACTGGATGAATATTCACACACACATATACATCTTTTGGATCTACTCTTTTTCATGTAATATTCTATTGTCATGATTCATTCATACTGTTACATGTCTTAATTATTTATTGCTGTGTAACAAACTAGTCCCAAATTTGGTAGGTTTATAACAGCACACATTATCTCAGTTTGTGTGGCTCAGGCTACTCCAGGCCACAGCAGAGAGCTGGATGGGAAGAGGAGCAGCTGGGACTAGAACCAGTGCCCACATGGGATGCCAGCACTTCAAGCCAGGGCTTTAACCTGTGTGCCACAGCACTGGCCCCAGATTCAGGATGTTTACTAGAGGTTAGGGGGTAGAAAGAGAAGGAAAGATGTAGAAAAAAGGAAAAGACAATTGTGTATTTACTGAACATGGCATCTAAGCCACACCATACAGAACGCGCAAGACTTTGTCACGCGGAAGTCAGAAGGAAGGTAACTCCAGATGGAACATGAATGAAAGCAACAAAGCTAAAATCACAAGACATGCTTGAGAACGCGCAAGCTGGCCAACTTGGCCAAGTACAGGTGATGCCAAATGAGCAGAAAATATACTCTTAAACGGAGCCTGGTCTTGCAACAGTAAGTTTGATTATGTGGGGAGTCACTGCAGGTTTTAACGCTGGAACTCCACCTGTCTCAGGAAGATCAATCTTACAAGTCTAGGTAACATATGTTAGAAGAACAACAGAATAAAGGCAAAAAGGCCAACTAGACAGTTAATGTAAAAGTCTGAAATTAGTGGGAATTAGACCTCTATATTCAATATTTATTAAATTCCTTCCTGTCAGGGACTAACAGGTCCTAATAAGTTATTAAAACAGAAAAGAAGCCTCCTATTATGAAGCCTATAGTCTAGTGACACAGGCTCTATGGACATAGGCAATAAAAAAGAAAACAATTAGGTTGTGATTTTTTTTCAAAGGAAATAAATATGGTGAATTAGTAGGAATATCAGGGAAATGAAGAGAGAAAACCTGAAGTAAGAATGTCAAAGAGATGACATTGAAACAGGACTATACAGAATGATCGAAACAATAAAGGCCACAGAAAAAAATGCAACAACATCTTAAAGTAGGGATCAGGGCCCAGTGGCAAACATTTTCTGTTTGTGGGCCCTACCTTCTCTATCCAACTACTCAACTCTTCAGCTGTAGCATGAAAGCAGACATAGACAACACATAAATGAATCGCTGTGTCTGGGTTTAAAGAAACCATTAATACAAAACAGGTAACAGTCCGCAAGCCATAGATTACTGACCCTGTTCTTAAGGAACAACAGTCTAGAGCATTGAAAGAAAACTGTCATTAGTCTTGTGGGGAAAGAAAAGAAATGGGATTATAGTTATCACTTGATACACATTTCAAATTGGTAGAACATTAGCATCTTCTCTTTGATAGCCTTACATTAATCTCTTCCTTCCATAAATGTGTATAATACTGATAAGCTATTAAAATTGGGAATTATTTGATTGTAAATAATACAATAAATTAATAGAATTGACTCTTGATTTTACTTATTTGAGAGGCAAAGTTACAGAGAGAGGGAGAAAAAGAGTGAGATCAATCTTCCACTCACTGCCACAGGCAGAGGCTTAGCATACTACAACATGATGCCAGCCCCAGGATTGACTATTTATTTATTTATTTTTGACAGGCAGAGTGGACAGTGAGAAAGAGAGACAGAAAGGTCTTCCTTTTCCGTTGGTTCACCACCCAATAGCCACTGTGGATGGCGTGCTGTGGCCGGCGCACCACGCTGATCCGAAGGCAGGAGCCAGGTGCTTCTCCTGGTCTCCCATGTGGGTGCAGAGCCCAAGGACTTTGGCCATCCTCCACTGCACTCCCGGGCCATAGCAGAGAGCTGGACAGGAAGAGGAGCGACTGGGACAGAATCCAGTGTCCCGACCGGGACTAGAACCCGGGGTGTCGGCGCCGGAGGTGGAGGGTTAGCTTAGTAAGCTGCGGTGCCGGCCAGGATTGACTCTTAAAAGTAGGAGATTCTTCTCTCACATACCAAGAAGTTAGGGTTCAAGCTCAAAAATATAGATCCAGGCTGGTGCTGCGGCTCATTTGGCTAATAACCCACCTGGGGCACTGGCACACCAGGTTCTAGTCCTGGTCAGGGCGCTGGATTCTGTCCCAGTTGCCCCTCTTCCAGTCCAGCTCTCTGCTGTGGCCCGGGAGGGCAGTGGAGGATGGCCCAAATGCTTGGGCCCTGCATCCGCATGGGAGACCAGGAGGAAGCACCTGGCTCCTGGCTTCGGATCGGTGCAGCGCGCCAGCTGTAGTGGCCATTTGGGGAGTGAACCAACAGAAAAAGGAAGACCTTTCTCTTTAACTCTGCCTGTCAAAAAAATATAGATAGATAGATAGATAGATAGATAGATGGATAGATAAATAGATAGATCCAAACTCTTTCTATTATTCTATTCCATCATACTTAGTGTGTAAAACTTTCACATTTATGACTTTAGCCTCGTGGTGACAAGATGGCTGTCTTAACTCCCGGAATCATATCTTCATTCATGGCAGGAAGAAAAAGAATCCCCCAGGGGATACTGGTGCTGTCAATCCCTTTTAAGAAGAAAGCAAAACAACATCTTTCCTAACAAGCCCTAACAAACTTCCAGTTATATCTTAAAGACCAGGCTGTATGATGTGTCTATCCCATCAGAAGAAGAAATAAGAAGAGAAAAAAGAAGTTTCTCCATTTTCTAGCCTCTATAAAGGAAACACACAAGGTAGATAGGGTTGAGAACAGGAGTTGAGTTATCCAGTCACGCGTGACTCCACTGCATGATTGGGTCCAAATCCTATCTTTGAAATTGTTAGTCCATGTCCTTCACTTTACAGAACAAATACAGTAGGAACCTATAATCCTGTGTGTCTGGCATCCAGCTGCCCACCATCTATGCCCATGCACGTGCGCACACACACACACACACACACACCCCTCTTCCTTAAAGAATCCTGCTTTCTGCTTTAGAAACTTCTTCTAATGAAAGATGAAGTCAATTTGCAGGCTACAGAAACAGAGACAGGATCTTCTCCATCTCAGGACAAGCCTGTGAACAGCACAAAACTCAGGCTTCAGCCAGTCAGCTGCTCAATCCCACGACCTTGACTTTAAGGATACGAGGTTCATCGAAGAGCACTCATCACACGTGACAGAAGCAAGGTGCTGGTCAAACTTTCTGCTGTGAGAAATATGTTGGGGTTCTTACAGGCTGACCCTCTAGCGTTTCCCAGGTTCTGCTCAGTTTAAGCCTCCCAGTGATTATGCGGGCCCCGATGGAGCATAAAATGTAGACTACTGGCTGTTTTCCTGAATAGCTAATCTCCCCTTCTTTTGGAATAGAACCCCATTGCCCTTTTTAAAGACTCATTTTATTTATCTGAAAGGCATAGTTATAGAGAGACAGAGAGAGAGAAAAGCGAGAGAAAGAGATCTTAAAACTGCTGGTTCACTCTCCAGATGGCCACAATGGCCAGAACTGGGCCAGGCTGAAGCTAGAAGCCAGGAGCTTCACCCGGGTCTCCCACATGGGTGCAGGGGCCCAAGCACCTGGACCATCCTTTGCTGCTTTCCCAGGATCATCTGCAGGCAGCTGGATCAGAAGGGGAGCAGCCAGGACTTGAACCAGTGCCCACAGGCAGCACTTTAACCCATATGCCACATTGTCAGCCCCTGCCTTTTCTTCTAATCAGGCTTATTTTTGAACTAATTGTTATAGTGGAACAAAATGATTTCACGGTCTCTCTTGCAACATGATGTGGCAATATGTTCAAGAAGTGGATTATAAGATACTAGAATATATATAATAAGCAATTTCCAGTAAAGTATAATTTCTTCTCACTGAGTTGCATGCATGATTAGACAGCTAATTTAGACCATGATATGGATATTCTCTCTCTCTCTCTCCATATATATATCCATTTATAGATATTAGATATATATGAATATATATAATTAAACAAAATAATATTTCTCTTTACATGTGTAACATGCTGCTGTTTCTAATTCCATTCTTTTAAGGCTGAGTATCACCTACTAAATTGATTTCATGACCCACTACATGAGCCATAACCCACAGTGTGAAAAACTTTAGTGTTAGCCACTATGAAGATACCAAGAAATCAACAGGCAAGAACCTAATAGAAGTTAGCATGTGTCTGTTGTTAATAGCTTGGGTGACAAATGTCCCAATAAATCCAGGACAGTTCCAGTTACATCTGTTCCCCTGCTATAATTTTTAATATCATCTGCTTTCCCCCTCAAAGTTATCCATTACTATCAGACAATAAATTATTTCATTACCCTGTTAATACAGCTCTGGTCTTCTGAAATATTTCTGCTTCAGATATCTACCTTCAAACCTTGAAGAATAAAAGGAGGATTTGTCTGGAATGCCTTTCTGCACTGGCCCAGCAGGGCTCAGACAAGACCTTGAAGGTACCAAAAAGCTTTTATTTGTGTTTCACAGGCATTCCTGCTAGTAGGCCTACAGGACTGCTTTTTATCTCTTCCATTCCAAATCCTATGTAGGCCAATATACAAAATCTACTGTCCTAAAAGTTCCATGACTCTACTCGTTAGAAATACATGATTTATTTGAAAGTCAGAGTGACAGAGCAGAAATAACAGAGAGCGAGAGAGCGAGAGAGAGCGAGAGAGAGAATCTTCCACACGCTGGTTCACTCCCCCACATGGCTGCAGCAGTTAGATCTGGGTCGGGTTGAAGCCAGGAGCCCGGAACTCCATCCTGCTCTCTCACGCGGGTTACGGGAACCTAAGTACCTGGGCCATCTTCTGCTGTCTTCCAAGCTGCATAGCAAGAAGCCATATTGGAAACAAAGCAGCCAGGACACAAAACAGCACTCAGGTCATAGGATGATGTTATCCCAAGTGGTGGCTTAAACCCACTGCACCACAATGTCCATACCAACGTCTTTCTTCAACGCACCCTGGCCTCTCCCTCCTTAGAATTCCAGAGGCCATTCTCTATAGTGTGTACCATAAAACATACCAAATGTGGTTATTACATTATTTTCTAATGTTTCAACTGCTTAAGAAATCCACACAATTAGATTGTAAACTTGCCAGAAACAGGGTCTCCCATGCGGGTGGCAGAGAACCAACCACTTGAGCTATAACCTGCTACCTCCCAGGGTGTACATTAGCAGTAAGCTAGAATTAAGAGTGGAGCCAGGACTTGAACCAAAGAATTCCACTACGCAATGCAGACATCCCAACCAGTGTCGTAACCACTAGGTCAAACACCCATTGCACCTTTTGATTTGTTTTGCTTTGTTATAATATAGAATATCTTTATGTAGGGTGTGAACGAATGATTTTCTATTCTACTACCATCAGATACTTGATTATAGAACGAATATTGTTCTACCTCTAGTTAGTCTTAAATAACCATAAAAGAGACTATTTCAGGCAACCAACAAGGAGGAATCCAACAGAAGTTAGACAGCATGTGTTTATAGTTAATCAGTCTGATCCCACATTAATTCAGAGATCTGGAGACAAATTAGATCAGATTTGGAAAGAAGATTCAAGACATAATACAGCTACTCTTGATATGCCCTTGAATAGAGCTCAAATGTTCACATTAATGCAGAAGTAATCATTAGAGCAGTAGTTCTCAAATTCTTTAATCTCATGGATCTTTACAGTCTTAAAAATTAAAAACCCTAAAGAATTGTTTGTATGTGGGTTATATCTGTCAACACTTAACCTATTAGAAATTCAATGTGGGGCTGGCGCTGTGGCATAGTAGGTTAAGCCCTCACCTGTGGTGCTGGCATCCCAAATGGGCAATGGTTTGAGTCCTGGCTGCTCCACTCCCAAACCAGCTCCCTGTTAATGGCCTGGGAAAGCAGCAAAGGATGGCCCAAATGCTTGGGTATCTGCACCCATGTAGAAGATCCAGAAGCTCCAGGCCCCTGGTTTCAGATCAGCTTAACTCCAGCCTTTGCAGCCATGTGGGGAGTGGGCCAGAGGATGGAAGACCTCTCAGTCTCTGTCTCTTCCTCTCCCTCTTTCTCTGTAACTCTGCCTTTCAAATAAAATAAATAAATCTTTAAAGAAAAAAAAAAAGAAAACCTTAACAAAAAAAAAAAGAATTCAAAACTGAGAAATCTTTACTTTAATTCATCTGAAAACAATCACATTAACATATAAACATAGTTTATGAAAAATGTATTTTCCAGGCTCGCGCCGCAGCTTACTTGGCTAATCCTCTGCCTGTGGCACCGGCACCCTAGGTTCTAGTCCCGGTTGCTCCTCTTCCAGTCCAGCTCTCTGCTGTGGCCCAGGAAGGCAGTGGAGGATGGCCCAGGTCCTTGGACCCTGCACCCGCATGGGAGACCAGGAGAAGCACCTGGCTCCTGGCTTTGGATCGGTGCAGCGCCCCGGCTGTAGTGGCCATTTGGGGGTGAATCAACGGAAAAAGGAAGACCTTTCTCTCTGTCTCTCTCACTCACTGTCTAACTCTGCCTGTCAAAAAAAAATGTATTTTCCAAAGGAAAAAAATTGCAAAAAATGCATTATTTTATATTTTTGTAAATCTATTCAATATCTATCTTTTTTTTACAGATTTATTTTATTTACTTGAAAGGCAGAGTTACAGAGAGAGATAGAGACAGAGAGAGGGGTCTTCCATCCGTTGGTTTACTCCCCAGATGGCCTCAACGGCCAGAGCTGTGCCAATCCGAAGCCAGGAGCCAGGAGCTTCTTCCGGGTCTCCCACATGGGTCCGGGGGCCCAAGGATTTGGGCCATCAGAGGCCCAAATCAGAGCCTGCTTTCCCAGGCTACAGAACAGAGCTGGATTGGAAGTGGAGCAGTTGGGACTAGAACCGGCACCCATATGAGATGTCAGCACTTCAGGCCAGGGCTCTAACCCACTGTGCCACAGCGCCAGCCCCTCAATATCTATCTTAACAGAAGACAAATGGATACCCAAATCCGCTTCTGTATTCACTCTTTAATAATAACAACTGATGCTGTCATATTACATATCTTGTAGTAGCCTCTGGGTAGCCTTTGTACACATGTGAGAGAATAAGAGTGCAAAAGCAAATAATGACTTATTCATAAACCACTGATAAAGTGGATTCCCTCAAAATATCTTGGGAATTCCTGAAGATTCTTAAGATCACACTTTGAGAACCTCTGAACTAGTGATAACCCTCAATCCCCATTCCAGTCCACGTTTAGAATGACTGAGCATCGGCCTTCCTGAAACAAAGGATAAAGTGAAGTTTCCCAGGGCATTTATCCTTAGGCCTGATGTTTTAAATACGGTATTTAATTAGGAGAATAAGAGCAAAGTTTCCTGCCATGTGTTTGGTGGTTTATTGTCTGACTATTGTCATATTCTGACTTTTGAAGACAGGACAAAGAATTCTATTTTGCATGCATTTTTTTCTTCCTGAAACATAGATGTCTTGGAATATTTTAAATTATTTTTGTGACAAAAATAAGTAGTCATAGGATGCTCATAATAATATAGTTTTTCCTTTCTTCCTTTTGTCAATATTCTATATATTGGGGAAAAAAAAAACTTCAGGGACCAGAGCACATACCTGAGAACATAATAAGTAAAAATAACAAAATAAAATAATAAAAAATGTAGCTTTGTCCAGCCCATGTGACTTTCTGAACCTCAGTGTTCTCATTCATAAAGTAAGAGGCTTGAACTCTAGCAAATCTAATTGCTCACTTGTATTCTGGTTCTTCATCACAGTAAGTAGCACAGTAACAAGATCACAGTGATGTTAAAAAGACAGTGCCAGGAAAACCCCAGAAAACGCCTGGCATTCTGGCATGAACTAAGGCAGTGGCACCAAGTTTTACTGGTTATCTTAGCATTCTTCACGACCATACACGTGGCAGCAAAAAATGCCAGTTTCACTTCAAATTTCACTTAAATGTTTACCAGTTTGGACTTTTTCTTTAATTATTTGAAAGGCAGAAAGAGAGAGAGAGAGGAACAGACAGAGATCTTCCATCTGTTAGTTCCTTTCCTAAATGTCTGACACAGTCAGGGCTGGGCCAGGCTGAAGGTAGAAGCCAGAAACTCCATCTGGGTCTCCCACATGGGTAGAAGGGACCCAAGCACTTGAATTATCCACCTAGTGCCTCTCAGAGAGCTGTAAATCAAAGTGGAGCTGGGACTCAACCTATACACTTGGACATAGAATGCAGGTATCACAAGGGGCATCCTAATTGCTGTATCAAATGCCAGCCCTTAAAAATGTTCTTGATGAAGCCACAGAAAATAGTAACTTTACTAAAATTGAATCCTTGAGTGCACATCTTTTTAATATTTTGTGTGATAAGAATATACGTAATCCATGCTGCTTCATACCCAAATATGATAATTATCTAAAGGAAAAACAGCTGTGTAGTTGCTGGAATTGTGAGCTGAACTAAAATGGAATACCATCTTCACTTGAGATAACGACTGACAGAGGCACTACACTTATTTGAACCTGGGTGTTGGGCACATACTCTCCTGAAAATCATCAAAGTGAGCCTGTCGTTTCAAGGAAAAAGAAATTGATGGCATTTGTTGCCAATTATATATTCTTATCAATTATAAAACATAAGATTACAAGCAAAAAATAATGTCACGGCTAATTTTATATGTCAGTTTTACTGGGCCACAGAACACACAGAGATTTTGTTAGACATTATTCTGGGTGTATTTTGAGGTTGTTTCTGGATGAGCCTAAGACATGAATTAGTAGATTGAGTAAAGCAGACTATCTCTTCAATGTGGGCAGATCTCATTCAATCCATCGGAGGCCTGAATAGAACAAAAGGTTGAGTAAGTGAAAATTCGCTCCCTCTGCCTTCTTTAAAAAGAAAGAAAAGAGAGAAAGAGAGAGAGAGAGAGAGAGAGAGAGAGAAAGATTATTTATTTGAAAAAGTTACAGAGGAAGAGGGAGAATCAGTGAGAAAGAGATCTTCCATCCTCTGGTTCAATCCCCCAGATGGCCACAAATGGCCAGGAGTGAGCCAGGCAAAGCCAAGAGCCAGGAGCTTCTTCCAGGTCTCCCACATGGATGGCAGGGACCGAAGTACTTAAGTCATCTTCTGCTGCTTTTCCCAGCCGATTAGGAGGAAGCTGAATCAGAAGTGGAGCAGCCAGGACTTGACCCGGCGCCCTATGGGACGCCGGCATCTCAGGCAGTGGCTTTACCTGCTGCGCTACAACACGGGCCCCTCTGCCTGTCTTGCAGCTGGAACATCAGTGTCCTCCTGTCTTCAGGCTCAGGCTTGGACTGGAACTCACAGCAGCTCTCCTGTTTCTCAGAGCCTCAAACTCAGACGGGAACTTCCAGTAGTTTTCCTAGGTGTCCAGTTTGTCAACTGCAGATCTTGAGAATTTTCAGCCTCCATAATCACAAGTCAATTCTTTATCCAGGCTGACTGTTCCTTATGCTAAATGTTTAGGACCAGAAGTTTTTTAGATTTTGTAATAGCTGCATAGACTTTACTGGGTTTTGGAGTATTTCAGGTCTTGGATTTTCAGATTAGGGATGTTCGACATGTAATAAATCTTGATATATACATGTAAAGATAGACAGCCCATGCCCTTAGGCCCCTGCACCCACATGGGAGACCCAGAAGCAGCTCCTGACTCCTGGCTTCGGATCGGCACAGCTCCGGCCTTTGCTGCCATCTGGGGAGTGAACCAGCGGATGGAAGACCTCTCTCTCTCTCTCTCTCTCTCTCTCTCTCTCTCTCTGCCTCTCCTTCTCTCTCTGTGTAACTCTGACTTTCAAATAAATAAATAAATCTTTAGATATATATATATATTTATCCATATACACGTGTATATACTTGTATATATAGTTTACTGGTTCTGTTTCAGATTAGGGATTTTCAGCATATAACAAATCTCAATCAATAGATGTATACATATGTAGTGTACTGGTCTGTTTCTCTGGAAACTTCTGAGCAATACAGTTAATATTTTAGAAAACAGACTGGCCATGTGTTGGCGACTGCAAGCTTACCAGCGTCCCAGTACCTTTCTGATAAGATCGGTGGTGACATCAACAAGAGTGGTCTCTGTGACACACAGCATGAAACACGAATACTGAGAAAATCGGCATAATTGATAAATCATCATTTTAACCAAATGACTGCTATGCTGTTTTCTAAGATGTGCTTTACTCCCCACCATTTTCCATGATGTTACAACAGATTTTAATGTAACATCCTATGAAAAGCTCACATATATGGCTTCAGATTATACACTGAAACTAGCCTTTCAGAAACTACCACTCGGCTAGGTTTGGTGCAGTCACAAAAAAGGTACACACAGCTATCTGAAAAGTCTACTAAAATGCTTCTTTTCCCAATTGTGTTATCTATATGAGGAGGAATTTCTTAAAATATTTCAACTTAAAAAATTACAACTGCATGCAGAACCAAACATGAGAATCTGTTTCCTATTTTACAATAAAGACATTTGTAGAAATGGTGGTGGGGTGGCTCTGTGGCATAGTGGGTAAAGCTGCTGCCTGTAGTCCTGGCATCCCATATGGGAGCTGGTTCAGTCCCGGCTGCTCCACTTCTGATCCAGCTCTCTGTTATGGCCTGGGAAAGCAGTACAAGATGGCCCAAGTCCTTGGGCCCCTGCACCTGTGTGGGAGACCCAGAAGATGCTCCTGGCTCCTGGCTTATGATAGGCCCACCTCTGGCTATTGCTGTCATTTGGGGAGTGAACCAGTGGATGGAAGAACTCTCTCTCTTCCTTTGTTTCTCTTTCTGCCTCTGACTCCCTGTAACTCTTTCAAATAAATAAATAAATAAATATTAAAAAAAAAAAAAAAGAAGAAATGGAGGGCTTGGTGCTGTGGTGTAGTAGATAAAGCCACTGCCTAACACACCAGCATCCTATACAGGCACCGGTTCGAAACCTCACTGCTCCATTTCTGATCCAGCTCCCTGCCAATGTGCCTGGGAAAGCAATGGAAGATGGCCCAAGTGCTCGGGCCCCTGCACCCATGTGAGAGACCCAAAGGAAGCTCTTGGATCCTGATCCAGCTCTGGCCATTGCAGACATTTGGGAAGTGAACTAGTGGATGGAATATATCTCTCTCTCTGTCCCTCTCTCTGTAATCTGCCTTACAAATAAATAAGTAATTTTTTAAAAAAGAAATGTAAAACAATGCCACTAGCTGGCATGGCGGCTCATTCGGCTAACCTCTGCCTACGGTGCCGGCACCCCTGTGTTCTAGTCCCAGTTGGGGCGCTGGATTCTGTCCCTGTTGCTCCTCTTCCAGTCCAGCTCTCTACTGTGGCCTGGGAAGGCAGTGGAGGATGGCCCAAGTGTTTGGGCCCTACACCCGCATGGGAGACCAAGAGGAAGCACCTGGCTCCTGGCTTCAGATCGGTGCAGCCATAATGGCCACTTGGGGGGGTGAACCAAAGGAAAGGAAGACCTTTCTCTCTGTCTCTCTCTCTAACTGCCTGTCAAAAACCAAAAAAACAAAAACAAAAACAAAACCAATGCCATTTTCTCACTAATATTTTCTGCATAAGAAACGTTTTCATGAGAAACATTGGTGGTTATGTTAACATATGAATTTGTTTATATCGTTCAGTGGACATAACCTACATACAAGAAAGCTCTTTGGGATCACTAATTTTTCAGACTATGATGGAGTCCCAAGACCAGCACTTCTGAGGGCCACTACTTTAAGACAGACAGGACACAGAGGCAGCACACAGTACTTGCTCACAAGGCAAGGAGGCTCTGTAAGGAGAGAAAGCTTGGACAAACCACACTACCTAGGTCTGGAGGGAAAGGAAATCACAGCAGGAGCTTGGTGCAGCTGAGGGAGCCAGGTGGCACTGGGGACAAGGAGAGCTACAGAATCCTGACCAAGCCAGGAGAGAGCTGCTCAAGAAGACACAGGAACCCCACGTTATAACCAGGAACCTCTTACCGGCAAGGAGTATCAGTGTACCAGGGACATCATCCCAGCGCCAAGAGATGGCAAAGGGACCCAGATACTTCTCAGAACCAATTTCATGTGCTATCCACATGCATCCACATACCCAGGGCATCACCTCAGGCACGGAACCAGCCAAAGATACTCAGTATAGATTGAGCTCAACTTGAAAACCAACACTTAGATTATTTCTTTCCTAATTATCAATAAGTGCACATAAAAGCACCTCGATCATAGACTAAAATAAATGAAATTTTCTTCACCCAAGGAAAATAATAACATGAATCAAAAAGGGCAAACTCACCACACATAACCAAACTTTACAGAAAACATGAGCACAGGGAGGAGAGAGTGAAGTCTAACCCGAAAGCGAGAAAGGTAACCTTTAGTCCTCGCACTATTGCGGATTAATTAGGCACCTTCTCCGAAATACGGCAGCATCTGCCCCTCTTTACTAAGGGGTGTGGGGGAAAGCCTACACACTTTTCTTTGTAACTACAGAATGTGAACAAAGGCACCAAACACACAAACCTGGCGTGTGTCTGGCAAAGAAGGAAACAGGGAGTCTGCAAGGACGCGCGGGATCAGGGATCTAAGGGAGAAGGGAAGGGTACAGCTTTGCGAATGAAGTACCTGGAGGGTGACAGCAGACTGGGGTGGGGAGGTCCCAGAAACGTCCACACTGAGGAGCAGAGAGTCTTAGAAGGAGGAGCGAGCCACGACCCAGGTAAGAAGAGCGGAACCGGACAGCACCGGGGCTGGGGACGAGCTGGGGCCACCCCAGTGGCGGCACCCCACTGCATCAGAGCTCTGGCGCGCGTCCCGGCGGCCCCACGCCGCATCCAGCGCCCTGCTCTCGCACCTGGGCCCCAGGGGAGACCTCCAGGTACCGGCCCGCCACTGGCCTGGGGGACCCAGGTGGAGCGCCAGGCCCAGCGCGGCTCTGGGGCTGTCTGAGGAGAGAACCAGAAGCCCGAAGATGGCTCTCCGTCTCTCCCTCGCTCTGGGTAACTTTGTCAGATGGATGAAGCTTGAATAAATTGCACAGAGGGAGACGAGGCCGGCCGGCCGTGATGGCGGCGCAGATACTGAGAGCCTTGTCAGCCAACTGAATTGTTTTTTTCCTTCAAAAATAGGTCGTTTCCGAACGATTTGGCCCAAACAGCAGCCACAGTTCAGAGCGGGCAGCCCCGCCGGACGCCTGCGGGAAGGAGGGCGCGGGCCGGCGCGCAGAGCTGGGCTGAGCCGAGGCCGCCGCGCCGCCCAGCCTCTCGCCCGCAGCCGGGGAGGACGCCGGCGACCCCGCGCCCCCGGCCCGCCAGCACTCACCTCGCCGGCCCCAGGCTCCGCCGTTACCGCGGCGACGCGTCCCCGGCGCGAGGCGGCGCCTCCCTGGGCGCGGAGGGGGACCCCAGAGCGCCTGCCCGCGGGGCCGTCGCCGCGCGCAGGGGGGGCGGGCGCGCCCTGCTTTACTTTGTCCATTTTCGGGGTGCTTATTTTACCAGTTAGAAAACGAAATTCAAAAATAAAGCGTGCACGTGGGTTGCCGGACTGTCTTGATCTTCGGCCTTTCCACGGGAGGATTTTTCAGGAAATAGAAGCAGTCTAGAAATCAAGAAGGATTGCAATTATATGGCCTGCGTCCTTTTCCAGCTTTGAGGGCCTTTGTCCTGTGGTTTATGGTCCTTACGGTCACCTACAAAGAACACTTCTTGAGACCTCAACAGGTGCCAAGTACGGTAGGAGCAGAAGGAACTTAAAACATTTAGCCCATTTGATTCAGAATTTTAAGAAACCAAAACACAACTTTATTTTTTAAAAATTTTTTGTCAGGCAGAGTGGACAGTGAGAGAGAGAGACAGAGAGAAAGGTCTTCCTTTTGCCGTTGGTTCACCCTCCAATGGATGCCGCGGCCTGTACGCTGCTGCTGGCGCACCACACTGACCAGAAGCCAGGAGCCAGGTGCTTCTCCTGGTCTCCCATGGGGTGCAGGGCCCAAGCACCTGGGCCATCCTCCACTGCACTCCCGGGCCACAGCAGAGAGCTGGCCTGGAAGAGGGGCAACCGGGACAGAATCCAGCACCCCGACCAGGACTAGAACCCAGTGTGCCAGCGACGCAAGGAGGAGGATTAGCCTAGTGAGCCGCAGGGCCAGCTGAAACACAACTTTATAAAGGGAAGTTTGGGGCAGGGAGGAGTGGAGAGGAAGAGGGTATTGAAAGAAATCAGCAGGCAAGGGCCAAGCACACCTAGTAACCATACGTGTCCATGTCAACCAGAGTGAAGACCAGGAAGGTTTTGTGCTGAAGGTGTGAAGGAAAATATTTACTTCTTTCTGTTTATGCAAGGAAGCCATAAAGGAGGAGGAAGCAGTATTTTACAGGAGCTGAAGGCTGAATAGTCTGGCTTTAAAAAAAATACTTGGCTTAAGGCCCAAGCAAATACCACCATCCTCAATCTGAACTTCTGGAATCTAAGAATAAATTTGCATTTTTAAAAAATGTAATTATGAAACTGTTCTTAGTCCAGTGAACTGAACTTGGCAGTCACAGTTGCAGAGTTTGACATTATAGACAGGAACAACAATCTAGAAACTGGCAGCTGCACGCTTGTGCCTATAGTCACCATTCATGCTTGCCCAACTGAAGACTCATTTCCTACTGAACTGATGGAGAGCAAGGCTTATTTTAGGTGTCTCACTTGAACATATGTTCTTTTTTTCATAGTCTGTTTTTGAGTTTTTTGTTGTTTTCTGGATGGAGGATGATTTAGGATGCATAATTGTACATGATTGTACAGGAGTCTGTTTTTAATTGATCTTCATAGGAAGGAAAGAATTCCCAAATATAACTGTTTATTGAAAGTCTTAAGTGCAACTAACTGAAAATTAACTGTATTCACAGGCTTAATTCACCACTAATCATAATATTAAGTAAAAAGTAGGACGAAAACAGGAGTATAAACAAGGGCTAAAAATGAAGTCATATCCAAAATGACCATTTCATTCCTATACGTTTTTGGTAGATTTATTTTATGTATTTGAAAGGCAGTGTTACGGAGAGAGGGGAGAAGAAACAGAGAGAGAGATCTTCACTCCCCAAATGGCCACAACATGTAGGGTTGGGCCAGACTGAAGCCAGAGGCAGGTGCTTCTTCCGGGTCTCCCACGCGGATGCAGGGGCCCAAGGACTTGGACCATCTTTTACTGCTTTCCCAGGCCATAGCAGAGAGCTGTATTGGAAGAGGAGCAGCCGAGACTAGAACCGGCATCCATATGGGATGCCAGCGCTTGCGTTAACCCGCTGCACCACAGCGCCGGCCCCAACTAGATGTTTTCTTAACATCCTATAGGTCACCTTCAATCATCCCAGTTGTGATTAAAGAATGAACTGTAACTCGCATGTTAATTTGATATCTGTCTCCTCAAGAATGAAAATTACAAAAACAAGGAGCCCAGTGTGTCTTATTTACCACTAAACCTTAGGTTCCAAGTACAATATTTTAAACAGACAAAATGCAATTTCTGATTCAAAGTAAAGTTCACCAACCCCTGAAGAATTATTTGACTACTGCCACTGCCTCACACCCAACCCTGGTGAAATCAGTTTTAGGTATTTTTCAACCAGAAATTCAGGCTCCCTAATGGCATAATCTTACTGGGGTCGCATAAATTCTGTAAATATTGCAAATTCCTAGTTTACCATATGCATATTACTAAAGGAGTTTTTAATGCCTTAATATAAATAGAAAGGGTTCACACTTAACCGTGCTAAAAAAGAAATTGAGTAGCAGAAGCACAAACCAGACTGCAGTAGGTCAGGAATGAATCACAGATCACAAAAATAGGTGGGACTGCTCTTATCCTGGCCAGGAGTTTTAAAAAATCAGTCTTTGGTTAGCAGTTTATATCTTCCTAATTATCATGCTTTATAAATTTCTATAGCTAAACATTACAATTCATGTTATAGAAGAAGCTAAGGATCCCTTTGAAGATATTTTCTACAAAAAACAATTCACAAAAGGGAAACTTTAACACCAGCTTCACATTTTTTTTTTTTTTTGACAGGCAGAGTGGACAGTGAGAGACAGAGACAGAGACAGAGGGAAAGGTCTTCCTTTGCCATTGGTTCACCCTCCAATGGCCGCCGCGGCCAGCGCACCGTGCTGATCCAAAGGCAGGAGCCAGGTGCTTCTCCTGGTCTCCCATGGGGTGCACTTGGGCCATCTTCCACTGCACTCCCTGGCCACAGCAGAGAGCTGGCCTGGAAGAGGGGCAACTGGGACAGAATTCGGTGCCCCGACCGGGACTAGAACCCAGTGTACCGGCGCCACAGGCGGAGGATTAGCCTATTGAGCCGCAGTGCCAGCCCCCACATTTGAAAAGATGCTTCACTAATAAACAAACATAGGTCTGATCTACAGTCAGTTACTATTTTATACTCATCATATTGGCAAAAAGAAATTTAAGGTTGGAAAACAACAAGTATAATGACAATAAAGACCAAGAAGAACCCCCAGACACTGCTGGTGGGCCAATCAACAGAGCACTGTGGCTGAAATCACAGACTCTTGGATCATTATGCATGGTATCAAGTACTCACTCTGCCTCTTACTAGCTGTGTGACTCGGGCAAGTTACTTAATATCCTTACCATCTGTAAAACAGGAAAGATGACTGTTATGAATATTGATGAGCTAAGATAACAAGCCATACTAAGTATTCTCTAGCATTGTCATTATCAGTAAACAAAACAACTACTTTAGAGGGCAATTTAACTCATCCTAGTAAAGTTGGAGCTATACATAGAATGCAACCCAGCAATTTTACTCCTAGGTACCTATCCTAGAGATACTCTCACAAGAGTACATTCAGAGGCATATGCAAGAATGTACATTGTTTTTCATGGGAAAAACTGGAAACAGTCAAAACACTCATGTAGAATAATGGATTCTTAAAAATATTAGCTATACTTGTACAATAGAATAGCAGTGGACACTCATAAATCAATGCAATGGTTCTCAAATTTAACATGCATTACAATCGCCAGGAGAATTTATTAAACACAGGTTACTGGTTCCAACATGCAGAGTTTCTGGCTGAGTAGGTCTTGGTGGGGCCTGAGGATTTGCATTTCCTGGGTGATTCTTACTGACCTGGACCTTCATTGGTCAACTCAAGTAAATCTTACTGACAGATGTTGAGTTTCAGAGGGCATAGACTTTTATACCATTTATGTAAAGTTTTATTTTTTTTTTGACAGGCAGATTTAGACAGTGAGAGACAGAGATAAAGGTCTTCCTTCCGTTGGTTCAACCCCCAAAAGGCTGCTAAAGCCAGCGCACTGTGCCAGTCCGAAGCCAGGAGCCAGGTGCTTCCCCTTGGTCTCCCATGTGGGTGCAGGCTCCAAGAACTTGGGCCATCCTCCACTGCCTTCCCAGGCCACAGCAGAGAGCTGGACTGGAAGAGGGGCAACTGGGAAAGAATCCAGTGCCCCAACCAGGACTAGAACCCAGAGTACCAGCGCCACAGGCAGAGAATTAACCTACTGAGCCACGGTGCCGGCCCATTTATGTAAAGTTTTGAAACACTGAAAAGAAAATAATTTATACATATATATTAGTATATATCATATGTACACATGAAGTAGAAATTTGATGGATATCACAAAACTAGTCAGTCACAGGATTAGGATTTGAACCTATGGTTTTCCAGATCTAAAGGCCTTGTGTGCTCCACTACAAGCTAATTAACAAAAGGTACCTCTTCCATTCAGAACAAATGGACAAACCTAGGTAAGCACTATGTAAAAAAAAAGCTAAAGAAAATTCAGTTAGGTGCCGGTGCTGTGGCGCAGTGGGCTAACACCCTGGCCTGAAGTGCCAGCATCCCATATGGGCACTAGTTCAAGACCCAGCTGCTCTTCTTCCAATCCAGCTCTCTGCTATGGCCTGGGAAAGCAGTAAAAGATGGTCCAAGTCCTTGGGCCCCTGCACCCGTGTGGGAGACCCAGAAGAAGCTCCTGGTTCCTGGCTACGGATCGGCACAGCTCCGCCATTGCGGCCAATTGGGAAGTGAACCATCGGATGGAAGACTTCTCTCTCTCTCTCTCTCTCTGCTTCTCCTCTCTCTGTGTAACTCTAACTTCTCTCTCTTTCTCTCTCTCTCTCTGCTTCTCCTCTCTCTGTGTAAATCTGACTTTCAAATAAATAAATAAATCTTAAAAAAAAAAAAAAGAAGGAAAATTCAGTTAATGCTGGGACTAGCTGTGCTACAGCAGGTTAAAGCCCCAGCCTGCAGCACCAGCATCCCATTTGGGCGCCGGTTCAAGTCCCAGATGCTCCACTTCAGATCCAGTTCTCTGCTGTGGTCTGGGAAAGCAGTGGAAGATGGCCCAAGTCCTTGGGCCCCTGCATCCGCATGGGAGACCTGGAATAAGCTCCTGGCTCCTGGCTTCAGATCAGCTCAACTCCAGCCATTGCAGCCATGTGGGGAGTGAACCAACAGAAGGAAGACACCTCTCTCTCTCTCTCTCTCTCTCCCTCTCTCCCTCTCTCCCTCTCTCCCTCTCCCCCCACCCACTGTGTCCACCTCTCTCTGTAACTCAGTCAAATAAATAAAATAAAACTTTAAAAATTCAGTTAATGCTTAATCTAGCACAGTTACCAAGAAGTCAGCAGCAGTTTTTCATTGGTATTCCTGAAATTGAAACCCTCATATTACACTTGAATCACTTGTTTTCTGAATATATAATAAAAATCAGGTGGCTGTGTGCTATGGGAAAATTTTTAGAAAAGACAAATTGGGAAAAAAAAAAAAGTTTCCCTTACTGAAGGGACTCCACAAGTGAGCAGTTAGCCCAGTGGTTAAGACACTGGTTACCATCATGCCTGCATCCCACATCAGAGGGCCTGGATTCCGTTTCTGGCTCCGATTCCAGCTTCCTGCTAGTGCACTCCCTGGAAGGCAGCAATGACGGCCCAAGTACCTGGGTTCCTGCCACACATGTGGGAGTCCGTGCTGAGTTCCCAGCTCCCACGCTTCAGCCCTGGACCCACAGGGTCCAGCCCCTACTGTTGGGGGCCTTTGGGGTGTGCAGCAGATGTGAGCACCCTCTCTCTGCCCACCTCTCAGATTAATAAATAAACTTTAAAATCCTGATAAAACGAGCCCGCAGACGCCCTCCACGAAGCGCCTGGGTGATGCCTACTAAGCAGCTAGGACAAGCTGCCGCGGCCTGAGTCCTGGAAAACACCTGGTGTCGTGAAAGCTGTGCTGTGGAAAATCTAGAGGGTTGGGTTTATTTCTGTGTGTCCTCAGCACTTCGCACACGGCAGGGCCTGACAGCTACGGATGTAGGAACAAGACTGCCCTAAAGCGACCTACCTGCTACAAATAAATTAGTATTCCTAGCTTTCCGTTCACTTGTCCCCACTCGCACCTCTGTTGCTTTTCCTATAGAAAACGATGAAGAAAGAGGCAGACTTCAGTACTCAAGTACTGCTCGTCCGCGGTGAACCCGCAAGGTGCTCACCCTCGGGATCTGAAGTTCCTGCGAGCTCCAGCGACGGGCGCGGTTACTTCCGGAGGGGCACCGGAACCTCTCGGCGGGGTGTGTCGTTTCCAGCGGGAGCGATTTAGGAGCAGGACTACTTCCTGCTCCGGAGAGGGGCGGGTGGAGGGGGGAGGAAATAGCCGAAGGAGCTGCATCCTGGTGGTGGTAGCGGCGGGGGAGGCGGAGGCAGAGGAGTGGCGGGTGGAGGAGGCGGAGGAGGCTGCGGCAGAGAAGAAAGTGTCAGAGCCGGTAAGTGAGCCTCCTTCGAGCTGGAGCAGACAGCGCTCGGCGCCCCAGGGCGCGCTTTGCAAAGTTGCCGGACTGCCCTATGGGGTCGCGGCCGGGCTTCGTCCGTCGCCTGTCAGTCGGCCCCAAGAAGAGGCTGTTGGGGCTCAGGGCCCGGCCTTGCGGGGCGCCAGACTGGGCGCTCGCCGGCTGGCCGCCCTAGGCTGGGACGGGGGAGCCGCTGCGCTGTCCTGCCTGGGAGCCGAGGGGTGCATTCCGGACGAGACGTCTCCCCCGTGGCGTTGGGGAGGGAAGGGGGTGCCGCGGGTCCCCCGGAGCCCCGGAGGCCCGTTGTGTCGGGACTCGGAGGACAGACTCGTAGCAGGGTTGGTCTGCCTGCGCCGCTCGGGCTCTCGGGCTGTTGGAAGCGCAGTTTTTTGTCTTCCAAGGCAGACGCTTCGTCCTGCGCTGGCACTTCGGGACAAGTTAACGGCCTTCAGGTGTGGTGTTAAACCAGCCTTGCACCGCTGCGCGTATCAGGGATCGCTGCGCAGATGCGTTTGAGGCGAGGTCAGTTAGGCGACTCTAAGCACTTTTCGAGAAGAGACGACACGGGACTGCTCCGCGCCCCGCCTTCACGTAGCATCGTCTTAGCGTGCGAAGTAAGGGCAGGTAGGATTGTGCATGGGCAGAAGGCCCGCGAGGCAGCAGGGCAGACAAGTGAGGGGACTGACCCTGTGAAGTTGTTGCTGCGAAGAGCAGAAAGCGCTTCTACTAAGTTCCTGTTTTTCTGTTGCTTAAGGTTGGGCCGCGGAGCGTGCTGAAGGGTGCTTTTCATGGTGCATGGAAGGAAAGCCAATGCGCAGGTAGGCATTCACAAATACAATCCTGGGTTTCGCTGATTGAAATGCAGCACCTGATACTAACAGTTTTCGAAAAGGTTTGCGAGTCTCACTGCATTCCGCTTGGAACTCATTCTTGTTCTAAAAAGAATCAAAAGCAATATCGGAAATTTTTGAAAGAGTAAGATATAGAAGTCAGATTTCTAATGGGTGTTGTGGGTTTTATGTGGTTCTTAAATTTTCCTCTTTGCGTGGTGATTTTTTGTGATAACCATTAAATGTGCTACGATACTATAGGGGTTTATTATAATCAGTTCCCTGTAGAATGTAGAGGGTTCTGTTGCCATATACAAATAACAGTTATTTATAATATGGTGTGCTGCATGCCTAATGATGGCTTTGGTTATTTCATTGATGTTCAATAATACATTTGTTCTGTTAATTAAAATAGCTGCTTTGCAAGAAAGATTATTTAAAGACTAAAAAAAGTATTTGGATATAAGTTTGTAGAAAGCAGAACAGTATGTGGGGAAGTATAGACAATTATAGGCCCTACCAACTTTAGAATGCAGTAATGCTTCTTCTCAATCTGTTTTAACAAACGAGACCAGATTCTACTGAAACAGAATCAGCCCAGGTCTGTTTCTTCATTTTTTTTAAACTCATTTTATGCTTCTTGGAAGGCAGCTGTGCTCACCACTATACCAGCAATGCACTCATTTTATACTTCTTGAACTCTATTTCATCATTTGTTATTTAACATCAAAGATAAACAACTATTTTAAGAGAAGAAACATTTCATGAAGGGGATGTCATTTATAATTCAAAAGAAGCAGAATGTACATCTTGTCCCAAATCTGTTGATTTACCAATTGACCTTCAACTGTTCACCTTGCTTGTGTCCCCCATTTAATTCTGTAGTGTATCTGATTAGAATATTGGGCATAAATGAATGCTTGCTGGTGCTTTCAGATCTTCAGATAGAAAGATGCTATAGAGGTGACCAGTTGTGTTTGTATGGCACTTACCTATTGGAGGAGTGATATTTGACCACAAAGAACATGAAAAAAATTAACAACATGTATACAAATGCTTTATCACTTCAGTTTGTGATTGCAAAAGCCACTGATTGACCTCACCCTCAACTGCCATGAATGTCATATCTTATGTAATTGCTAAAATGATAGCCTATTGTTTTAAATGAAAGAGCGTGGGAATGTTTTGGATTTATCAGTAATATCTGTATCAACTATTCACTTAATCACTCATGTCCTTTCTTGTTTTATTACATAATACTGTGAGTTATTCAAAATCATGTTGGATAATTCTAGTGCCATTAATTGTTAAGTTCCAGCTCTTTCTGTGTCACCATCACTTGGCCAGAGCCTAGTCTACTCATTGCTCTCTGATCTTACTTTTCTCTACTACTTACATTAAGTCCCATCTTCCTAATCATTCCTTGTTGAACTTTCATTTCTGCTGCTACAATCCAGAGGGCAGTCTCCGTCATGTTGGCTTTATACTCAGCTACTGGTAAAGAAGCTTTGTGTGCAAAGTAATCCTTTATATTAAGATTATTTGAATACATGTTCACTCTCACTTCTAGATTGCTAACTCTTTGAGTTTATTTGTCTTCATATGTTTGCCTCCCTAGCACCTAATGATTACTGAATAATTGTTTGAATGATGAAGTTTCTACTTTTCCTCTCAAGAAAAAAAAAAGAAACCTATGAACAAGAAAAGATTGAAAACTATTGATAGAGAAATTCTAAGTCTTGATTATAAAGTTTCATGAAATCAATTGGCATTTTTGCTAGGACAGTTTCATTTATTTACTGAACTATTTATGTGTACATGATGTAGAATGTAAAGATACAATAGGATATTGGATGAAAAGTAAGTCACCCAGTGCTGTCTCTCCAAAGGCAAACACTGCAAGCAGTTTCTTTCCCAGAAATTGTAATGCATACACAAGCATATACAGGCTATCTTCCCATTTAAAAAACATTAATGTCAGCATATCATGCATATTCTTTGTACCTTTATTCACTTCACAAATTACTTTGTAAATTGTGGAAAATACATATAGATTTAGCTTGTTTTTAATAGTCTTATACTATTCCATTTTCTGTACATACCATAGATAACCCATCCCTTTTGAGAAACATTTATTTGAAATGTTGTGCTGTTCACTCTGGCCTCAGAATCAGCCCTTAAGGCATTCAGATCTGGCTAAAAAGCCCATGAGAATTTCTCAGGCATGGGAAGCCAAGACAATGTAGGGGGGGAAAAAAAAAAACCTAAATGAAAGATCTCTGTGAGTGAGATCCCAGCAGAAAGAATGGGCCATCAAAGAAGGAGGTACCTTTCTCTGAAGGGAGGAGAGAACTTCCACTTTGATTATGGCCTTGTCTAAATAAGGTCAGAGTTTGTGAACTCAAGAGGCTTCCATAACCTTGGCAGCTCATAATAAGGGCCTCGGGTGATTACTGACGTCTTAAATAAGAGTGTCAATTGTTAAATCAACAATAGGAGTCTCTGTACACTAGCTCCTCATGTAGGATCTCTGTCCTTAATGTGTTGTACTATGCAAATTAACGGTAAAACTAGTATTCAAACAGTACTTTATACTTTGTGTATCTGTGTGGGTGCAATCTGTTGAAATCTTAGTATATACTAAGTTGATCTTCTGCATATAAAGATAATTTAAAATGAATCTTAATGAAGAATGTTATAGGAGAGGGAGTAGGAGATGGGATGGTTTGTAGGTGGGAGGGTGATTATGGGGAGGGACCGCTATAACCTAAAAGTTATACTTTTGAAATTTATATTTATTAAATAAAAGTTTAAAAAAAATGTTGTGCTGTTACAAGTAGTGCAGTTTTTTACCCATACATTTAATTGTAGGATAAATTTTTAGATGTAGAATTGCCCAAAGAGTATGTCCATTTTAAAATTTTGGTAGATATTGACAAATCTCCCTCCTTAGAAGCTGTACCAATCTACAGTCTCACCAACTATGTGCCTGTTTCCCAAAATAAAATTTTTCATCATTAATTTCATTTAGGAATACTGAGACATTCTGTAATGTAATTCTTCCGCCTTCCCTTAAACATATAAACAAGAAACCAAGCCTGATTTCATTGGAAATTGGTTTGTTCACTCACCAAACATTTATATAGTATCTGTTCTATGCCTATATATGAAATGATAGAAACACACATCATAATACAATGGAAACAGCATTTTAATAGAGATATAAACTGAGATGAAGGAATTTCTGCTCTGTGGAGATAAGGAGAGTATCACAGAGAAGGTGCTATTTAAATTGGATCTTACAGAAAGGCTAAGAATTTACTTTTCTAAAGAAGGGAGATAGCGAAGGATGCAATAAACAGAGTGAACAGCCAAGATCCAAAAATGTCTGACATGTTTGGTGAGTTCTTAGGTAGTATAGGTTATTGGGGAATAGAAAGAGAATCAGGGGGGAAAAATGAAAAATGAGACTGGACCATGGGGAGTTTTGTCTTTGTATTTAGGTTGTTTAAGAGTCAAGGGACATTGCTAGATCACACTGTCTTTTGGGCTGAATCGTAAGCACATAGGGAATAGCCTGGAAAGAGGGAAGAAATGATGGCCAAAAAAATGAATTTAAAGGACTTGTAATAGTTTAGAAAGATGATGAGGATCTGAAGTAGATGTGTGTCAGTGAAGATTAAGAAAAGAGAATAAATTGAGTATTTAGTGGTAAAACTTAAAGAATTTGGTGAACTGAACTTAGAGTGATGAAAAATTAACAATATAAGTCACTTTAGAGATTTCATCTTGGGAAACTGGATGCTGCCAGGATGAGATTAAAAATACAGGAAGAGGGGTTGACTGTGGCATAGCTGGTAAGGCCACCATCTGCCAATGCTAGCATTCCATTTAGGTGCCAGTTCTTGTCCAGGCTGCTCTACTTCTGACCCAGCTCCCTGCTAATGAGCCTTGGAGGGCAGAGGAAGATGACCCCTGGGGTCACTGTACTCACATGGGAGACCTGGGGGAAGCTGTGGGCTCCTGGCTTTGGCCTGGCCCAGGCCTATCCGTTGCGGCCATTTGGAGTGAACCAAGGGATGGAAGATCTCTTTCTCTAGAGACTCTCCCTCTATCTCTGTGTGTAACCCTGCCTTTCAAATAAATAAATAAATCTTTAAAAAATACAGGAAGGTGAACAGTACAGTAAGCCAAGGATAGATTCTATTTCATAGAGATTAGGAGTATTTTCTGGGCAGGCTTGTGGTACAGCAGGTTAAACCACTGCTTGTGAAGTGCACAGCCCGTATCAGAGTGCTGGTTCCTGCTGCTTTGTTTATGATCTAGCTTCCTGCTGATGTGCATCTGGGGAGGCAGTAGATGATCACTCATGGTCTCCCTTGCTACCCATGTGGGAGACCCAGACAAAGTTTCATGTTCTTGGCTTCAGCTTGGCCCAGTCTAGGCTATTGTGAGCATCTGGGGGATGAACCAACAAATGAAAGAAACGTGTGTGTGTGTGTGTGTGTGTCTGTGTCTGTGTCTCTCTCTCACTTTCACTCTCTCCCTCACTGTCTCTTTCATTCTCACTCTCAACTATAAATAAACATTTTCCCAAGAAAATCACACAGTATTTTTTAAAAAGATTATTTTGTCTAGAAAACAGCCATATGGAAAGATCTAGCATGTATTTATAATATGATTCTGGGGCAAAATAGAGATTTGGTCTGAAAATTTAAAAACTGTGAATCATAAATTTACAATATTTTTCAAGCTGTAGGCATGAATGAGGGTAGAACAGGAAAAGGAGAATGCCAAGGCAGAACCCTAGGTAGCACCAAGGATGTTCAAAGAGGGGCTTAAGAGGAATACCTGGTAAAAATTCTGAAATAGGCAAGGAGCTTTAGGTGCTTTGATCTTAATTTTATTTATATATATCTACACATTTTATTGATAAGCTTTTACTTTCAGTGAAAAATCAAAGGAGCTACTAGTTGAGTTCAATTTCAAAAGACAAAAAAATCCATTTGGACCTCATATCTTTAGAGCTTTCTATTAACTCTAGTCATCAAAAATATATACTTAAAAGTAGTAGAAGTTATACCAGCTTGGTTGGACTGTTCCCGAGTGTGGCATCCACTGTGTGTTACCTTGATCAACACCTTTTCTTTCCTCCCTCCTGTTAGCATAGACATGAGAAAATTAAATGTTGTAACGCTGTGCTTTGCTTCCTAGTCTTCTTTGCATTGGGAGATGCTGCCAGTGAGATGTCAGCAGAAGTTATCGAGGAGTATTCTAGGAAGGCTTTTGATTTCCTAACAGAGACAAGCCTTCTTGCATGGCTGTTTACTCTTCCTTCTTCATCTTGTCTTGATCATTGGGCCAAGGTGCTTAGTGCTTAACATTACACTTGATCTCAGCCAAAAGGCCAAGAAGCGACAATGCTTACATTAATTTTATCCATTAGGCAGTTATGAAATGTCTTATCTGTCTTCACATAAGGGGATTAACAGCCTGGCTCTCCTATATGGAGTCAGGTATGGAATATGGTGGTTAATGGGTACTCCTCTAGTAAGCAGAACTTGTGCTTTGAAGATTTGTGTGCTCATGTGTCTGCCCCGCTCTATTCAGTATGTTTATTTCTATAAGCAAGGGTCAGCTCAACTCAATGTTTTTTTAAGGCAGGCTGTTAATTTCCAAATTAAAACAGAATTTTTGAAATATTAAAGGAGAAATGTTCATTTAGATAGGCAGTAGAATTTGACTAAGAAAATATGTTGTAGATCTTTGGACTAAGATATAAAACTTGGTTATAAATGGCTTAGAATCAAAGAATATATTTTTAAAACTTTTTGTGCTTGATTTTCACTTACAGAAAATTATCTCTCTCTCTCTCTTTTTTTTTTTTTTTTGGATCCTTGATCAAATGTAAGTTGGCTGTAGATGTTTGGATTGATTTCTGGTGTTTCTATGCTGTTCCATTGGTCTATCTATCTGTTTCTGTACCAGTACCATGCTGTGTTGATAACAACTGCCCTGTAGTATGTCCTGAAATCTGGTATTGTGATGCCTCCGGCTTTGTTTTTGTTGTACAAGATTGCTTTAGCTATTCGAGGTCCCGTGTCTCCATATGAATTTCAGCATCATTTTTTCCAGATCTGAGAAGAATGTCTTTGGTATTTTGATTGGTATTGCATTGAATCTATAAATGGCTTTTGGGAGAATGGACATTTTGATGATATTGATTCTTCCAATCCATGAGCATTGAAGATCTGTCCATTTTTTGGTATCCTCTTTTATTTCTTTCTTTAAGATTTTGTAATTCTCATCGTAGAGATCTTTAACGTCCTTAGTTAAGTTTATTCCAAGGTATTTGATTGTTTTTGTAGCTATTGTGAATGGGATTGATCTTAGCAGTTCTTTCTCAGCCGTAGCATTGCCTGTGTATACAAAGGCTGTTGATTTTTGTTCATTGATTTGAAAATTATTCTCTTCTTAACTGAGACTACTTTAGAGTAGTATATGTGTGGAATGTGTGACTTGATAACTCTGATATTTGAAATTGACTCATACTGGGTAGATAGAAGTGCTGTTTACTTAGGGTGGTATCAAGAATCATAACATTCCTGTGGTAAACATGGGTAATATTTAAGACACTTGATCTGTTCCTTGGTTTATGCTTCCTGCATGTGCAATTTATTATTTTCCTGTCATTTTAGGAGATATGAATATTCATGGGAATGACTCATCCATTTACCTACTTGACATTTTCTTGTCTTTCTAAATTTCTGTGACTTTCACCTTCACTCATTTCTACTGTGTCACTCAGGAAAAACTCTGAAATCATAAATTCTAAAACTTGGTCTTAGATCATCACCTCTTAATTGCCCACTACTTCTGTTCTTTGACCTAGTGAAAACCAACATGCCTTTGCCCTTTCTGCTTTCACCTGGTGCACTACCTCAAATTCTGAAACCAATTTCTACTTGTCACTCAACTTAGTTTGTGGCATTTCCCAACTCTAGGTTAATCCAAGCATTTATAGTCTCTGATCTGGGCTGTTGAGCACTGATGGATAAAACCAAGCACAGAGAATTCATGCTGCTGTGTATTTATTGTCTCTAATACCATTTTAGCCAACAGTGTTATCCCCCAATATCTGTGTGAGTCCCAGTGCTTACTCATTCCCCACACCAATTACTACACATCGTGCTCGTTCTTCTCATGATCCAGTTACCACTCTACACTAACAGGAGACCTGCTCCCCTACTTCTTGACTTCACAGGAAAAAAAGAAGCCATCATGTGTGAATTTTTCCTACTTTCTTATACCTGTGTACCCCAGAAATAAGTGTCTCTACATTATCTCCCTTCCCACTCTGTCTCTCTGATCTCCTTTCATAAGGTCTTCCTTTTATCTGAGACCTAATCCTTCTGTATTTTGGTCTTGTGTACTCCTCTTCTTTGAGGATCTCACTCTGTTATTTATTGTCTCCTCGTATTTTTAAACTGCTCCTTCCTTTTGGTTCTTTGCATCAGAATATGCTCCATTTTCCAATATTTCCCTTCTTTAAGCCAATAGATAGAGTACTATCTGACTCTTTACAACAAACCCTTTTTCTTGAAATATTCAATACTTATTGCCTCTTTCTTCACTTTCATTGACTACAGTCATTGAAAATGTGTATATCTTCCTTCCCCCACCAGCCACCCTAATGGCAGAGCTGTTTAATACCTTAAGGTTTGACTGAAAGTTTGGGGATAATTAAGGAGATTTTAAGTTCTTTAGCCATTTACTAGCTATCATTCTCCTTACAGCCCAGTCAGCCACCAGGTTTAATCTCTCTTTCCCTTATAATTCTTCCTTTCTCCCCTTAAAACTCTCTCCCTTCCAAATTGCTGTTATTTTATTATACTAATCAGTTTACTTTTCTTTGTTACAATCCTGATGTGTCTTGAAGAAAAGTTTTGAAAAAAAATCCTCATGTATCTTTAGGTAGTTCATACAATTTTGTGTCATAGCTTCATGTAACACAAAGCATGGTAATGACTTTGGCAAACTAGGAGTATGTGTGTTCCTAAAGATATTCGAATTCAATTTCAAAACAAAACCCGGGAAATAGGACTGTATTTAATAATAAAAGTTGGCAGACAGCCAGTGAAGAAACAGTAGCTAGTCTCCTCACATTTGTACTTCATTTGAAAGAAAAGGCACAAATTCATCCCATAACTCTAATCTCTCAATACTGTATTTGAAATCTAAAAATAATGGAGAGAGAGCTTCTGTACAGATATAGCAAATCAGTCTAAGCAAGGGTACATTTTTTAATTAAGTTGGCTAGTAAATTTAGAATGGAAAGCTAACTACTGTTTCACTTTTTAACTAATTTCGGTATCAGAATGTTTTAGATTGGTGTCAAAGTCCTGATGCTGACAGCCTTAAACAATATGAAAATTTTTTATTTCTAAGACATCAAAGCCAGAAATACAGTGGACTCCAGGGATCATTGATGCAGTGGACTCATAACACTACCTTGGACCAAAATGCCTCTTTCTCTCCATTGTAGATCCTGCAGTATCAATCCCTTCTTAGGGATCTATCTTTGCTACTTTTTCCTAGTTAACACCCAACAAAACAAATGTTCCCTGAGTTATGAACTGTAAATCTGTTGTTTCAGTTTGTTTTTTGTGTTTGTTTTTTTTGACAGGCAGAGTGGACAGTGAGAGACTGAGACAGAGAGAAAGGTCTTCCTTTGCCGTTGGTTCACCCTCCAATGGCCGCCGCTGATGGCGCGCTGCGGCCGGCGCACCGCGCTCGTCCGATGGCAGGAGCCAGGAGCCAGGTGCTTTTCCTGGTCTCCCCATGGGGTGCAGGGCCCAAGCACCTGGGCCATCCTCCACTGCACTCCCGGGCCACAGCAGAGGGCTGGCCTGGAAGAGGGGCAACCGGGACAGAATCCAGTGCCCCGACCGGGACTAGAACCCGGTGTGCCAGCACCGCAAGGCGGAGGATTAGCCTGTTGAGCCACGGCGCCGGCCATTTTATTATATTTTAAAAATTCAAATTTATAAATATGGTAAAGCACATTCAAAAGCCTCAAATAAGTTGTACCAAAATGCTATAGCAGAATTTCACATTGGCTTTCCTTCAAACAATCTACTTTAGGGGACATGTAAGTATCGTGGGTTTTTTTTGTTTTTTTTTTTGTTTTGTTTTTTTTTTTAGAAAACTTGTATTTAATAAATATAAATTTCAAAAGTATAACTTTTGGGTTATAGCGGTCCCCCCCCTCCATATCCCACCTGCAAACCATCCCATCTCCTACTCTCTCTCCCATCCCATTCTTCATTAAGATTCATTTTTGGCCAGCGTCGTGGCTCAATAGGCTAATCCTCCGCCTGCGGTGCCAGCACACCAGGTTCTAGTCCCAGTCGGGGTGCCAGATTCTGTCCTGGTTGCTCCTCTTCCAGTCCAGCTCTCTGCTGTGGCCTGGGAGTGCAGTGGATGATGGCCCAAGTGCTTGGGCCCTGCACCCACATGAGAGACCAAGAGGAAGTACCTGACTCCTGGCTTTGGATCAGCGTGGTGCGCTGGCCGCAGCGGCCATTGAGGGATGAACCAATGGAAAAGGAAGACCTTTCTCTCTGTCTCTCTCTTTCACTGTCCACTCTGCCTGCCAAAAAAAAAACAAAGTTTCATTTTAAATTATATGCAGAAGATCAACTTAGTATATACTAAGATTTCAACAGATTGCACCCACACAGATACACAAAGTATAAAGTACTGTTTGAATACTAGTTTTACCGTTAATTTGCATAGTGCAACACATTAAGGGCAGAGATCCTACATGAGGAGCTAGTGTACAGTGACTCCCATTGTTGATTTAACAATTGACACTCTTATTATGACGTCAGCAATCACCCAAGACTCTTGTCATGAGTTGCCAAGCCTCTTGAGTTCATAAACTCTGACCTTATTTAGACAAGGCTATAATCAAAGTGTAAGTTCTCTACTCCCTTCAGAGAAAGGTACTTCCTTTTTTGATGGCCAGTTCTTTCCGCTGGGATCTCACTCACAGAGATCTTTCATTTAGGTGTGTTTTTTTTTTCCCCCTACATTGTCTTGGGTTCCCATGCGTGAGAAATTCTCATGGGCTTTTTAGCCAGATCTGAATGCCTTAAGGGCTGATTCTGAGGCCAGAGTGCTGTTTAGGGCATTTGCCATTCTGTGAGTTGCTGTGTACCCCGTGGAAGCCTCTTGAGTTCACAAACTCAGACCTTACTTAGACAAGGCCATAATCAAAGTGGAAGTTCTCTCTTTCCTTCAGAGAAAGGTACCTCCTTCTTTGATGGCTAGCACTTTAAGTTAATAAATTTTTTATGAATCCAGTTTCTTTTTCTTTTTAATGTCATTAAGTCATTATTAGGGGACCCGGCACTGTGGCGCATTGGATTAATGCCCTTGCCTGAAGTGCCAGTGTCCCATATGGGTGCCAGTTCGAGACCCAGCTGCTCCACTTCCGATCCAGCTCTCTGCTAAGGCCTGGGAAAGCAGTAGAAGATGGTCCAAGTCCTTGGGCTCCTGCACCCGTGTGGGAGACTTGGAGGAAGCTCGTGGCTCCTGGCTTTGGATCAGCACAGCTCCAGCCATTGCGGCCATCTGGGGAGTGAAACATCGGATGGAAGACCTCTCTTCTCTCTCTCTCTCTCTCTCTCTCTCTCTCTCTCTCTCTCTCTCTCTCTGCCTCTCCTCTTTCTATGCAACTCTGGCTTTCAAATAAACAAATCTTTTTTTAAAAAAAGTCATTATTCGTATACAAATATATAGATTGAAAAAGCAAGTAATTTGAGATCTAGTTTTTCTATATAAATTTTTACTTGAACAATAAAGCCTACCCTTACCCTCAGCCTCTACCCCAAGCCTTTAATGAAAACCTTTCTAAAGGCTCTGCTTTGTCCCAGGAGTCGTTCACATTTCATCTTGCTACTTCACCCCCACATCTTTGGAGCATCTATTGTACCAGACCCAAAACAAAGAAGTTGTGGATATAAATGTGGCAAGGTGCAAACACAGTCCACTCTGGGGCCTCTTATAATTTCCCTTCAAAAACACTGAGAAAACATACCCAAAAAATTACTTTTCTGGTAGCAAAATCCTTTAGACATGAGAGTAATGGAAGGTGTGAGCTTAAGTTTTTGAAAGCACATGTTTGGTCCACAAATATCTTCTGGGTTACTATATACAAGAGTTAAAAACTACTTGCTTTTTTTAAAAAAGATAATGTGAAAGCCAGCATAAAAACAACTTTATATTCTTTACAAAGGCTACCTTTTCTAAAGATTATGTGAAAATAATTTATTAAAGAGTTAGTATTACATTACAAATAAATAAAAGCACATGTTAAGGGCTGGTGTTGAGGCACAACAGTTTAAGCTGCTGCTAACGACTCTGGCATCCCACATCAGCACTAGCTTTGAGTCCTGCTGCTCCACTTCTGATCTAGCTCCCTGCTAAAGCACCTGGGAAAGCAGTGGAGGATGGCCCAAGTGCTTGGGCCCTTACACCCATGTGGGAAACCCGGAAGAAGCTCCTGGCTCCTGGGTTTGGATCGCCCAGCTCTCTGCTAATGTGCCTAGGAAAGCAGCAGAAAGTGGTCTAAGTGTTTGGGCCTCTGCCACCCACATGGGAAGCTTAAATGAAGTTCCTGGCTCCTGGCTTTGGCCTGGATCAGCCCTGGCCAGTTGGACAGTAAACATGTGGATGGAAGATCTCTCTCTCTCTCTCTCTCTCTCTCTAGCTCTTTCTTTCAAATAAATATTAAAAAAAAAAAAAAAAAAAGTACATGTTAAGGCCAGCACTGTGGTGTAGCAGGTAAAGCTGCCACCTGTGGCGCAGGCATTCCATATAGGCATTGGTTCAAGTTCCAGCTGCTCCACTTCCAGTCCAGCTCCCTACCAATGCACCTAGGAAAGCAGCAGAAGATGGGCAAAGTGCTTGAGCACCTATACCTATGTGGGAGACCAGAAGAAGCTCCTTGCTCCTGGCCTAGCTCTGGCCACGTGGCCATTTGGGGAGTGAACTAGCAGGTAGAAGATCTCTCTGTCACTCCTTCTGTCTGTCTGCGCCTTTCTCTCTCTTTCTCTCTCTCTCTTTGTAGGTCTGCCTTTCAAATAAATAAATATTTTTTAAAAGATGTTCACAAAGACACATAGCAGAACCACAGGAGAAATCGCTTACATTTTTTTTAAGATTTGTTTATTTGAAAGGCAGAGTTAAAAAGAGGCAGAGGCAGAGAGAAAGAGAAATCTTCAGTCTGGTGGTTCACTTTGATCCAGTGGTTCACTCCCCAAATGACCGCAGCAGCCAGAGCTGGGCCAGACTGAAGCCAGGAACCATGATCCAGAAGCTTCTTCCAGGTCTCCCACATGGGTGCAGGGGCCCAAGCACTTGGGCCATTTTCCATTGCTTTCCCAGGTGCATTAGTGAGGAGCTGGATCAGAACTGGAGCATCTGGGACTTGAACCAGCATCCATATGGGATGCTGGCACTGCAGGCAATGGCTTTACCCACTAGGCCACTGCACCAGCCCCAGTAGCTTAGTGTTTAGAATCAAATACAATTATTCAGAATACCCAAAAAGAAGCACCCCCTTAAAGTCAGCCTGTCTATGATCCCAATTCTTATTCCCTCTCATTATTCTCCTAAAAGAGCAGCACTGTCCAGTCAAGTGGCTGTGTGCTTGCTTTTTCTCCCATTTAAGGATAATAGCCACCTGGACCAGATTGCTTTGGAGTCAGAGGCCCTACGTTCAGGTAGATCTCAACATTGTCATTAGTTGTGAAATAAATCTAAATGCACATTACAAATGATGAACTTAAGGATCAGAGAAGTTAGATAATTTTCCCAAGATTATACCTAGCAAATGACAGACCTAAGATTTGACATATTTTTCCTGGCTGTGGTTATTTTATGGATACTGGATCCAGGCATGGCTGTGGGCAAAGGAGCATTTGTTACATTGTACTTGGAGGAGAAAGCCAATGTATTATGTTAGGAGATGATACGTTTATGAAGAAAAATTAAGCAAGATGAAGGGAATACAGTGGTAGGAATGAGTTACTGTTTCATAGAGGGGGGTCTGATAAGTTGACAGCTGAGCATAGATCTGAAAGAAAGGAAGGAGTGCGCCCTGCAAATGTTTAGGGAAAATCTCTGCGGAGAAGATCTAAAGATCTGAGGCAAGAGAAGCCTTGGCATGTTGCAGAAACAGCTGGGAAGTCTGTGGCTGGAGAAATGAGAGGAGAACTAGTAGGTGAGTTCAAAGAAACAGCCAGGAAGAGTTATGTAGAACTTGCTAAACCTTAGTTAGGCTTTGTTAATTAATTTACTACGAGTGTTTACAAGGTTTTGAGCAGATGAGTAACATAACCCATTTCCTTTTCTAAAGGATCTGTTTGGTGGTTTAGAGAAGGGAATACAGACTGGCAAAGGTGAAAACAAAAATACCTCTTAGGAGACCATACTGAAGTCCAGGCAGGTGAGAAAAAAATCAAGATCATCTAAATTAAGGCAGTGCTAGTAGAGCTGTAAAGAAGTAAGAAAGTACTTGAAAAAGTTCATAGAAAATGGAATTGAGTGATTTGGTCCAGAAAATTTTTTAATCTATCCTTTTTTTATAATTTTTGTCTTCCATTAACTTTTTGAAGGTCAATTATAGTCAGATTTTTTAAAAACTATTTGGAGGTAGAATGACAGGATTTGATGATGGATGGGTTTGAAGACATATGAGAGGCAAAGGGTTAAGAGTAACCAAAAGAATGAAATTATCTTTATTGATCTGAGGAAGTTTACCATAGACACATAAGGAAGGTAGAGAATAAGGACAAAGTTTTAGATAGATTACTGATAAACACTGAGTTTTAGTGGTGGTGGAATATTTACACATATGATAGAATCCTTTACCCATTCATACATCATCTTCTAGAAGATAGGAATGAGATTGGTGGAAGATAGGAATCCTTTACCATTTACATGGATGATGGGACCCATATTTCATGATCTCCCCCAGAACTGAGTATAGAGAGACCTGAAGACAGAACTTTGGAGAGGGGCTAGTACCATGATATAATGTGGTAAGCCTCCACCTGCAGCACAGCATCACATATGGTGTCAGTTCATGTCTCAGCTGCTCCTGTTCCAATCCAGCTCTTTGCTACTGGCCTGGAAAAACAGCAGAAGATGTCCCAAGTGCTTGGGCCCCTGCACCCACAAGGGAGACCCAGAAGAAGCTCCCGGCTCCTGGCTTCAGATCAGCCCAACTCCTGCCATTGCATCCATTTGGGGAGTGAACCAGTAGATGGAAGACTTTCTCAGTCTGTAACACTGCCTCTCAAATAAATAAGTAAAATCTTTAAAAAAGGAAAAAAAGAAAGAAACAAACTTTGGAGAATGACTACATATAAAAGTTATAAGTTTACAAACCATACAATTAATAAATGTATACAAATTACTTATTATTAAAAGTAAAAAGTCTATACTAATGCAGTAATAAGAGTGCAACTTTCTCTTTTTTGCTGTTGTATATGCTTTTAAAAATTATCTGTTATTATTTGAAAGCCAAGCGACAGAGATCTTTCATCCACTGGTTCATTCCCAAAAATGCCCACAAGAGCCAGGGCCAAGCCAAGCCAAAGCTAGGAGCCCAAAACTCAATCTAGTGTCACAAATGGGTGACAGGGCTCCAACTACTTGAGCCATCACCTGCTGCCTCCCAGGGAGCCTATCAGCAGAAAGGTGGTATCAAAAGCAGAATTGAAATTCAAACCCAGGCACTCCTGTGTGGGTACAGACACCACAAGTGGTGCCTTAGCCACTGTGCCAAATGTCCATTCCTACAATATACTTTTAAAAGAAAAATGTAGCTATGTAGAAATTAGCTTACCAACATTATACACAGATGAAATATGCTGTATCTGAATTCAGTAGTACCATCTTTACATGCATTATTAAGGTTGTAACAGTGACACTTTAATTCCAATATAAAATGTCACTATTGGAATTTTTAAATTGGTCTTTTGTCTTTAATGGTTTTTTTTAAGAAGCTTGATTGTACAGTGTTAACTCTGTCACTTATTCTTAAAGCATCTACTGCGTACAACGCACCATTAAGCACTCTGGTTAATAGCTTTCTTGATAGTTGATGTGGCTGGTAAAAATTAACTGTTTAACTATGAATTGCAACCTTTAAATTGTGAAGTGCAAACAGCTCTGTTTCTACTGGATATCAGGAATTATTAATAGTTTGTACTCTAGAATGTAACTTATCTGTGGACTTATGACAAGTGGAAAAAGTTAAAATTTATAAATGCTTTCTGGAAACATGCTTCTATTGGAAAAAGGAAGAACCGTGTTCTTTGTGTTCATGCTGTGCCTCTGTAACACACATACAGTTTCTTCTTCCTAGAGTGTCCCTTTACAATCTCCCTTCCCTCTCAGGACTTTTAACAACATTATCCTGCAGTTCTCATCAGTACTACAGCTTTGAGGATAGAGACATGATAGGGGTATTGTCACTTGTCCACCAGATATTAGACAATCTCAATATAGTCACAGATGATTAGCATCAGAGAGAGTCACACGAGGATGGCCCAATGATCAGAATACTTGAGTCACCTGCCCCTGCCTCCTTTCAAATACCATGGTAGCTGTGGAAAAATTATTCATCAAAGGACTGCTTAATGAGTCTAGAATAAAAAATAGAAATATAATGATCTGAAGCATGTAAGTGAGACATTTCAGTTAAGCTGTGGGAAAACCACAGCTTAAAACCACTTTGTTCTTTACACAAAATAGACGCTCTTGTGTAACCTGCTAACGTAAACCTGTCAGGTCTAGGGTCTCTCTAAATGACATCAAGTAAGTACTTAATTGATTTTGCCTTTCTGTACCACATTGTTAAGATTTGTTGAGATATCATTGATATACAAAAAATTGCACATATTTAATGAAGACATGTGATCAGTGTAGAGAGAGATAGATAGGTAGATATACCATCACCAAGTATTTAATTGATACCATCATCGCAATCAACATACTAAACAGTCTGTCACCTCCAAAAATTCCCTTGTCTGAACTGTACTCTCTATCCTGGTTGCCTTCTGTCTAGTTACTCATGTATCTCCCCCTCTAGGCAATTAGGTTCCTTTATTGCCTCTTTTCTTAAAAAAAAAAAAAAAAAAAATTAAAGAAAGATTTGCTTATTGGAGCCAGCATTCTGGCTTAGCGAGTAAAGCCACCACCTGCAATGCCAGCATGGACGATGGTTCAAGTCCCTGTTAATGGCCAGGGGAAAGCAAAGGAAGGTGGTCCAAGAAGAAGCTCCTGGCTCCTGGCCCAGCACTGGCTATTGATGCCATCTTGATTTTTTTTTTTTAAGATTTATGTATTTATTTATTTGAAAACCAGAGTTACAAAGAGAGGGAGGGAGGGAGACAGAGAGATCTTCGTCTGCTATTTTACTCCTCAGATGACCACAATGGCCAGAGCTGGGCCAGGCTGAAGCTCTAGGGAACCTCATATGGGCTGGATGGCCACATGGATGGCAGGGGCCCAAGGACTTGAGCCATCTTCCGCTGCTTTTCCCAGGCCATTAGCAGGGACCTAAATTAGAAGTGGAACAGTCGGGGCCAGCACTGTGGCACAGCAGGTAAAGCCGCTGCCTGCAGTGCTAGCATTCCGTATGGGTGCCAGTTCAAGTCCTGGCTGCTCCACTTCCAATCCAGCACTCTGCTATGGCCTGGGAAAGCAGAAGACAGTCAAAGCCCTTCGGCCCCTGCACCCACGGGGGAGACTTGGAAGAAGCTCCTGGCTCTTGTCTTCGGATCGGCGGAGCTCCAGCCATTGCAGCCAATTGGGGAGTGAACCAGGGGATGGAAGACCTCTCTCTCTCGCGCGCGCTCTCTCTCTCTGCCTCTCCTCCTCTCACTCTGTAACTCTGACTTTAAAATAAATAAATAAATATTTTTATAAATAAATAAATAAAAGAAGTGAAGCGCCCAAGACACAAACCAGTGCCCATATGGGATACCTGTATTGAAGGCAGTGGTCTTACCCACCGTACAACAATGCTGGCCCTTGATTGCCTCTTTTTATTAAATTTGTCAGTCTATATAGAAAAATGCTTTGTAACTATGCTTAATCTCAGCAATTAGTAAATATTTATTAAAACAATAAAATAATTTTATTTTTTAAGTATTTACTTATTTGAAAGAGTTATAGAGTTAGAGGGAGAGACAGAAAGAGATCTTCCATTTGCTGGTTCATTCCCCAAATGGCTGCAACAGCCAGGGCTGTGCCAGACCAAAGCCAGGAGCCAGGAGCTTCTTCCTGATCTCCCATGTTGGGTGCAGAGGCCCAAGCACTTGGAGGTTGCTTTTCCCAAGTGCATTAGCAGGGAACTGAATCAGAAGTGGAGCAACCAGGACTCTAACCTTCACCCATATGGGATGCCAGCGTCACAGGCAGCGGCAGCTTTACTCACTATCTGCAGTGCCAGCCCCAGCTATTTTATTTTAACTGAGCAGTATAGACTCTTTTCTCTGCATGTTTGATGATTATGAAAATCCAAAAGATCTTAGTTCTGGTTGGCGCCTCAGCTCAATAGGCTAATCCTCTGCCTGCGGTGCCGGCACACCAGGTTCTAGTCCCAGTTGGGGCACCAGATTCTGTCCCAGTTGTCCCTCTTCCAGTCCAGCTCTCTGCTGTGGCCCGGGAGGGCAGTGGAGGATGGCCCAAGTGCTTGGCCCTGCACCCACATGGGAAACCAGGAGGAAGCACCTGGCTCCTGGCTTTGGATCAGCGCAGTGCGCTGGCCTTGGCAGCCATTTGCAGGATGAACCAAGGGAAAGAAGACCTTTCTCTCTCTCTCTCTCTCTCTCTCTCTCTCTCTCTCTGTCTCTTTCACTGCCTAACTCTGCGTGTCAAAAAAATTGTTTTTTTTTAAAGTTAAACATGGGTCTGGCTCTGTGGCTCACTTGGTTGATCCTCCGCCTGCAGTGCCGGCATCCCATATGGGTGCCGGTTCTAGTCCCGGTTGCTACTCTTCCAGTCTAGCTCTCTGCTGTGGCCCAGGGAGGCAGTGGAGGATGGCCAAGTGCTTGGGCCCTGCAACTGCATGGGAGACCAGGAGGAGGCTCCTGGCTTTGGATTGGAGTAGCTCCAGCTGTAGCGGCCCTTTGGGGGGTGAACCAACAGAAGGAAGACCTTTTTCTCTGTCTCTCTCTCACTGTCTATAACTCTACCTGTCAAATTAAAAACAAAAAGTTAAACACTTGGCTGGCATTGTTGTGCAGTGGGTTAAACTGCCAACCATTATACCAGCATCCCACTTGAGCACCTGTTTGTGTCCTGTCATCTCCACTTATGATCCAGCTTTCTGCTAATGTTCCTGGGAAAGCAGGCAAAGATGGCTCCTACCCTTACATGGAAGACCCTGAGGGAGATCCAGGCTCCTGGCTTTGGTCTGGTCCAACCCCACGGTGGACATTTAGGGAGTAAACCAGCACATGGAAGGTCAATCAGTCCCCCCCACCCCACCCCGTATATGTGTGTGTGTGTGTGTGTGTGTGTGTGTATTTCTGCTTTTCAAATAACTAATCTTTGAAAAGAAAAAAAAGAAACCTTTTTTTAAAAAGTTAAACACAGCTGTATTTTAGAAATACTTAAAGGTAATTCTGAAAATGTCTTGGGGCTGGCGCTGTGGTGCAGTGGGTTAAAGCTCTGGCCTGAAGCGCCAGCATCTTATATGGGTACTGGTTCTAGTCCTAGCTGCTCCTCTTCTGATCCAGCTCTCTGCTATGGTCTGGGATAGCAGTAGAAGATGGTCCAAGTCCTTGGGCCCCTGCACCTGGATGGGAGACCCAAAGAAGCTCGTGGCTCCTGGCTTCGGATCGGCTCAGCTCTGGCCATTGCATCCATCTGGGGAGTGAATCAGTGGATGGAGGACCTCTTTCTTTATTTCTACCTCTCTCTGTAACTCTGTCTTTTAAATTAAAAAAAAAAATCTTTAAAAAAAAAATGAGGTTTTCATTATAAAAGAAAATGTCTTAAACTATCTCACTTATTTTTTTTCCCAAAGAAACCTTTTGTTTAAGGAATACAAACTTCATGCATTTCGTAAGTACAACTTTAGATATTTATTTTATTTGAAAGGCAGAATTACAGAGAGGCAGAGAGAGAGAGAGAGAGAGAGAGAGAGAGAGAGGTCTTCCATTGCTGATTCACTACCCAAATGGCTGAAATGGCCAGAGCTGGGGCGATCCGAAGCCAGGAGCCAGGAGCTTCTTCCAGGTCTCCCACATGGGTCGGGCCCAAGCACTTGGGCCATCTTCTGCTGTTTTCCCAGGCCATAGCAGAGAACTGGATCAGAAGTGAAGCAGCCAGGACTAGAACCAGCACCCATGTGGGATGGTGGCACTACAGGCAGCGGCTTTACCTGCTATGCCACAGCTTTAAAGAGGAAGATCTTAAGTTCAATTTAGTTATGCGTATTATTTCCTTAAATCTGGAATTCATTTGCAGGCCTTTTTTCACCAAGTTATCAAGACTTTCAGATACTGTACTGGTGAAGTTTTTTATGGTGACTTAATCAAAAGAAAAAAAAAATCTGTGTTTGGAATAGTTCCCTGGGCTTTTAGAAAGAGTTGTACAGAAATGTGGATAACAGAGATTAAAGCCATACCCACGTGGCTTCTAACACATCCCATGTGGGCACTGGTTTGAGGCTCTGCTGTCCCACTTCTGGTCCAACTCCCTGCTAATGTGCCTGGGAAAGCACCAGAGGAGGCCCCAGTGTTGGGCCCCTGCACCTACATGGGAGACCTGAAGAAGCTTCTGGCTTTGGCTTGGCGCAGTGGCAGGCATTGCTGCCAGTTGGAGAGTGAGCCAGCAGATGGGTGGTCTCTCTATCTCTCCTTCTCTCTCTGCGTAACTCTACCTTTAAAATAAAGAAATCTTTTTTTGAAAATCAGTTAAAAGAAATTGGGATAATCAATAAGGAAAACACAAAACTTTCTTTTGAAATGCTAAAACAGTCCTACAAGCTCTCCCCCTTGTGCATCATTCACATGAATCCCAGTTGTTAAATAGTCACAATAGGGGGCTGGCACTGTGGCTTAGCAGGTAAAGCCGCTGTATGCAATGCTGGCATCCCATATGGGTGCCGGTTCGAGTCCCGGCTGCTCCACTTCTCATCCAGCTCTCTGCTATGGCCTGGGAAAACAGTAGAAGATGACGTCTGCATCCATGTGGAAAACCTGGAGGAAGCTCCTGGCTCCTGGCTTCAGATTAACATACCTCTGGCCATTGCAGCCATCTAGGGAGTGAACCAGCAGGTGAAAGACCTCTCTCTCTCTCTCTCTCTCTCTCTCTCTCTCTCTCTCTCTGCCTTCTCCCTCTGTGTAACTCTGACTTTCATTAAATAAATCTTTAAAAAAATAAAATAAATAGTCACAATAGCTCAGGAAGTAGCTGTGATTTGTCCAAAAGCATCAGGAGACCTGCTCTGCTAGTAAAGTCATCATAAAATTAAACTTCTAGAAAACTATTTATTTATAACTGGAAGAATAATCTATATATGAACTTACACATTTCTTTTGTAATCATAGTAAAACTGATTGATCAGTGATTGGTGGAAACAATTTGACATTTTTTTTTTTTAAGGTTTGTTTATTTATTTGTTTGTAAGGCAAAGTGATAGAGAGAGAGGGAGAAACATATCTGGGGCTGGGCCAGGCCAAGGCCAGGAGGCAGGAACTCTATCCTGGTCACCCACATGCCTGGCAGGAACTCAAGCACTTGAGCCATCATCTGCTGCTTCCAAGGTGATTTAGCAGAGAGCTGGATTAGAAGCAGAGTGGTTGGGATGGGAACGAGCACTTCAATATGGTATGCAGACATCCTAAGCAGCAGTCCACCCTACAGTGCCACAACACCCACCCCTATCTAGTACTTTTATTTGAAGCTATTTGTAATATCTCATACAAGGAGTCTTCCCAAAAGTTCATGGAAAATGCATATTATAAAAAATGCATGAATTTCACATTTTTTGCATAAAAATTATCTTTTGATTCCATTTCCCATGAACTATTTTTTTTTTTAAGATTTATTTATTTATTTGAAAGACAGAGTTACAGAGAGGCAGAAAGAATGAGAGGTCTTCCATCCGCTGTTTCACTCGCCACATGGCTGCAAAAGCCAGAGCTGCGCCAGTCTGAAGCCAGGAGCCAGGAGCTTCTTACTTGTCTCCCACATGGGTTCAGGGGCCCAAGGTCTTGGACCATCTTCTACAGCTTTCCCAGGCCATAGCAGAGAGCTGGATGGGAAATGAAGCAGTGGACTCGAACCAGCGCCCATAGGGGATGACGGCACTGCAGGTAGTGGCTTTACCTGCTATGCCACAGTGCTAACCCCATCCCATGAACTTTTTGAAGTACAACTTTTATCTCCAGACTCAATCTAACAAATCTTTTTCTAGAGGTTCTGAAGAGGCCTACTAAACAAGCTAAAGCTTCACCTGCCATCTTATTGTTTTAATTTTCATAAACTTTGAAGAAAGGATTTCTAAGTAAAGATAAACCTTAATCTGGACATGGCTGCATTATCACTAATTCAAAATTGATTTAAATATTAATTGAAGCATATTAGCTTAGATTGGATTTTGAACTTGGAGAAGCCTACCACCTTATCTAAAAGGAGTATAAGCAGTCATCATTACAATAGTTACAATTTAAAATGGTTGATATATAGCAAACCCTGAACTGAAAGCTTTTATGCGCATTATCTCCTTTAATCTTTGCTTTATGGGACAGGTTCCTGATTTAGAGCTAAAGATACTAGGAAGGGTCAGTACTAGGATATCCACCCAGCTCCCTTTGATTTCAGAGGCTGCTTTGATGAACTACAGCTAGAAAGATGATAAAAAATCAAAATTAGATTAGTCATAGTGCCCCTCTGTCAGAGCTGTTATGCTTGGTTGGGAGAGATGAAAGAAGAACTCTTTATATAATCAAAAAATTTTAATAAAATTTTTTTTTAAATATATAATAAAAGCACTTTAAGGCCGGCGCTGCAGCTCACTAGGCTAATCCTCCGCCTGCGGCACCGGCACCCCGGATTCTAGTCCCAGTTGGGGCACCAGATTCTGTCCCAGTTGCTCTTCTTCCAGGCCAGCTCTCTGCTATGGTCAGGGAGTACAGTGGAGGATGGCCCAAGTGCTTGGACCCTACACCCGCATGGGAGACCAGGAGAAGCACCTGGCTCCTGGCTTTGGATCGGCACGGTGTGCCGGCTGCAGAGCTCCAGCCAGAGCGGCCATTGAGGGGTGAACCAATGGAAAAGGAAGACCTTTGCCTCTCTCTTTCTCTCACTGTCCACTCTGCCTGTCAAAAAAATAAATTTAAAAAAAAAAAAAACACTTTAAGACACCTGATGTTTGACTCAATCTAGTTGATATATGGGAAGGAACTCTTCATACCCATTCATTTCTCTCTGAATGAATTCTAAAATATTTGATTTGATTCTTTTTTTTCTTAGGACTAACCATTAGAATTAACCCTATAGTTATTTACTGTGTTCCTTATTTATATGACACTTGATTTATTTAATGATTATTTAGAGTGTAAAGACTTCCTTAAGGGTACAAAGCTTTTCTTATTAGCTGACAGTATTTTTATGCATATAATTAATACTCAGTTTTCTTCGATATCAAAGTTTGCCTCAAAGCTTACCTCTTATTCAAAGACTGATGAATTCTCTGAATTATGTTTGGATCAGCAGTTGCTTACAGCCTCACAGTGACACACTGTTATATAATCTATGTTTGTGATAGTGTGTATGCATGTGTGTGTGTTTATACCTTTTTATTTTCTATTTTCTAATTTACTTCTTTAAAACTACTGTAATCATATAATCTTGGTATAACATATGTATATTATATATATTTCCTATCACATTTGGTTAAGGTAGTGATTATTTTATTTTATTTTATTTTATGTATTTGAGAGACAGAGAGCTTCCATCTACTGGTTCACTCTCTGCATGCCTGCAGCAGCAGAGCTGGCCAAAGCTGGGAGGCACAAGCTCAGCTCAGGCCTCCCACACAGGTAGCAGGAACCCTTCACTGCTGGCTCCCAGGGTCTGCCCTGGCAGAAAGCTGGAGTCAAGAGCCACAGCTGGGAAGCAACCCCAGGTGTGCTGATGTGAGACGAGGCATCTCAACCACTAGACTAAATGCCCATCCTGATAAGACTCTTTAGATCAAGTACATACCAATTTTATACCATTTGGAGTAAAATCTCTTCCTTTGAAAGTTAACCAAAACTCTCAAATCTTGAACAATTGTTGTGTTGCAACATAAGACTGTCACACTAACCTCTCTTGGCTTTGAAAATTCTAATGCCTCTTTCAAGAAATGTGACTAAAATTTCCTTGTGAGGGCAAGGCAACTGATCATACCTCTTGTACTTGGTAGCTGTTAAGTTTCTTGGACATCAGTTTTAGATGATTTCCAAGGTTTACTAAATACTAAACTATGAAAAATATATATCTTGGGGCCGGTGCTGTGGCGCAGCGGGTTAAGGCCCTGGCCTGAAGCGCCAGCATCCCGTATGGGCACCAGTTGTAGTCTCAGCTACTCCTCTTCCGATCCAGCCCTCTGCTATGGCCTGGGAAAGCAGTGGAAGATGGTTCAAGTCCTTGTGCCCCTGCACCCATGTGAGAGACCTGGAAGAAGCTCCTGACTCCTGGCTTCAGATAGGCGCAGCTCTGGCTGTTGCAGCCATCTGGGGAGTGAATCAGTGGATGGAAGACCTCTCTCTTTATCTCTACCTCACTCTGTAACTCTGTCTTTCAAATAAACAAGATAAATCTTTAAAAAAAAAAGAAAAATATATATCTTAGATCGAATAAATATGATATTAATGCATGAAAATAATTTTTTCAACCCTGGCCTTTTTCCCTTCTGATCTTTTCATGCAACATGTGCTGTAGTTAGCAGATTTTATGCTGAACCTTAGAAAAATTCAATGTATTGCCCAGTGAAAATAAGAAATAAATATTGGCTATTCTAGAAAAATAACAAATATTGATATTCTGGTTAAACTTGATTTAGAAATTAAGCTTCATAGATCTGTTTCATGCAGAGGCAGACATTTACAAATGTTCTGTATTAACATTGTGTGGGAAATGACCCAACGCAGTCTAACTACTACAGGATGAAAAGGAATTATCATTTCTTTTATGAGAGTGTATTGTAAGCTCTGACCTGGAATTATTACCATTCATCCTTCAGGAAATTTTAAAGAAATTAATGGGTCTTAGGAAGAGAGTTCCTTGGGGGTTTACTTCTCTTTCTTGTTAATTGCACATGTTCCTATCTCTTGATTTACAAAGCTAAAGGCAGAAGTAAAGTTCTCCTAATATTACCATCTTCCCTCCCTCTCCTTCCCTCCTGTAGGTGTACCAACATTCGACCAGGAGAGACTGGAATGGATGTAACAAGCCGCTGCACTCTTGGAGACCCCAACAAACTGCCAGAAGGGGTTCCCCAACCTGCCCGCATGCCCTACATCTCAGACAAGCACCCTCGACAGACCTTGGAAGTTATTAACCTTCTGAGAAAGCACCGGGAGCTCTGCGATGTGGTTCTAGTTGTGGGAGCTAAGAAAATCTATGCCCACCGAGTCATCTTGTCAGCCTGCAGTCCCTACTTCCGAGCTATGTTCACGGGAGAACTGGCAGAGAGCCGTCAGACCGAAGTCGTGATCCGAGACATAGATGAGAGGGCCATGGAACTCCTGATTGACTTTGCCTATACTTCCCAGATAACTGTAGAAGAGGGCAATGTGCAGACCCTTCTGCCGGCTGCCTGCCTCCTCCAGCTGGCAGAAATTCAGGAGGCCTGCTGCGAATTCCTGAAGAGACAGTTAGATCCTTCTAACTGCCTGGGCATTCGGGCTTTTGCTGATACACATTCATGTCGTGAGTTGCTAAGGATAGCCGACAAGTTCACTCAGCATAACTTCCAAGAGGTGAGTTGTAGTTGGTGGTTTGAACACATTTGTAACCTATTTGCCAAGAGAGGGATATGAGTTCAGAGTCTGCTAACACCTGCCTGAGTATTTGCTGTTGATCCTACTCGTAATGTCATAGAAATAAATTGTTATAAAATCTAAGCCTGATTTTTATTTTGGAAGCCAATTTTATGTTTTACCAGCAAAACTTATGGCTTAGGGATTGATTCTCCACAGCTATATTCGTAAAAGGCTTGTTTACAACCCAAAATACATTTCACTAATTCCTAAGAGGATCTGTACCTGATAGAGCACCTGCTATCAGCCATTTGCGTAAGGCATTTCCTTCCTGGTTACATGAATTATTCAGCAGAACAAATTATAGATTTATTTGGTAAACTAATAATCAGAAAAAATGAATTCAGATGTTACAAAAGAGTTTTCATTAACAAAAATTTGTGTTAAGTACTATAATACTGTTTTAGCCACTGTGCTTGGGGACATAGGCTATAGTAATGAATAAAAAACCTAGAGCCTGGGGGGGCTGGCACTGTGGTTAAGAAGTTAAGCTGCCACCTGCAGTGTCAGCATCCCATATAGGTGCCAGTTCAAGTCCTGGCTGTTCCACTTCCCATTCAGCTCCCTGAGAATGTGAGAAAACAGCAGAGAATGGCCTAAGTGCTTGGGTCCCTGCACCCATGCAAGAGACCCAGATGAAACTCCTGGCTTCAGCCTGGCCCAGCTCTCACTGTTACAGCCATCTGGGGAGTGAACCAGCAGATGGAAGATCTCTCTCTCTCTAACTCTGCCTTTCAAAAATAAGTAAATAAATCTTTTGTTTTATGGAATTTATAATCTAGCAAGGAAGATAGCCATTGAATGTACAATTATACAAATAATTAATTACAGTTAATGAGTGCTATAAAAGAGCAGTCCTGGATGATTTAAATGTATGTTACAGAGAGATGTAACTCTGTGAATTGACTCGTACAAAATCCTGAAACATTAATAAGTGAATTCATTTGAAGAACTAAAAAAAAAAAAAAAAAAAAAGGTGAAACAGAGATTTCAGGGGAGGATATTACATAATGATTTCACAGAAGAGGTTTGTATCACATTAGAATTGATAAACTTTGTTAAGCAATATAAAACCATTAAAGGGTGTTAAGCAAAAGAACAGTATGGTCCATTTTATTTATACTTTTAATATCAACCTGTCCGACAGGATAATCTCCAGTGGATCAAAGACAAACAAAATGAAACCATGAAAATATTAGAAGATGACATGGAGCAATTTCTTTATAATATTGAAATGAAGAAAGCCTTAAATTGACAAATCAAGAGAGATAAAAGCTTAATGATAAAATCAACTATATAAAAACCAAATTTTCTTAGTGGTAAAACAAAATCACAATAACAAGGCAGAAATCAAAGAAAAACTGAGGGGAAATATTTTCAACTCATAACAGACAAAAGGCTAATTTCTGTAATACATCAAGAGTTCTTATTGGTCAATAACCCAGACTTAAAATAAAAATGAGTAGAAAAGAAAAGGAAATTCATATTGCCTTAAATATCTGAAAATCTGGTCACATTTATTGAAAATAACTAAAACACAAAACTGCACCAAAATACCATTAACTATTCAGAACTTTGTACAGTCTGTTGGCATGGTAGCAGGGAAATAGGTTCATTGCTAGTATGAATTTGAAGTTTGTCAGTATCTGTTAAAACTGTTTATGACCCAGCAGTCCTACTTCTAGGAATTTGTATTCTATGTACTAAAGGATGGCACAGTGTAAGGAGATAAGATCATAGTTTCTCTTTCAGAAATGTACAGTTTGGGACATCTTTGAGGTATTTAAGTAGAGATATTGAACAAGCAATTGCTTATGAGTCTTTCCTAGATAAGATATTAGGCCCAGATTAAAGTTTAGGTGTTGTTGACAGAGTAATTAAGCCATGGACTGATTCTTTTTAAGCAAGAGAAAACCCAAAAAGTCATAAAGGAAATGATTGGTAAATTTAATTGCATAAAATATGTAATTTTTTTTTATAGGCAGAGTTAGACAGAGAGAAAGGTCTTCCTTCTGTTGGTTCACCCCCCAAATGGCCACTACGACTGGTGCACTGTGGCCGGTGGGCTGCGCAGATCTGAAGCCAGGAGACAGGTGCTTCCTCCTGGTCTCCCATGAATTTTTTTTTAATAATTAAAACACCATTAACAAGTCTAACAAATCAAGGCCAATGTGATCACATTAGGGGAGGGAGCTAGGAAGAAGAGCCTGGGACTTCCAGTCTTAGGGGTGGTTAGTGAAGGAAGAGTGGGGACAGTTAGAGAAAAGAAATGAAAACTAGAACCGTGGGATCATGAAATGCAGAGGAAAGAACTGTTTTAAGAAGGATGGGATATATTAATATATGACTATGTATGTATACATGCACTCAAGTAAGCAAGAATTTTCTAGAAATTAATATTAAGCCAATGGGCTTAAGAATTATTAAAACATCATAAACATTTTGGTGGTAGTGGTAGAAAAGGAACAGATCATTAAAGTTAAAGAGAATACAGTAGACATTTAAAGTCAGTGAAGGAAAGTAGAATTGTTTAGCAAATGTCATTCGGAAAACTGCAATTTGGGGAAACAACAAACTCCTTAGACAGATGAAATTTCCGATGGGTGAATTAATATAATGAAGTGGACATTTGGCACAGCATTTAAGTCACAGCTTGGGATGCCTGCTTCCCGTATTGGAGTGCCTGGGTTTTGGTTCTGCTTTTAATTCCAGCTTCCTGCTAATGTACACCCTGGGAGGCAGCAGGAATTGGCTCAAGTACTTGGGTCCTTGTCTCCCATGTGGGAGACCTGAATTGAATTCCTGGCTCCTGGCTTCAGCCTGCTCCAGCTAGCCACTGCAGGCATTTGGGGAGTTAACTAGCAGTTGGAAGGTATCCCTCCTCTCTCTCTGTCTCACTCACTTTCAAATAAATGAAATTTAAATATAAGAAAATTCTGCGGTAATCATTTGGTATAGCAAGTAAGACACCACCTAAGATGCGTGCATCCCATATTAGCGTGCATGGGTTTGAGTCCTGGCTCTGTTTCCAGTTCCACCCTGCTGCCTATGTGGGAGACTCGGATTGGGTTCCTGGCTCCTGGCTTCAGCCTGACCCAGATCTGGCTGTTGGGGGTTATTTTGGGAGTGAATTAGCATAAACAAGGTCTCTTTTTCTCTTCCTGTCTCCTCTCCTTTTGAAATAAATTTTTTTAAAAAATAAAATTCTAATTCTAAGAGGTAGTGTTAATAGGCTGAGAGTTAAGATTTAAACAGGAGCCATAAAGAAAAAGATTGATAAATTGCATAAGCTAAATTTCATTTTTGTAACAGCAGCAGTAAGTCCAGTAAACTAAAAAATCAATGTGAAACTTAGAAAACCTATTTGGAGCTTACATGACAAAAAAAAAAAATACTGTTTCCCATAAAGCTCATATAAATTCAATGAGAACATGAACTACAGCAGAAAAGATAGCATAAATTATTTGATAAGCAATGTATATAAAACAAAATTTCAGATGGAAAATGGGCATATGAAAGGAAGATCATTAAGCCAAATATCTACCTCTCTCAAGAGTATGCCTTAAATGTTTCCTTCTTTGAATAAGTGGACTCGTGGTCTATTTTGTTAATGTTTTTCAAAGAATCAAGATTTTTACTTAGTTAGCTCTACTTTTTTTCTCTGTCTTGTTACATTATGGTTTAACTTCTGTTATTTCCTTCCTTCTTGCTTTCTTTTGGCTTCTGCACTCTTTTCTAACTATTTGAATTAAGAACTTATTTTCATTTTTGTATTCTGAGTATTTAAAGCTATTTTTTTTCTCTATTTGCTGTTTTAAATGTATTTAATAGATTTTGGTCTTTAGTGCTTCATTATTGTTTTACAGAAATTCTGCACTGTGTTTCTCTATTTGGCATCTTCTTTGCTTTTTGATTTAATTTTTTCAGTTTACAGGAATGTTTGTATTTTTCTAGTGATTTATTTTTATAAACTAGAAAAAGAAGAGCAAATCAAAATGAAAGTAAGTGTAAAGCAGAAAAGAACAATGGCTAGAACAAAACTCATTAGTTCTTCCAAAAATCCTCTACCTATACTGATATTAAAATGAAGAGGAGACACAAATGACCAGCATTAGGAATGAAAGAGAAAATTTCAATTACAGATTCTTTATACATCAAAAGGATTATAAAGAAAATATTATGAACAGCATTTCACCAATAAATTCAACAAGTACAATGATATTCTTCAAAAAACACAAATTGAAGTTGTCCCAGATGTTCACCGCTGGAACTCCGGGTCGAGAGGACAAGGTGCGACTGCTAGGAGACTCCTCCACTGCCGCCGGCTCCCAGAGCTCAGCCCTCTCCTAACACAGCCCAGCTCAACTCAGTGCCAGCTGCCCATGCCTGTCCCTGCCACAGACCCCAGCGTTCTCGTGAATCCTGCCATCTTCGTATCCTTACCCAACCTCAGATGCTGCCCGCTGCTCCTGGTAACTTGAGTTTTTACTCCTGGAACAACTGAAATAACAAATTTTGATACAGAGAATATAGGTGAAATTTTAAACAATGCTGATTGTTGCTTTAGTGAATTTTTATGCTGACTGGTGTTGTTTCAGCCAGATGTTGCATCCAATTTTTGAGGAAGCTTCTGATGTCATTAAGGAAGAATATCCACATGAAAATCAAGTAGTGTTTGCCAGAGTTGACTCTGTTCAGCACTCTGGTGTAGCCCAAAGATACAGAATAAGCAAATACCCAACTCAGGTTGTCCCGTAACAGGATGGTGATGAAGAGAGAATACAGAAGTCAGTGATCAGTGGAAGTATTTGCAGATTACATCAGGCAACCAAAAAATGACCCAATTCAAGAAACTCAGAATTTAGCAAAAATCAACCCTCTTGATCACAGAAAAAGAAATACCATCGAGTATTTTGAATGAAAGGATTCAGACAACTATAGAGTATTTGAAAGAGTAGTAAGTATTTTGCATGATGACTGGTGCCTTCCTTTCTGCATTTGGGGATGTTTCAAAACCGGAAAGATACAGTGGAGACAGCATCATCTACAACCACCAGGGCATTCTGCTCCAGATACGGTGTACTCAGGATCCATGGCAGGTTTTGATGTGACTTACAATTGGATTCAAAATAAATGTGTTTGAGAAATAACCTTTGAAAATGGAGAGGAGTTGACAGAAGGATTGCCATTTCTTCTATTCTCCCATATGAAAGACTACACAGAAAGCTTAGAGATATTCCAGAATGAAGTAGCCTGGCAATTAATAAGTGAAAAATATACAGTAAACTTTTTGCATACAGATTGTGACTGACTTAGACGTCCTCTTGTGCATATATAGAAAACTCCAGCAGATTGCCCTATCAGAGTAATTGACAGTTCAGTCATATGTATGTGTTTGCAGACTTCAAGGATGTTTTAATTCCTGGACAACTCAAGGAGTTTGTATTTGACTTACATTCTGGGAAACTACACAGAGAATTCCATCATGTACCTGATCAACTAATACAGCTTCCAGAGAGCAAGTCCAAGATATAGCAAGCAGTACGTCCACCCGAGAGCTCCTTCCAGAAACTGACTTAAAAAATAGGAAACCTGAGCAGTCCTAAATCTATGGAAGTGATTTAATTTATAAGTTAAAAACTTTCCCACAGGCCGGCGCCGTGGCTCAACAGGCTAATCCTCCGCCTTGCGGCGCCGGCACACCGGGTTCTAGTCCCGGTCGGGGCACCGGATTCTGTCCCGGTTGCCCCTCTTCCAGGCCAGCCCTCTGCCGTGGCCCAGGAGTGCAGTGGAGGATGGCCCAGGTGCTTGGGCCCTGCACCCCATGGGGAGACCAGGAAAAGCACCTGGCTCCTGGCTCCTGCCATCGGACGAGCGCGGTGCGCCGGCCGCAGCGCACCGTCCGCGGCGGCCATTGGAGGGTGAACCAACGGCAAAGGAAGACCTTTCTCTCTGTCTCTCTCTCTCACTGTCCACTCTGCCTGTAAAAAAAAAAAAAAAAAAAAAAACTTTCCCACAAACAAGACACCAGTAATAGATGGTAAATTTTACAAAGCAGTTAAGGAAAAAAATCATACTAATTCTACACAGTCTTTCTGGGAAAGGAAAAGGAAGTTGCCAATTTGTTTTTTAAGGCCAAAATTATCCTGTTATCAAGAACACAGATACCTAAAAACTACAGAACAATAGCTCTAGTGAACCTAAATGCAAAAATTTTTAACAAATCTTAATTAATTCCAAAAACTATGAAAAGGGAAATACAACATGACTAAATGGGGTTTAGACGTCACTAATGTTGGCAGTCATTATTTTACAGTTAAAAATTTCTCATTCAAACAAATATGACCCAACTTTTCACATGCCTTCTTTAATAGAATTCCCTGTAAAACCTTATATCTAGGCTTGCTTTTTTTGTGAAGATTATTGCTGAGTTTCTCTATTTCCTGTGTGAAATATTTTTCTACTGAGAACATTCAGTTAAAATGTATTTCCCTGGAAATTCATCAACTTTATCTAGATTTTCAAATGTATCTGGAGAGAGATATGCAAAATTATCTCTTTAATTTTTTTAAAGATTTATTTACTTTACTTGAAAGTCAGAGTTACACAGAGAGGGAAGGAGGGGCAGAGAGAGAAGTCTTCCATCTGCTGGTTCACTCCCCAGTTGGCAGCAGCCGTGCTGATCCAGAGCTGTGCCGATCTGATGCCTGGAGCCAGGAGCTTCTTCCGGGTCTCCCATGCAGGTGCAGGGGCCCAAAGGGCTTAGGCCATCTTCGACTGCTTTCCCAGGCCATAGCAGAGAGCTGGATAGGAAGTGGAGCAGCTGGGACTCCAACCGGCACCCATATGAGATGCCAGCACTGCAGGCGGTAGCTTTACCCGCTACAACACAGCGCGGGCCCCATCTCTTTAATTTTTAAATTTTTTCACCAACAGTTATTTTACCCCTTAATATTTTATATATTTGTGCTTTTTTGAATTTTTAAATACATTTTTATAAACTTTGTATTTTAGAAGCATAGAGTAAGATAAGGAGAGACAGACCAATAAAATGAGATCTCTGCTCCATTGGTTCAGTTCCCAAATGCTCACACTGCCAAGGCTGGGCCAGGTCTAAGCCAGGAGCCTGGAACTCCATTCAGGTCTCACACACGGGTGATGGAAACCCAACCACTTGAGCCATTGTTTGCTGTCTTCCAGCCCCCAAGTGGAAGACATGGATGGAGCTCCTGGCCTCGGCCTGGCCCAGCGCTGGCCACTGGCTGTTTGAGAAGTGAACCAGCAGATGGAAGACCTCTTTCTCTCTCTGTAACCCTTTCAAATAAATAAATAAATCTTTTTAAAAAAAGAAAAAGTTTTCTATGCTGTGAAGGTCAACACAGCTACTGGGCACCAAGTGTGGCTCTGTACTTCATAACCTCCAGCATGGGTTTGCCAGATAAAGCACAAGGTTCCAGTTAAGTTTAAATTCCAGGTAAACAGGATTTCTTTATCATAGCTCTTAGCATAATGTCCTGTATTTTTATTTGCTAAATTTATCAACCCTACCACAGAGTAAACGTGCACCCTGATTACTAAGTTACCTGATGAGCAACCTCAGCTAAACTGTAAAGCTTACCTGTTTAATTTCCTGAGCCCCAGAAAGTCTCAGATAATTTTGAAGACTGTCATAAAAATGGAAGGGTTTAGGGGCAGTGCTGTGGCATAGTAGGTTAAGCCTCTGCCTGCGGTGCCAGCATCCTATGTGGGCACCAGTTCATGTCCCAGCTGCTCCTCTTCCATTCAGCTCTCTGCTATGGCCTGGGAAAGCAGTGGAAGATGGCTTGAGTGCTTGGTTCCCTGCACCCACAGTGGGAGACCCAGAATAAGCTCCTGACTCCTGGCTTCAGATTGGCCCAGCTCCGGCCATTGTAGCGGTTTGGGGAGTGAACCAGCGGATGGAAGACCCACACGCGCGCTCTCTCTCTCTCTCTCTCTCTCTCTTTCTCTTTCTCTAACCCTGCCTCTCAAATAAATAAATAAATCTTTAAAAAAAAAATTGGGGGTTGGCGCCGTGGCTCACTTGGCTGATCCTCCGCCTGCAGCACTGGCACTCTGGGTTCTAGTCCTGGTTGGGGTGCCAGATTCTGTCCCAGTTGCTCCTCTTCCAGGCCAGCTCTCTGCTGTGGCCTGGGAGTGCAGTGGAGGATGGCCCAGGTGCTTGGGCCCTGCACCCGCATGGGAGACCAGGAGGAAGCACCTGGCTCCTGGCTTCAGATCGGCGCAGCGCACCGGCCGTGGAGGCCATTAGAGTGAACCAATGGAAAAGGAAGACCTTTCTTTCTGTCTCTCTCTCTCACTGTCTAACTCTGCCTGTCAAAAAAAAATTTGAAATGTTTGTTAGTAATTTCTACTATAACTGACCTTATGATCCCTGTTTTAAGCTTTGCACTTTTTTCTAATATATTTGAAGAAAGCATTCTTAAATCAAGAACTCAAATTGTTGTCATGACCTATCATGTTCTGGTAACTATTCTGGTTTTCCGATGAGCATAAAAATAACCCTGCCCCAAGAGAATCCATCGTCTGCACTGGAAGCAGCACAAGAATTAGCTCCTAGCTGTGCTGGTAGACATCACATGTAGCCCAGTCTCCTGGGGGACAGAACGCACATGTGCAGGGTCGCAGTGCCTTCCCCTCCTCTGCATTGCACTCTGTCCCTTCTACTTTATGGCCTTATACCATCCTGAAATGTGTGACTGCCCTGCACAACAAGGCGATATCCTTGTTGCCTTTTCTTCTCCATTCCTACAGTTCCCTAGCCTTGGATAAAGATAAGGTATTCGTGTGTTTGTAGTATCTCACTGGCTAATATATCGGACTGCTTTGGTCCTCAGGTGATTGCATTGGTCTGATTCCACCAGTACCCCCATTATATTCATGCTAGCTTGCAGAATTGCTCACACTCTTTTTTTTTTAATTGACCCCTTGATCCTTCTGCCCTAGACACTACCCTTTTAGCAACTAATCTTCGTCTGAAAACTTCTCCTGGCTTTATATATGCCTCATATATATTTCTGGCATTATAATTTGTTGTAGTTAATTTGGCTTATTTTGATTATAAGGTTTTATTTTGATCTTTAAGAAAAAAAGTTGCTTGCATCATAAATGATTGTTTTTACTAAATTTTACTTTTGTCTTCTTCGTTCTCCTTTTATAATTTCCTTTTCATCTAATATTATTTTAAACTGCAGCTTCTTTGTAGAATAGATGTTTGCTCCATAACTGTGTAGGAAAATATTGAGCAGTGGTATTATGGCACAGTGGGTTAAGCCTCCACTTGTGGTCCCAGCATCACATACCCGAGTGCCAGTTCCAGTACTGCCTGCTCTGCCTCAAATCCAGCTTCCAGCCATGTACTTGGGAAGGCAACGGAAGATGGCCCAAGTACTGAGGAACCTGTTACCCGTGTTAGGGGACCTAGATGGAGTCCCTGGCTCTTGGCCTTGGCCTGGCCCAGACCTGGCTATTGCAGCTATTTGGGGAGTGAACTGGCAGGTGGAAGTGCTTAATCACTCTCTCTATTGCGCTGCTGTCCCGTCCCGAGAGACATCAACTGGGGCCAAGTACCTAGAATGGGGAATGAAAGGGACAGGAGACACAAAGATGGCAGCAAGACATGTCCTGATCAAGCTGCAAATTTTATTTTTCAACCACACACTTATATATCATAAAGGCAGAGTGTCGGGCGGGGGAAGGAGGGGCGTTTAGGAGGGCAGGATGTTGGGCAGGGGAAGGAAGGGGAGCTTATCTTGTAGCTGCAATGCTAGTGCAAGTAGGGGAAAGGTTACAGGTCTTAAGGCACAAGGTCACACAAGGTTGCATTATCAGTACTCTCTGGTCTGGGCTGTTTAGCCCTGCCTCAGTAGTTTTCCACTAAGAGGTCACATGCTGCGTGGTCCCCGACACTCTGCCTTTCAAAACAAGTAAATGAATCTTTCAGAAAAAAAAAAGAAAAGAAAAAATATTCACACAGTAAATTCACTTTGATCACAGGTTTTTCTTTTATTCTTACCTTTGAACAGGTGATGGAAAGTGAAGAGTTCATGTTGCTCCCCGCCAATCAGCTTATTGATATAATATCCAGTGATGAGCTCAACGTTCGCAGTGAGGAACAAGTGTTCAATGCAGTAATGGCCTGGGTCAAATACAGTATTCAAGAAAGACGTCCTCAGTTACCCCAGGTAATAATAGACGTGCTTTTCTAAAGTAAGAAATAATACATATTTGTCTTGTGAAAAGGATACAGTTATCACTCTCCCTTCTATTCGACTGTGAGAAAGTCCATCTGTTCCAAATAAGGACATGTTTTGACTATGTATCATTGTGAACCTCTTGCTCTGTTGCATCCCCTCTATTAGAACAGTGTTGCATCTCAGCTGTAGCACAATTCAAAGCCTAAGTTGTGTAAAATGAACAAAAGAAAGCAAGGATGCTTCTTTCCCTATGGAGTGGACATCCTACCACATGCATCCCATCCCTATAAGTTGGAAATCCTAAAACACTTTGGAGAGTAAAGGGAAGAATTGGGACATAGGGGATCACTGAGTGAAATGTTCAAGGCTCCTCCTTGTTATTATGTAGTCCACTGTTATCCACAAGGGATAGGTTCCAATTCATCCCTCAGATTCCTGAAACCTCTCCTAGTACCGAAGCCCATGTATGTTATGATAAAGTTTAATTTATAAATTAGGTACAATAAGAGGTTAACAATCATAATAAACTACAATTATAGCAATGTAGTATGATAGTTATTTAGAATGTAGGAATTTTTTATTTCCAGAATTTTCTGTGTAGTATTTTCAGACCACAGCTGACCACAAGTAACTGGAATTGAGGACGAGAGGGAGCTGTAGCAGAGTCTGACAGTTCAACAGCTTATTCTTCTAGATTGTTAATCCATTTCAGTCCAGCTACAGAAGAGTTTGTAACAGGTTGCTGAGAACTTAAAATAACATCCTAGAATGCTATTAGTGTGCTTTCAGTTTTCTGATTATTCTCCATCACTGAATTGTTAGAATAAATTTAATTTAGTTTTGAAATATATGCCTTCCCTCCTCCTCCTTTGCTTATCATGTTCAATTAGATCTCAAAACAGGTGAAGCACAGTAGGGGAGCCTGGATCGTGCATTCCTTTAAATCTTCCCGGGAGGAGCTCATGCCTTTAACAGCTTTTATTGTCTTGTAGGTGCTGCAGCATGTTCGTTTGCCTTTGCTTAGTCCCAAGTTCCTGGTGGGCACAGTAGGTTCTGATCCCCTCATCAAAAGTGATGAAGAGTGCAGGTACGAATGACCCTGGCTGGGAAGAATCAACAACCAAACATCCCTATTTTCTCCTAATTTCCTTATTTGGATTGCTTCCTAAATATTGCATTTCTTATTGCTGGAACCAAGGCAATATTTAACAGGTTTTTCTTCTGGGCTAGGGTCAAGAAGAGGAAAAGGTAACATTTTTGACAGAATTGCACTTCCAGTGGTTTTTGTTTCTTGGTTTTTTATAAGATTTATTTATGTATCTAAAAGTCAGAGTTACACAGAGAGAGAAGGAGAAGCAGAGAGAGAGAGAGAGAGAGAGAGAGATGTCTTCCATTCACTGGTTCACTCCCCAATTGGCCACAACAGTCGGAGCCTTGCCAATCCGAAGCCAGGAGCTTCTTCCGGGTCTCCCACATGGGTGCAGGGACCCAGGGACTTGGGCCATCTTCTACTGCTTTCCCAGGGCATATCAGAGAGCTGGATAGGAAATGGAGCAGCCAGGACACAAACCAGTGCCCAAATGAGATGCCAGCACTGCAGGTGGAGGCTTTACCTGCTACGCCACAGTGCCGGCCCCTCCAGTTTTTTTTTTTTTTTTTATATGTACTGCTTATTGGTATAGAAGCAGCAATAAAGAGAGAGAGTTAAAAGATTTTAATGCAAGCTTGAATTTGAAGAGGCAGTTTTTGGCCATTTTTTTCTGAAATAAATTGAATAATGCTGTTTACTGTCAGTGAGCACTTTTCTTTCCATCATATCTAGTGGAGAATAGGACTAGCCTCTAATCAGTTCTAAGATAATGAACTGATTAACTCAGCTTTGGAAAGATTTAAGTACAGCAAGGTGAAGCAGTTTCTAAACATTTTGATTATTATTATTATTAATTTGAAAAGACAGGGAGAGACATCTTGCATCCCCTGGCCTCAACAGCCGAGGTGGTCCAGGCTGAAGCCAGGAACCCGGAACACCATCTAGGTCTCCTGCAAGAGTAGCAGGGGCCAAGCCCCTGAACCATCTTCCGCTGCCTCCCAGGCACATCGTCAGGGAAGTGGATCGGACGTGGAGCAGCTGGGACTCTGACATGGAATGCTGGTGTTACAGGGAGCAGCTTAGCTCGCTGTGCTACAACACTGCTCCTCTAAACATGTTTTGACCAAAAAAAAAAAAAAAGATATTTTTAGAAAGGAGGAAAAAACTATTCTACTGGGCCGGCTCTATAATGTACTCATATACAAAATGTAATGATTTCCAAATTTGACAGATTTTAAGATTTTGCTTCAAATATGCAGCCGTCTGGCTTTTTTTTTTTTTTTTTTTTTTGACAGGCAGATTTAGACAGAGAGAAAGGTCTTCCTCTCCGTTGGTTCACCCCCCAAATGGCCGCTACGGCCGGTGCACTGCACTGATCCAAAGCCAGGAGCCAGGTGCTTCTCCTGGTCTCCCATGCGGGTGCAGGGCCTAAGGACTTGGGCCATCCTCCACTGCACTCCCAGGCCACAGCAGAGAGCTGGACTGGAAGAGGAGCAACTGGGACAGAATCTGGCACCCCATCTAGGACTAGAACCCAGGGTGCCAGTGCTGCAGGCGGAGGATTAGGCAAGTAAGCCGTGGCACCAGCACCATCTGGCATTTTTAAAGCTTTCCTCCAGCATGTTCCAAATTTAAAAGCGAAAAAGTCGGTACTCAGAACTCATCAAACTACATTGACCTTTAATCCTCCCTTGGTGATTAAAGAAATTTGGAATTCTATCCATCAACTTAGGAGTGGATGAGTGTGCTGTGCGTATACAATGGGATACTATTCAGCCATAAAAAAAAAGGATGAACTCTTGTCATTTGTACCAAGATGGAGAATATTATGTTAAATGAAATAAACCAGGCACAGAAAGACAATACTGCATGATCCCACTCATGTGTAGAATCTGAAAACATTTCTCTTGAAAGAAGTAGAGAGAACAGGTATTTGATATGGTGGCTAAGATGCCACTTAGGATGCAAGTGTCCCATATCAGAGTGCCTGGGTGTGAGTTCCAGCTCTACTCCCGATGTAGCTCTCTGCTAATATGTACCTTGGGTGACAGCAGCTCACGTACTTGGGCCCCTGCCATCCACATAGGAGACCTGGCTGGAATGCCAGGCTCTAGCTTTGGTGTGGCCCAGTCCTAGCTGTTGTAGATATTTGGGGAGTAAACCAGTGCATCAAAGAACTCTCTGTATTCTCTTTCTGCCTTTAAAATAAATAATATATAAATAAGTGAATTAGAGTAGAATAATGCTTGCCAAATGCTATGGAGAGTAGGGGAAAAGGAAGGAAGGAGAAAAGATGGTCAACAGGAACTAGTAGGATGACTATAGATAATAATGTACTATGTATTTTTTTAAAGCTGGAAGAAAGGATTTTTAATTTTTTTAACAGAAATTATAAATGTCTGAGGTGAAGGATAAGCTTACCGTGACTTGAGCATTATAAAACAGAAATTGCATAGTGTCCCGTAAGTACCATTCTTATGGAATTATCCCTGACTTCAGAACAGAAGTAGGACGTGTGGATTTGCTCACATTTCTTCCATAATCCAAGACCTGTTCCTTTAATAGGAGATGCTAAAGGGAGATGTTTGTCTTTTAAATTAAAGAAGCAGATAAATGGTAATTACTTCCCCTAAATATTTGCGATAGCAAGAAGGAAAACCATATGGTGAACTCTAAAATAACAATACATGGGTATGCTTTCCTGATTAAACATAAAACAGATTGCACTGGTTTTGATGTAGAGAGTAAAGAAACCTATGAAGTAGCTTTCTTCTGTGCTTGTTTATTTGTTTTATTATTTGAGATTCAGGAGAGACAGGGAGCACTCCCATCCGCTGGTTCACTTCCCAAATGCCTGAAACAGCCTGGGGAAAATGAGAGCTGGGGATCCAGTCTCCCATGTGGGTAGCAGGGACCCGATTACTTGAGCCATCACTGCTGTCCCCTCACTGGTCTTTATCAGCAGGAAGCTGGAGTCAGGAGTCAGAACTCGACATCAAACCCAGGCACTCTGATGTGGGATGCAGGTATCTTCACTTTCTAGGCTAAACACTGGCCCCATAGTCATTTAACTTACTTATTTTGAAAGACGCAGGCAGACAGAAATCTTCTGTCTCCTGGTTCACTCTCTAGATTCTTTCATAGCCAGGATTGAGCTGATCTGAAGCCAGGAGCCTGGTATTCAATCCATGCCTCCCACGTGAGCAGCAGGAACCCAAGAACTTGAACCATCGCCTGCTGCCTCCCAGAGAACTCATTAGCAGGAAGCTGGAATAGACAGAGAACTTGAACCTACATACTCTGACATGGGACTTGCCAAACATCCACCCCTGAAGTCACTTTAAAAGAAGACCCAGGAGGCCAGCGCTGTGGCGTAGCAGGTAAAGCCACCACCTGCAGTGCTGGCATTCCATATGGACGATGGTTCAAGTCCCAGCTGCTCCACTTCCTATCCAGCTCTCTGCTATGGCCTGGGAAAGCAGTGGCAGATGACCCAAGTCCTTGGGCCCCTGCACCTGCATGGGAGACCCGGAAGAAGCTCCTGGCTTCAGATCGGCACAGCTCCAGCTGTTGCGGCCACCTAGGGAGTGATCTAGCAGATGGAAGACCTCTTTCTCTCTCTCTCTCTCTCTCTCTCTCTCTCTCTCTCTCTCTCTCTCTCTGCCTCTCCTTCTCTCTCTGTGCAACTCTGCCTTTCAAATAAATAAATCTAATAAGTAAATAGACCCGAGGCAGGCATTTGGCCTGGCTGATAGACCCCAATGTACCACATCACAGTGCCTGGAATTGAGACTTGGCTCTGTTTCTGATCTCAGCTTTCTGCTATTGTGTACCCTGGGTCTGGTGGTAATGGCTCAGGTAGTGGGATCCCAGCCATCCCAGTGGGAGACCTGGATTGAGTTCCTAACTCCTGGTTTCAGCCTGGCTCAGTCACTGCCATCACAGGAGCTTGTGGAGTGGGCCAGCAAATGGGACTTCTCTGTCTCCCTATCTCTTTCTCAGATCTCTATCTGCCTTTCAAATAATATATTTTTAAGATTTATTTTATTTATTTGAAAGAGTTACAGAGAGAGGTGGAAACAGAGAGAGAGGTCCTCCATCCACTGGTTCGCTCCCCAGATGGCCGCACTGGCCGGAGCAGTGCCGATCCCAAGCCAGGAGCCAGGAGTTTCTTCCAGGTCTCCCACATGGGTGCAGGGGCCCAAGGACTTGGGCCATCTTCTGCTGCTTTCCCAGGCCATAGCAGAGAGCTAGATCAGAAGAGGAACAGCCAGGACTAGAACCGGCACCCATATGGGATGCCAGCGCTTCAGGCCAGGGCTTTAACCCACTGCGCCACAGCACTGGCCCCTCAAATAATATTTAAAATTCCCAGTGTGTAGACCTTTGGCAAATTACTTTAACCTCTTTGTGCTGTGATTTCTTCATTGATAAAGTAGGACTAATAGTAGTGTCTACTCCATAAGGCTGCTATGAAAATTAAATGCATAAATATATATTAAGAACCTGAAGTGGAGTAGCCCATGACTGTAACTGTTATTAATATTAATCTTGTGTGGGGCTGGCATTGTGGCATAGTGTATTCAACCTCCACCACCTGCAATGCCAGCATCCCACGTGAGCACTGGTTCAAGTCCCGACTGCTCCACTTCTGATCCAGCTCTCAGCTAACATGCCTGGAAGGCAGTGAAAGATGTCCCAAGTACTTGGTCCCCCGACACTCAAGTGGGAGACCCAGATGGAGTTCCAGGCTCCTGGCTTCAGTCTGGCCCAGCCCCAGCTGGGGAATGAACCAGTGGATGGGTGTCTTTATGAGAAGCTAGAGAGAGAAAGCTCTTGATCACTGACTTAGTTTCTTTGTTTCTGTTTTTGTTTTTAGGATAAATTCAGAAGAAGCCTAAGCAAACAAAGCCTTATACTGGAAAGTGCATTACTGTGTCTTGCCTGGTACAGGTCTAAGCAGGAATAAATTACTCTTTTTAGTATAGGGTACTATAGAAAATACTTTCAGAATTGAGGGAGAGAGTAATAACAGTTCTGCAGGCACTGAGTGTCTTAAAAGACTCAAACAGGGGTTGGCACTGTGGCATAATGGGTTAAGCCACTGTCTGTGACAGCAGCATCCCATATGCCTGCTGGTTCGAGTCCTGGCTGCTCCTCTTCTAATCCAGCTCCCTGCTAATGTGCCTGGGGAAAGCAGCAGAGGATGACCTTAAGTACCTGGACTCCTCCACCCATGTGAGAGACTCAGATGAAACTCCTGGCCATTGTGGCCCTTTGGGGAGTGAACCAGCGGGTGGAAGATCTCTGTCTCTGTCTCTGTCTCTTCTCCTCTCTGTAACTCTGCCTTTGAAATATATAAACTTTTTTTAAAAGACTCAAAATAAGTATGCCAAATAGTTTGTATTGGGATACTGTGTTTAACAAATGTAATTACCAGATTCTTCCCTTAAAGTACCTTAATTAGAAAGAAAAAAAAAGGCCGGCGCCGTGGCTCAACAGGCTAATCCTCCGCCTTGCGGCGCCGGCACACCGGGTTCTAGTCCCGGTCGGGGCACTGGATTCTGTCCCGGTTGCCCCTCTCCCAGGCAAGCCCTCTGCTGTGGCCCAGGAGTGCAGTGGAGGATGGCCCAAGTGCTTGGGCCCTGCACCCCATGGGAGACCAGGATAAGCACCTAGCACCTGGCTCCTGCCATCGGATGAGCGCAGTGCGCCGGCCGCAGCGCGCCAACCGTGGCAGCCATTGGAGGGTGAACCAACGGCAAAGGAAGACCTTTCTCTCTGTCTCTTTCTCTCACTGTCCACTCTGCCTGTCAAAAAATAAAAAAATAAATAAATAAATAAAAAGAAAGAAAGAAAAAGTTTTTATCTCAGTGAACTTGTTAAGACTAAACCATTCAGATGGTACTGGAGAGCAAATTAATATTGAGACAGTATAGCATTTCTTTTTAGAAATCCAATGTTTGACCCAGTTTAATAACTTTAATCTATCAGATATCTTATGGTGCCCCTACTGATATGCTCCTTTTCCAATATCCTGCAGAATCCAATAAAACTTGTCAGAAAATGGTAACTAAGCAGGCTGGTGATCTAATCATAGCTATTAGTTCCCTGTAAGATTTTGCTGACTCTAAGCATGTTTGGTCTTTGGTTAAATTTTCACTGAGATATGAAGTCATGTGGAAATTCCAGTCAGTTCACAACTCAATGTGATTGCCATCATGGCTTTCGTGTTTGTGTCAGTTTTAATATTGGCTAGCATTCTTGGTTTTAGCTGATTTATACTTCCCTCTCCTTGCCAACCTAAATATTCCTGAGCTGTGTTGAGACCTGACTAGCAATGTTATTGAGACATTTAGAATAAAGGCACAATTTTTTTTTTCTACAGAGACTTGGTAGATGAGGCTAAAAACTACCTCCTATTGCCTCAAGAACGACCTCTAATGCAAGGACCAAGGACAAGACCACGGAAACCCATCCGATGTGGAGAAGTACTCTTTGCAGGTGTGGATGTTAATACACTGTGACTAAGCAAAGTATCTTCCCGTGTGAGAACTGTCACTTGAGTAATCCTTTTTAAAGCTGTGATACTTAGTCATAAGAAACACGTAATAAGCCAGTATATAGCTTGATTCTTAATCCATTATCTAACAGTGGTATTCTTCAAAATAGTACTCTATTTTTTATACACCCACATCATACAGTGGATGTTTTGTTGAAATGAGTTACATACATTAATTTGCATACAATGCACAAATCACCTCATAATTACTTGTAATTGTCAAAAGAATTATCTTAAATAGTTACACTGTTTCCAAGTCCTGTCAAGTTAGGTTCAGCCCTGAAACAACCTGCTGTGTTATGTTGCTCCTACTCTAACCCTAAACCTTTGAGATCTTTCTATTTCAAGTGCTTTAATTCTGTCCACATAGAGTCAGCTCCCTCGTTCAACTGAACGACTACTTTCTCATTGGTCAGTAAAGCCTCTTACGTGGTGAGCGGCCCTAATTCAGAAATCTAAAATGCTACAGAATCTGAAATGTTTTGAGCATCATATCAGCACTCAAAAAGTTTCAGATTTTGGATTTTCGGATCTGAGATGCTCAGCTGGCAAAATCTGTGCATATATTCCATAATCCAACCTGCATTCCAGAGAGGGCATACTCAACCTGTTGTAGTTCATTGTCCTGAAATTTTTTTTCAAATTGTGATTCATGGAACTAGCTGGGGTGTGTGTGTAGTGTTCATATTTAAGCCTCCAAGGTTCAGTAATTCCATACTCCTTAGATATGGGCTTCCTCTGATTCTGTTGTCCCAGTTCAGTATTTGAAGTGTTCTATTCCTTTTAATCGGGGAATTAAATCTCTGGGACATGGTACCCTTCCCCATCAGCTAACCGCTTGAATGTCTTTCCATGTTTAATTTAATTTTCTCTTAGCATGTGGGAATATATCTTCTCCTATAGTTTTGGAAGCCAGATTTGATAATTCATGTTTATAGCTTCCTCTTCTGAAATTTGTTCATCTAATTTTCTTCAAGTAGATTACAGCATTTCTTTGCAAAGAAAACTCATACCAAATAGATAACAAATTTTCTTCTTTTTCTTTCTCATCCTCATCATGATCTTTTTGCTTCTCTTTTGGAAGCATTACTTCATTTTGTTTTAGATTTCAAATAATTATTAATTAATTCTTCATGCACTGACTTCTCCCATACTCCCAGTGTCCTAATGTCTCATTTTACTAACAAATTTATCATTTCTGTTGCCATCCTTATTTATTCATTCTAAAATTTTCATCCTTTACATATGCATTCACATGTACATGTTCATATACTCATGTGAGTTCAGACACTTGCAGGCCCACACCTACACACATCTGCACCCTTTCTCATTACATACCTGTCTATGGTTCCCAAAGATTGGTGAATAAATTGTCAGACCTCATTAAGTTTTCAAGGAATCCTATAAAAAGAGAGACAGAGAGAAAGGTCTTCCTTCCATTGGTTCACCCCCCAAATGGGCACTATGGCCGACGCACTGCGCCAATCTGAGGCCAGGAGCCAGGTGCTTCCTCCTGGTCTCCCATGCGGGTGCAGGGATTCCTTTTAATGTTGATGTTTAAACTAAATAAGTTATACTTTACGGTTCTTTTATCTATAAAGTAGTTTGTGTCCCATAAGTAAAAGAATGCTATAAATTATATCAGAACTTTTGTTTCCCAATTTTGAAAGCTACTGTCTATATTTTAAAGTTGAAAGGCTGCAAGGTCTAATTATCTGGTACCTGTAGCTTCATGTTGTGTCCTTTTCAGGAATTCTGGTGCTGGTACTGTTTTTTTTTTTTTTTTTTTTTGACAGGCAGAGTGGACAGTGAGAGAGAGAGACAGAGAGAAAGGTCTTCCTTTGCCGTTGGTTCACCCGCCAATGGCCAGTGCACCATGCTGATCTGAAGGCAGGAGCCAGGTGCTTTTTCCTGGTCTCCCATGGGGTGCAGGGCCCAAGCACTTGGGCCATCCTCCACTGCAGTCCCGGGCCACAGCAGAGGGCTGGCCTGGAAGAGGGGCAACCAGGACAGAATCTGGCACCCCGACCGGGACTAGAACCCGGTGTGCCGGCACCGCAAGGCAGAGGATTAGCCTGTTGAGCCACAGCGCCAGCCACTGGTACTGTATTTGTGGCAGCGTGTGCATTGCTAGGAAGATCTGTTAATTGTCTTGGGTGGCTGTCAGTTTCGGTACCTAGAATGGATGTGACAACACACTGCTGGTTCATCAGCGCAGAATAGTCTGGCTAGGACTAAAACTTAGGTTAAGGGAGAGGATAGGGTATTGGGGACTCCAGAGAAAATGGAACAGAAGAGAGCCAGCTTGCAATCAGACGCTGAAGGCAAAGCCAAATAGGTGCACAGAAGATATATTGCAGTGTCAAAGTCCTTTCTTAACTAAAGGGTGCCAGGCCAGTGGAAGGAGACAGGCTTACCCTTGAGGTTGCTGAGACGCGATAGCATAGCTCCCTCTAATGGAGGTGTAAACTTGACTTCTGTTGAATTGTTCAGCAGCGGCCATCTTTATGCTGCTGATTCCTATCACACTCTTCCAATATGATGTGATTATGAACTGTCCAGTGACTTGTTTCCGATGTATAGCCTTCTTTACTAAAATCTTTTTTGCCTCTTTTGATAGGATCATAATGTTAATAAGGCCACACTTTGCCTTCCTTTGAAACCAGTAAAATCGGATCAGTTTCATCATTTCAGACTCTTAACTGTTGATCTTATAGTAGCATATTGCCAATTTGGTATCCAGTTCCTCCACTATTATTGTTAATGACTTGATGTTAAAGACAGTTTCTAACTTATCTTTGTAGATTTCAGATCCAGCAACAATCTTTTCAGAATGGACACTCAATGAAAAATAATTCAATGCTGTTTGTTGTAAAGAGCACCATTGAGAAAATAGCACTAATCCATCCTGATTAACAGAAAAACAAAAACAAAAAACACATGCCAGTAGCAATAGTGCATTACAAATATTGCCTTGTTTATGAGATGTAACCCTTTTTTATATAACTTTTTTTGTGTTTTTCTGACCATAAAAGTGAATATACATAGTCAGTATAGAAACTTTGATTAACAGGAAAAAAATGAAGGAGAAAAGTTAACTCACCTATTACCTTTTCCATTTAAATTTGTAGAGAAGCACCATTAACTCTTTTCCTTTACCACTGGTATTTGCTTTCCCTGCTTTCTTGATCTTTTTATTTTGTCCTGATCTAAACGCTGCTTATATTATTGTGTGACGCTATTCACTCATATAATTTTAAATCTTGTCTCATTTGTCTCTACTTAAAAGTTAATCTTCAGATTGCTTTGGTTTTTATTGCAATTTTGTTTTCGATATCTTTGGGATGCCAAGCCACTGATTTTCATGTAACCCTGAAATGTGAGTCCTACTTGTTTTATCATTCTGTGAAAATAAAATAAACACTAGAAGCCTAAAATCAAATCTATAACCACAGTAGTTTTCTACTTAGTAGCATTTTTAAAAATATTTATTTATTTATCTGAAAGGCAGAATTACAGAGAGGCAGAGACAGAGAGAAAGAGGTCTTCCATCCAATGGTTCACTCCCCAGATGGCCGCAATGGCTGGAGCTGAGCTAATCCAAAGCCAGGAGCCAGCAGCTTCTCTAGCTCTCCCACATGGGTGCGGGACCCAAGCACTTGGGCCATCTTCTACTGCTTTCCCAGGCCATAGCAGAGAGCTGGATTGGAAGTGGAGCAGCTGGGACTGGAGCCAGTGTTCATATGAAATGTCAATACTGCAGGCAGCAGCTTTACCCACTGTGCCACAGCATGGTCCCCTGCTCAGTAGCATTTTACTCTTATGGATATCTTCATTTCTGACCTTTACTCTTATTTCCATTAGGGTTCTTGTTGCTTAACAATTTTGTGTAACTAGAGAGAGTGTGTGTGTGTGTGTGTGTGTGTGTGGTTTTTGTTTTTTATTTATTGTTTTTAGCTTTAATAGCTCAATGAACCTCATTCTAGATACTTTCTGAAAGTTGCTTTCTTTAAGGTAATACATTTAAATCAGATATGTCTGAAGTAATCATCTTTACAAACAGTATCTCGTACATATGACACTGTATGCTACTCAAAGGCTCAGACATAAAAGTAAGGATAAGGAGAGAGAAGTGTTCATTACCCTGATTTGATTAACACACATTATATATCCATAAGATGTACAATTATTAAGTGTTCATGAAAAATATTTCGTGTTCAAGAAGATGAGTTAAAATAAAATGCAATAAATGTAAAAAGTAAGATTGTGTCACCTCTCGACAGTGCATTGCTGAACTCAAACTGGCATTGCCCGGGGCCAGCGCTGCGGCACAGCAGGTAAAGCCTCCTCCTGCAGCACCCACATCCCATATGGGCGCCGGTTCTAGTCCCAGATGCTCCACTTCCCATACAGCTCTCTGCAATGGCCTGGGAAAGCTGTAGAAGATGGCCCAAGACCTTGGGCCCCTGCATGCATGTGGGAGACCGGGAGGAGGCTCCTGGCTTCCGATCAGCCCAGCTCTGGCCATTGCAGCCATCTGGGGATTGAACCATCGGATGGAAAACCTCTTTCTCTCTGCTTCTGCCTCTCTGTAATTCTGCCTTTCAGATAAATAAATACATCTAAAATGAAATGAATAAATCCCAGAATAGTGACTAAAATAATAGTCTTATTTTGCTAAGTACAGTCTATTCAACTTATAATCATAATTTCAATAGTTCTACCCCAGTTCCAGTGTATTAGTGTGCTTGGTCAGCCATAACTGAGTGCCCTAGACTGGGTGAGGCTTCTTTCTTGAGCTTATACAAGTTGCCTTCTCTTGTATCCTCACATGGCCCTGTCTCTGTGCACATACACAGAGATCTTTGATGGCTTCTTCTCGTCTAAGGACATCAGTCCAGGGGCCAATGCTGTGGCAAAGCAGGTTAAGCTGCCACCTATGGTTCTGGCATCCCATATGTGCACTGATTCGAGTCCTGGCTGCTTCACTTCTAATACAGCTCCCTGCTAGTGTGTCTGGGAAAACAGTGGAAGATGGCCCAAGTGCTTGGGCCTTTGTTACCCAGCTAGAAGACCCAGAAGAAAATCTTGGCTCCTGGCTTCAGATTAGCTCAGCTCTAGCTGTTGTACCCATTTGGAGAGTGAACCAGCAGAGGGAAGATCATTGTCTTTGTCTCTGTATCTCTCTCCCTCTGTAACTCTGCCTTTTTTTTTTATAAAGCTTTTATTTAAAGAATATAAATTTCCAAAGTACAGCTTATGGATTACAATGGCTCCCCCCTCCATAACTTCCCTTCCACCTGCTACCCTCCCCTTGCCTGCTCCCTCTTCCCTTGCATTCACATCAAGATTCATTTTCAATTCTCTTTATACACAGAAGATCAGTTTAGTACATATTACGCAAAGATTTCAACAGTTTGCCCTCACATAGAGACACAAAGTGAAAATACTGTTGGAGTACTAGTTATAGTATTAATTCACAATGTACAGCACATTAAGGACAGAGATCCTACATGATTTTTTTTTAAAAAAATTGATTAATTATCTATGCAATTTCCAATTTAACACCAAGATTTTTTAATCATTTTCAATTATCTTTATATACAGAAGATCGATTCAGTATATACTATGTAAAGATTTCATCAGTTTGCACCCACACAGAAACACAAAGTGTAAAAATATTGTTTCAGTACTAGTTATAACTCTGCCTTTTAAATAAATAAATAAATAAATCTTAAAAAAAAAAGTCAGTCCTGTTAGCTAGGACCCCACTCTTATGACCTCATTTAACTCTAATTATCTCCTTAAAAGCCCTGTCTCTTTATATTGTCACAATGGAGGTTTGGTTTCAATATATACATTTTAGAGAGAGATAATTCAGCCTGTAATACTCTGTTATGTCATCATTTGCTGCCCTGGTAATCATGGTACACTTAAGACCACCATGAAAGTAGAATCAAACAATCTTTTCCTTACATCCCTAAGTCACACACACAAAAAAAAACCTTAAATTTTGTTTTCTAAAAGCTCATTTTTTCCTTTGATGTTGAAGAATAGCATTTATGAAGTATTACTTATTTGATTTAAAGCCATTTAATCCAGTAAAAAGCCGGTTTTAAATTACTTCCATTGTAAAATTATAACTGAAATTTAGTAATTAGGCTATTGGTCTCAAGCGCTATAAATCCTCACATTTCTAGCCAAGTTGTATTTCAGATTTAGGATACTGAAACCCATGGCATTTATCCAATTCAAATTTAAACAAATTAATATCCATAAAACTTGCTGTGATTTAGTATTAGTTGACTATTCTGCTTTAAAAGAAACCATCCTAAAATAAAATTTATATAGCATATTGAGATTATAAAATTAACAAAGTAAACTTTCAAATCCATCTAGAAGAAAAGATTGGGAGCATTTTCCATTTTCAGTTGGGCTCAGAAAGTTGCTTGGGACACCCTTAGGAACCAGTAGTTAAAACAAGTGTTATAAGGTTTGCAGTACTCTTAGAACCTCATTTCTTAAATGAAAAATATTTGAAAGATTAACCAATTCAGTTATGTGCCATAATCATACTTTTTTTTTTTTTAAGTTTTTTGTTGGTTGGTTTGTTTCCTATTCATATTGCTCAGTCTGCTGTAACAAAATACCATAGAATGGTGGTTAAATTATTTTCTTATACTCCTGGAGGCTCTAAGTCTAAAGTTGAGGTTCCAGCCAATTCAGTGTCTGGACAGGGTTCACTCCCTGCCTTGTGGATGGCTACCTTCTTGTTATGTCCTCACGTGGCATCCGCTTGGTGTGTGCACATGTGGAGAGGTGGGGCAGGCAGTGGAGAGAACAAACAAGAGCTGTGGTGTCTCTTCTCACAGGAACAGTAATTTTATAGGGTTCAGTCCTCACCCTTATTAACTCACATAAACCCATTTACTTCCTTAGAGGGCCCATCTGCAAGTACAGCCAAACTATGGATTAAGACTTAAACATATGAATTTGGGAGTGGCAGAAAACAGTCATTCAGTCCCTAACACTGACTTGTGAAAAATATAATGTCTCCAGTGTTTTCTGATCATAAATGTTGTATTTGATAGTTTAGAATTCAGTGCAGACTATAGACTAAACAGAAAGCAAAATATTTTGTGATTTTAGAAGTTTTGTACTGTTTTAGTCACAACGGTACGTATTAAGAAACCACGAGTTGATCAGCCAAAAACTGTCTCTCTAATATAATAAAAGAAAAAGAAGATTCTGAGTTGTTGTTTTTTGGCTTTTGATAGCACATTACATTTATCTAGTACTATATACAAGTTTTTTTTTTTAAACTCATTTTAGATATGTACAAGAGGATTTCAAAAAGTTCATGGAAAATGGAATTAAGAGATAAAATATTCTGGAGCAAAACAGTTAAGCCCATGCCTAGTTATAAAATGTATTTTCCTTGAACTTTTTTTTCTAAGATTTATTTATTGATTTGGAAGGCAGAATTGTAAAGAGAGAAAGGCAAAGGCAAAAAGAGAGAAGTCTTCCATCAGCTGGTTCACTCCCCAAGTGGCCACAACGACCTAGGCTGGGCCAGATGGAAGCCGAGCCAGAAGGTTCCTCCAGTCTCCCGCATGGATACAGGGGCCCAAGCACTTGAAACATCTGCTGCTGCTTTCCCAGGCCATAGCCGGGAGCTGGATCGGAAGTAGAACAGCCCGGACACGAACCAGTCCCCATTTACTGATCTTTTTGCTGTTTCTTTTGTTTTGCCTTATCCAGAATGTAATATAGTTGGAACCACATAACTGAGTCAGAAAAACAAACCATGTTTCCCTCTGCTCTCAGATCACAACAGTCAACATGGAAGAATTCTATGACCTCAAAAGGTGTAAGGATTTCTCTCCACCAGTAAGCAATCAGTTTTGCAGTGGACATCAATTTGGCATCCTCTCCCCCAGTTCAGTTCCAGCACTGTCTGCCTGAGATAGTGTCAAATCCCATGTGTGGAGGGCTCAGTCCCCAAGGTTTCCCTCCCTTTTAGATGCCATTTACAAGCCCTGGTTTGTTTTACCTGTGCTTCCGACCAGTAGACTACAAATCACAGTTCCTACAGCTGCCTGTTTGGTTTTAATTTGCTCAAGTGGTTTGTGAAGTCAGGAAATTCCTACACTTAGTGGTTTTCTATAAAAGACATTAAAAAGGGGCTGGCACTGTGGCACAGTGGGTTGATCCTCCGCCTGTGGCGCCAGCATCCCATATGGGTGCTGGTTCTAGTCTCGGCTGCTCCTCTTCCAGTCCAGCTCTCTGCTGTGGTCTGGGAGAGCAGTAGAAGATGGCCCAGGTCCTTGGGCCCTGCACCCACGTGGGAGACCCAGAGGAAGATTCTGGTTCCTGGCTCCTGGATTTGGAGTTCTGGCCATTATGGCCATTTGGGGAATCAGCCAGCAGATGATAGACACCTCCCTCCCTCCCTCCCTCCCTCCCTCCCTCCCTTCATTGTCTGTAACTCTACTTCTCAAATAAATAAATAAAACCTTTAAAAATAAAAGGCATTGAAAGGATCAGATGCAGAGATGCATGGATCTTACAAGCCCTGTCCAGGTCCACCACCCTTCAGGAACCTCCATGTGCTCAGATTATCTAAAAGCTTCCTGAACCTCATGCTTTTAGGTTTTTATGAAGTTTTCAGTATAATGTGCATAATTGATTAAATCTTAAGTCATTGGTGATCAATTTAACCTTCAGTTCCTTCCCCTTCCCCTTAGGATGGTGGATAGGACTCAAAGTCCCAGCACTCTAAGCACACCTTGGTCTTTGCCCCTATCCTGAAGCTACCAAGAGGATGCCAGCCAAAGGTTACCTCATTGCCATTCAAAAACATAATTATCACTTTAGAGATTCCAGTGATTTTAAGAGTTAAAGTAGGGAAGTGGAGGTGAAGACCAAATACATATTTCACAATGTCACAGTAACTTTTCAGACTGGCTTCTTTTTGTTAAGTTTCGTCCATGTCTTCTCATGGTTTGATAGCTCATTTTTTATTACAGCATTATCCGTTGTCTGGATGTACCGTAGGATATCCATTTACCTACTGAAGGGTATCTTGGTAGGTTCCTATAGCTGCCTCCCAGGGTCCACATGAGCAGGAAGCCAAAGTCAGGAGAGAGAGCCAGATATCAACCCCTGGTATTCCAAACAAGGGCATGGGAGCCCTAACTGGCTTCTTTTTTTTTTTTTTTTTTTAAGATTTATTTATTTCTTTGAAAGGCAAAGTTGTTACAGAGAGGCAGAGGCAGAAAGAGAGAGAGAGAGGTCTTCCATCCACTGGTTCACTCCCCAGATGGCCACAATGGCTGGAGCTGTAGCAATCCAAAGCCAGGAACCAGGAGCTTCTTCCAGATCTCCCACGTAGGTGCAGGGGCCCAAGGATTTGGGCTGTCTTCTACTGCTTTCTCAGGCCATAACAGAGAGCTGGTTGGGACGTGGAGCAGCTGGGACTTGAACTACTACTGCCCATATGGGATGCCAGCACTGTAAGCGGCAACTTTATCCACTATGCCATAGCACCGGTCCTCCAACTGGCTTCTTAACCTTTAAACTAAACACCCCAGCCCAGTAGTATTTTGCTTTTAATTTTAAATTCTTTTTCATTGCTGATACATAGGAAAAAGATTGATTTTTTGCGTATTAACTTGGCATCCTGCAACCTTGGTATAATTGCTTGGTAGGTCCAGAAGGGTATTTTTGTTGATTCTTTCGGGTTTTCTACATAGACAATTATGTCACCTGTGAACAAGAACAGTTTCTTCTCTGTATTTATTTATTTTTATTTATTTATTTGAAAGAGTTACACAGAGAGAGAAGGAGAGGCAGAGAGAGAGAGAGGTCTTCCATCTGCTAGTTCACTCCCCAGTTAGCCGCAATGACTGAAGCTTCGCCAATCAGTAGTCAGGAGCCAGAAGCCTTATCCGGGTCTCCCACATGGGTGCAGGGGCCCAAGGACTTGGGCCATCTTCACTGCTTTCCCAGGCCACAGCAGAGAGCTGGATCGAAAGTGAAGCAGCCAGGACTTGATCTGGCACCCATATGGGATGCTGGCACTGCAGGCAGCAGCTTTACCTGCTACACCACAGTGTGGCCCCAACAGTTTCTTCTTAAATAGTATGCCTTTTATTTCCTTTTCTTGTCTTACAGCATTAGCTAGGACTTCCAGTATGATGCTGGAAATCAATAATGAAAGGGAACATTCTTGCCTTGTTCTTAATCTTAGAAAGCTTTAACTCTTACCATTAAGTATAATGCTACCCAGACCAAGTGGGATTTATCCCTGGTATGCAGGGATGGTTCAATGTTCGCAAAACAATCAACGTGATACACCACATTAACAGACTGCAGAAGAAAAACCATATGATTGTGTCAATAGATGCAGAGAAAGCATTTGATAAAATACAACACCCTTTCATGGTGAAAACTCTAAGCAAACTGGGTATGGAAGGAACATTCCTCAATACAATCAAAGCAATTTATGGAAAACCCACAGCCAACATTCTATTGAATGGGGAAAAGTTGGAAGCATTTCCACTGAGATCTGGTACCAGACAGGGATGCCCACTCTCACCACTGCTATTCAATATAGTGCTGGAAGTCTTAGCCAGAGCTATTAGGCAAGAAAAAGAAATTAAAGGGATACAGATTGGGAAGGAAGAACTCAAACTATCCCTCTTTGCAGACGACATGATTCTTTATTTAGGGGATCCAAAGAACTCTACTAAGAGACTATTGGAACTCATAGAAGAGTTTGGCAAAGTAGCAGGATATAAAATCAATGCACAAAAATCAACAGCCTTTGTACACACAGGCAATGCCACGGCTGAGGAAGAATTTCTAAGATCAATCCTGTTCACAATAGCTACAAAAACAATCAAATACCTTGGAATAAACTTAACCAAGGACATTAAAGATCTCTACAATGAAAATTACAAAACCTTCAAGAAAGAAATAGAAGAGGATACCAAAAAATGGAGAAATCTTCCATGCTCATGGATTGGAAGAATCAATATCATCAAAATGTCCATTCTCCCAAAAGCAATTTACAGATTCAATGCAATACCAATCAAAATACCAAAGACATTTTTCTCAGATCTGGAAAAAATGATGCTGAAATTCATATGGAGATGCAAGAGACCTCAAATAGCTAAAGCAATCTTGTACAACAAAAACAAAGCTGGAAGCATCACAATACCAGATTTCAGGGCATACTGCAGGGCAGTAGTTATCAAAACAGCATGGTACTGGTACAGAAACAGATGGATAGACCAGTGGAACAGAATAGAAACACCAGAAATCAATCCAAACATCTACAGCCAACTTACATTTGATCAAAGATCCAAAACCAATCCCTGGAGTAAGGACAATCTATTCAATAAATGGTGCTGGGAAAACTGGATTTCCATGTGCAGAATCATGAAGCAAGATCCCTACCTTTCACCTTACACAAAAATTCACTCAACATGGATTAAAGACTTAAATCTACGACCTGACACCATCAAATTATTAGAGAGCATTGGAGAAACCATGCAAGATATAGGTACCGGCAAAGACTTCTTGGAAAAGACCCCAGAAGCACAGGCACTGAAAACCAAAATTAACTACTGGGATTGCATCAAATTGAAAAGTGTCTGTACTGCAAAAGAAATCTAAAGGGCCAACCTACACATGAAAAAATGTTCAAGATCACTAGCAATCAGGGAAATGCAAATCAAAACCGCAATGAGGTTTCACCTCACCTCGGTTAGAATGGCTCACATTCAGAAATCTACCAACAATAGATGCTGGAGAGGATGTGGGGAAAAAGGGACACGAACCCACTGTTGGTGGGAATGCAAACTGGTTAAGCCACTGTGGAAGTCAGTCTGGAGATTCCTCAGAAACCTGAATATAACCCTACCATACAACCCAGCCATCCCACTCCTTGGAATTTACCCAAAGGAAACTAAATTGGCAAACAAAAAAGCCGTCTGCACCTTAATGTTTATTGCAGCTCAGTTCATAATAGCTAAGACCTGGAACCAACCCAAATGCCCATCAACAGTGAACTGGATAAATAAATTATGGGACATGTACTCTACAGAATACTATACAGCAGTCAAAAACAATGAAATCCGGTCATTTGCAACAAGATGGAGGAATCTGGAAAACGTTATGCTGAGTGAATTAAGCCAGTCCCAAAGGGACAATTATCATATGTTCTCCCTGATCAGCAACAACTAACTAAGCACCAAAGGGGAAACCTGTTGAAGTGAAATGGACACCATGAGAAACAGTGACTTGATCAGCTCTTGCGCTGACTGCTGATGTACAATGTAATACTTTATCCATTTTAGTATTTTTTTCTTTGTTTTGTTCTAGTACTATTGGTTGAACCCTGTAATTAACACACAATTATTCTTAGGTGTTTAAATTTTAATTGAAAAGTGATCCCTGTTAAATATAACAGTGGGGGCCGGCGCCGTGGCTCAACAGGCTAATCTCCGCCTTGCGGCGCCGGCACACCGGGTTCTAGTCCTGGTCGGGGCACCGGATTCTGTCCCGGTTGCCCCTCTTCCAGGCCAGCCCTCTGCTGTGGCCCAGGAGTGCAGTGGAGGATGGCCCAGGTGCTTGGGCCCTGCACCCCATGGGGAGACCAGGAAAAGCACCTGGCTCCTGGCTCCTGCCATCGGACGAGCGCGGTGCGCCGGCCGCAGCGCGCCGACCGCGGCGGCCATTGGAGGGTGAACCAACGGCAAAGGAAGACCTTTCTCTCTGTCTCTCTCTCTCACTGTCCACTCTGCCTGTAAAAAAAAAAAAAAAAAAAGAAAGAAAGAAAGAAAGAAAGAAAGAAAAAATATAACAGTGGGAATAAGAGAAGGAGGAGATGTACAATTTGGGACATGCTCAATTGGACTTGCCCCAAATGGTGGAGTTGGAATCGTGCCAGGGGATTCCAATACAGTCCCATCAAGGTGGCATGTACCAATGCCTTCTCACTAGTCCAAGTGATCAATTTCAGTTCACAATTGATCACACTGATAGGTCTAAGAGTCAAAGGGATCACACAAACAAGACTATTGTCTGCTAATACTGATAGAATCAAAAAGGGAGAGAATGATCCAACATGGGAAGCGAGATACACAGCAGACTCATAGAATGGCAGATGTCCTAAATAGCACTCTGGCCTCAGAATCAGCCCTTAAAGCATTCAGATCTGGCTCAAGAGCCCATGAGAATATTTTAGGCATGGAAAGCCAGGATACTCTGGAAAAAAAAAAAAAGAAGAAGAAGACCTAAATGAAAGATCTCTGCGAGTGAGATCCCAGTGGAAAGAACAGGGTCATCAAAGAAGAAGGTACCTTTCTCAGAAGGGAGGAGAGAACCTCCACTTTGACTATGACCCTGTCGGAATAAGATCGAAGCCGGCGAACTCAAAAGGCTTCCATAGCTTTGGCAACTCATGACTAGAGCCTAGGGAGATTACTGACGCCATAAACAAGAGTGTCAAATTGTTAAGTCAACAACAGGAGTCACCGTATACTTACCTCTCATGTGGGATCTGTCCTTAAGGTGTTGTCCAATGTGAAGTAATGCTATAACTAGTACTGAAATAGTATTTTACACTTTGTGTTTCTGTGTGGGTGCAAACTGATGAACTCTTTACTTAGTATATACTAAATCGGTCTTCTGTATATAAAGATAATTGAAAATGAATCTTGATGGAATGGGAGAGGGAGCGGGAAATGGGAGGGGTGTGAGTGGGAGGGAAATTATGGGGGGGGTGCGGGAAGCCATTGTAATCCATAAACTGCACTTTGGAAATTTATATTTACTAAATAAAAAATAAATAAAAAGAACAAAAAAAGTATAATGCTAGCTGAAGGCATTTTGTAACTATTCTTTATTAAGCAGAAGTTCCTAGTTTTCTGAGAGTTTTTATGAGGAATGTGTATTGAATTTGTCAGATGCTTTTCCTGCATCTGTTGATACAATTATGAGTTTTCGGGGCTGGCGCTATGGCGCAGTGGGTTAACGCCCTGGCCTGAAGTGCCTCCATCCCATATGGGCGCAGGTTTGAGACCCGGCTGCTCCACTTCTGATCCACCTCTCTGCTATGGCCTGGGATAGCAGTGGAGGATGGCCCAAGTCCTTGGGCCCCTGCACCCACGTGAGAGACCCGGATAAGCTCCTGGCTCCTGGCTTCAGATCGGTGCAACTCCGGCCGTTGCAGCCATCTGGGGAGTGAACCATCAGATAGAAGACCTCTCTCTCTCTCTCTGGCTCTCCTCTCTCTGTGTAACTCTGACTTTCAAATAAATAAATCAATCTTTAAAAAAAAAAACAATTCTGAGTTTTCTTTTTTAGCCTGGTGATATGATTTTTAAAATTTGAACCCTCTTGTCTACTCAGATAAAACCTGCTTGGTCATGTTCTATCGTCCTTTTTATACATTGTTAGTATTTTTCCACTTTTTAATTTTGATTCCTTATTTTACAAATGAGGAAACAGTGGCTCAGGATTTCCCCAACATTGCAGAACTGGTAGAAGCAACAGTCAAACCTTAATTTTCTAACTAAATTCAGTGTTTTATCCATTCTATAGGATATTACCTTACAATTCTATTTGAATAGGTGTCATTGTCCTCCTTTGTCAAGTGGACATGATACTAATTTATTTAGAGAATTAATTAAGGTTATAGCAATCCCAGTGGAATAAATGCAAGTGATGCCTGTATTTGGACCTACTTCTAGACATTTACTTAGTCACACATTGACGCACAGTGAGGTCAGCAGGGACTGATACACTGTTTGCCTGAGGGCACATCCTCTTGATCACTTCTGTTTCTTCCTTAGTCGGTGGTTGGTGCAGTGGAGATGCCATTTCCAGTGTTGAAAGATACGATCCACAGACAAATGAGTGGCGCATGGTAGCTTCAATGAGCAAAAGGCGATGTGGAGTTGGGGTCAGTGTCCTTGATGACCTGTTATATGCAGTGGGAGGCCATGATGGATCCTCTTATCTCAATAGTGTTGAAAGGTGAGTAAAGAGAGCTTGAAATGTTTTCTCTATTGTACGTGCAGTGTCATTTGAGATACTAATTAGGAAACAGATGTGATTTGAGTCTGTCGCACTGGTTGGCAGCCTAATCCTTGTAGCATGATGTACAAGTCCTCTATGATCTGTTCTCCACCTGTTTTTCTACTTTGCATTGGATTCCACCATTCCCTAAACATGCAACTACGGACCCAACAAATTGCTCACAGTTCCTGGTACAACTGTCTTTAAAAAAAAAAAAAAAAAAGATTTGGTTTATTTATTTGAAAGTGAGAATTACGTAGAAAAAGGAGAGGCAGAGCGGATGCCGCTGGTTCACTCCCCAGATGGCTGCAATGGCCAGAGCTGCGCTGATCCGAAGCCGGGAGCCAGGTGCTTCTTCCTGGTCTCCCACATGTGTGCAGGGGCCCAAGGACTTGGGCCATCTTCCACTGCTTTCCCAGGCCATAGCAGAGAGCTGGATCAGAAGTGGAGCAGCTGGGACTTGAACCAGCGCTCAAATGGGAAGCCGGCATTGCAGGCGGCAGCTTTGCCCGCTGCGCCACAGCGCCGGCCCCAATGCACCATCGTTTTTCACGTGTCTCCCTACGTGTATGCTTGCTACTCTTTCTTCCCTGGAATATTTTCCCTTTGAAGACTTACATGTCCTTCAGGAATCAAATGTTAATCATTGCATAAAAATTCTCTGATGGTCATGCAAATAAGTTAGTTTCTCATGCCTTTATTCTTTATGTATCTTTAACAAGCTTGTTCCTAATGCATTGTGCTATAATTGTTTATTGAGCTGCCTTTACCCATAATATCCATCACACAGGGCACAATGGAAACCTTAGGGTAACTGATGTTTTAAAGCTTCTTGCTCTCAGGCACTCTTTTCCTTGCCACGATGTTGATCTAAGGTGATCCTTGGTATTTCCACAACACCTCTGAAACCACGCAGCAACTCAGTTCCCAGTGGCTGGAAAAACACCGAGGAATCAGTGGAGTGGCTGGGGGAGCGCACTTCAATATACCAAAGGAATGCTAACTGTGTTTTATGAAATAAAGAGTTGTCAATTCTAGAATCATGAAATAAAACTAAGATATTTTCTAAAATAAATAAGTAAACCGGTTAAACGAATATAAGCAAAATAAGTAAATATTTATATCTCAGTTACATTGAAGCCTGTAGATATCAAAATATAGATTTTGGGAGCCAGCACTGTGGCATAGTGGGTAAAGCCGCCACCTGCAGTGCCAGCATTCCACATGGGTGCCAGTTCGAGTCCCAGCTGCTCCACTTCCAATCCAGCTCTCTGCTGTGGCCTGGGAAAGCCCTTGGGCCCCTGCACATACATCCGAGGCCTGGAAGAAGCTGCTGGCTCCAGCCATCCCACTGTTGTGGCCATTTTGGGAGTGAAGCAATGGATGGTAGCCCTTTCTCTGTGTCTCTCCCTCTCCCTGTAACTCATCTTCTCAGATAAATAAATTAAATCTTAAAAAATAAAAGTAAAAATGAATATATTCTTTGCACCAATGATTCTAGTCTTTATCCATTTGCACAGGGAGAAAGATACAAGAATAATCACTGTTTTTAATAGCAAAATATTGGAAATAGTCAAAGGATATATGGATAGGAATATGATTAAGTGACGTGGCATATACAGTGTTATAAAATAGTTCAAAAGGAATCTCTTGTGCTATATTTCTATAAATAGATCTCAAATATCTTGAGGAGAAAAACAGTGCCTACTGTGGACATATTTATATAAATAAAACAAGCTCACAGATGAATATGCATATGGGTATACTTATTTGAAAACATTCTACTAAAAAGTATTAAAGAGTATATGCCAATCATAATGGGAAGAGACCAGAGTTCAAGTGGAACTCAAAGGGAAAATTAGTTTTGCTGATACTGTTTTGATTTTTTAAAATATATATTCATATACAGCTTGTTATATACAAATGAATTTCAAAGATCAAAATAAGTTTCCATGTATTTTAATCTGCCCTTATTTAAGGGAGATAACACATATCAATCCTTTGACTTGAAATATGCAGCATAGCAGACTTCCTTTGTGGAATAAGAACTCTGCTCTTGATGTGTTCTTTACAGGTATGACCCCAAAACAAACCAGTGGAGCAGTGATGTGGCCCCTACAAGCACCTGCAGGACGAGTGTTGGTGTGGCAGTACTTGGAGGCTTTCTGTATGCCGTGGGTGGCCAGGATGGTGTGTCTTGCCTCAACATTGTTGAGAGGTGATTTTTTTTAAATACTTTTCAGTGTTTTTAAGGACACCTAGGACAGTTTTAAGGAAACAGTTACAGCCAACTTAGAGCATTAGAGGATTCACACTTCAGTGAATTTACCATAGGCTTTCAGGAAGAAGTTTTCAGTGGATCGTAAAGGCTAGAAAGATTAAAAATATTTTAAGCATTTTTTAAATTGATTTTTAATCGACATGCAAATACTTATTGCTGATGAACAGCATGTTTTGCAGTAGGCACACATCGTAGGATGACTGGGTCAGGCTAGCTAACAGGCTTTTCGTTTTTTTGTGATGAGGACACCAAAAATCTACTCCGACACTTTTGAAGTATACAGTACACTTACAGTCATGGTGTTGTACTTGTATCTTTGAACTTATTCCTCCTGTCTAAAGTCAGAGTTACTCAGAGAGAGAAGGAGAGGCAGAGAGAGAGAGAGAAGTCTTCCATCCTCTGGTTCACTCCCCACTTGGCCACAACAGCAGGACTGGAACTGCGCCAATCCAGAGCTGTGCCGAACTGAAGCCAGGAGCCAGGAGCTTCTTCCGGGTCTCCCATGCGGGTGGAGAGGCCCAAGGATTTGGGCCTTTTTTTTTTTTTTAAGATTTTATTTTTATTTATTTGAGAGATAGAGTTACAGACAGTGAGAGGGAGAGACAGAGAAAAAGGTCTTCCTTCCGTTGATTCACTCCCCAAATGGCTGCAACGGCCGGAGCTACACTGATCCGAAGCCAGGAGCCAGGGGCCTTTTCCTGGTCTCCCATGTGGATGCAGGGGCCCAAGGACTTGGTCCATCTTCTGCTACTTTCCCTGGCCATAGCAGAGAGCTGGATCAGAAGAAGAGCAGCCGGGAATAGAACTGGGATGCGCCACTGCAGGCAGCAGCTTTGCCCACTACGCCGCAGCGCCGGTCCCTCTCATCATCTTTTTAAGACTTTATGTGTGCATGTTATCAGGCAGTCCTTGGCTTTCTGTGCTTAGCTTATTTTGCTTAATGTAATGACTTCTAGTTCCATCTATGTTATTGCGAATGACAACCTTTCATCCTTTGATGGCTAAGCAGTATTCCTTTGTGTACTTGTACCGCACTTTCTTCATTTATTAGTTGATATTAAACATTTAGGTTGTTTCCACTTCTTAGCTCTTGTGAACAATACAGCATTAAACATGGGAGTGCATATGCCTCCTCAGCAGCTTGATTTCATTTCCCTTGGATATGTCCCTCGTAGGAGTCCTAGATCACTCGGTAGTTCTGTTTTTAGTTTTCTCAGGGACCTGCATACTGTTTGCCACAATATCTTTACTGATTTGCATTCCTACCAACAGCGTATAAGGGTTCCCTCTTCTCCACATCCTCACCAGTATCTGTTATCCTTGTGTTTTTTATGGTGGCACCTCACTCTAAGTGAAGCAGTATCATTATGGTTTTGATTTGCATTTTCCAGATGATTAACCATATTGAGCATTTTTGAGTGTGTACCTGATGGCCATTTGTACGTCTTTCTTTGAGAAAGGTCTGTTTAGATTTACTCCCGTTTTTTAGGGATTTTTTATGCTATTTGTTTGGATCCTTATTACTCAGGAGATGAAGCCTTTGTCAGAGGTGTAACTTGGAACTGTTTTCTTCCATTCTGTCTCTGCACTGTGTTGATCATTTCCTTTGATGCACAGAAGCTCTTTAGTTTGATGAAATCCCATTGGTCAATTTTTGCTTCTGGGGTCTGATCCAAAAGAGTCCTTGTCCAATCCAATTTTCTGAAGTGTTTCCCCTGTTTTGTTTTGTTTTGTTTTAAGATTTATTTATTTATTTGAAAGTCAGAGTTACACAGTGAAGGAGAGGCAGAGAGAGAGAGAAAGAGAGAGAGGTCTTCCATCCCATGGTTCACTACCCAAATGGCTGAAATGGCCAGAGCTGGGATGATCTGAAGCCAGGAGCCAGGAGCTTCTTGTGGGTCTCCCACGTGGGTGCAGGGGCCCAAGGACTTGGGCCATCCTCCACTGCTTTCCCAGGCCATAGCAGAGAGCTGGATCGGAAGTGGAACAGCAAGATCTTGAACTGGCACCCATATGGGATGCTGGTGCTTCAGGAACAGGGCATTAACCTGCTGTACCACAGCACCAGCCCTACCATATTTTCTTTTTAATAGTTTCAAGGTTTCAGGTCTCGTGTATGGGTCTTTAATTTGCTTTGAGTCTGTTTTTGTACATAATAAGAGACAGGGATCTGATGTCCCTCTTCCTCATGTGGATATCATTTTCCTGGTACCATTCATTGAAAAGACTGTTTATTTTCCCTTTTTAATTTAAGATTTAATTATGGGGCCGGCGCTGTGGCACAGTAGGTTAAAGCCCTGGCCTGAAGCACCGGCATCCCATATGGGTGCTGGCCTGTACTAGTCCTGGCTGCTCCACTTCCGATCCAGCTCTCTGCTGTGGCCTAGGAAAGCAGTAGAAGATGATCCAAGTCCTTGGGCTTCTGCACCCAGAAGGTGGGAGACCCAGAAGAGGGTCCTGGCTCCTGCCTTCGGATCGGTGCAGCTCCAGCCATTGTAGCCATCTGGGGAGTGAACCAGTGGATGGAAGACCTCTCTCTCTGTCTCTACCTCTCTGTGTAACTCTATCTTTCAAAAAGGAGAATTAGAGAAAGTCAGGGAGTATAAGGCTTCTACATTTTTCTTTTTGCTTAAGGTTGCTTTGGCTATTCCAGGTCTTTTTTGTCTCCATACAAATTCTTTATAGTCTAGTTCTGAGAAAAATGTCATTTGTGTTTTGTTAGGGATCATATTGAATCTGTAAATAGCTTTAGGTAGTATGGACATTTTAATAATATTTATTCTTCCAATTCATTAACACATAATGTGTTTCCATTTCTCATGTCATCAATTTCTTTCATAAATGTTTTATAGTTTTTGTTATAGTGATCTTTCACTTCTTTGGTTAAATTTATTTTTAGATTTTTTCCCCAAAGAAACCTTTTATTTAAGGAATACAAAATTCATGTATTTCATAAATAAAACTTTAGGAACATAGTGATTGTTCCCACCGTATCCGCCTTCCCACCCACACTCCCACCCCTCTTCCTCCTCCCTCTCTTATTCCCAGTTTTATTTTTAAATAAGATCTATTTTGGATCAACTTTATGCACAGAAGATTAACTCTATACTAAGTAAAGAGTTCAACAAATAGTATGGGGGGGAAAAAAAACTGTTCCTCAACAGCTGAGACAAGAGCTGTTCAAAATCATTGCATATTGAAGTTAATTTCACTTCCTTTTTTTTTTTAGCATTCTTCTTTTTTAGAAACTTAATTAACTTTAAAGAGGAACCCAAGAATGATACATCTTTTGCGAGCACTTAGAGATAACTAGAACTTATGAGACATAAAGATATCCTCCATGTCATACACTAAAACAAAGGAAATCTTTGAGAACAGGTTTTACTGTTAACTCTCATGATGCAACTCTTTGAGGACAGAGGTCCTGCATGGAAGTTAGTGCACAGTGACTCCTGTTAATTTAACAGTTAACACTCTTATGTCTGACATCAGTGATCATCCGAGGCTCTTGACATGAGCTGCCTAGGCTATAGAAACCTTTGGAATCCACAAACTCCTTCAGTATTTAGCCAAGGCCATAAGCAAAGTGGAAGTTCTCTCCTCCCTTCAGAGATAAGTACATCCTTCTTTGATGACCACGTCTTTCCACTGGGATCTCACTCGCAGAGGTGCTTCATGTAGGACACTTTTTGCCACAGTGTCTTGGCAGAAATATTATCTTTAAGATTTTTTAAAGATTTATTTATTTATTTATTGGAAAGACAGAGACAGACAGACCTTCCATCCTCTGGTTCATTCCCCAAATGGCCACAACAGCCAGGGCTTAGCTAGGCTGATGCTAGAAGCCAAGAATCCATCCTGGTCTCCTCCTTGGGTAGCAGTGGCCCAAGTACTTGGACCATCGTCTAACGGCCTCCCCAGGTGCATCATCAGGAAGGTGGATTGGAAGCAGAGCAGCTGGGACTTGAACTAGCACTCTACTATGGGATGCCAGCTTGCAAGGAGCAGAAGTTCCAAGAACCAGGAACTCAATCTAGGTCTCCCATGTGGGTAGCATGAACCCACTTACTTGAGCCATTACCACTGCTTCCCAGGGTGCACATTAGCAATGGAGTCAGTACTCTGATGGGGGATTATGAATGTTTTAGCTAATGTCTTCATCTTCCCCCCAGGCCAGATGCCTATCCCTGTTCTGCTTTTTTGATGTTGGCATTGATTGCTATAAAATTCCTTCTTAGTACTTCTTTTGCTTTACACAAATTTTGTTATGTTACGTTTCCGTTTTCATTTGTTTCAAGACTCTTTAAAAAAAAAGGGGGGGGGTTATTTTATTTATTTGAAAGAGTTACAGAGAAAGGTAGAGACAGAGAGAAAGATTCTTCCATCCGCTGGTTCATTCCCCAGATGGCCACAACGGCCAGAGCTGCACTGATCTGAAGTCAGGAGCCAGGAGCTTCCTCCGGGTCTCCACACGGGTGCAAGGGCCCAAGCAGAGAGCTGGATCTCAGGCCATAGCAGAGAGCTGGATCGGAAGAGCAGCAGCCGGGACTAGAACTGGCGCCCATATGGGATGCAGGCACTCAGGCCAGGGCTTTAACCCACTGCGCCATAGCGCCAGCCCCTCAAGACTCTTTAATTTCTTCCTTGACTCATTGTTCGTTCAGCAGTAACTAGTTTCCATGTGTTTATGTAGTTTCCAAAGTTCTTTTGTTACTGACTACTAGTTTTACTTCATTCATATCAGGACAGATATTTGCATGCTGGACATTTGACCTAGCAGTTAAGACACTGCTTAAGATAACCATTTCACATATCAGAGTACTAGGGTTTGAGTCCCAGCTCTGCTCCCGATTCTAACTTCCTGCTATTTTGAAATTGGGGCAGCTGCAGGTGGATGGCTCAAGTGCTTAGGTCTCTGCCACCCACACGGGAGACCTCAGTTGATTTCCTGGCTTCCAACTTTGGCCTAGTCCATCCCTGGTCATTGCAGGCATTTGGAGTTCTGTCTCTTTTTGCTCTTCTAAGTATAAAATATAAATAAATTGAAAAGGAAAAGATACTCAATATGATTTCAATCTTTTTAAATTTTTTGAGATTTGTTTTTTTTCAACCATGTGATCTATCCTGAAGACTGCTCCATGTCCTGTTGAGTACTAGTCGTAGTATGCAGTAGTCTGTGGATGTCTATGATATCCAGCTGATCTAGGGTATAGTTTAATTTCGCTGTTTCTTTGCTAATTTTCTGTTTGGATGATTTGTCCATTTCTCAAAGTGAGGTGTGAAATTTTGTTACTATTCTTGTATTGGAATATATATTTTCCTTTAACTCATTAATATTTGCTTTATGTATTTGGGTGCTCTGATATTGGGTATAACTATATATATTATAAATATATAATATATAACAGCTCTCTCTCTATATATATATACAGATATGTTATTTCCTCTTGCTAGATGGAACCATTTGTCATTATATAATGACTTTTCTTACCTCTTTTTAGTACTTTTGACTTAAAATCTATTTTATCTGTTATAAATATGGCTACTCTGGCTTTCTTTTGGGTTCCATTTGCATGGACTGTCTTATTCTATCATTTCGCTTTCAATTTTTTGCATCCTTAGAGGTGAAGTAAGTCTTGTAAGCAGCATTTTTGGTTGGGTTTTCTTCTCTCCATTCAATTACTATATGACTTTAAAAAAAAAAAAAAAAGATTGTTTGATTGATTTGAAAAAGCAGAGTGATAGAGAAATCTTCCATCTACCAACATACTCCCCAAATGACTGTGATAGCCAGATCTAACACAGGCTGAAGCCATTAACCAGGAACTGCATAATGGTCTCTCACAAAGGTGGCAGGGGCCTAAGTTCCTGGGCCATCTTCTGCTGCCTTGCCAGGCACATTAGCAGGAAGCTAGATCATAAGTGGACTAGCCAGGACTTAAACCAGCACTCTGATGTGAGATGGCGGTGTCACCAGTGACAGCTTAAACCACTACCGCATAATGCTGCCCCTACTCTATGTTGCTTACACTGGAGAATTTAATCCACTTACATTCAAGGTAATGAGTTATAAGTAAGGTCTTACTACTTCCATTTTGCTTCTTGTTTTCTAGTTCTATTGTAGTTCTTTTCTTTTTCCTCCCTTACGATCTTCCATTGTTAAGTCTTTTATTCTTGGAGGTATGATTTGATTCCTTGCTTATTTATTTTTTCCGGAATAGCCTTCTTTTATTTTGCACTTAGAGAAACAGAGGAAGATAGTTGGTGTCGACTAGCCCAATGTTGTTTTTTTGAAATGGAGGCTATGTGCATGAGGGAGAAGTGCAGAACCTGACAATTTGCATTTCTCATCAGGGATGGATCAGTGTATAAAGAATGCATATCATCAGTAGCCTACGTGAGGTATTGGATGGAAAGATAATTTTTTAAAGATTAGAAAGGCAGGAGCCAGAGTTGTCACACATGGGCTTGGGCCACCAGCTTCTCATGTGAGCACAGGTTCAAGTCCCGGCTGCTCTGCTTCTGATCTGGCTCCCTGCTGATGCACCTGGGAAAGGAATGGAGGATGCCCAGTGCTTAGACCCCTGCACCCCGGGCGGGAGACCCAGATGGAGTGCCATGCTCCTGGCTTCAATCTGGCCCAGCCTGGCTGTTGGCAGCCATTTGCGAAGTGAACAGCCAATGGAAGCTCTCTCTCTCTCTCTCTCTCTCTCTCGCTCTCGCTCTCTCTCTCTCAGCTGTTGCAGCCATTTGCAAAGTGAACCAGTGGATGGAAGATTCTCATTCTCTCTGTCTCTGTCTTTGTCTCTATCTCTTTGTAACTGCTTTTCAAGTAAAATAGATAAATCTTAGAATAAAAAAGTAAGTGAGGCCGGCACCGTAATGCATTAGGTTAATCCTCTGCTTGCAACACCAGCATCCCATATGGGCGCCAGTTCTAGTCCGGCTGCTCCTCTTCAGTCCAGCTCTCTGCTGTGGCCAGGGAAAGCAAGAGGATGGCCCAAGTGTTTGGGTCCCTGCACTCACATGGGAGACCTGGAGGAAGCACCTGGCTCCTGGCTTCAGATTGGCATAGCTCCGGCCATTGCAGCCACTTGGGGAGTGAACCAACAGAAGGAAGACCTTTGTCTCTCTCTCTCTCTCTGTCTCTCACTATCTGTAGCTTTGCCTGTCTTAAAGAAAAATCTTTAAAAAAAAAAAAAGTGAGACTAGAAAGGGACATTTTGCAGGGCTTTCAGAGTGGCAAAGTTCCTTCCTCAACTTAGGTGGTAGCTATAAGTGAGCTTACCTTATAACAGTTTTAAACTATGCATTTGTTTTGAGTGCCTTTTTGTTTTTCTTAATTTTTATCTGTAACAGCCAGGGCTGAGCTGAGCCAAAGCTCAGAGCTGGGAATGCTGTCCATATCTCCCACAAAGGAGGCCAGAACCCTGTTACTCGAGCTGTCACTGCTGCCTCCCCGGGTGTGCATTACCAGGAAGCTGGGGTCAGGAGCCACAGCCCGGAACTGAACCCATGCACTCCACTGTGAGACAGGGCTTCCTCACTGGAGACCCAACTGCTAGGCCAACCCCTGTGTGACTTTGTTTATCTGTGTTTTATTATACACTGGAAGGGTAAAACTATGCAAAAAAGTCTACTTTCAGGTAGGATGTAGTAGATAGCAACAGCCATCGCTCTCAGTCCAACAACTAGGAAAGAAAGACAAATTACAAAATATATTGAAGAGATCAGAGATGTATGGAAGTAGTGAGATGTAGATGAACTACAGTAAAAGGCCATTGAGAAGAGAGCCCCTGTCCTGTGACCTGGGATCATAGGCTATTTTCTTCCCTGGCGACAGTTTCCAAGTCTGAACTTGGGTTGAGTAGAGGGCGGGGCCTGTGCCCAGGGCTTCTGTTGGAGGAAGGATGAATCAGGGAAGCCGTTGCTAGTCTTATAAGTTGGTGCAACAGGCAGAATCTAGAACAGTTGCAAATGTACAACTTTCTCCCTACAGGGACATTTGCTGGTTGGCAGCAGGATGGGGAGGGGTGTGCAGAGAAGGCTAAAGACCAGGTGGAAAGGCAGAGTGAAAGCTCGTGTGGTCTCTGCTTAGAAGACCAAGACCTGCTACGGCAGGAGGCCTGCATCTGAGACGTGTGAGCCTGACTGAAGCCCACTCCCTCAGAGAATGGAGGAAATGGACCTCTCGTCCTGCCTGTCTAATCCTCAGCAGGACAGGAGGGCGGGGGTTCTAGGATCCTGTTCTTTTATAACAACGTCACGCATACCAAGAAACACGAGCCATCTGAAGAAACGGAAAATGTGGCCAGTAATTGAGAGGAAAAGTAGACAGTAGAAGCAGTCTTAGAACTGCTCCACATTTGGAGTTAAGACTTTAAAATAAGTGTAATAGATACATTCAATAAAAATAGAGGAAAAGATCAACAAATGGAAAAATAAGAAGCAGGTATACATTGTAAAAATGAACGGTCTACAACCAAGAACTCGCTGGATAAGATTAAGGAAGAACGGGGGCAGGCATTTAGCCTGGCAGTTCAGGTGCCTGTGTCCTACGTCCAGCACAGCTCCTGTGTCCAGCTTTCTGCGAGTCCAGACCCTAATGAGGCAGCAGTGATGGCTCAAGTACCTAGGCCCCGGCCACCCACGTGGAGACCTGGACAGTGTTCTAGCTCCCTACTTTGGCCCGGCATAGCCCAACCCTTGTGGGCATCTGGGGAGTGAACCAATGGGAGCTCACCTGTGCATGCATGCGTACTCCTCTCTCTCCCTCTCCCCTCCCTCTCTCTCTCTTCCCTCCCTCTCTCTCTCATAAATACTAATTTTTTTTAAGTGGACTATACATAGGGGAGACAGAGTTAGTGAACTCAAAGATCAATAGAAGACTTCAGTTTATTTACAAGTTTTCAAAATAATGAATTCTTTACACATGATCTTCCAGAGACAACCAGTTAGGGTTCTTAGGGAGCTGAGGGTGATTTGCTACACAACAGCAGACAACTGAACTCTGGTACTGTTACCCCAGGAGCTCAGAGGATTTGCCCCCACACGGCTGGGACTAAGATCTCCAAGAGGCACAAGCCCAGCAATTGAAATTAGCTGGCCTGGGCTTTGCAGACACCGTTGTCACCCACAGCTGCTCACCGTCAGCTGTGTTCTTTGACACGACATTGCCATTGACAACCAGCCTTTGGGCTCTTTGCAGACAGAGTTCCAAAGACAGCAGAAAACTTGTGTGCTCTGCGTTCCGGAGAGAAAGGATCTGGTTACGAGGGTTCGTGCTTTCAGATAATTGTTCCAGGGTTTACGTGACAGGGTGGCAACTTAACACACACAGTGGCACTGGGAGCAACTCCAGCTGTGGAGAGGAGTTGGTTGAGGAAAACTTCCCTCTGGGCGCTGGCGCAGTGGCGTAGCAGGTAAAGCCGCCACTTGTAGAGCCGGCATCCCATCTGGGCACCAGTTCAAGTCCCAGCTGCTCCACTTCCAGTCCAGCTCTCTGCTATGGCCTGGGAAAGCAGTGGCAGATGGCCCAAGTCCTTGGGCCCCTGCATCCGTGTGGGAGCCCCAGAAGAAGCTCCTGGCTCTGGCCGTTGCAGCCATTTGGGGGAGCGGAGTGAACGAGTGGATGGAAGACCTTTCTCTCTCGGTCTCTCCTCTGCCTCTGCTTCTATAACCCTGCCTTTCAAATAAATAAACAAATCTTTGAAAAAAGAAAAGAAAACTTCTAAAGCATATAAGTCTTGGCATCTTGTCCATGGCAAATGCCAAATACAACACAAATGGTTCTCAGCTAGTAGTTGGATGGCAGGCGTGTGGTCTTTGGCAGAGTGAAAGAAGGCATGAATATTGTGGAAGCCGTGGAGCACTTGGGGTCTGAGAACGGCAAGACAGCAGGAAGATCACCATTGCCGGCTGTGGACAACTCTGATCTTAACCAGCAGAGCACTCGTGTAGCTCAGGAGAGCACCCTGCGTCCCATCTGCTCGTGATGCCCGTCACTGTCTTTCCCTGCAGTTCTTTGGGTTCTATGCTTTCCTTACTTCCCCTCCAAGTCTAGCGGGATTGCAGAGCTAAAAGTTATGATTAACAAAATAAAAACAAGAAATTAACTGGCGTGGTCAGAGTGAAAGGCTGTTGCTGAAACAGCGCTGACCGGGTCGGCAGGGGAACAAGAAGGAATGAGCCCTTTTCCCTCTCTGGACTCCCAGAGTCTCTAGTCCTGCCCTTTGGCACCGTCTAACAGAGACAGCAGGCAAAAGAGAAATACAGCTTTCAGAGTTCCAGCTCTAACATCGTAACTCTGAGTGCAGAAAATAACTTAGCAACTGAAGCAGGCATAAATTCTAAGGCTTTTTTCCTCCCTCATAACTAAGCAAAATACCTTAGAGTCTCACTGTGCATTTGACGATAGCGAGTGGATTTTCCAGTGTATCTTTAGAGTGATTTAAGATCTTAGGAAAAAGGCTTCATTTAGTGAGAACACGCCCACAGTCTGGTTTCTCTCGCTGCAGGTATGATCCAAAGGAGAACAAGTGGACTCGTGTGGCTTCCATGAGCACCAGGAGACTAGGCGTGGCCGTGGCTGTGTTGGGAGGGTTCTTATACGCAGTAGGTGGCTCTGATGGGACATCTCCACTCAACACAGGTTAGTCCCTCCCAGAACTTTCTGCTTTCCCAGAAGCAGCAGGTTCTGAGGAGAGTCCGCCTTCAAAAGGTATAAAAAGTTCAGGTGATGGTGTAATTTATTAGAAAAAGGTTTATTTTCCCTCTAAGAAAGTGTAACTCATCTCTCTCTGCAGCCATACTCTTTTAGTACAGTCCCAGAATATTTTTTCTTCTACTATGTAAGCATCTAGAAATTTTTAATGAATAATAGAACTGCTTTCTGAACATGATTACTTCCCTTCCCATCACTACCTCCTCGTGACCAAAAGTACTTTATATTATGATCTAAAATAGAAACTTGGAGCTAGAAGCTGGCATGTTTGTTAATTCTTGCTGTTTAGAGAGAATGGATATTTTAGCCTAAAGATAGTGTATGACTCATTGCTACCTATCTGGTCCTCTCTTTAGTGGTTTAAACTGCACGAGGTCATGGGCAGGGGACTCTCAGAGTACAGAAAATATCTCTTGTGATAGCAGTGATCCGTCCTGAATGGTGCTTGAAGATCAGACAGTCCAGTCTCCCCACTTAAAGACAGAAAGATAAGGATGACAGTCATGCAGCTAATTGGTCACATCTCTGTGCTCCAACATCTGCCCTTTCCACCACACCATACCTACAAGAAACTAGTCCTGATGACAATGTCATCTAGGATTGCCCAGAGATACACAAGTCCTCTCAGAAGCAGAATTCATGTTGCTGACTGTAAGTACGTGTCATCACGAGTTTCGGTGACTTTGACGAAACTAGGGTAAGAGGAAGTGGCTGACTGCTCAGGTACTTGCTTTTCTTGTCCCCGCAGTGGAGCGCTACAATCCTCAGGAGAACAGATGGCACACCATAGCCCCCATGGGGACCCGGAGGAAGCACCTCGGCTGTGCAGTGTACCAGGACATGATCTACGCTGTCGGCGGTAGAGATGACACCACAGAGCTTAGCAGTGCTGAGAGATACAACCCTAGAACGAACCAGTGGTCTCCAGTGGTGGCCATGACATCCCGCCGTAGTGGAGTAAGTGCCCAACTACGGAGAGCTTTGAAAACAGTCCCTCTCTGCCTCTCAAATAAATAAATAAATCTTAAAAAAAAAAAAAAAAAAGAACGGGTGTGGGCAGTAAAGAGACTGCCAGAGACAGCCACAGTAAATAAGCTCAGGCTGAAGGCAGACAGAAGACACTAGCCAGGGAGCAGTGTGCAGAAGCACAGAGGTGTGAGGAGAGGTGGTCAGCCCAGCACTACTGAATAACAGGTGCATTAGCAGGGAGAAGAGAGCAGCCAGGAGGTGAGGCTAAACAGTGGGCTACAGGCTCCTGAAGGGCCTGAGAACATATTAAGGACTTTAAATTTACCCATAGGCTTTTAAAGGGGAAAGTGGCATGATTAGATTTGTATTTTTTTTGAAGATTTATTTTGAAAGTTTTCTCTCTGTCTCTCTCTCTGTGTCTAACTCTGCCTGTCAAAAAAGAAAAAAAAAAAAAAAAAAAAGAGAGAGAGAGAGAGAGAGAGAGACTTATTTTGCAAGTTAGAATTAGCGATCTCCCATCCACTGGCTCACCCTCCCAGATGGCCACAACAGCAGGGCTGGGCCAGGCTGAAGCCGAGGTAGCAGAGGCCCAAGCATGTGGGCATCTCTGCTGCTTTTCCCAGGCCATTAGCAGGGGACTGGAGAAGAAGTGGAACAAACGGGACATGAACTGGTGCCCATGTGGGATACCAGCGTTGCAGATGGCGGCCCAACCCAGACACCACACGCCCATCCCATAGATTGTTTTTTTTAAAGAGATTTTTAGTGGCAACTTAGAAAGTTAATTCAAGCAGGCAAACCCCAGAGAAAGCAAGAGCAGTTTGGAGGTTCTTTCTCATTTTTGGTGAATGCTTTTTCTTAAGTTTAAGAACTCTATGTTTGGACTCTAAGAATTCTCATTGATGGGCTGATGATGTGGTGCACCAGGTTAAGGCACCACCTGCGATGCCAGCATCCTGATTGGGCACCAGTTCATGTTCTGGCTGCTCCACTTCTGATCTAGCTCTCTGCCAGTGCACATGGAAAAGCAGTGAAAAATGACCCAAGTACATGGGCCCCTGAACACACGCGGGAGACTTAGATGGAGTTCCAGGCTCCGAGCTTCGGCCTGGCCCAGCCATGGCTGTTGCAATCATTTGGGGAGTGAACCAGTAGATGGCAGATTTCTCTGCCTCTCACTCTCTGTAACTCTGCCTTTCATATAGATAAATAAATTTTTTTTAAGATTTTATTTATTTATTTGAGAGGTAGAGTTACAGACAGTAAGAGGAAGAGACAGAGAGAAAGGTCTTCCTTCCATTGATTCACTCCCCAAATGACCGAAGTGGCCGGAGCTGCACCGATCCAAAGCCAGGAGCCAGGAGCCTCTTCCAGGTCTCCCACATGGGTACAGGGGCCCAATCACTTGGGCCATCTTCTACTGCTTTCTCAGGCCACAGCAGAGAGCTGGATTGGAAGAGAAGCCAGGACTAGAACCGGCACCCATATGGGATGCTGGTGCCGCAGGTGGAGGGTTAACCTACTGCACCACGGCGGCAGCCCTGATAAATAAATCTTTTAAAAATATATATTCTCATTGAACATAAAATTTTATAGTTCCCATAATTTCATATTTTATATTACTTTTTCCCTCTGTGTTCAAGTAAATTGGAATGTAAGACTATAAGTTTTATTATCTTTTATTAGATGTATCTAGAAACCAGTCTAAAATTCCCCGTAATTGTCCAGTCTCTTCAGCAACACCTGTGCTTTGGTCCTCTAGGTTGGCCTGGCAGTGGTCAATGGACAGCTCATGGCAGTAGGAGGTTTTGACGGCACAACATACTTGAAGACCATTGAAGTTTTCGATCCTGATGCAAATACATGGAGGTAACCTTTAAGCTGTGCTGCAGATCACCTCACCACTGACTGGAAAATCATGGGCCGAGATGGCCCACGAGCATCAGCATGAAAATGGTCCACACACTGATGTGCTTTAAAGAGAGCTGACACTCCATATTCAGTGGTTCCCTTTGGCTTGATTGCTCGGAAGGGGCTGGTGTCTTGGAAAAGTCTTCTCTTTGCTAACTGTCTAGTTTTGTAACTAGAAACCAGAAAAGCAGGAAGAAAAAAAATAAATCTCCTTTCTAGCCCCATTCTGTTCAGCTGAGGAAAGTAAGGTACCAAGAAATACAGTGACTTCCTAAACAAAGTAGTGATGGAGTCAGAATTAAAATCTAGGTCTTTGGCTCCAAATCTGTCAGCACAGTTTTGCAGTGTTTTTGTGGGAAATGCTATGCCCACAAAAACAAATTACAGTTACTTTTTTAAAAAATGATATTTTATCTCACTTTAAAACCTATTTTGGGGGCAGGCATTTGGCACAGTGGCTAAGAAGCCACTTGCGGGGAGGAGGGTGCTCAGCAGTTGTCACAATACTAAAGTCAGTCTCATGGGCTGGTGCTATGGTGTAGCTGGTTAAGCAACCGCTTGCAGTGCCAGTATCCCATGTGGACACCGGTTCGAGTCCCAGCTGCTCTACTTCCAATCCAGCGCCCTGCTAATTAATGTGCCTGGGAAAGCGGCAGAGGGTGGCCCAAGTTCTTGGGCCCCTGCTCCTACGTGGAGACCCAAAAGAAGCTCCTAGCTCCTAGCTTCAGGTTGGCCCAGCTCTGGCCACTGCAGCCATTTAGGGAGTGAACCAACAGATGGAAGACCTCCCTCTGTGTCTCTCCTCTCTGTAACTCTGACTTTCAAATAAATAAATCTTTAAAAATAAATAAATAAAAATAAAAAATAAAGTCAGGCTCAGGAAAACATACTACTTTTTTAAAGGTTGATTTTATCTGAAAAAGTGAGACAGGGAGAGACAGAGAGAGAGATCTCCCGTCTTCTGGCTCATTCCCCAAATAGCCATAAAGACCAGTGCTAGCCAGGCCAAAGCCAGGAGCAAGAAACTCCGTCCTGGTCTCCCATGTGGGTTTCAGAGACCCAAGTCCTTGGACCAACTTGTGCTGACTTCCAAGTGCATTAGCAGGAAGCTGGATCAACAGCAGGGCAGCTGTGGCTCCAGCTGGCACTGGGATAGTGCGATGGCAGTGTCACAAGCAGTGGCTCAACCCACTGCAGCACGCCGCCTGCCCAGCATATGCTTCTTGCTCCTACATCTCATCTTGACTGAGTGTCCAGGCTCTGAAGATACAGAGGTGAGTAAAACAAAACTTGCCTGCCCTATGCGGCTGGCACTGTAGGGAGGAAGACACTGGTTTCTCTACCAAAGAGGTGCAAGTGCTATAGCAAATAGCAAAGCAGCCCAGGGGGTTAGCCAGGAGGGGAGGGAGCGTCTGCCAAAGGCAGTCAAGGAAGGTCTCACTGAAAACCAAATGGAGGGAAATGACAGACAATGGCAGGTTTTGATTAATAGGAGCCTCCCACTTGTGGGATATTTTCTTCCATATACAGCTATTCCTGGTGGGAATTTTGAGGCAGCATCATTTGGGAAGACAGCTAAATTTACTGCTGCCATTTCATTATTATAATCCTATGTATGGACTTGTTTCTCAGTAACTGTCACTAAATAGGATTAGCAGTGGTGCTGGCACTGTGGCATAGCTGGTAAAGCTACCACCTGCAACACAGGCATCCCATATGGGCTCCTGTTCTTGTCCCAGCTACTCCACTTCTGATTCAGCTCTCTGCTTATGGCCTGGGGAAAGCAGCAGAAGATGGCCCAAGTGCTTCAGCTTTTAATTTCTTCATTGAAGAGGGAGAGAAGGGAGTTTTCTTCCATGGGTTCACTCCCCAAATACCCACAGCAACCAGGGGTAAGCCAGGCTGAAACCAGGAGCCAGAAACATGGGAGGGCAGGTAGAGTGGGAGCAGTCACTGTGTTCCTAAAGTTCTATTTATGGAAGGAATGAAGGGAGGGCTGGTGGGAGAAAGGAGAGGGAAAGGGGGAGAGAGGGAGGGGTGAGGGAGGGAGACGTTCTAGGCCTTCCACATGAGTGGCAGGGACTCAGTTACTAGAACCATCCATCACCTACTGCCTTCCAGGGTATACATTAACACTAGGAATCTAGACTTGGGAACAGAGCGGGGCTTGAATCCAGGCACTTCAGTATGGGATGTGCTTGTCCCAACCATCTTAACCACTAGGCCAAATACATGCCCATTCATGAAATTCTTGAGAATCATCTATTGAGAGATTAAATATGTACATTCTTGTAGTTACTTATCCCAAACGTAAGCCCAGTTTTACCTCACACCTGGCTGAAGATCTAGTATTCTCTTGCATAGAAGTCCTTAGTTTTGAATGTGCTTTTGTTCAGGTACCACCAACTAGATGCTCACTTTATTTACTCATGTATGATTTTGTTCCATAAAAATTTAAGGAGGCTCACATGGCTACATACAAGAAAGGGGGGCAAACGTAAATAAGTGAAGGGGTTTAGCAAAAGGAAAGTGTAGATGAGAAAATAATTAGAGCAAAATTAGACACAAAAATGTTGAACGTACGATTGTGCCTAATTGGTAGAAGCCAGTGTAGACATCAAGTTGTCAAATTCTGCGATGGAAAAGGGATTACTCTCTATAAGTGAGAGCTTCTCAGTTGGTATCTGAAATAATTCTGCTGCCGACCCTGCTCAAGTCCAGCTTCTTTTCTTTGGAAGAGATGTATGAAACTGAAAATATCATTGTGTTATAAAACATACAGACATGTCTGATTAACATCTAGTTACAGAAGAAAGTGTTTTCCCTCAGTGGGAAAATCTGATTTTGTTTCTTTCTTTGCAGGTTATATGGCGGGATGAACTACCGTCGGCTAGGGGGCGGTGTAGGCGTGATTAAAATGACACATTGTGAATCCCATATATGGTGAACCTGTAGAAGACAGCCTTGTATATGCTCTGTATTCTGGAGAGCTTTGACTTTGGAGCTTTGTACAGCTTGAGAAAACATTAGAACAAATTTTATTCTTTGCTGGTGCCTCAATATATGGAAATACAAATCCAATGAAAATACTTCACCTGCAAGACGCCACCTTTGCACAATAATTTTCAATTCTGTGCAGAATATTTATTTGGAGTTTTAATTTATCTTTTTTTGTTGTTTTTGATCAGTTTGTAAGTTTGTATTTTTTTTTTACTATGCTTCCTCCTATAAAAAAAAGAAAAATTCCCAGCAGCAAAATTTAATTTGTTTTTAAGGTATTGATTTAAGTATGGTTGGGGCAGAAGGGCTTTGTACAGTCTGGTGGTTATTTCTGGGCGCTCCATGCACATGACTCTACTGCTCCCGAGAATTACCAGTGACAAAGATAGGCATGCACAGTGCATTAGCTAGCCATCACGCTTGCACTGAGCACCCGGAGACTTGAAAATCTAAAAAACTGAAATAAAAATAAATATCTTATTTCCAATAGCACAATTCAGAAGGAATAAAACCGGGACTCAGCTGTTAGAGCTGTCATCCGTGGACATTCACATCTTGTTTCCTTCTACGTGAATTTGTTTTCTGCTACATTGGAAGTCCTCTAGATGTGCAGCGCTGCTGAGTGCCTCTTGGGAACAGTCTGAGTCTCACTTGCTGCTTCCCAGTAGTCATGCATAACTCTCGAAAGAGTTTTTGCTTAAAAGTGATCATGACTGAAGCAGCCTTCCTTCCTGTTCCCTTATCTACCAAAGGCCTGGAGCAGTGACCCCCACCCCACCCCAGGCACTGCAGCCATGCTCAGGCCTTGGGAACATGAGGCTCTCTCTCCTTTACTAACAGCGTCCGAGGGAATGATTCTCCAGTCCTGTGATGATCGTACATGTTAATGAGCGTGAAACCAACCGAGGCATTTTATTAATATTTTGGTTCTTTTATACAAACTGTATCATTTGCATTCTATAAGGCCACTGTTACTGTTTCTTTCAAATTGCACTTACTGATAAAAGTTCAAAATGTTAAGGAAATAAATAATCTCAGTGGTTAAGGTTTTTTTTCCTCATTGTATTCATAGGCCAGCTTTTTCAACATATTTTGCAAGAAGATCTTTGAATAAGACTTTACCCGCAACCAAAAGGAATAACCTTCACCTTCTCCCTCTCCCCTCCCACAGAAATGTTTGGCAAGTTTTGTGTTTACATTTAACGATCATTTGCACCTTTTTCAAAGAAAAAAATAAGTATTTAGTAAACAGTTGTTTACATGTATCATTTATGCTTTTTTCTAGCATGTATAACTTTTTTAAATAAAGGTAGTATTTACCATAAAAAAATTTTTGGTTAATGCTCTTTAATACTTGTACCCTTTGATATTTAATTTAGATTTTCTGTTTCTGTATAATTTAAATGTCCTTTATGTAAATTGTAAATGCTTTCAGCCTGAAGGAATAAAGGGATTGCCAGCTAGAACTAGGAATTTTTGTTATATATTTTATATATTATCTAACCTATAAACTTATTTTCTGTCGTAGAGCTTAAAAGTAATACAGTTTAGGGCCAGCGCCATGGCTCACTTGGTTAATTCTCTGCCTGCGGCGCCAGCATCCCATATGGGCACTGGGTTCTAGTCCCGGCTGCTCCTCTTCCAGTCCAGCTCTCTGCTGTGGCCCGGGAGGGCAGTGGAGGATGGCCCAGGTGTTTAGACTCCTGCACCCTCATGGGAGACCAGGAGGAAGCACCTGGCTCCTGGCTTCAGATCGGCGCAGCACCGGCCATAGCGGCCATTTGGGGAGTGAACCAATGGAAGGAAGACCTTTCTCTCTGTCTCTCTCTCTCTCTCACTATCTATATCTATTCCTGTCAAATAAAAAAGTAATACAGTTTAGATTTTTTAAAAGACTTATTTATTTATTTGAAAGGCAGACTTACAGAGAGGGAGAGAGAGAGAGAGAGAGAGATCCTCCATCCACTGATTCGCTCCCTAAATGGCTGCAACAGCTGGAGCTGGGCCCATCCAAAGCTGAGAGCCTGGAACCTCCTCCTGGTCTCCCACATGGGTATCCAGGGCCCAAGCACTCGGGCCATCTTCCCCTGCCCTCCCAGGCCACTAGCATGCAGCTGTATTGGAAGTGGAGCAGCCGGGAGTTGAACTGGTGCCCATATGGGGTGCCAGTATCTCAGGCAGCAGCTTTATCCACTGTTCCTTGACACTGGCCCCAGAATCACACAGTTTTGATCTGGAGGGACTCTTAACAGTTCTTCAGAGCCAAACCCATTTATTACACTGATTCTTTCAGAGTATCCATACATAAAAACTGTTCTCTTAATTATACTAAGAAGTCTGGCCTTTTCTACTATTGTGACATTTGTGCTGATGATACAGAAGCAATATGGATAACACTGCCAGTGCCTTGGCACAAATCAAGACAGTGAGAGGCAGCGCTATGGTGTAGCGGGTAAAGCTGCCGCCTGCAGTGCCAGCATCCCATACGGGCGCCGGTTCGAGTCCCAGCTGCTCCACTTCTGATCCAGCTCTCTATGGCCTGTGAAAGCAGCAGCAGATGGCCCAAGTCCTTGGGCCCCTGCACCCGTGTGGGAGACTGAGAAGAAACTCCTGGCTCCTGGCTTTGGATCAGCCCAGCTCTGGCCATTATAGCCATTTGGGGAGTGAACCAGCAGATAGAAGACCTCTTTTTCTCTCTGCCTCTGCCTCTCTGTAACTTTCAAATAAGTAAACAAATAAATAAAATCTTCAAAAAAAAAAAATCAAGGCAGTGGCACCAAACTATGATTAGTAGCATTCTTCATCACTACTGACTTGAAATTTTAAAAATCTTTGTTAACAATGTCCTTGAAGGGGCTGGTGTTGTGTAGCAGTAAAAGCAGCTGCCTGGGGCCGGCGCTGTGACATAGTGCCTCTGTCCCTCTGTAACTCTTTTAAATAAATAATTGTTTAATGCTGGCGCTGTGGCTCAATAGGCTAATCCTCCACCTGTGGCGCCGGCACACCAGGTTCTAGTCCCGGTCGGGGTGCCGGATTCTGTCCTGGTTGCCCCTCTTCCAGGCCAGCTCTCTGCTATGGTCAGGGAGTACAGTGGAGGATGGCCCAAGTGCTTGGGCCCTGCACTCCATGGGAGACCAGAAGAAGCACCTGGCTCCTGGCTTCGGATCAGCGCGGTGTGCCGGCTGCAGCGGCCATTGGAGGGTGAACCAAAGGTAAAAGAAGACCTTTCTCCCTTTCTCTCTTTCTCTCACCTTCTTCTCTGCCTGTCAAAAAAAAATTTTTTTTTAAAAGTATGCAAGGGGATATAAGTAGAATAGTAGCAAACTATAATATGATTAAATATTACTAGACATAATCCATATAAACAAAAGTTCTTTGGAGTCTTTGAAAAAAGCTTGAACATCCCTGCTCTAAATCTTCTAGTTTACAGGAAATACGTAGGAGTACAGGAACATGTTAACTTCACAGGGACTGGTGTTTTTATTATTTTCACCTAATTTGAAAGGCAAAGAGGGAGATACAGAGCTCTCATCTGCTGGTTCATTCCCCAGTTGCCCTCGCTCAGCATTATGCTAGGCCAAAGCCAGGAAGCAGCCTGTATCTCAATCCAGGTCTCCCACATGGGTGTCAGGGACCAAAGCAGATGAGCCATACCTGCCGCCTCCCGGGGTGACACTGGCAACAGGCTAGAATCAGGAGTTGAGCCAGGACTCAAACTCAGACACTGATACAGGACGTAGGCATCCCACGTGGCACAATAAGCCCCACACCAAACACCCACTCCCTTTGTAGGCATTTGATGAGTAAAATCCAGAACGTGAGAAACTTTATAAGACAAAATAACTGTTTTCCCCAAAAATTGAATTGCAAGAATGAAGAAAAAAGGACCTGACAGATGAAAAGAAATGTAAGATTTGTAGCTAGCTTGCTTCTACCCTTCACTTACCAGCTTTCAGAACCAACTCTATAATGGTATGGTTTGAATGTAGTTTGTCTTCAATACTCACATTGGAACTTGGTCCCCAGTGTAAGTGAGAAGTAGTGGGATGATTAGGAAATCAAGCGGGATTAAAGCAGTTCTCTTGCTATAGTGGGTTAATTATCAAAAGAGTGGGTTGTTTTAGTAGGCTCAGCCCCTTGCTTTCTCTTCCACACACACCCACTTGCCCTTCTAACTCTGGCCAGCAGGAGGCCCCCTCCACTGCAGCTGCCCACTCTTGGATGCTGCCTCCAGAACCACAGGCCAAAATGAACCTCCTTCCTTTCTCCAAGGCAACCTATGAGTTTCGAAAATGTCTAAACCAAAAACCCCAATCAATCTTCAGTAAGAGTATGAGCTCTTAAATTTTTTTTTTCGACAGGCAGAGTGGACAGTGAGAGAGAGACAGAGAGAAAGGTCTTCCTTGGCCGTTGGTTCACCCTCCAATGGCTGCCATGGCTGGCGTGCTGTGGCCGGCACACTGCACTGATCCGATGGCAGGAGCCAGGTGCTTCTCCTGGTCTCCCATGGGGTGCAGGGTACAAGCACTTGGGCCATCCTCCACTGCACTCTCGGGCCAGAGCAGAGAGCTGGCCTGGAAGAGGGGCAACCGGGACAGAATCCAGCACCCCAATCGGGACTAGAACCCAAGGTGTCGGCGCTGCAGGTGGAGGATTAGCCTATTGAGTCGCAGCACCGGCCTTAATTTCTTATATATTCACTCAATTGTAATTTTTGCTTATGACATTCATATGATCTGACCTTTGCCAAATACCCCATGGTCACCCCATGGTGACTCTTTTTGACACAATTTGTGATCCTATCTTGTTTTCTGATATATGAAAGATGTTCTTAAAAAAAAATTTTCAGCTGGCGCCACAGCTCACTCGGCTAATCTTCTGCCTGTGGCGCCGGCACTCCGGGTTCTAGTCCCAGTTGGGGCGCTGGATTCTGTCCCGGTTGCCCCTCTTCCAGTCCAGTTCTCTGCTGTGTCCTGGAAAGCAGTAGAAGATGGCCCAAATCCTTGGGTCCCTGCATCCACTTGGGAGACCCAGAGGAGGCTCCTGGCTCCTGGCTTCGGATCGGCACGGTGTGCCAGCCGTAGCAGCCATTGTGGGGCGAACCAACGGAAAAGGAAGTCCTTTCTGTTTCTCTCTCTCTCTCTCACTGTCCACTCTGCCTGTCCAAAAAAAAAAATTTTTTTTTAAATATATTTACTCGTTTGAAAGGCGCAGTTAGCTAGAGAGCGGGAGAGACAGAGATCTTCTATCTGCTAGTTCACTCCCCAGATGGCCATATCGGCCAGGGCTAGACCAGGCAGAAGCCAGGAGCTTCATCTAGGTCTCCCACATGGGACAGGAGCCCAAGGACTTGGCCCATCTTCCGCTGCTTTCCCAAGACTATTAGCAGGAAGTTGGATCAGAAGTAGAGCAGCAAGGACTGGAACCAGCGCCCATAAAGGATGCTGGCACTGCAGATAGTAGTTTAACCTACTACATCCCAGTGAGCCTCCTCTTCTTACCCTCTTGTCCCAAACTTGAAATCAAACTTTCTTCAAGAAGTCCTAGCTCCTCTTAGTAGAAAGAGACCAGAGTCAGAAATGTTCATTGCTAATGGGTTTTCACTGCTTATAGTTCTCTCAGTAGACAAAGCTAGAAATACGTGGTTTTTAAAATAAGAAATCATAAATCATCAATAGATGCAGAAGAAATTTGATAAAATCCAGTATCTATGTAGGAGACCCAGAAGAAACTCCCAGCCTCAGATCAGCCCAGTTCTGGCCATCTTGGCCATTTAGAGAGTGAACCAATGATGGAACAGCTTTCTCTCAAGCTCTTCCTCTCTCTATCTGTAACTCTGCCTCTCAAATAAATGAAACTTTAAAAAAAAAAAAAACTACAGCTAACATCACACTTAATGAAAAATATATTCAAGGCTTTCCCATTGAAATCAGGAACAAAGAGAAAATAAATATACATTCTCATCATTTCTGTTCAGTGTTGCACCTGCAACTCTGGCCAATTTGGCAACAAAAACAAAAGATTGAAAATCAAGAAATAAAACTGTCTTTATTTATAAATGATATGGATATTCTGTATAGAAAATCCTAAGGAATTCCGTGAAAAAACTGCTAAAATAGACACATTCTGCAAGGTAGCAGGATACAGGAGCAATATGCAAAATCCATTGTATTTCTATAAACTAGCATCAATCTGAAAATGAAATTAAGAAAACAATTCCATTCTCAGTAGCATCAAGAATTAAAAAAAACTTAGAAATAAATTTAACAAAAAAGTAGAGCTTGTACACTAACATCTGTAAAATACTATTCAAAGATTTAAATCAATGGAAAGACATCCCATGATCAGAGATTGGAAGACTTAATGTCACTATCATAACACTCCCCAAATTGGTGTACAAATTCAACACAATCACCATCAAAATCTCAGCTAATTTTTTTGATAAGCTAATCCTAAAATTCTTATGGAAATGCAATACACCCAGAACAGCCAATCTTTGAAAAAAAAAAATTCATTCTATTTCCAATTAAAATTTAATACTACCAAGTTCTTACTCAATTTCATATCTATTTTACACTAAAAATCTTGGTTCCTATCATTGACATAAGTACATGTGTTTTATAAACAGTGGCAAAATACCAAAACCAATATAATGAATAACAAAATGACTTCATGTGATTTTTTTTAAGATTTCTTTCCTGCTTCTTTTTTTTTTTTTTTTTGTACAGAGACCATTAGGATGTACAATCAAAATATGATGATTTGGGGGTGGGAACTTTGCCTTGTAGTTGTCAGTTACGATGCCTGCATTCCCTGTGAGAGGGCCTGGGTTCAGCTCCCAGTTCCAGCTCCCAGTTCCAGCTTCCTACCACTGCAGAGTCTAGAAGGCAGCAGGCAGTGGCTCTCATAGTTGGGTCCCTGTCTGGAAGATCCAGATTGAGTTCTCAACTCCTGGCTCAGGCTCAGCCCAGTACTGGCCACTGCAGGCACTGTAGAGTAAGCCAGTAGAGGGGTCTCCAAATCTCTCTGCCTTTCTCTGAACAAAACATGAATTTAAAAAAATTTTTATAAAACGTGATTTAAAGATACTGAAAACGATTTCTCTGTGGTTGTCCCATGAACATAGGTTCATTTATTTTTAATGTTTAAGTATTGCTTTGCTTTTTCCTTTAAGAAAAAAATCAGTTCATTTGTTTGAAAGAGAGAGAGAGAGCTCTTCCATCCCAAATGGCCACAACAGCCCAGGGTGAACCAGACTGAAGCTAGGAGACATGCACCCCATCCAGCCTCCCGCAGTGGTGTGGCAGGGGCTCAGTTACTTCAGTCACGCTCTGCTGTTTCCCAGCACACTAGAAGGGAGCTGGACCAGAAGCGGAGCAGCCAGAACTAGAATCAGCACTCCGGTATAGATGGGGGCGGCTTAACCCCCTCCACCAAAACACACCCATGTCTCCTTTTGATCTTTTGTTTCAATTATATAAAACACATTTCTAAATTATAAACAAGGAACACTTGGACAATTCTTAACTTCTAATCCTAACCTCTCTATCCAGTTAGTACTTCCCCCCAAAAGTAAACAAACATTACTTTTGGAAGTTTCTTCCCATTGCTTTTTGAAAGCATAAAGAAATACAGGCACACACATAATTTCCTTCATTCCCTACATGACCAGTAGTACCACACGCACCCTGTCCACACCTTGCTCTTCCATGTAAGAGTATGATCTCCCCTGGAGATCACTCCAGGGGAGTATATAGATCCTTCTCCATGTTTTTATAGCTGCAGTAATAGTAATCCATTTTGCAGGTACACCATAGTTTATGCGACCAGGCCCCTCTGACGGGCATCTGAATTGTTTTTAGTTTTGCCATTATAAACACTGCTGTAATAAGTAACCTTCTGTGTGCTTTTATATTTTTTGCCAATGATTTCTCAGGATAGAATCCTAGAAGTGGGACTGCTGATCAAAGGGTAAATACACACATCATTTTGCTAAATATTGCTCCCTTCTCCATAGGGACTGCATCATTTGTACCTTTTCATTAATTTGTCTCTTCCATTCTTGTCCACCTTCAATTCATTCTCCCTATCTTATAAAAGGAGTCATATGATCCTGTTTAATCCTTCAGTGGCTTCCTATTGCATTTAGAATAAAATCCAATCTCTTCATAGTATCTGAAAACTTAAATGACTACTGCCTCCGTAGCAAGTTAAAATTAGATTTGAGCAACAGAGACCCAAAATAATAATAGCTTAAACTAGAGAATTTACCTCTCAGACAATTCAGTTTGGAGGCCATCCAAGGCTTGCACTGGCATTCAGCTTAAGAAGTCCTCAGGGCACACACTTGTCTCAGCCACGCTCTGTGATCTCTAGGACCTGACCTTCATCCATGTGACCTAACAGAGTAGCTAGAGTACCAATCATTACATCAATGCTTCAGGCAGCAAACTAGGAAGAGAGAATAGAAGGCACAGGGCATACATGCCTAGAAGCTCTCTATGAGACTTTCATGTTTATCCCAAGGTCAGACCGTATTCATAGGACTATACCTACCCACAAGAAAGGCTGGAAAATATCATCCTTATTCTGGACAGCTAGGTGCCCCCCGGCCAAAAACTGGGAGATAGCAATGCGAGAGCAGCAATGCTGCACAACCTCCCACTGTCATCTGTGTTAGTCTACGCACCCCCATTCACTATACTCCAACCACGGACTTCCTCGGTTCTGCAAATAAGCCAAATTCTTACCTATCTCAAGGCCTTTGTTCCTGGGCCCGCATTGTGGCATAGCAGGTAAAGCCATCATCTGCAATGTCAGCATCCCATATGGGCACCAGTTTGTGTCCCAGCTGCTCCTTTTCCAATACAGCTCCCTGCTCATGGCCCGGTAAAAGCAACAGAAGATGGCCCAAGTGCTTGGGCCCCTGCCCTCATGTGAGAGACCCTAATGAGGTTCCTGGCTCCTGGCTTCAGGCTGGCGCAGCCCTGGCTGGTGCAGCCATCTGGAGAGTGAATCAGCAGATAGATTTCTCTCTCGGCCTGTGCTGCGGCTCAATAGGCTAATCCTCTGCCTGCAGCACTGGCACACCAGGTTCTAGTCCCGGTCACTCCTCTTCCTGTCCAGCTCTCTGCTGTGGCCCGGGAGTGCAGTGGAGGATGGCCCATTGCTCAAGTGCTCCCCCATGGGAGCTCCCCCATGGGAGACCAGGAGAAGCACCTGGCTTCGGATCAGCGCAGTACGCCGGCCACAGCAGCCACTGGAGAGGGTGAACCAACGGAAAAGGGAAGACCTTTCTCTCTGTCTCTCTCTCTCACTGTCCACTCTGCCTGTCAAAAAAAAAAAAAAAAAGAAGAAGAAGAAGAAGATCTCTCTCTCTTCCCCTGTCTTTCAAATAAATAAAACTTTAAAGAACAAAAGAAAGGCCTCTGTTCCTGTTTCCCCTGCGTAGCACGGCTTCCCCAGACCCTCACCTGGCTAGTCCCCTCAATTCAGGCCTCAGCTCAGACCTTCTCTGACTACAGCGTAGAGTAGGCCCCGCCCCGGCACTCCCTTTTCAGATCCCAGTGCTTTATTCTTCACACATTTGTCTCTTTGGAAGTATCTTTAGCCCTTCCTTCACTAGGGTATAATTTCTATAGCAAAGGAAGTCTTTTGTCTTCTTTGTCGCTGTATTCCTATTACCCAGCAGCTCTGAGGACACTGCGGAGCTCAGTGTCAAGCAGACAAACAAATGTCTGACTCAGAAGCCCCAGCTTTCCCCTACCTGTGCTGCTTCTAGTGTATCTGAAGCAAGACCCCGATCCAGAACTTACCCTGTGTTTTACAAGGAGTCTATTAATGTTACTTTCTTTCAAACACGATTTTTCTAAAAATTGTTTCTAAACTAAACTAATCTTACAGTAAGAAGAAATCCAGGGCAGGGCAGGGTTGTGGCTGAACAGGTTAATGCCCTGGCCTGAAGCGCCGGCATCCCATATGAGCACCAGTTTGAAACCTGATTGCTCCTCTTCCGATCCAGCTCTCTGCATGACCTGGGAAAGCAGTAAAAGTCCTTGGGCCCCTGCACCCATGTGGGAGACCTGGAAGAAGCTCCTGGCTCCTGGATTTGGATCGGCGCAGCTCTGGCCATTGTGGACAATTGGGGAGTGAACCATCAGATGAAGACCTCTCTCTCTCTCTCTCTCTCTCTCTCTCTCTCTCTCTGCCACTCCTCTCTCTGTGAAACTCTTTCAAGTAAATAAATAAATCTTTTAAAAAAAGAAGAAGAAGAAATCTGAGGCCAACGCTGTGGCACAGTGGGTTAAAGCACTGGCCTGAAGCACCGGCATCCCATATGGGTGCCAGTTCTAGTCCCAGCTGCTCCACTTCCCATCCAGCTCTCTGTTATGGCCTGGGAAAGCAGTAGAAGATGGCCCAAGTCCTTGGGTCCCTGCATCCGCATGGGAGACCCGGAGGAGGCTCCTGGCTTCGGATTGGCACAGCTCCAGCCGTTACGGCCAATTGGGGAGTGAACTAGCGGATGGAAGACCCCTCTCTCTCTCTCTCTCTCTCTCTCTCTCTCTCTGCCTCTCCTCTCTCTGTGTAACTCTGACTTTCAAATAAATAAATAAATCTTTAAAAAAAAAAAAAAGAAGAAATTTAAGTACAACATTATAAGCAAGTCTCTTAAGTTGCTCCATCTCACAGTTTTTATATGTAAAATCGAAGAACTGTTTAAAATTCATTTACAGATATTTACCAAATACTCTACAAAAGTAGGGCCATGAAGGTTAAGCAAGATAACTTCTGCCCTCAAAAGGGGCAGAGGCCTTTCAACTCTACAATGTGTGGGGTTCTATATAATTATTGGTTTGGATACTTTGTACTAGAGAAAGGCCTACCACTTCCCACAACAGAGATATTAATTAAAAGGTGTCATTAAGACGCAGATAAACACACTGCTTCATTTTAAAAGTGAATCTTTAATTTAACATTGCAGTAGGAATTGAACAGTATTAAAAACAGAAGCACAGTAGTGGCTAAAGAGATGCATATTACTTTTTAGTTTCCTTTGGAGGGGATTTTCATTGCCATTTCTCTCTATGGTCAAACACCTGCTAGGAAAATGTCTTTAGAAGACACAAATTCTCTGAATGCAAGTCTAAAATGTTTAAAATGTATTAAAGGTTTTGAAGACCCAATATCAGATATACCTCACTTGAATCCTGAAGTTTGACATCATAAACATTTGTAAAAAGATGACAGAACTGCACAACTCAGCATTTCCCTATAGACTGGCACCCTAGTTCATGATCCGTACACGAGCACATGGCTGTGGCTCAGCCATGACGTTCTTTGTTCTAGATTCTTCTTGGCTTCCATCTGAGCAACTTCAAAGCGCTGTGAGAAAAACATAGAAATAGATACCATTTCTCCTGCGTCCCTCTCAGCGTAGTAGCTAGGCACATAGTCATTTAGAAAAGGGTATATAATCCACATCTTACAGTCCACAGAAGACCTCACTCAATCTGAAAAATTGCCAGTTCTGTCAAATATGCCAACACACCAATAAGGTATTTATGACAAATAATCTGCGGAGAAAAAAAAGACATTTAAAATTAGAATAGCATTACAAATAAAATAGACCTTTAAAAAAGAACAGCATTATAACAACACAGTAGTTTGATAATGGAGTGATAAACGTCACAGTGGTCTAATTTCTGGATTTAGGTCATTAAAGCACATGCAATATACTTTCACTTTTGTATCTTCTGTAGTCTTCCTATTTTGTTCTGCAGTACTGGTCTCTTCTCGTCAAAATTATCTCCTAACATGGCCTCTGGTTTGGAAAGCATGAGTACAGTGTTTAAAGATGATCAATTTCTTGGAACCTAGGAGATGAGTTCAAATCTTGACTCCTCTTTCCAAGCTATCTTACACATGTCACTTAAAACCATCATGGGGGCCAGCATCGTAGGTGGAGTCTTAACCCACTATGCCACAACATGGGCCCCAATAAACACATCTTTTAAAAAATAATATGGGGGGCCGGCGCTGTGGCATAGTGGGTAAAGCCGTCGCCTGCAGTGCAGGCATCCCATATGGGTGCCAGTTCGAGTCCCAGTTGCTCCACCTCCAATCCAGCTCTCTGCTATGGCCTGGGAAAGCAAAAGATGGCCCAAGTCCTTGGGGCCCTGCACCCACGTGGGAGACCCAGAAGCTCCTGGCTCCTGGCTTTGGATTGGCACAGCTCTGGCCATTGCAGCCAATTGGGGAGTAAACCAGCGGATGGAAGACCTCTCTCTCTCTCTCTCTCTCTCTCTCTCTCTCTCTTTGCCTCTCCTCTTTCTGTGTAACTCCAAGTTTCAAATAAACAAATAAATCGTTTAAAAAATAAATAAACAATATGAATTGGGGCTGGCATTGTGGCATAGCAGGTTAAGCCTCCACCTGCAGTGCCAGCATCCTACATGGGTGCCAATTCAAGACCCAGCTGCTACACTTTCCACCCAGCTCCCTGCTAATACACCTGGGAAAACAGCAGAAACCCACGTGGGAGACTCAGAAGAAGCTCCAGGCTCCTGGTTTCAGCCTAGCCCAGCCCAGCTGTTAAGGCCACGTGGGGAGTGAACTAGTAGGGAGTGAACCAATGAACTAGACAATATCTCTCACTCTCTACCTCTGTCTATCTTTCTCTATCCCCTCCTTCTCTCTCTAACTCTAGCTTTCAAATAAATAAAAAATTAGTCTTAAAAAAATAAAACTATCATGGCATCAGTTTCTTTAAGATAAAATGAGATTAAAAACAGCTAAGTAAAGACTACAATCAGGTCTGTTAATTTCCCAACATATTGGCAAGACCACAGGAAGCTTTCACACTGTGGCTATGTATACACTTTCTGTTTATTTGATATTTCTTGTAATAAACAGTTCATGAGAGTAAAACAATGTCTGTATTACTTCTTTCCCAATGGGGATAGAAAATTCTAGAATATAAAGATGACATCATCTTGTTCTATGTTTCTGACTATAATCTTCTTATCTGACATACAAAATCCTCTATTACTCTGATAATTATTTCAACATTTGACAGGAAATAATTTGGAAAGTTACAAAGTTATAAAATAATGCATATTACCAAAGTTTATAGCACATGGTATATAGTGCCCTCCCATTATTAAGCTGCAATAAAACTTTGGTAATTTAGTTATAAAGCACAAAATAAAGTCTCTCTACAGGAGCTGGTGCTGTGGCATAGTGGGTTAAGCCTCTGCCTGCAGCGCTGGCATCCCATATGGGAGCCAGTTCTAGTCCCAGCTGCTCCACTTCTGATCCAGCTCTCTGCTATGGCCTGGGAAAGTCCTTGGGCCCCTGAACGCGCATGGGAGACCCAGAAGAGGCTCCTGGTTCCAGCTCCCTGCTGATGCCCTGGGAGGGCAGTGGAAGATGGCCCTGGTGCTTGGGTCCCTGTGCCCATGTAGGAGACCCAGAAGAAGCTCCTGGCTGCTGGCTCGGTCTGGCCCAGGCCTGGCCAATGCAGCCATTTGGGGAGTGAACCAGTGGATGGAAGACTTCTCTGTCTCTCCCTCTCTGTAACTCTGCCTCTCAAATAAATAAATAAATCTTTTTTAAAAAAAGTCTCTCTACTGTCTTAAATTGGCATACATTCAAATGCATCTCTTCTATATGGAAAACACAATCACCATACATGTTGGAAACCCCGAAACAATAAGGAAAAATTACTTAGATTTGTTCAAACTAACCTTTATCTTTCCATCAGTATGTGCTGAAGCTACAGATGTTGAAACACGAACCAATCTTGTGGCTGATAAGTGAATTCTGAAATGTCTATAAAAATGTGAATAAAGACAGTCCATGAATAAGTCAACTTCCTCCTGGGTAACCTCCCCAGGTGTTTTGTGGACACCGTCCCACAAAGCTTTTGCATCCTCTGGATGTATCGCATAAGAAATGTCCAGGCTTTGAGGGCTACAGGGTACAGACCACAGAAACTCAGTAGTAGCCACATAACGGTCCATTTTGCATGCAGTCCACATAGCAGCCATCCAGGAAAGATTAAATGCATTGATTGCTAAAGGACTGAAGTAACAGTCAAAAGTTTTCTGAAACCAAGTTCCGATAATGGCTGTGTTAGACTCTGCTCCATTTGCAAGGAATAAGGGTAAACAGGTGAAATCTTCCGAAACTGTTTCCAGAAGACTATCTCCAAACACACAGCAGAACCAACCGGTCCACAACACCTTCCCTTCTCTGTCCTCAGATGGCAACTGAGATTTTGACAGAATCTACAAAGAAAAGTAAAACAGATTCGTTAGCACTACATATAGTCTTACATCAAAATTAGTACATTAAAAATAAGAAAATCTAATGTATTAGCTTGCCAAAAAGCACAAAAGGAATAGGTTCCCTAATCATTATTAGGGTTTATCAAAATAACTGAGCTTACTGCCAATATTTGTATTTTTTTTTAAGATTTATTTATTAACTTGAAAGGCAGAGTTAGAGAGAGAGAGACAGTCCACTGATTCCCTGCCCAGGTTTAGCAGCAAGAGGCAGGCCTGGACCGGGCTGAAGCAAGAAGCCTGGACTCCTGGCTGGTCCCCCACGTGGGTGACAGGGCCCAAGAAGCCTGGACTCCTGGCTGGTCTCCCACATGGGTGACGGGGCCCGAGAAGCCTGGACTCCTGGCTGGTCTCCCACATGGGTGACGGGGCCCACGAAGCCTGGACTCCTGGCTGGTCTCCCACATGGGTGACACGGACCCAAGAAGCCTGGACTCCTGGCTGGCCCCCCACATGGGTGAATGGGCCCGAGAAGCATGGACTCCTGGCTGGTCCCCCACATGGGTGACGGGGCCCACGAAGCCTGGACTCCTGGCTGGTTTCCCACATGGGTGACAGGGCCCGAGAAGCCTGGACTCCTGGCTGGTCTCCCACATGGGTGACGGGGCCCACGAAGCCTGGACTCCTGGCTGGTCTCCCACATGGGTGACAGGGCCCGAGAAGCCTGGACTCCTGGCTGGTCTCCCACATGGGTGACGGGGCCCACGAAGCCTGGACTCCTGGCTGGCCTCCCACATGGGTGACAGGGCCCGAGAAGCCTGGACTCCTGGCTGGTCTCCCACATGGGTGACGGGGCCCACAAAGCCTGGACTCCTGGCTGGTCTCTCACATGGGTGATGGGGCCCAAGGATATGGACCATCTCCAGCTGCCTTTCCAGGCACCCAAGTAGGAAGCTGGATAGGAAATAGGACAGCCAGGACTCAAACCAACACCCATATGGGATGCCGCTGTTGCAGGCAGCAGTTTAACCTGCCACAGCACAATGCCAGCCCCTACTGCCAGTACCCTGAAGATGTGGCACATGGCAACATTTTGGTGCAACCAAAATACAAAATAAGAGATGCCAAGGTCCGTGATGCAGTACAGTGAATTAAGTTGTCTTCTGCAATGCTGACAGCCCATATTGAAACACCGGCTCAAGTCCCAGCTGCTCGGTTTCCAGTCCAGCTCCCTGCTAATTTATCAGGAACGGCAGTGGAGGGTGGCTCAAGTGCTTGAGTCTATGCTACCCACATGGGAGATTTGGAAGGAGTTCCAGGCTACTGGCTTCAGCCTGGCTCAACCCCTGGCAGTTGCAGCCTATTTGGGGAGAGAACCAGCAGATGGAAGATACTCTCTTCCCTCCCTCCCTCCCTTTCTGTCATTCTGTCTTTCAAACAAATAAATAAATCTTTAAAAATGAGATGCCACTATGGCATAATCAGGTGCTGTATTCTGAAAAAAGAAAATTTCAACTTCATAAGGGACTACAAAAGGTCATCAAATCCAATGAACTTGAACCTTCCATTGAGGAAGACAGTTCTTTCTGGCAACTTAAAATTATTTTTCATATGTTAGCCCTTTCTTTCTAATCTGCTGTTCTATTTTATTCTTTACATAAAACAAATCAAACCTAATCTCTCTTCTACAAGAAGAGTTGCTAAAATACTTGATGGCCTCATATATATTATGAAGTTCAACATCTCCAATTTTTTCATTTGTCCTGTGACATATATCCATGCTCCCTAATTATCCTAGTCACTCTTCTCTCAAATTCCTCTGCATAAGAATAATTTGTAAGTGAACATAATTACGTCAAAAAGATTTAATTGTGAGATTATCACTGTTTGGGGCTGGCACAGTGGTATAGTGGATTAAGTCACTTCCTGCACACCAGCATCCCAAATGGGCACTGGTTTAATTCCTGGCAGCTCCACTTCTGATCCAGCTCCCTGCTAGCACGCCTGGGAAAGCAGTGAAAGGTGGCTGAAGTCCTTCAGCCCCCACATCCACATCAGAGACCTGGAAGAAGCTCCTGACTCCTGGCTTCAGACTGGCCTAGCTCCAGCCATTGCGGCTATTTGGGGAGTAAACCAGCGGATGGAAGATCTCTCTCTCTCTCTCTCTCTCTCTCTCTCCCTCTCTCGGTAATTCTTTCAAATAAAATAAATAATCTTTGAAAAAATTATCACTATCCTTGACCTAGGTTATACTTCTATGAATGTAACCCCAGATTATAGTTTTCTGGGTTTATAGTTTTATAGAAATTAGCTCCCCATATTCATTTTTGCTTTTAATAGGCAAATCTCCCTCAACTTGTATTAAGAAAGTAAACTGACTCCTACTTAAATTTAAATGTCTGGGGTCCTCGCTGTGGCGCAGGGGGTTAAGACGACACCTGCAGTGCTGGCATCCCATATGAGCACCAGTGTGAGTCCTGGCTGCTCCACTTCAATCCAGCTCCTTGCTACTGTACTGGGAAGGCAGAGGAAGATGGATCAAGTGTTTTAGGCCCTGCCACATATGTGGGAGACCCAGAAGAAGCTCCAGGCTCATGGCTTTGACCTGGCCCAGCCTCAGCTGTTGTAGCCATCTGGGGAATAAGCCAGCAGACAGAAGATCTCTCTCTCTCTCTCTGCCTCTACCTCTCACTCTGTAATTCTGCCTTTCAAATAAATCAATCTTTAAAAAAAAATAATAAAATTTAAATTTCTTTCAGTTTGGCCCATCGAGCTATTCATTCAGATTGTTTAGGATGGGGCCAACACTGGTGCAGCAGGTTAAAGACCCTGCCTGCAGCACCGGCATCCCACATGGGTGCCAGTTCTAGTCTTGGCTGCTCCACTTCCTATCCAACTCCCTGTTGATGCTCCTCAAGTGCTTGGGACCCTGCACCTACATGAGAAACCTGGAAGAAGCTCCTGGCTCTGGCTTCAGATCAGCTCAGTTCCTATCATTGCGGCCATTTGGGGAGTGAACCAATGGATGGAAGACCTCTCTCTCTGTCTCTCCCTCTCTCTGTAACTCTTTCAAATAAATAAAATAAATCTTTTAAAAAAAAAAAAGATTGTTTAGGATCTTAATTTTATTTCTACTTGACTAAGTCTTCAAATTTTAAATTTGAAAGTCTAATGACAAACATACCTTCCAGATATTCATGAAACTTTTTGTTAAGTATTGACAAGGCTAAGGTTAAGATCACAATCCTGTATCAGATCCCTTTAGTGATGAGCATTTACATGGTTACTTAGATTTCCCCTTTTTTGCTTAACAGATTATAAGACTCAATATCTTTTTTTTTTTTTTTTTGACAGGCAGAGTGGACAGTGAGAGAGAGAGAGACAGAGAGAAAGGTCTTCCTTTTGCCGTTGGTTCACCCTCCAATGGCTGCCACGGACAGCGCGCTGCGGCCGGCGCACCGTGCTCATCCGATGGCAGGAGCCAGGTACTAGGTGCTTATCCTGGTCTCCCATGGGGTGCAGGGCCCAAGCACTTGGGCCATCCTCCACTGCACTCCTGGGCCACAGCAGAGGGCTGGCCTGGAAGAGGGGCAACCGGGACAGAATCCGGTGCCCCGACCGGGACTAGAACCCGGTGTGCCGGCGCCGCAAGGCGGAGGATTAGCCTGTTGAGCCACGGCGCCGGCCAAGACTCAATATCTTGAAGCCCAGATGTATTATGTTTATCATACTTTTGTCAGCTATGAGTCGTGTAACTCTGACCAAAAATGAGGATTAATTTGAAAACTACTGAAATACTGCACTAGGAATTCAAGAGGTCACTTCCAATCCTCACAAGACCATTTGCATAACTAAAGACATGCAAGTATCAAAACTTCTGTGAGCATCAGCTGCTTCCCTTGGCAAAATTACTAATTATCTCCCCAGTATCCATTTTTCTGTCTGCTATAAAACAGTCCCTTTACTTGAAGTAGCAAAGTACCCACTAAAAAATTTCTTTTAAAGATGTATTTATTTGAAAGGCAGAGTTACAGACAGAGAGAGAGGGATCCTCCATCCACTGGTTCACTCCCCAAATGGCCGCAACAGGCCAAGTCTGGGCCAGATTGAAGCCAGGAGCCAGGAGCTCCTTCCAGGTCTCCCACATGGATGCAGAGGCCCAAGCACTTGGACCATCTTCAACTGCTTTCCCAGGCCATTAGCAGAGAGCTGAATCAGAAGAGGAGCTGCCAGGACACAAACTGGTGCCCATATGGGATGCCAGCACCACAGGCAGAAGCTTAGCCTACTACATACACCACAGCATCAGCCCCAAAAAGCAAATTTGTCTGGCCTCCCTTCCAAGCAGGATGCACACAGGTGCTGGGTCTCAGCAATATTTAGTCTGTGTCAGACAGCCTGTTTGTCCTTCCTGCCTGGGGCCGAGCATCCTTTTTATAGCCCCAAAGCCATCTTCTACACACGGCGGCTTTACGGCTGAAGCCATGCTCTAAGCCCCCAGATTGTCAGTGATTTACTTCATCAAGCACCATACCAGCCTGGAACGCCTTACCTCATTTTTTTTCTTTTTTGTAAGACTAATAAACCTCTATCTCCTGTCCTAAGGCTTTCTGCTACATTCCGCTGCATCTCATCCTACTGTAAGATCGCCAATCCACGGCCTGCACCAGCAGTCGGCCAGGGTTTCTTTCAAGGGCTGGACAGTAACTATTTTAGGCTTTGCTGGTCACAGGATCTTTGTCCCACTACTCAACGCTGCTGTTGTAGCCCAAAATAGTCACAAACAACACAAAAGTAGATGAAAAGGGCTATGTTCCAATTATCCCTTATTTACAAGAAAAAACAGCAGGTAACATCTGGCCTTGTAAGCCATAGTTTACCAGTCTCTGATCTATATAAACAAGCAAAAAAATAGGTTTTCAACTGCGTGAGACTTTAACTTCCTTATCAGTGACTAAGATTAGTTAACTGAGAAGACACAGAAGCAACAGGCATGAGTAGCATATAAAATAAATCCACTAAATCAACTGAAAGGCAGTCGTATCACCTTTATACACTACTCATGAGAAAGAATGTCAAACACTACTACATTTCTGAGAGTCACCTGGCATAACATATCACAATAACTAAAGATATGCTATTTTTTACTACAATTATACTTTTAGGAAATTAATTTTAATAACAACCATAGAATTATACAGATGAATCTTCTAATGTTTGATTTCTAAAGGCAAATATTAATTAGTGAAATTAATTACAAATATTAACTAGTGAAAATGCTACAATGTGAAAATAATAAGCAGTATAAGCACTATTTTAAAACCATATAGATGGGGCCAGCGCTGTGGTGTAGCAGGTAAAGCCACCTCCTGCAGTGCCAGCATCCCATATGGACACCAGGTCAAATTTCAGCTATTCCCCTTCCAATCCAGCTCTCTGCTATGGCCTGGGAAGGCAGTAGAAGATGGCTCAAGTCCTTGGGCCCCTGCACCCGCGTGGGAGACCCGGAGGAAATTTCTGGCTCCTGGCTTTGGATTAGGCACATCTCTGGCCATTGAGGTCATCTGGGGAGTGAACCAGCGGATGGAAGACCTCTCTCTCTGTCCCTGTGCCTCTCCTTCTCTCTGTGTGTAACTCTTTCAAATAAATAAATAAATCTTTTAAAAAAAAAAAAAAAAGACTGTATAGATACTCAGATGTGCATTAACATGTTAAAACTGTGATTTTTTTAACTTTGTACTTTGATGTATTTTCTAAATTTCCTAAAATAAACAAAATTTTAGACACAGACTCACACATTTCCTATACATATAGGAAAAAGATTTTTAGATTGGTTATATCAAAATTTGGTCAAACATAACTTAGAACAGGTTAAAATAACAACTTGGGAATTTAAAAAAAGTAAGAAAATACCACAACAAATTCCAAACCATGAAACTGCAGCTTCTTTTCCCCAAGGAAGCAAATTACTGCTTATATACTATACCTGGACAAGAACTGCTTCCGGGTCCCTTTGCGTTCCTTTCATTCCTAGGAGAGTAGAGAAAATCACTTTGATGTTGAAGTCTTCTCCTACTTCCACAGCAAGTCCTTTTTGCTTTTCAGCAGTAATAAATGCACTCAGAAGTCTAGAGTACTCCTTGAGATTAGTATAGGAAAATTTGTATAGGGGAGTTAAACTATATAAAGTCCACTGTTTATGCAGTAGGAATGCAACCTTTTGAGGATCAACATCTTCCTAAAAAAAATCAAGACAAAAGAGGTTTAACAAATAGGAAATATTAGTAAGAATTCCATTATCGTATTTTGTGTGTCTAACACAAATCTATTACTGCAGACCTGATTTTTTTTTTTAATTTATTTATGTCTTTGAAAGGCAGAGTGACAGAGAGAGCTACATCTTCCATCTGCTGGTTCACTCCCCGAATGGCCACAACAGCCAGAGATGGACAATTCAAAGCCAATAGCTTCTTCCGGGTCTCCCATGTGGGTGCAGGGGCACAAGCATTTGGGCCATCTTCCACTGCTTTCCCAGGCCACAGCAGAGAGCTGGATTGGAAAAGGAGCACCTGGGACTCCAACTGGTGCCCATATGGGATGCTGGTGCCGCAGGTGGAGGCGTAGCCCACTCTGCTACCACGCCGGCCCAAGGACCTGATCTTTGCACTCCAGCCAGACTGGAGCTTACAGGGCATTTTGCAGGTCCTTGAACAGCCCTTGGCATTTGTTGTCCCTTCCCTGTGCAACACTCTTCCCCAGGAGCTCCCACAGCATGTTCCTTCACTCCACGCATGTCTTTGCCTCAATATCATCCAAGAAGCTACCTGATTTAAAGTAGCACCTGCACCCACTCCAACTTTGTCACTCTGAATCTCTCCTACCCTATTTTTCTTCATAACGTGCTTTTTCTAAAGATTAATTTATCTGCTTAAAAGCCATACTTACAGAGAGAGGGAGAGGAACCGGCATTGTGGCATAGCAGGTAAAGCTGCTACCTGCAGTGCCAGCATCCCACATGGGCACCGGTTCAAGTTTCGGCTGCTCCACTTCCGATCCAGCTCCCTGCTATATAGCCTGGGAAAGCAGTAGAAGATGGCGCTAGTCCTTGAGCCCCTGTACCTGCGTGGGAGACCTGGAAGAGGCTCCTGGCTCCTGGCTATGGATCAGCACAGCTCCGGCTGTTGCGGTCAACTGGGGAGTGAACCAGCTGATGGAAGATCTCTCTTTCTCTCTCTCTCTCTCTCTCTGCCTCTCCTTCTCTCTGTGTAACTCTAACTTTAAAATAAATAAATAAATCTTAAAAAAAAAAAGAAATTTCAAGTTATAAATTTTATAAATGCAAGTCGAAGGGTTGGCATTGTGGCATAATAAGTAAAGCCACCACCTGGGATGCTGGTATCCTATGTAAGCACCAGTTCATGTCCCAGCTGCTCCACTTCCAATCCAGCTCCCTGCTAATGGCCTGAAAAAAAGCAGAAGACAGACCAGGTGTTTGGGCCCCTGCCACCTATCTAGGACACCTAGATGAAGCTCCTGACTCCTGGTTTCAGCCTGGCCCAGCCCTGGTCTTTGCAGCCATCTGGGGAGCAAACCAGTAGATGAAAGATCTCTCTCTCTCTCTCTCTCACTGTAACTCTGACTTTCAAAATAAATAACTAAATCTGAAAAAAATAAATAAACTCTGACTGTAACTCTGACTTTCAAAATAAATAACTAATCTGAAAATCCAAAATCTGAAATTTTTTGACATGGTATCACAAGTGGAAAATTTAACACCTGACCTCATGTGATTAGGTATAGCCAAAATGATGTGTAGGGGGCAGTGTTGTGGTGTAGTGGTAAAGCCACTGCCTGCAGTGCCAGCATCCCATATGGGCACGAGTTCATGTTCCAGCTGTTCCACTTCTGATCCAGCTCCCTAATAATACACCTAGGAAAGCAGCAGCAGATGACCAAGGTACTTGGGCCCCTACAACCATGTGGGAGACCCCAGTGGAAACAAGGGGCCATCAGCTGGAGCCACAGCTCAATAGGCTAATCCTCTGCCTATGGCACCAGCACCCGGGTTTCTAGTCCCGGTCGGGGCACTGGATTCTGTCCCGGTTGCCCCTCCTCCAGGCCAGCTCTCTGCTGTGGCCCAGGAGTGCAGTGGAAGATGGCCCAAGTGCTTGGGCCCTGCACCCGCATGCGAGACCAGGAGAAACACCTGTCTCCTGGCTTTGGATCAGCGCAGTGCACCGGCCACAGTAGCCATTGGAGGGTGAACCAACGGTAAAGGAAGACCTTTCTCTCTCTGTCTCTCTCTCTCACTGTCCACTCTGCCTGTAAAAAAATAAATAAATAAAAAGAAAAAGAAAGAAATAAAGAAAGAAGGGGCCATCAAAGAAGGATGTACTTGTCTCTGAAGGGAGGAGAGAACTTCCAGTTTGCTTATGGCCTTGGCTAAATAAAGTCGAAATTTGTGAACTCAAAAGGCTTCCATAGCCTTGCCAGCTCATGTCAAGAGCCTCAGGTGATTATTGACGTCATAAATAAGAGTGTCAACTGTTAAAACAACAACAGGAGTTACTGTACACTAGCTCCCCATGTAGGACCTCTGTCCTTAATGAGTAGTACTATGAGAATTAACTGTAAAACTTGTCTTCAAACAGTACTTCATACTTTGTGTGTCTGTGTGGGTGTAAATTGTGGAAATCTTTACTTAGGTTAGAGTTGGTCTTCTATAATATAAAGCTGATTAAAAACGAATCAATGGGCCGGCGCCGTGGCTCAACAGGCTAATCCTCCACCTTGCGGCGCCGGCACACCGGGTTCTAGTCCCGGTCGGGGCACCGGATTCTGTCCCGGTTGCCCCTCTTCCAGGCCAGCCCTCTGCTGTGGCCCAGGAGTGCAGTGGAGGATGGCCCAGGTGCTTGGGCCCTGCACCCCACGGGGAGACCAGGAAAAGCACCTGGCTCCTGGCTCCTGCCATCGGATGAGCGCGGTGCGCCGGCCGCAGCGCGCCGACCGCGGCGGCCATTGGAGGGTGAACCAACGGCAAAAAGGAAGACCTTTCTCTCTGTCTCTCTCTCTCACTGTCCACTCTGCCTGTAAAAAAAAAAAAAAAAAAAAAAAAAACGAATCAATGAAGAATGGGATGGGAAAGGGAGTAGCAGATGGGACAGGAGTGGGGGTGGGAGGGTGTGTATGAGGGGAAGAACTGCTATATTCCTAAAGCTGTACCTATGAAATTTATATTCATTAAATAAAAGCTTTCTTTAAAAAAAAAGGGAAGGGGGCAGGAAAATAGATCTTTAAAAAAAAAGCAGGAAAAGAAGGATTATACTCTTCAAAAATGTCAAGGTTGTAAAATATAAGACATGGTAGGAAAATCATCTCGATTAAAGGAGGTTAAATAACAAAAAAGGCGGTGCTGTAGTGTGAAATTTTTTTAATTGTTTCTCATTTTAGGAGCCAAGAGGTTAAGAAAATTTTAAAATACTATAAATAGTAACAAAAATTGAAACTGTTAATTCACAGTCACTGACTGACAAAGGAACACACAAGAGCATACCAGCAGTTGTGAGCACTGGGGAATTTTCCTTCGGGGCGGAGTTGGGACAAATGAAGTGGCCTGCTTCCTGACCGACTCCAGCCGTCTCTGCAGCGGGGTGGCTCCTGGAAAGTAATCTTTGAGACTGCAGGATGGGTGCTGCCTAGGAGTGGATTCTGGTGCATCATAAGGATCCATGGTCTACATTAAGAGAAAAAAATAAAACACTGAGACGTTAACTCATGCTGACAACATCACAGAGTCCTCTCCCCACTACAAAAGAGTTCTTCCTCTCTGCTTCTCTCCCCCTCCTTGTCCCCAGTTTGGACTTTTCAGCCAAATGTGCTTCTCATTGCCTTTTGTGAACATCTTAGCTACGTTAGTATGCTCAGAACCAAATTCAATTTTTTCCTTCGCTCTTCCTTCCAAAAGCTACCTGGTCCATTTTCAAATTCCTGTCAATTTTCTAAGCTCACTTAAACTCATTTAAGTGGTCCCCCGTTGTCATTCTTTAACATTGATCATAATGCACATTCTATTTTTCCCTTTAACACCAACTATTCCCAAAGCTTCTTCCTTAGCCATGTTTTTATTACTACAACCAAAAGTTCTCCACATCAAAGAATAATTCATTCTTCCAAAAAAAGCTCCTAACTAACTTTATGAAGTTACCTGTGCAAAAATCTGCAGTGACAAGTTAAGTCCTAACTCTTCTGTTCGGTACTCCAGGTCTTTATGGCTCAGTGACCAGGTAAGTCCTAACTCTTCTGTTCGGTACTCCAGGTCTTTATGGCTCAGTGGCCAGGTAAGTCCTAACTCTTCTGTTAGGTACTCCAGGTCTTTATGGCTCAGTGACCAGGTAAGTCCTAACTCTTCTGTTCGGTACTCAAGGTCTTTATAGTTCAGCATCTCCTCACCCTCCTGAGTCCACTCCCAGGCAAGGACATAATCTCAGGCTTGTCCTCATGCTTTGGTTGTCCACCATATTCCCTAATGGAAGTTAGGGACCAAGATCGTGTTAGAATTTCATCTCTTTTCAAACAAGTGGGGGATGATAACCCTTTCCCATGAAACACCTATGTTACACACTTCTACCTGTACCGGTGGCTCATCCCTGGAAGCAATGTGAATATGTGTGTGTACAATGAGATCTCATCTCTCAGGGAGTCTAATGAAACCCCCAGCAATGTTCTCTAAGAGCTCTGGAGATAGGCCAGCACACAGGACCCTCCGCAATCCCTGTCTGCAACACTCATTTTGCCCCTGTTCACGTACTTCACTGTACCACTTGTTGGTGTGTTGTTCTTGTCTCCCCTACAAGACCAAGCTTCTCTGACTGAATCCATGTTGGTGTATCTCATATCATTACCTAACCCAATGCTGAGTGTCCTTTAATTGTTAAACAACTATTAGTTCAACGAAATGAAGTATTTCATAGAGCTCCAAAATTAAAATATAGTTTTCATCAAAAGGAATTATTTTAAAAATTATGATAATTATTCCAAACTACTCTGCAGGTACTCTTTTTTTAAAAAGTTTCTAAGCAAAAGTTACTTTGTGGGGCTGGCATTGTGGCATAACAAGTAAAACCATCACCTGCGACAATGGCATCCCAGAAGGTCTCTGGTTCATATCCCAGCTACTCAGCTTCCAATTCAACTCCCTACTAATGTCCTGGGAAAAGCAGGAAAATATGGCCCAAGTGTTTGGGCCTCTGCCACACATGAGAGAGACCCGGATAAAGCTGCTGACTCCTTACTTCAGCCTGGCCCAGTGTTGGTCATTGCAGACATCTGGGAAGTAAACCAGCAGATGGAAGATCTGTGTGTGTGTGTGTGTGTGTGTGTGTGTGTGTGTGTGTGTACGTGTGTCTCCATATCCCTAACTCTTTCCAAAAAGTTACTTTTGTTACTATATTTAAGTAGCATCCCCCTCCCCAGTTGAGTTTTTCAATTTTAATAGGCAAGGGACTGGTGCTGTGGTGCAGTGTGTTAACACGCTGGCCTGAAGCGCCAGCAACCCATATGGGTGCCAGTTTGAGACCTGGCTGCTCCACTTCTGATTCAGCTCTCTGATATGGCCTGGGAAAACAGTAGAAGATGGCCCAAGTGCTTGCATCCCTGCACCTGCGTGGGAGACCTGGAGGAAGCTCCTGGCTCCTGGCTTCGGATTAGCCCAGCTCTGGCTGTTGCGATCAATTGGGGAGTGAACCATTGGATGGAAGACCCCTCTCTCTCTCTCTGCCTCTGCCTCTCCTCTCTCTGTGTAACTCTTTCTTTTCTTTTGTTTTTTTGTTTTTTTGACAGGCAGAGTGGACAGTGAGAGAGAGACAGAGAGAAAGGTCTTCCTCTGCCGCTGGTTCACCCTCCAATGGCCGCCGCTGCCGGCACACTGCGGCCGGCGCACCGCGCTCATCCGATGGCAGGAGCCAGGTGCCAGGTGCTTCTCCTGGTCTCCCATGGGGTGCAGGGCCCAAGCACTTGGGCCATCCTCCACTGCACTCCCGGGCCAGAGCAGAGAGCTGGCCTGGAAGAGGGGCAACCGGGACAGAATCCGGCGCCCCAACCGGGACTAGAACCTGGTGTGCCGGCGCCACAAGGCGGAGGATTAGCCTGTTGAGCCACGGCGCCGGCCAGACTTTCAAATAAATAAATAAATCTTTAAAAAAATTCTAATAGGCATATAAAAATTGTGTATATTTATGGGATACTATTCAAGTACCATTTTAAATTTCAATATGTGACACTAGGAGTCCCTTTACAGCATGCACTGAACTCCATAAATTAAATACATAGTCCTCAGAGCCGGCACTGTGGCGTAGAGAGTAAAGCCACCGCCCATAGTGCCGGCACCCTATTTGGGTTCCGGTTTGAGTCCCGGCTGCTCTACTTCCAATCCAGCTCTCTGCTGTGGCCTGGGAAAACAGTGGAAGATGGCCCAAGTCCTTGGGTCCCTGCACCAGCTTGGGAGACTCGGAGGAAGCTCCTGGCTCCTGGCTTCGGATCGGTGCAGTTCCAACCATTGCAGCCAACTGGGGAGTGAAGCAGCAGATGGAGGACCTCTCTCTCTCTCTCTCTCTCTGCCTCTCCTTCTCTCTCTAACTCTTTCAAATACATAAATCTTAAAAAAAAAAAAAACATAGTCCTCAGAGCTCAGATAATGCCCACAGCAGAATCATATATAACATGATTTAACTGTTTGTTCATCTACTTGAAAGGCAAAGCTGGGGTTGGGGGTGCAGGGAGGCACAGAAAGAGGGAAGGAGAGAGACTGTCTATCCTCCAGTCAAAGGTCCAAAACAGCTAGGACTGGGCCAAGCCAAAGCCAGGAATCCAGAACTCAATCGGGGTTTCCCACAGAGGTGGCAGGAGCCCAAGCACTTGCGCCATCATCTGCTGCCTCCCAGGAAGCATTCGCAGGAAGCTGGATCAGAAGCAGAGCAGGGACCAGCATTGTGGCACAGTGGGTTAAGGAGCCACCTGTGATGTTGGTATTCCATGTGAGCACTGGCTCCCAGCTGCTCCACCTCTGACCCAGCTCCCTGCGACTGCACCTGGAAAAGCAGCGGACGATGACCCAAGAACTTGGGCCCCTGCACCCATGTGGGAGACCCAGATGACGTTCAGCTGCTGCAGTCATTTGGACAGTGAACGAAAAGATGGAAGATGTCTCTCTGTAGCTCCCTCTCTCTCTGTAACTCTGCCTTTCAAATAAATAAAGGGGGAGGAGGAGGAGGGAGGAAGATGGAGGAGGAGAAGGGAAAGGGGGAAGGGGAGGGGGAAGGGAGGAGGGGGAGAGGAAGAGGAGAAGAAAGCAAACAAGTCACAAGTTGTGGCTTAAACCCCACTCCCACCCCCACACACTGTCCACCCTATACCAATAATTTAAAAAGTGGCTGCTCTAAAGCAGTCTAGCTTTAAATGTGCACTGAATTATCTATTTGAAAGGGAATCTTAATCAGTCCCATTAACAGACAATGCTTCTTTCAAACGTGTAACTTGGGCAATAATAACATTTACGGAGCATTCATCATGTTCCAGGACTCCTAATCCTCAACCCCATTAGTGAGTGGGTTACTGTGTTCCCAGGTGACAGAAAAGCTGAATAACTTGCCAAAGTCACACAGTAAGACAGCCAAAGAGCAAGAATGTCAACCCAGGAAGTCTGCTCTGGAAAGAGTGCTCTTAGCTACTTCTTTCACACTACATTTCAAATGTGGGTCAACATCAAGGCAAAATAAGCTAAACTTAATTCCTTGGGGGCTGGTGCTGTGACATATGGTAAAGCCATCACGTACAGTGCCGGCATCCACATGAGTGCCGGTTCGAGTGCCGGCTGCTCCACCTCTCGTCCAGCTCTCTGCTATGGCCTGGGAAAGCAGTGGAGGATGGCCTGAGTCCTTGGGCCTCCTGTACCTGCGTGGGAGACCTGCAGGAAGCTCGTGGTTCCTGGCTTCAGATTGGCCCAGCTCCATCTGGGGAGTGAGCCAGTGGATGGAAGACCTCTGTCTCTCTGTAACTCTGCCTTTCAAATAAATGAATGAATCTTTAAAAAACAAAATAAAACAAAACAAAACAAAAAAACCAACTTGATTCTTTAAGAGAGATGTTACAAATTACACAAATATTTTAAAGTCTATCTAAGCAATAAATTTATGTAAGAAAAAAGACTATCAGCATTGAGAGAGGGGGCTGGTTTTCAGAAAATGTTCAACTTGAGCATGTAGCATTAAGGTAATGTGAAACAGCCCAATCAGTGCATTAAAGATTAACAAATGACATACAGCCATTTCAGCTTCTCACTGCACACTCACGGATGTGTAACTCTGCTTAGCTCAAAAAAGAGAGGTTCCAACTATATCCTGACCCAAGACATTACTGCCCCAATGTTCCTCCTTCCAACTGTGAGGAAAGAGACTCTCCCACTGCTGTCTAAAGCTACTGCGTGTATCAATATTCTGATCTCCAACCAGTGGACATCTCCCCCGGACTGGAACCACTCCTACGTTCATTTAAAACTTCTACCATCGCTAATCTCTCCTCCGAAGGAGCCTGTTTTCCCACTGCCAAACATCCCCTCGTGTTCCTAACACTAAAACATGTTTCTTTCAATCCAATTCACGTCCTTCTTTCAGGGAGCAAGCCCTGGAAACGGGTGCACGCCCACTGCTTCCACTGAGAAGTATGTTAGAAGTCTTCAGCAAGCCCTCAGCTATAAGGAAATTGTACTCTTGAAGATAACCGACGTTTTGCCAAAGCCACGGCCAAATGCGTGGTTCGCCAGGTCTGCTCAGCGACTCGTCTACACTTTCTCATCAGGTTTGTCCGCGGCTCCTCCCCGAGCCACCTGCTGCTACCTGGTTGGTTCTGACACCGCATCTCCGGGCGATCCTCCTCCCTCCCTGTTCCACACAGTTCCTGCCGCGGCCTTTTCTCCTCCACGCCCCCAAAGTGGGTGCTCCCCCGACTCTGAAATCCTGCACTCCACAGTGGCTGCCAAATCTCCACTTTCGACCTTGACGCCTGCACCCCGGTCCTGCACGCACTCACCCCGGACCGGGGACCCTCCACTCCCTCGGGTCTCACCATCTCTCTCCCGGTTCGCAGGCTGCATCTGCTCAAGCGCAGCTCTCCAGAATCCACGGAGCGAGCGAGCTGTCCCGCCGACTCCTCTTGCACTGCAGTTCATGACACAGAATGAACACTCGCCTGTTCTCCTGCGGCTAGACCGCGGGTTAGAAAACCTGGACTCACCACTTTCCGCACTGCCAGCTGCACTCCCAGGCCTTCGCCGAGGGCTAGGCACACTGAACACACAGTACTGTAAGATAACGACCGGGCGCCGGGGACACCGGCAGGGGTCACCGCCTGCCGCGGGGCACCTTACCAGCAGAATGCTGTGTCCACGCCGTCACCCACGCCGGATTCGCCAACCATTCCTCCAGACCAGCCCCGACACTGCGTCGCGCCCAGGACGACCTCGGCCCTGCGACTGCACGCTGGCGAGGCCTGTTACCCTGCCGCATCCACGCAGCTCGCGGAGTGGACAGTGGGCAGTGGGTCCCCACTCGCCCCTCTCCACCTAAGCTCAGGGTTCCTAGAGCGCTGAGGGCCGCTCTGAAATCCCGCCTTCGGAAAGCGGCAAATCGGCGCTCAGCCGCCCACGAAGTTTAAAATCGTTTCCCGACTCGCTCTGCGGTCCGACGCAGGAAGCCTCCCTGGCGGCCCGCCGATTCCACTTCAACGAAACAGCTGAAGTCGCCATTTTAACTGAGGGCAAGGCCCCGCCGTTTCTAACCGCGTGTGGGGGCGGGTCTTCCGCTTTCTACCGCGCGAAGCTGTCCTCTCACACTTCCGCCCGCACTACGCATGGCTTCACCTCCTCCGTTCTGATTGGCTGAACGCTCTCGTCGTCTATCTCGGGCGCTGGCTGGAGGGCGCCAGTGGGTCTCCGCGGTCAATGGGGTGTGCGTTCGGATGCTAAGAGACCCTGGGATTGCTCACCCTGAGAAGCCCCGAGGTCGGCCCCGTTCTTCTGCAGACTGAGGTCGCACCTGGCACCGCTGCGTGGGATCCTGCTCTCGTCCATAGAAGTGCAGAGGGAGGAGAGCTCTTTCCGCTCTCCGCTCCCCGCAAGGCCCCAAGACCTTGTAGATTGTCTGGTTGCTGGACACAGGCCTTACATGTTGGAGAAAGCCGTGGGACTGCTAGGAATCGGCGCGATTTGTGCGTGTTTGCAAGCTGACCTCTGACCGCCGGGCGACCCTGGCAGCGAGGACGCGTGTGGTTCCAGCATGTACTTCCCGTCTTGGATGCGTCGGCTGTGCAGGGGATTATCCAGACCCGTCGGGTGGGCCGCGCAGCCGGCCTGGGATTCCCGCTGCAGGAGCCTGGTGCTGAGTGCGCACAGGAGACTTCCAGGTGAAAACAGCAGCACTGGGCGCCAGTCGCCTGCTTCCGTGTTAACCCAGTTTGAACCCAGTTCTCTGTAGAGGCACATCATTCGCTTCTCTGTCTTCATTCCTTATAATGCGAAGTTCTTCAGGTTTGTAAAAAGACTGCACAAGAGCAACCAGCATCACACAAACAGGCTCTTCTGCTGTGGTTGATGCTAAAAGGAAGCCTACTACAAATCCTTCCACACTTCACAGCGCTCTCTCGTCTGCAAGTGGCTGTTTCACACGGGGTTCATTCTAAAGCTAGTGGCTACACCAACAAGCTTCTGTAATTCCTAAACCCGCATTTCACTCGGGGAAGAACTGTGCAACATTAAAAACTGGGTTATTAGGATTTAGGTCGGTACAAATGCTAGATAATGCAAAAATTTTAGATTCCCTAACACAAGGCAAAAGTGTACATTCAGATTATTGTTCACTTGGCTTAGGACACATTTGCAGGTAAATTTAGTAGGGGGCGGGTCAAACTACATACTCTATAAATTTTCTCCATTGAGGTATTTACCTAAGATGTGATTTGAGAATGTGTTTTTAAGCAATCTGGAAATGAAAATGTTATATTTTTAATATTGCTTTTAAACTAACACACACACTCTCTCTCTCTCTAAGAATTCAGTAGTTTTATTGCTCGGACCAACACATGTGGAGAGTTGCGTTCTTCTCACTTAGGCCAAGAAGTCACCTTGTGTGGATGGATTCAGTACAGAAGGTAAGTTGAGGCACGTGGTTTAAGAGTGGACAGTAGTGTTTTTCCAAGGCTGTTCCAAACTACTAATTTTCAGCAATTCAAAAGAATAAGCTTTGCAAATCCTGCAGGATTATCGGGATTCACCGAATTTTCGGTGTTTGTTTTGAAAGACCCAAGTCGTGTCATTCTCAGTACCAGTAATGTCTCTTGCAGGGTGGACTAATGAAGCTTGATCCACCAATGGGCTGAAATGAGCCTGAGCTTACTAAATGTGAAGAGTTCCTATAACCAGTAATTGGGAATGCACCAGCCTCCTATAAACTGGCTGTTCAGTTCTACTGTCATAGAGGGAAGAAGTTGATTTTATTCTAAATACACATAGAGAAGAGGCCTGTAAATGTAGACAGTGTTTTTTTAAGATCAGAGCCCACTGGTTTGATGTGGTTCACCTCTATATTCCAGAACATACCTGAATAATATATTAATGCTAATTGAGGAGATTCAGAATACCTGGATTCTGTGACCTTCCCAAAGGATTTGTCCATGAGGGTGGCTATTTGCCCCATAAATTTGGTGACTTTGTTTTCTGAACCCAATGTGGTAGGAGGCTTTCTGTACTTCTTTCCTGATACTGAGGACAGTTAAAGAAATGTGAATTAAATGCTAAAATGTTGGGATTTCTGGGACCCTTTGATGGTTTCATGTGGAAGTATTAAATTAGTACTTGAAACTCTTCTGTAATACATTTTAAAAGATGTATTTATTTGAAGGTTAGAGTTACAGAGAGGGAGTGAGAAGTCTTCCATCTGCTGGTTCACTCCCCACAATGACCAGGGCTGGACCAGGCTGAAACCAGGAGCCGGGAGTTTCATCCAGGTCTCCCACGTGGGTGGCAGGGGCCCAAGCATTTGGGCCATCTTGCCAGTCCATTACCAGGATCAGAATTGGAGCAGCTGGGACACAAACTGGCGCCCATATGGATGCTAGCATCACAGGTGGTAGTTTTACCCACTACATCACAGAGCTGGGCCTAGAATATTTTATATTGTATCTTTTCAGAAAGAAAAAAAAACTAGGCTGGCGCCGCAGCTCAATAGGCTAATCCTCCGTCTACGGTGCTGGCACACCAGGTTCTAGTCCCTGTCCGGTGCCGGATTCTGTCCTGGTTGCTCCTCTTCCAGGCCAGCTCTCTGCTATGGCCCGGGAGTGCAGTGGAGGATGGCCCAAGTGCTTGGGCCCTGCACCCCATGGGAGACCAGGAGAAGCACCTGGCTCCTGGCTTCGGATCAGCAGGATACGCTGGCTGCAGCGCGCTGGCCGCAGCGGCCATTAGAGGGTGAACCAACGGCAAAGGAAGACCTTTCTCTCTGTCTCTCTCTCTCTCTCTCACTGTCCACTCTGCCTGTCAAAAATAAAAAAAAAAAAAAAGAAAGAAAGAAAGAAAAAAAAACTTACATTGCTTATAAGGGTACTTTAAAAACTGCCTGGAAGATGGAGTTAAAAGATAAGTTTATTTTAGTGTAAATTTGTTTAAATCTATGCAGTTTTTTCATAAAACAGATTTTCTATGAACTTTAAGATTCATTTTATCTTATTTACTTGAAGAGCAGACAGAAAGATGGAGAGACACAGAGAGAAAGATCTTCCATCCACTGGTTCACTCCCCAGATGGCTGCAATGGCCCAAACTGGACCAGGCAAAGCCAGGAGTGTGGCACTCCCTCCAGGTCTCCCACATGGGGGGCAGGAGCCCAGATACTTGGGTCATCTCCTGCTCTTTCCCAGGCACGTTAGCAGGAATGCTGGATCGGAAGCAGACAGCTGGGACTTGAACCCACATTGTGACACTGGATGCTTGTGTCACAAGCATTAGCTTAACCCACTGTGCCACAGTGCCAGTCCCTAATAAAATTGTCTTGTAAAGTCTTGAGCCATTAAAAATATCTTTTAGTTTGCTTTTCTACTGAGCTGCTTAACGTCAATAAGCTGTATAAATAGCCAGTCAAAATGGAAGGAGAGGACATGTAACAGTTAAGATGCTTACCTACCACTACCATGGCAGAGTGCCTGGGCTCTACTCCTGTCTCTGGCTTCTGTCTCCAGCTTCCGGTCAGTGCAGAACCTGGGAGCAGCAGTGATGGCTCAGGTAGCTGGGTTCTTGCCACGCGGGAGAGAGACCTGGATTTCATCCCAGCCCTTGGCTCCAGCCCTGGCCATGGTGGGAATGTGGGAAGTGAACCAGTGAATGGGGGCTCACTCTCTCTCTCTCGTGTGTGCATGCTGTCTTTGCCTCTAAAATTGTTTTTGATTGAAATGAAAATACCCGTTTTCCATTCATAAGCTACATTAATGATTGCATGAACATAGCTGATAGAAGTATATATCATTAAAAAGAAACACGATGGGGTGGACATTGTGAGCAAGGTCAGTCTCTGCTTGGGACTCCCACATCCCATCTCAGAGTGCCTGGGGTGGAGTCTACTTCCAATCGAGCTTCTTAATAACATGCTCCCTGGGAGGTAGCAGGTGGTGACTCCAGTACTGGGGTCCCTGCCACCCATGTGGGAGACGCAGATGGAGTTCCAGGTTCCTGGTTCTGGCTTGGCCCAGCTTTATTTGTTGGGGGCATTTGAAATTGAAACAGTGGATGGAAGATCACTCTCTCTTCACCCTCCTTCTCTTCCTCTGTCACTCTGCTTTTTAGACAAATAAGTAGGGCCGCACCATGGCTCACTTGGTTAATCCTCTGCCTGTGGCACCGGCATCCCATGGGGCACCAGGTTCTAGTCCCAAGTGCTCCTCTTCCAGTCCAGCTCTCTGCTGGCCCGGGAAGGCAGTGGAGGATGGCCCAAGTGCTTGGGCCCTGCACCCACATGGGAGACCAGGAAGAAGCACCTGGCTCCTGGCTTCGGATCAGCACAGCGTCGGCCGTAGCGGCCATTTGGGGAGTGAACCAATGGAAGGAAGACCTTTGTCTCTGTCTCTCTCTCTCACTGTCTATAACTCTGTCAAATAAAAATAAATAGATAAGTAAGTAAATGAAAGAAACATGAGCAATTGGATGGGTTTTTGTTACTTTTTTGCTTTCCCTGCTTAAATTTGGCAAGTCAGATTTACTTTTATTTATTTAGGGGACAGAGAGAGCACTCCATATGCTCGTTCACTCCCCAGATGTCCACAATGGCTAAGGCTGGCCAGGACCAGAGGCAGGAGTACAATCCAAGTCTCTCATGTAGGAAGCAAGAGCCCAGTCACTTGAGCCATCGCCAGTCCCTCCCAAGGGCTGCATTGGTGGGCAGCTGGAGTCAGGAGCCAGAGCAGGGAATTGAACCCAGAGCCAAGGTCTGCATTGATGGGCAGCTGGAGTCAGGAGCCAGAACAGGGAATTGAACCCAGAGCCAAGGTCTGCATTGGTGGGCAGCTGAAGTCAGGAGCCAGAACAGGGAATTGAACCCAGTGCCAAGGTCTGATTGGTGGGCAGCTGGAGTCAGGAGCCAGAACAGGGAATTGAACCCAGTGCCAAGGGCTGCATTGGTGGGCAGCTGGAGTCAGGAGCCAGAGCAGGGAATTGAACCCAGAGCCAAGGTCTGCATTGGTGGGCAGCTGGAGTCAGGAGCCAGAGCAGGGAATTGAACCCAGTGCCAAGGTCTGCATTGATGGGCAGCTGAAGTCAGGAGCCAGAACAGGGAATTGAACCCAGAGCCAAGGTCTGCATTGATGGGCAGCTGGAGTCAGGAGCCAGAGCAGGGAATTGAACCCAGGTGCTCCAGTGTGGGGCGAGACACCGCACTGCCAGGCTGAATGCTTTCCTGCATCTCGAGTGTTTCTCCTCAAATGTGTCCTTTTCTTTCTTTTTTTTTTTCCCATTAATCAGACAAAACATCTTCCTGGTCCTAAGAGATTTCCACGGGCTTGTACAAGTTGTCATTCCCCAGGATGAGGTAATAAAAAGTATATTACTATCACCTAAAATTACCTTTGATGTTATGAGTAAGGTAAGCTAAGTAGTTTAATAAGTGTGTTTAAGGTTTTAAATTCAGAAGTTTATTTTTGAAAACTGAAAACAACCATAAGCAACATGAAGACATGACCAACTTGGAAAAACATACATATAACTCATATCACAGATAGAGGACCAATCTCTCTAATACTAAAAAGACTGTTACAAATAAAGAAAAAAGATCAATGACCCAGTAGAATTATGAACCCAGAATTTGTACATAAAATTTATAGAAGAGAATGTAAGTGGACTGTAGACATGGAAGTGTGCCCAGGAGTACTTACAGTTAGAAAAATGTGACTTAAAAATACATAGAATTGTTAGGTTTTTTTTTTTCTTTTCTTAAATTGTTAATTATTTGCGAGTCAGAGCTCTCATCTGCTGGTTCACCCCTTACATGTCCGCTAGGGCTGGGCCGGGCCAAAGCTGAGAGCTGGAACACAATTCAGGCCTCCCACATGGTATGCAGGAGCCTAGATACTCGACTCGTCATTGCGTACCTCCAAAGGTCTTAGTAGGGAACTGGAAACTGGAGCCAGCTCTTGAATCCAGGCACTGCAATAAATGCTAGGCCAAACGCCCACCCCAGAATTGGGGTTTTGTTTTTGTTTTTGTTTTTGTTTTTTTTTGTGACAGCCAGAGTGGGAGAGAGAGAGACAGGGAGAAAGGTCTTCCTTTTTCTGTTGGTTTACCCCCCAAGTGGCCACTGCAGCCGACGCACTGCGCCGATCTGAAGCCAGGAGCCAAGTGCTTCTCCTGGTCTCCCATCCAGGAGCAGGGCCCAAGGACCTGGGCCTTCCGCCACTGCACTCCCGGGCTACAGCAGAGAGCTGGCCTGGAAGAGGAGCAACTGAGACAGAATCCAGCGCCCCTACTGGTGCTAGAACCCAGTGTGCCAGCGCCGCAGGTGGAGGATTAGCCTAGTGAGCCACGGCACCAGCCCAGAATTGTTCTTTTTAACACATTGTGTTTGGGAAAGCAAATGTTTATGCATTCCTGGAGGGAGTACAAATTGACACCAACCATATGGAGAGCAATTTTGCAATAACAAAATTATAAATGCATATATCTTTTAAACCATTAGTTCTGCTTCCAGTAAATTGTCGTACACCTAGACTTATGTGGATACAATGACATATATGCATGGATATTTAACTCAGGATTATTTTTATAGAAAATAATTGGGGGAGTAGGTATTGTGGCATAGTAGGTGAAGCTGCCACTTGGGGTGCCTGCATCCCATATCAGACTGCTGGGTTGAGTTCTTGCTACTCCACACTTCCGATCCAGCTTCCTGCCAATTTTCCTGGGTACCTGATGGCCCTTGTACCTGGGTTCCTTCTTTACATATGAGAGACCTGGATGGACGTTCTGGCTTCTGGATTCAGCCTGGTCCAGCCCCAGCTATTGTGGGCATTTGGTGAGTGAACCAGCAGATGGAAGATACCTCTTCCATTTCTCTCTCTGTCACTCTTCCTTTCAAATAAATAAATAAATCTTAACAACAAAAATAGAAACAACCTAGATTAGTAGATGCGGTGTCATTCAATAAGAAACTCATTTAAAAATAATATACAACCTCACAGTGGGGTGTTGTGCTCAACCATACTAAAAAAGCCCTTGACCTATAGAGGGAGGAAATCCAGTGTATCCTAAGTGAAAAAAAGCAGAGTACGGAGGCGTGTGATGAGCGTTATCATCTGTGTGAGAAAGGGGAAGGAGATGGAATATGTAGTCACCTGTGTGTGTAGTGTGTGTGCTTGTATATATCACGCAGTGTCGCTGAGAGGATGCACAAGCATCTGCTACCTGCTTCCAGGGAAGGGGAACCAAGGGCCTTGAGGATGAGGACAGGAGGGAAATGGGGCCAGCCCATGGCGCAGGAGCTTACGCCTGTGCCTGCGGTGCCGGCATCCCAAATGAGCACCAGTTTGAGTCGCGGCTGCTCTTCTGATCCAGCTCCCTACTGATGGCCTGGGAAGGCAGTAGAAGATAGCCCAAGTTCTTGAGCCCCTGCACTAGTGTAGAAGAACTGGAAGAAGCTCCTGACTCTAGATCGGACCAGCTCCAGCTGTTGCAGCTATTGGGGAATGATCAGCAGATAGAAAACCTTTCTCTCTGCCTCTCAAATAAATAAATTTCTTTAAAAAAGGAGGAAAACTTTACTTTTTTTGGTAAAGATGTATTTATTTGAAAGAGTTACACAGAGAGAGAAGGAGAGGCAGAGAGAGAGAGGTCTTCCATCCACTGGTTCACTCCCCAGTTGGCCACAACGACCCGAGCTGGGCCCATCCAAAGCCAGGAGGCAGGAGCTTCTTCCAGATCTCCCACGTGGGTGCAGGGGCCCAAGGACTTGGGACATCTTCTACAGCTTTCCAAGGCCATAGCAGAGAGCTGGATCAGAAGAGGAGCGGCTGGGATATGAACAGTTGCCCATATGGATGCCAGCACTGCAGGTGGTGACCCTACCCATTAGACCACAGTGCCAGCTCCTGTTGTGATAATTCTTACAAATGGTTATATGCCTAAGAAAAACATGACTTACTCAGTTGTTAACTGTTTGAAATAAAGAAAAAACAATGAACTGTCATTCAGGGATCAGGATTCAGAGATGAGCGTAGCTTATCTTGGAGAAGTTTTACTTTGGATTCCAGTATTGCTATTAGATTTAACTGCCCCAAAGACTAATACTGGAGACAGTTGCCTTTAAAATATGTGGACTTTTTTTGCGTTGCTAATAGCTGTTCTCCTTATTTTTCTTTTAGACCAGTTTGTGTACTGGTCTAAACTTCTGCGTAGTAGTTCTACTTGTTATATTATTTGGAGCAAAGGAGATACAGTCTTTAAGGGCAACCAGTATTCATTAAATTGTGAATATTAATGGCAGTTGGTGAAGATTCCTGCTAGTTCATCGGTTTCTCTGAACTCTTTCCCTTCTCGTTCTGTAGTCGGCTGCCTCTGTGAAGAAGATTTTGTGTGAAGCCCCTGTGGAATCTGTGGTGCAGGTGTCTGGGACAGTTGTTGCTCGACCTCCAGGACAAGAGAATCCCGTTAGTATATGAGGAGCTGCTCCCTCTGTTTTCTCTGTGTGCATCTTCACTATTTTCGTGGACATTCAGGCCATGCTGAGAGCCTGTCAGACACTAGGTATACACGTTACCTCAATACAAACAAACCTACAGATTCCAGAATCTTCGCTACAAACACAAACCTGCATAAATATGTGCCAAGATGTTTGTTGGTATCTCAGCATATCAGTAATAGATATGCATAAGAATGTCAAAATCGTTTACAGACATTTGTGCTTTAAGTGATACACTATAACAGCCTAAACAGTTTATGAGGACAGGGTTAGGAGGAAACCTTGCACAGTTTACGTAAATAAATGCATGTCTTTTATATAGAAATTGTCTTTATGTACTGATGTACATTACTGATAAAATGGTTTTTAAAATATGTCTTTTCTCTTTTTCTCTCTTTAAGAAAATGCCAACAGGTGAGATTGAAATCAAAGTTAAAACGGCTGAGCTTCTGAATTCCTGCAAGAAACTACCCTTTGAAATTAAGGACTTTGTGAAGGTGCCATCCTCTGTCTTTAATTAAATAGGGTATCTAGAAAATGTTGATGACCAGCAAAGTATTTTCAGAGTTTTTTAGAAGTCTAACTTCTACAGTTAAGCCTTTTCTTATAGCTGTATCATGAGTTATTCTGTTCTACAATTAAAAAAAAATATTGGCCGGCGCCGTGGCTCAACAGGCTAATCCTCCGCCTTGCGGCGCCGGCACACCGGGTTCTAGTCCCGGTCGGGGCACCGGATTCTGTCCCGGTTGCCCCTCTTCCAGGCAAGCCCTCTGCTGTGGCCCGGGAGTGCAGTGGAGGATGGCCCAAATGCTTGGGCCCTGCACCCCATGGGAGACCAGGAAAAAGCACCTAGCACCTGGCTCCTGCCATCGGATCAGCACGGTGCGCCGGCTGCAGCACGCTGACCGCGGCAGCCATTGGAGGGTGAACCAACGGCAAAGGAAGACCTTTCTCTCTGTCTCTCTCTCTCACTGTCCACTCTGCCTGTCAAAAAAAAATAATAATAAAAATAAAAAATAAAATAAAATAAAATAAAATATTTACTTGAAAGAGTTACAGGTCAAGAGGGAGGTAGAGAGAGAAAGCTCTTGCATCCTCTGGTTCACTCCCCAAATGGCCACAATGGCCTGGGCTGAGCCAAGCTGAAGCCAGGAGCTTCATCTGGGTCTCCCACGTGGGTGGCAGGGACTCAAGCACTTGGGCCACCTTCCACTGCTTTTCCCAAGCCATTAGCAAAGAGCTGGAGCAGACAGGGAACAGCTGGGACAAGAACTGGTGCCCAGATGGGATGCCAGCATCACAAGTGACAGCTTTACCTGCTGTGCCACAATGCCTGTACGAGTTCTACAATATTTTAAATGATTTACTTATTTAAAAGGTAAAGTAACAAGAGAGAGGCAGAAACAGGGACAGAGAGCTTCCATCCACTGGTTGACTCCCCAGATGCCCACAATAGCCAGGCTGAGCCAGTCTGAAGCCAAGAAGCTGCAACTCAACCCAAGTCTCCCAAATGAGTGGCAGGAACCAAAGAACTTGAGCCATGACCTGCTGCCACCCAGAGTGCACATTAGAAGAACCTGGTTTGGAGGCAGAGCTGGGATTCATACCCAGGGACTCCAGTACGGGATGCAGATGTCCCAGATGGCCGCCTCACCACTGCACCAGCACCTGCCCCTTGATGTGCTGTTCTTAAACACTTACAGTTCATCAAGCTGTTGCAGTCTCTTGCTTTGTTTTTTAGTTTGAAACACAGATCTCCCATCCAGTGGCTCATTCTTCAAATGTCCACACCACCCAGGTTGGGCTGGTCAAACCCAGGAGCTGGGAACTCAGTCCAGGTCTCCTATGGTGGTGGCAGGGACCCGGCTAAGTCATCACCTGCTGCTTCCCAGGGTGCACACTAGCAGGAGCTGTAATCCAGATTAGACCCACACGTTCTAATATGGTATGCAGGCATCCCAAGTGGCACCTCCTTTTTTTTTTTTTTTTAAAGATTTATTTATTTGAAAGGTAGAGTTACAGAGAGGCAGAGAGAGAGAGAGAGAGAGAGAAACTGATCTTCCATCAGCTGGTTCACTTTCCAAATGTCCACAATAGCTGGAGCTGGGCTGATCTGAAGCCAGGAGCCAGGAGCTTCTTCCAGGTCTCCCACCTGGGTGCAGGGCCCCAAGGAGTTGAGCCATCTTCTGCTGCTTTCCCAGGTACATTAGCAGGGAGCTGGATCAGAAGTGGAGCAACCAGGACTCGAACTGGCACTGTATGGAATGCTGATACTGTAGGCAGTGGCTTTACCTGATGCTACAGCACCAGCCCCCCAAGAGGCGTCTTCACTGCTGAGCCAAATACTCTTCTTACCTAGACTGTTTTTTCAGACAGGTTGAAACTTGATCCTATGTTTAATTAACTAAGACTTGAACTGTTACCTTATTTGAGTTTTTTGGTTGCTATTTTACATTTTAAAATAAAATTTTTATCTAGCTTAGAAATAACTAAATGGCATAATGGAGACTATTAAACCTCTGGCAGTGATAAATATTTCCTAAGAGCAACTCTTGACTTCCCAAGCATTTAGGATATTCTTTTAAAAAATTATTTATTTTGTTTGAAAGACATAGTTACAGAGAAGGAGAGACAGAAGTCTTCCATCTGCTGATTCACCCCTAAATGGCTGCAACAGCCAGGGATGGGCGAGGCCAAAGCCAGGGGCGTCTTCCAGGTCTCCCACCTGGGTGGCAGGTGGCCCAGCCACTCAGGCCATCTTTCACTGCAGGCGAAGGATTAACCTACTGTGCCACAGCACCAGCCCATTGACTTATCTTTTAAAAGATCTTTGGAATCCATAACTTTTTTTCAAGATTCAACTGTGGGCTTAGATGAATGGAAAACCGTTTAGTAATGTAGATAAATTTCAGTCAGTGAAAGGTGATGCTAATAATAATGAATAGTAAAAAAGTGTAAAATCTATAGTAATAGCAAACTTAGGATGGCTGAATATAGTGATATACAAATGGCAATGGCATTCCATTAGGTTCCTTAAGATAGAAGCTACAGACAGAGCTGAAGTTTTTGAAAATTCAAACACTAATTTTAAAGATAATATTTTTCTAATATTCAAAAATTTGAATATGCATATCTTTCACTTTATTTAGAAAACAGAAGCTCTGCGTTTGCAGTATCGCTACTTAGACTTGCGCAGTTTCCAAATGCAGCATAACCTGCGGCTGAGGTCCCAGATGGTCATGAGAATGCGGGAGTACCTCTGCAATCTGCATGGTAAGGGAGGAGCCTCAGTGTTCCCAGAAGGCTGGCGTCTCCTCTCTGTCAGTGATTTTATTATATCCTGGCCTTCAGACACTGTATCTGGAATTCACTCAGTGTTTAGAGCAGTATCTGAAGAGTCCTAGACCATAATTCAGTGACCTGTTCCCTGTTGGGTCACAGGTACATCCTTTTAAACATTTAGGGCCTGTTCCCGTTGGGCGTATTTCCTGTCACTTCTGAAGGCAGAGTAGCCCTAGGTGTGTCTCTACAACACCAGTCTTCTTAGTTCTTTATTGTGCTTACACATCATTGTGGCAAGCTTGGAAATGTCCTGTGAATTAAACTAAACACCTCGATCAGTCCTGGATTTTTTCTTTCTGCTTTATTTATGTTATTTTTGCTACACTAGCAGAGCATGTAGGAAACCAGAATAGTTCAGTAGATAACTCATCAAATATTTAGAATGATTTCCTTTAAAAAGTATCAAATTTATGAACAGAATAAGATTTCATGAGAAGCTTTTAGCTACCTTCTTAGATTTGTAGAAACTAACATCTGTAGGGTTAGTAGCTTATTTCAGCTAAAATTCCTAATTAAAGAGGAGCCCCATTTGTTGGCCTATAATTATCATATGTTACCAATTCCAAATTCCTATCATAATCTGATGTTTCTCTGTTTTCTAGGATTTGTAGATATAGAAACCCCAACGCTGTTTAAGAAGACACCAGGGGTATGTATATCCCTTATATTGGTCTACTAATAATGTCTTGGTAGTTATGAAACTGGGCCATTTTGCTTTTATATTCAGTTAGTACACTGTTTTTATTTATTGCTTCATCATATCAAAATAACTAGGTTTCTTTAAAAATAGAGAAAATTATATGTTTTAGTATTTTTAGTCAGAATCCTTTATCTCACATGAGTTTTCTTTCCCTTGTTGTCTAGCAATATGAATCATTAATTAATTGGCTTCTTAAAAACAGATCCCTTGTTCATTAACAGTTGACATTTCTGAGCAATGTTTATCCAAACTGTGAACTCATAAAAGTACTGCTTGATATGGAAAAGCAGTTAGGGATTATTTTAATAGGAAATGATACACAAAATTGAGCCAATAATAAAACTGGGAATTAATTCAACAGGCACACATTTACTATCTACTGCTACAAGCAGTTATTTAAAGTCTGTTGTATGCAAGTCTGCAGGTGCTTAGGGACTGCCTGCAGAGCTACAGATTATCTCTGCCATAGGAACTGCTCTTCAGTTAAGTCCACTGATGAACTGAAGTGTTAATTCTCTAAGACAATTATACCTTGTTTGTTTTTGTTTTGTTTTTCTTTGTTTTTTTAATAATGTCTCTGCTCTCCCTGTCTCTCTTTGAAAGGGTGCCAGAGAGTTTATCGTGCCATCCCGGGAGCCTGGGAAGTTTTATTCCCTCCCTCAGAGTCCTCAACAGTTTAAGCAGCTTCTGATGATTGGCGGCTTCGACAGGTGAGCTTGTTTTACGCTAGTAGTTGTCAGAAAAAGGAAAAGGAAACGTGAAATTATCGGATCTGTCAAGAGGAGAGGAGATTAGTGAGTTCAGAGAATACTTATAAAATACTCTGAACATTCGTAGTGATCTTTAGGGAAGATTGTTGTGGCGCCACGTGTACAAAAAGCTCTATGCGGGAAGATGGAGCCAGGGCCCTTAGAAACTAACAGGTCCTGCGTGTGAGCAGTTAGACTCAGAAGGCAGAAGGGAATAATGAATTACAAAGAACTGTGAAACTGAGCAAATTAGAGATGCATTGAGATTCACAAACTAGATATTAAGAGATTTGAAATTATCTCCCTTGGAAAAAGTGCAGAAAGCGTTGTGCACTGACCTTCAAGGGCAGAGCTGCACTGCAGCAGGTGAAGGAGGGTTGCAATGGCAGAGCACAGGCGCAGGGGTGCTCACAGAGCAGTAAGTGTTTGAGTTTGGCTGGAGCAGAAGAATGTGTAAGAAGAAACGGGGACAGCTGTGCCAACTACGTTGTATGAATATCCCTAGATACCAGTGTATATTTTATTTTATTTTTTTTATTATTATTTTTTTTGACAGGCAGAGTGGACAGTGAGAGAGAGAGACAGAGAGAAAGGTCTTCCTTTGCCATTGGTTCACCCTCCAATTGCTGCTGCGGTCGGCGCGATGCGGCCGACGCACCACACTCATCCGATGGCAGGAGCCAGGTGCCAGGTGCTTCTCCTGGTCTCCCATGGGGTGCAGGGCCCAAGCACTTGGGCCATCCTCCACTGCACTCCCTGGCCACAGCAGAGAGCTGGCCTGGAAGAGGGGTAACCGGGACAGAATCCGGCGCCCCGACCGGGACTGGAACCCGGTGTGCCGGCGCCGCAAGGCAGAGGATTAGCCTGTTGAGCTACGGCGCCGGCCATATATTTTAAAATAAGTATATGTGATGGTGAGCCTCGTGGGTCAGCTGTGTGTCTAGTTAGAGTAAAGCATCATAAGGAACTGTAAATTTTCTTGTCTTTTCAGAATCATTATCAGTTTACTTGCACTGCCATATTCTTTGGAGAAAAGTGCATGTATCTTCCTAGAATCCTAACTCGATTAATACAATTTCAATTGTAGGTATTTTCAAGTTGCTCGATGTTACCGAGATGAAGGTTCAAGACCAGACAGACAGCCCGAGTTTACTCAGGTACTAAGTTAGATTCAATTGTGTTTTCCACATTCAGGCTTACTACCGCCAAGTACTGTCACGATCAGGACAGCGGTTTATGCACTTTATCTCCTGTTACATTTTATCCATCAGACACTTGATTAAAGGAACCTGCTACGGTCATCCACTGAAGAATGCTACAGAGTCCTACAGTTTTATTAATTTACTTGTTTATTTACTTTTAATTTGTGCTGCGTTTTGTTATTTTTTTTCAATATTAATTAATTTATTTGAAAGGCAGAGTTAGAGAGAGGGAGAGTCAGAGAGAGAGAGATCTCCCTCTCTCTTCTGTTTACTGGTTCACTCCCCAAATGACTGTAACAGCCAGGGCTGGGCTAGGCCAGGCTGAACCCATGAACCAGGAGCTTCTTCCAGATCACCCACATGGGTGCAGGGGCCCAAGTATTTGGGTGATCCTTTACTGCTTTCCCAGGTGCATTAGCAGGGAGCTGGATCAGAAGTGAAGCAGCCTGGACTTGAACCAGTGCCTATATGGGATGCCAGCATTGCAGACAGTGGCTTAATCTGCTGTGCCATGCCAGCCCCTTTTAAATTTATTTTTGCAGATTAGCAAAGGAATATAATTTATTACCAAAGGAAAAAGTAATAAAACTAAACTCAAGAGAGAATGCAGGCCTGCTCCAGAGTGAGCTGCCTCCTTTAGTGTTTTAATGTTCATGAAATGATAAAGTTCTTAAATCTGCTGAATATTAAGAACCAGTAATTCTGTGTATTGCTCTTTATCTTATCTATGGATTTATCAAGGCTATAGGTTTGGTTTCTGTATGAAAGTATATTATTCCGTGTAGGCCGGCGCCGCAGCTCAATAGGCTAATCCTCCGCCTGTGGTGCCAGCACCCCAGGTTCTAGTCCTGGTCGGGGCGCTAGATTCTGTCCCGGTTGCCCCTCTCCCAGGCCAGCTCTCTGCTGTGGCCCAGGAAGGCAGTGGAGGATGGCCCAAGTGCTTGGGCCCTGCACCCACATGGGAGACCAGGAGAAGCACCTGGCTCCTGGCTTTGGATCAGCACAGTGGGCTGGCCTCAGCGGCTATTAGAGGGTGAACCAACGGCAAAGGAAGACCTTTTTCTCTGTCTCTCTCTCTCTCACTGTCCACTCTGCCTGTCAAAAACATAAAGAAAAAAGAAAAGAAAGTATATTATTCAGTGTAATGAAGTACAAAAGTCATAGTTAGACACACCTGAGGTTGAATGTGCATTCACTACTTACTAATAGTACACACACAAGGAAATTATTTCACCTCTGTGAGTGAGCCATAAGTTATAGAAACTAAACAAGTATAACGTGTTAGTGCAGTGCCTGACATGAAACATGTACAATAAAGTGTGCTGTCCATGTATTCAGTGTGTGCAGAATCCCATAGAACCTGAAAGCAGAGAAATGTATATGTTATGGCTGATCAAGTTCATTCCCATATATTATTTTGGTTTCAGATTGACATAGAGATGTCTTTTGTAGACCAGACCGGGATCCAGCAGTTAATTGAGGGTTTGCTCCAGTACTCCTGGCCCAGTGACAGAGGTGCAGTGGCGCTTCCCTTTCCTTCTATGACTTTTGCCGAAGCATTGGCCATCTATGGAACTGACAAACCTGACACTCGCTTTGGAATGAAGGTACTTCACCTCTCTAGGGCTTTGCCCCAAGTAGTGCTGCAATCTTTTAAACCATTTTAAAATTTACAAGTGTTACAACATGTTTCATCATATTCTTGCTGTTACCTTTGTTGTTGCTATAAAAAGAGAGAATAGAGGCGGGCGCTGTGGTGTAGTAGGCTAAGCCACTGCCTGCAGCACAGGCATATGGACATCGGTTCTTGTCCCAGCTCTCTGCTAATGGCCTGGGAAAGCAGTGGAAAATGACCCAAAGCTTGGGCCCCTGCACCTGCCTCGGGGGACCTGGAAGAAGCTTCTGACTCCTGACTTCGAATAGGCTCAGCACCAGCCATTGTGGCCATTTGGGGAGTGAACCAGTGAATGGAAGATCTCGCTCTGTCTCTCCCTGTATCTCTGTAACTCTGCCTTTCAAATAAATAAATACATCTTAAAAAAAATAATAGGGGCTGGCACTGTGGCGCAGTGGGTTAACACCCTGGTCTGAAGTGCCGGCATCCCATATGGGTGCCGGTTCTAGTCTCAGCTGCTTCAGTTCCGATCCAGCTCTCTGCTGTGGCCTGGGAAAGCAGTGGAGGATGGCCCAAGTCCTTGGGCCCCTGCACCTGCATAGGAGACCTGGAAGAAGCTCCTGGCTCCTGGCTCCTGGCTTCAGATCGGCACAGCTCCGGCAATTGTGGCCAACTGGGGAGTAAACCATTGGATGGAACACCTCTCTCTCTCTTTCTGTCTCTCTCTGGCTCTCCTCTCTCTGTGTAACTCTGACTTCCAAATAAATAAAAAGATCTTTAAAAAAATAAATAAAGAATAACAGTGCTTTAGCGTTCTAATGCTCTTTTTCTATCTGCTATTTTCCAAAGCCAAAGTTTTATTATAGTACTTACAAACTGTTAAAGCTATTCTTTCCCTTTCAAAGTTTTTTTTTTTTTTAATTTTTTTCACTAAAATGATGCTGGGAAGGCAAGGAATTAAGAGTTTTCTTTTCCCTAATGTGTAAAGAGCTCAAACATGAGAATATTTATTCAGTTTCTTTTTATTTACTTGAGAGGCAGACAGACAAACCTCTGATCTGCTGTTTGCTCCTCGAATGCCTGCAATGGCGGGGGGTTGGGCCAGGCCCAAGCTGGAAGTTGGGGATGGACCCGGGTCTCTCGTGGGTAGAGAAACCCAAGTGCTTGTCTATCACTGCTGTCTCCCCAGGTCTATGTTACTGGGAAATCAGTCAGCAGTTGAACCTGGGCACTTTGTACCTTGAGCACTAGAGTAAATGCCCACTCTCTATTCAGATTATTAATACCTATCAATATCAATATTTATGGGTGGAGGTTGAGTAGTTTCATTAACAGGAATCCCAGTGTTCCTTCAGAACAGTCTCCCTTGATCTCTATAATGACATTTCTGTATCTCATTACTTAATACAAATTCCTTATAAATTGAATTCTGCCTGGTCTATGAATAATCGGTACTCAATTTTAAAATGAAAAATATGTAATATATACAATATATACAGCTACTACCTTCACTCTGTTTCTTTATAATATTGAATAATGGTTCTTAGGCAGACTGATGGCAGTAAATTCTTTTTTTTAAAGATATATTTATTTATTTGAAAGGCAGAGTTACAGAGACAGAGGGAGAGACAGAGAGAGGTCTTCCATCTGCTGGTTCACTCCTCAAACAGCCACAAAGGTCAGGGCTGGGCCAGGCTGAAGCCAGGAGCCTGGAACTCCATTCAGCTCTCCCATGTGGGTGGCAGGGCCCACCCCAAATGGCAGCAATGGATGGGGTTGGACCAGACCAAAGCCAGGAACCCAGAATTTCATCCAGGTCTCCCATATGGGTGGCAGAGGCTCAAATACTTAGGCCATGCTCTGCTGCTTTCCCAGACGTTAACAGGGAGCTGGACAGGAAGTGGAGCAGCAGGGACTTGAACCAGTGTTCATATGGGATGTCAGCATTGCAGGTGGTGGCACTGTACCACAGCACTAGCCCCTATTCTCTTCTTTTAAACTCTGATTTGTAAAATGTTTTAATATAAAAATGACTTTGGGCTTAGTTATCCCTTTTTGTCATCCATCTTCCAGATTATAGATATCAGTAATGTGTTTAGAAACACAGAGATTGGATTTCTTCGAGATGCGCTGAGTAAGCCCCAAGGAACTGTCAAAGCCATATGTGTGCCTGAAGGAGCAGTAAGTGAAGCACAATTCTGTTGTCTCTGAAATGGATATTTTGGAAGTAAATGTGTTCAGCACGGACACATTTAAACTTCGGGAAGAACAGTCCCTTTAATTAAAACTACGTGTTTTGTGTGAAGTGTAACAGTGCCTCTAAAACTATAATATGAAAACAGTAAAACTTCGTTAATGTTAGTTTTCTTTCAAAGTCAAAAACTTTTCTCTCTTTTAAGTAATGCTACCAAGTACTACCATACTTCGTGTGGGATATGTTGTTTGGTAATATTTTGAACATAAAATAGTATTCAGTGTTCTCTTTCCAGCCGCAGTTTATCCAAAGGCTGTGAGTCCCTTATCAGCATAGCCCTAGCATGTTGATTCTTGGTTTTCTGAGAGTTCTGATCTTAATTGCATCAACAACAGGAGGAGAAAAGGAAGGGGTGATAGAAGAGAGAAGGAGAGAAAGCCTAGATCTGAAGTAATGGGATGTGTCTGTTTTTTGCAGCTACTATACCTGCTTTGAGAGTAACTTAATCAGCAGGGTTCCAGTACCATTTTGAGTGAGATTACTGTACTCATCTGGGTACATACGCACACTACTTCATCCAGAATGGCAGTAGGCATGCAACTCATGACCTTTGCTCCACGTCTGTGCTCCATGGAAAGTAAATTGCTGTCCCTACTCTGCTGTAACCGTAACAGATGTGTGGGGGTAAGCACGGTACAACACACTGCGAATTACTGTTTACCCCTCTGCTCCACCCAGGTCAGCAGAACTGCAGGAGTGTGAATCAATTTCACCTCTTTGTACCTCTCATACATTGTTAAATGCCTCATAAATACAGTCACTATGATAACTATAGTGTCTCACTTAGAAAGACGTTGAGATAGTTTAGAAAAAGATTCAAGAATTTTAAGAAACTTGAAATAATCAGAATCTGAATGTGATTGACTTTCACTTGTAGACTCAATTCACTTGTAGACTTGTTTTGCACACTTACCCGCTGAATTCTTGTGTGGAATTCCATCACAGCTGTTTCCCATGAGATCTGTATAACTGGGAAATAGTAAGTCCCATAAGAACCTCTGAAAATTTGTCATCTGGCAGCTTACATTAGATTTTTATGAACCCACAGAATGTATCTGTGTCCCATTTGGTGTCCTAAACATTTAGGAAGCGAGGTGCCCTACTGATGAGTTTACTTTTTCTTTCATCAGAAATACTTAAAAAGAAAAGACATTGAATCCATTAGAAAATTCGCAGCTGACCATTTTAATCAGGTAAGGAGTTAATTAGAGCAGTTTCCTTTTGGCTATTCAAGATTTTTGATAATTAATGGGCTCTCAGCTATCATTGTGTATGTGCATTTGTGTGTGTTTTATTTATGATTATTTATGTTTTTGAAAAGAGTATTGGAGAAATAGAAATCTTCCATCGATGATTGACAGCCAAATGGCCACCAAGAGCAAGGTGTGGGCCAAGCTGAAACTGGAAGCCAGGAACTCCATCCTAGTTTCCCACATGCGTGACAGGGGCCCAAGCACTTAGATTGTCTTCCACTGCCTACGCAGGCACATTAGCAGGGAGTTGGATCAAAAGTGGAACAGGGGCTGGTGCTATGGCATAGCTGGTAAAGCCTCCACCTGCAGGGCTGGCATCTCATCTGGGCACCGGTTCAAGTCCTGGCTGCTCCACTTCCTGATCCAACTCTCTTCTATGGCCTGGGAAAGCAGCAGCAGAATGCCCAAATCCTTGGGCACCTGCACCCATGTGGGAAACCCAGACAAAGCTCCTGGCTCCTGGCTTAGGATCGGTGCAGTTCCAGCTGTTGCAGCCATTTGGGGAGTGACCCAGTGGATGGAAGACCTCTCTCTGCCTCTCCTCTCTCTGTGTAACTCTTTCAAATAAATAAATCTTTTAAAAAAAGAAGAAGAAGTAGAGCAGCCAGTATTTGAATCAGCACTTTGATAGGGGATGTAGGCTTCGAGGAGATGTGGGCATCTCAAGCATTGACTTAACCCGCTATACCACAACACTGGCTCTACTTTGAGACCCTTGTTATTTTAAATCATTCTTATGTTTTTCTTCTATTCATTTTTAAAGTTAATCATACCTCTGTGTATAAGTCTTCACACTTCAACTTAAAAGGTCTAACTCAGCATTACTCAGAATGTGAGGGCAGGCATTTAGCATAATGGCTGTGACACTATGCGATGCCTGTATCCCATATTGAGTGCCTGGGTTCAAGACTCAGCCCAGTTTCCAGTTCCAGCTTCCTGCTAAGGTGCACGCCAAGAGTCAGCAGATGATGGCTTAAGCCATCCATGTGGGAGACTAGGATTGTGTTCCAAGCTCCTGGCTTCAGCCTGGCCCTAGATGTTATGGGTCTTTATAGAAGGAACCAGCAAATGGAACATACACACTCACTCACTCTCTCTCCCCCCTTCTTTTTTTTTTTTTTTAAAGATTGATTTATTTCTTTGAATGGCAGAGTTACAGAGAGACAGAGAGAGTGAGAAAAGTCTTCCATCTGCTGGTTCACTCCCTAAGTGGCTGCAACAGCCAGAGCTATGCCGATTCAAACCCAGGAGCCAAAAGCCAGGAGCTTCCTCCAGGTCTCCTGAGCTATTGTGACTATTTATTTTATTTTTTTAAGATTGATTTATTTAATGTTTATCTTAGACTTTTTTTTTTTAGGATAGACTTATTTATTTGAAAGGAAGAGTGAGAAAGAAAGGGAGAGACAGGGAAAGAGATCTTCCATCCACTTGTTCACTCCCTAAATGACCACAATGACCAGGGCTGACCCAGGCCAAAGCCAGGAGCCTGGAACTCCCTCTGGGTCTTCCTTGTGAATGGCAGCAGCCCAAGTCCTTTGGCTATCTTTCATTAGCAGGAAGCCTGATAGAAAGCGGAGCATACAGGACTCAAACCTGCACTCCAGATGGGATGCTGGCATTGCAAGTGATGGCTTAACCCTCTGCACCATAACATGGCCCCTTTGTTTTGTTTTGTTTCTAAAGTGTTTGGTAATTTTTGGTTTTCTGCACATACTTAAAAAGGCATTTTCAAAGCTGGTTGGCAGTACAGGATGCTTGGAAGGCCTTTATAAATGGTTAGGTTAATTTCGGGTGCACAGAAAGGCCTCTGGCTGTCACTGCCACACTCATAATTCAAAGCCTAAGTGTGCTAAGCCTCTCCAGGATTCTGCAGGGTAAAATCAGCTCCTTTTGTTTGTTTGTTTTAACTTATTTATTTGAGGGGCAGAGAAATCTCCCAACCACCGATTCTCAAACACCTACAACAACCAGAGTGGGGCCAGACCAAAGCCAGGAGACAGTAATTCAATCCAGGTCTCTCCTGTAGGTGGCAGGGTCCCAAGTACTTTAGCAGTCACCTGCCACTTCCTGGGGCACACAGCAGCTGGAAAGTTAGATTTGGAAGCAGACAGGACTCAAACCCAGGCACTCCAGTGTGGGATGCAGATGTAATTGGTTGGTCAAAAACACACTCCTGGGCCGGTGCCGTGGCTCAATAGGCTAATCCTCCACCTTGCGGCGCCGGCACACCGGGTTCTAGTCCCAGTCAGGGCGCCGGATTCTTTCCCAGTTGCCCCTCTTCCAGGCCAGCTCTCTGCTGTGGCCCAGGAGTGCAGTGGAGGATGGCCCAAGTGCTTGGGCCCTGCACCGCATGGGAGACCAGGAGAAGCACCTGGCTCCTGCCTTCAGATCAGCGTGGTGCACCGGCCGCAGCACGGCAGCCATTGGAGGGTGAACTAAAGGCAAAGGAAGACCTTTCTCTCTGTCTCTCTCTTTCACTGTCCACTCTGCCTGTCCAAAAAAAAAAAAACACTCCTAATTCTACTTCTTAGAAAAATGTGAATAAGTCTTTTTTCTTGATCACAGGAAGTCTTACCTGTATTTCTGAAAACCAATATAAACTGGAATTCTCCAGTAGCTGAATTGATAGTGGAGGAACAAAGATTGGAATTAATCAGATTAATGCAAGTCTCAGAGGATGATGTGATCCTCCTAACTGCTGGAGAGCATCAGAAAGCGGTAAGAAAAATACCCCATAAATATCTGTGCTCCTGATGTTGAATGATGTCTCTTTTCCCATGAGTATACTTGTGTTTGAAACTGTTTAGTAAAATGGAGCTGCTGTGCATAAGTTGTTATATTAGCAAATATTTTTCAGTACTTTATAATGAAGTCTATAGAAACACTTTTTTTTTAAAGATTTATTTATTTACTTGAAAGGCAGAGTTAGAGAGAGGCAGAGGCACTGAGAGAGAGAGGTCTTCCATCCGCTGATTCACTCCCCAGATGCCTGCCACAGCTGGAGCTGCACTGATCCGAAGCCAGGAGCTTCTTCCAGGTCTCTCATGTGGTACAAAGGCCCAAGGACTTGGGCCATTTTCTACTGCTTTCCCAGGCCGTGTGGCAGAGAGCTGGATCGGAAGTGGAGCAGCTGGGACTCAAATCAGCGCCCATATGGGATGCCGGCACTGCAGGCAGTGGCTTTCCCTGCTCTGCCACAGCACCAGCCCCTGAAATTTTTTCTTGTTAACTTCTTACTTCTATTGGCATTATTCACTCAGATTAGATTCTGATTAGATCTGACTGATTAGAGCAGCCACTTAGGCTGTTGGTATGAATTGGCTTTTTTTTTTTTTTTTAAGATGTATTTATTTGAAAGAGTTGCAGAAAGAGGTGAGACAGAGACAGAAAAAGAGATAGAGAAGTCTTCCATCTCCTGGTTCACTCCCCAAAAGGCCAGAGCTGAGCTGACCCAAAGCCAGGAGCCAGGAGCTTCTTCCAGGTTTCCCATGCAGATGCAGAGAGAGCCAAGGATGTGGGCCATCTTCTACTGCTTTCCCAGGCCATAGCAGAGAGCTAGATTGGAAGTATAGCAGCTCGGACTTGAACCAGCGCCCATATGGGATGCCGGCACTACAGGCCAGGGCTTTAACCTGCTGCACCACAGTGCTGGCCCCTGTTGGTTTGAATTGTACAACCATGAAAAAATACTTTCGGGTCCAGCACTGTGGCGTAAGCAGGTTAAGCCTCCACCTGTGATGCTAGCATCCTACATGGGCACCAGTTCAAGTCTTAGCTGCTCCACTTCTGATCTAGCTCCCTGCTAATGGCCTGGGAAAGTAATGGAAGATGGCTTAGGTGCTTGGTCCCCTGTACCCATGTGGGAGACCCAAAAGAAGCTCCTGGCTTCAGCCTGATGCAGCCCCAGCCATTAAAGCCACTTGGGGAGTGAAACATCAAAGGAAACCTCTCTCTCTCTCTGTAACTCTACCTTTCAAATAAATAAAAAATGAATCTTTTTAAACTATTTTGTGCATTATGTATTCCTGACACTGTGGAGGGAAAGAGTAGGGGGCTGCAGAGATGGCAGAATCCCCTGCACCAGCCTGGTCAAAGCGAGTCGTGTTTCCTGGAAGCAGCAGCTGTGGTGTGAGCACTGCTAGGCACTGGCTGAGTCACCATCCCCAGGGCACACGTGAGTTAGCCTGAAGGATCTTTAAAATACACAAAGGCGTAAAGGCCACACTTTATACAAGCTCATTCTTTCATTATGCTGTACAGTCTCTTTGGAGTGATAGTAGTAATGAGTACTTTATGAAGTTCATGCTTCCAATTGATATTTGTACTTTTGATAATTTCTGCTAAAGGAAAAGATTCAGAGTTCAGCTTCAAAGCTAAATGGAGTCCACTGTCTTTCCCTTCCCCTGCAGCAGTAGCATGAAGAAAGCTCTTTAATTACCAATTTTATTATTGTTTCTTAGAAAAGAACTTGGGAGCTTGTATTCTATAATATCCTGCTACAAATTAATTTGGCAGTTAAACCTTTTCTTGGTATGAACCACACATGCTGGTGTTCTTTTCTCAAGGAGATACAGCTATAATTCCTATTAAACCTTCCTTGGAAGTAAACTAAAAACCAAATCTACGGAGAGTAACATTCCTACTCTGAAAATGTCACTGTGAGGGTACCCTATGTGGACATTTAAATGTAAGTTGGAGTGAGCCACAGGGTGATACCCTGTGCATGTCTCTAGGCATGTGTCACTGCTGTCTTTTCTCAGGGAAACCCTGTCCCATATTGCACTTTAGTTAGCACTTACTACACTCTTATTTGTCATTACTGTTCTAAGCACTTTGTATGTTGATTCATTTAATCATCATACCAACCCTTCAAGAGATACTGCTGCTATCTTGGATAGCTGCATGTCTTACTGGAGTGCCGTGGTTCCAGTGCCAGCCCTACTTCAGTCCAGCTTCCTGCTAATTTACACTCTGGGAGGCAGCAGATGATGGCTCAAGTACTTGGGTCTCTGCCACACACGTGGGAAACTCAGAGTGAGTTTCTGGCCCCTGGCTTCAGCCTGGCCCAGTCTCAGGGGTTGCAGGCATTTGGGAGTAAACCAGTAGATGGAAGATCTCTTCCTTTCTCTGTCTTTCAAATAAATAAATAAAGATAATTTCAAAGATAGATAAGAAAACTCGGGGCCAGCATTGTAGCAGAGCACATTAAGCCACTGCCTGCGATGCCAGCGTCCCGTGTGGGCATCAGTTCATGTCCCAGCTGCTCCGCTTCCAATCTAGCTCCCTGCTCATGGCCTGGGAAAAGCAGTGGGAAATGGCCTAAGTGTCTTGGCCTCTGCCTCCCATGTGGGAAGCCCAGATGAAGTCCTAGCTTCTGGCTTCTGCCTGACCCAGCCAGTGAACAGAGACATTCTCTCTCTTTCTCTCTCCCTCTCTTTTAAATAAATAAAAAAGTCTTAAAAAAAAAAAAAGAAAGAAAAACAGAAACACAGAGATTAAAACTTTACAGGAATTAAAGAATCCAGATTTTTTTTTTAAAGGCAGTGTGAAAGGGACAGAGATAGGGACAAAGAGAGAGATCGATCTTCCATCCATTTCTTAACTCCCCAGATGCTCCCATCTGGAGCAAGGCCAGGCCAAAGCCAGGAGCCTGGAGTTCCATCCAGGTCTCCCATGTGGGTGGTGGGGTGCCGGGGCCTGAGCCATCACCTGCTGCCTCCCAGACACATTAGCGGGAGCTGGAAGGGAAGCAAGAGAGCGGGGACTCAGAGCACTCCAGTGTGACGTGCACACCCCAAGGAGCGGGGACTCAGCACTCCAGTGTGACGTGCACACCCCAGGGAGCGGGGACTCAGCACTCCAGTGTGACGTGCACACCCCAGGGAGCGGGGACTCAGAGCACTCCAGTGTGACGTGCACACCCCAGGGAGCGGGGACTCAGCACTCCAGTGTGACGTGCACACCCCAGGGAGCGGGGACTCAGAGCACTCCAGTGTGACGTGCACACCCCAGGGAGCGGGGACTCAGAGCACTCCAGTGTGACGTGCACACCCCAGGGAGCGGGGACTCAGCACTCCAGTGTGACGTGCACACCCCAGGGAGCGGGGACTCAGCACTCCAGTGTGACGTGCACACCCCAGGGAGCGGGGACTCAGAGCACTCCAGTGTGACGTGCACACCCCAGGGAGCGGGGACTCAGCACTCCAGTGTGACGTGCACACCCCAAGGAGCGGGGACTCAGCACTCCAGTGTGACGTGCACACCCCAGGGAGTGGGGACTCAGCACTCCAGTGTGACGTGCACACCCCAAGGAGCGGGGACTCAGCACTCCAGTGTGACGTGCACACCCCAGGGAGCGGGGAATCAGCACTCCAGTGTGACGTGCACACCCCAAGGAGCTGGGACTCAGCACTCCAGTGTGATGTACACACCCCAGGGAGCGGGGACTCAGAGCACTCCAGTGTGACGTGCACACCCCAGGTGGTAGCTTAACCACTGTACCACAGCACCTGTCCCAAGGAGCCAGGTTTCTAGCCCATGAAGTCAGGTTCCAAAATTCATAGTCTTAAATTAACTTGTAGTCCAAGTCACCCCTAAAAAACCTCCAGTGTTTGCTTCACAATCACGATGTGTCAGGCAGTCATCAGATCTCACCCAACCTTCAAGAGCAGTGAGCAAACAATGACAACTGCCACTTGCATACTTTGTCTGATGCTGCCCCTCGTGTGCCATGCTCTCATGCTTTAGTCCCCATGTTACGGAAAAGAGTATAGAGAAGTTACTGAGGGGCTAAGCTGAGGTTTGGACTCAGGTCTCTGACGCTCCAGTACCTGTGCTGTGAAGCACTGACTGTTGCCAGTCACTCACCCAGGAGGCTGTCATCCTCAGACAGGCAGTATCTCACCTATTAACTGGCTAATCATTTATCAGAGTACGGCCTGGCCTCAGAATCCAGGTTGTGGCATTCACTGCCTACTCCATCAAGAGGCTAACCCAGTATTTTTGTCTTCTATCTGCAGTGTTCTTTGTTGGGAAAACTGCGACTGGAATGTGCTGACCTTCTAGAAAAAAAAGGAGTGGTACTCCGCAACCCGGCTCTGTTCTCTTTCCTTTGGGTGGTGGATTTCCCACTCTTCCTTCCCAAGGAGGACAATCCCAGAGAGCTGGAGTCAGCCCACCACCCATTTACTGCTCCTCACCCCAGTGACATCCACCTCCTCTACACTGAGCCCGAAAAGGTACCACTTCTCTACTTCTGAATAAAAGAAATGTGTAAATATGAATCAAGGCAAAGAACTTAAGATTTCACAGTCTTGAGAGGTAGGCCTCAGTTCTGGAAGCCCCAAGAGGAACTGTAAGTCAGTTCATACGTGGTCCCCATGTAGGCTATAGGGTCTTCAAGCTTTAGAACAGAAAACTGGAAATCTTCTCTAACCTGAAGACTCTGGATTTTCTAGGTCCGGAGCCAGCACTATGACTTGGTTTTAAATGGCAGTGAAATAGGAGGTGGTTCTATCCGAATTCACAATGCGGAGCTGCAACATTACATCTTGGCAACGTTGCTAAAGGTAAGACATGAAACCTGGCCTCATCATCTTACCAGAGTATTTTGTCGGTTTTGCTAAACACTTGTTAAGAATGGAGAATTCTTTAGGGTCAGCTTCTCTCTCTGTGGGACTTGGAAAAGTAACTGATATGCATGGCAGTTAGTGCTTGCTGTATGCCACTCTAAGTACCTTATATGCATTGACAGTCAATCCTCACAATTGATTTATGAGACAGATTCTGCTCATTTTAAAGATGAGAAACTGAGGCAGACCAGTCAGCTTGCCAGGGTCACACAGCTAAGTAAGCAGAGGCAAAATCAGTTCAGCCGCAGCCACTGACCTCTGCACTTCTCAAAGTTGCTTTCAGAACCTGAAAATGAAAGATTTAAAAGGATTAGGTATCACTTTGTAGATTACTGCATTTGCTGTATTTATGGTGTTTTTTAGTGATAGAAAGTGGGGTAATTGGGATTTTACAAAGAAAGAGAAGAGCCCCCAGAGATGCAGACCCGCAAGTGTGTAGTTTGTTGGTGTTTGTCTAGAAAGCTAGGGTTGGCTCCAGAAAAGGTCATTGTGTGGGATTAACCAACGTGTGTGAGGTAGGATGGGACAACCTTGTGTGTGCGTGGTACCAGAGAACTCAAAACATTCGGCTCCCCCTTTAGCTTTACTGGCACTGATTTGTTAACTTGTCTTCTGCTGTACCAGAGCCTCCAGTCGGGGGCTTCTAGCCTCTCATTTGTCAGACCTCCCAGAACAGTCAGCAGAAGTCTCCTGCTTTTTCCCTTCGCACTGGTGGTTCTCGGTCCCAGTGCACACTGGAATACAGTAACCTAGAAGGCATTCAGGCAGCACAGTGATGCGTTGGTCCCACACCAGACTATCATACAAACTTAAAGTGTGAGGCGTTGGCATGTTTCTTTGAAGCTGCCATCCTGCTCCTGATTTGTAGCCTGGTTGGAGAACCATTTCCAGGCAGATTTTCAACATCTGCAAACTAGCTGCCCCACCAGTTAGTTACCAACTCCACTGCCTGTTCTTGGTACTCACTCTCTCCTCCCTCCCAGCATTATTTATTTGGCCCTGTTGCCCCTGGTCCCTGTAATAGGACATTCTCCTACTTTTCATCTTGCCTTTTGAGCCCATAATCTTCACCTCCTTGATTGGTCCTTCTCTAAGTTTGCATTATCACTACAGTAATTGCTGCATATACTAAGCATCAAGAATTTTTCTACATGTTGTTAATCATCTGTGACTTGTCTTATTCTGTGCCAAACTGTATACTTCTTGAGCTACTTTTTAAAATTTTCCCAGTGCACTATTAAGTCATGTTGAGATTCTTTTTTTTTTCCAATTCAACCTTGTTTTTCTTTAGTACTTAAAACTAGTCTGCGGCACTTAGTCACCTTCAATGTATATTTAAATTGAATTGTCTTTTGAATTTCAGGAAGATGTGAAATTGCTCTCCCATCTACTCCAGGCTTTAGATTATGGGGCACCGCCTCATGGAGGAATTGCCTTAGGTAACAACTTGTCCTTTTTGTAAACTAAATTGTATTCCATAGCACTCTGTCTCAAATTTGTAGTGGTAGAGAGGGATGAGTCCAAGGATACTGTGAAAACTTAAGTTTCTGTCTCAATTTCAGTAATATTTTTTAAATACACACACACACACACTTACCTCACCTCTTGTGAAAACAAAACTTACATGACAATTCACATTTGAAAGATTTCTTTCAATAGAATAAAGCTTCAGAGTCTTTAATTCAGTATTGCTGATATTTGGAAGCATCCTAGACATCCATTGGAGTCCGGTATATGAAAAGAGGAATAATATAACCATCTTTTCACATTACTGTGGTTATTCTTTGCTGCTTTTATCAAGCAGGAAGAATGAGTTCTAGGAAGCTCACCTAGATTGTAGTCCCCAAGGACTTCCTTCTGTGTTTCTGGAGTTCCTATCTTGTTCAGTCTGTGGTAGGGCCTTTAGTAAGCCCTTGCTAAGGACTAATTACTGTGGCAGTTAGTCACAATAACATGTGAACATTAGTCCTGAGCAGTCTTCCAGAACGAGACAGAAAAGAATCAAACAAAATTCTCTAAAAAGACAGGGAACTGAGTTTGGCTATAGCTTGTTAAAGATTCCTTTTTTTTTTTTTTTTTTTTTGAATGGGGCAGGTGCTTGGCCTAGCAGGTAGGACTCTTGCAACCCATAGAGTTCATGGATTTGATTCCTAGCTCTGGCTCCTGACTCCATCTTCGTGCTAATGCAGACCTTAGGAGGCAGTAGTAATGGCTCAAGTAATACGGCTCCTGCCACCCACATCAGAAACCCAGATTGAGTTCCTTGGTTGCCAGCCAGGCCCAGGGCCATTACTGGTATTTGAGGAATGGACCATCAGATGGGAGTGCTTTCTCTCTGCATCTCAAATACAACCAAAAAATTTGTTTTAAAGTTCTCTAATTTTATAGAAAACCAGTCATTCGCAACATTAAATTCCATTTCTCATCTGTTATCTGTTGTATTTTTTACTCACAGGGTTAGACAGACTGATGTGCCTTATCACTGGATCTCCAAGTATCAGAGATGTCATAGCCTTCCCAAAATCCTTTCGAGGACATGACCTCATGAGCAATGCTCCAGACTGTGTCCCTCCCGAGGACCTGAAGCCCTACCACATCCAAGTCTCCTGGCCAGCAGACTCAGAAACAGAAAAGAATCCATTGAATCACCATCAAGAAAGTTGAGCTTTGCATTTTGTCTGCTTTACTTCCCCAAGATTAAAATTAGATCCAGAGATTGGAGTCAGGTCTCCAGGTGGAAGGAATCCAGACAATTCTTCACATTGAAGAAACAGATGATGTCTAATGCTGACCTGACAACACGCATCAGTACCTTTTTTAATTTTTTGGTAAGGACTTCATCAAAGTTCCATCTTACTTGGAGAGTTGTGAAAGATGGTTCTTGGTTTGGGAAATATAATGGCTTAGCATTTTCTAATTATGTTTTTCATACCCAGGTATATTATTCACTTAAGACATTAACTAGTCAGTTGATGGAGGGTTCAGTTTACCCAGCTGCATCAATATAATCATATAAATTGTGACAGTTCAAGTATCAACATAATATATTTAAAAGCAGCACAATACGAAACATATCACTGAATTGAGAGAAAATCTTGTTTCACCTTGATCATGTTACACAAACCTCCCCCAGCCTCCCTTCCTGCTTTTGTGACATGCACTGAATACTTGCCCTGGCCACCTCACGAGGATTTTGTTGCCAGAATCAGGGCAGATAACATGTACAAAATAATGTGAGTGAAAATGCTTTGAAAAACTATGTAAGATACTACCCATCCATAAAAAACGCAGGTATGTTTTAGAGATGAAACATCTATAAAGTTTTATGAATAAGTATTCTTTTTCATAAGCATTAACCCCTGAGTAATATTTTTTTCTTAATTGTAATTGAAAATACTAATTTACCTTCAATTAACCTCAAATATATTAAGGGAACACTTAAGCTCATTGGGACTTTGTAAGTTCTAATAGTGCAAGTAAAAACTGTAATAACTAAAGTGAGGCAAATGGCCTTGATTAATGAGTTTGAAATTTTTCCTGACCTTTAGTTTTGCCTTGACATTCCTTGATTTATAAACACAAAATACCAATTTTATACAAGCAATCTTCAGAACATTCAAAATGCACATTGTGACTTCAGAATTTTGTTGGCACCAAAATAAACACTCCATTTTCTGTGAACTTTTAAAAATACCTTCATATCCCTGGTTCATCTCAATATACTATTTCTATCTGCTACTAAAAACAGCTCACCTCCAGGTTAATTTCTGATACTGTATAGGCTACACAGTATGCCTCACCCTGCCAGAAGCAGCTGGTTTGCATTGGGTGGAGCTTTTCTAACTCCATGCTTTTACTAATTCCCTCATGTCTGAGTGTACTCTGGAGCCAGAGTCTTTGCTGGCAGGGTTCCTGTGGGGATAAAGGCTGTCTACAGGATTTCTAGACATGTCCTTTGCTGGGTAGGAAAATAATAATCTGTCTATGCCACGTGGCTAATAGCCACTTTCTAAATACTATACAGTTGACTGTTTAGAACCTGTGACCGAAATATTTTATCCTGGAATCTTCATTTTGTACTTTACAAATACCAAAGGCTGTAGGTACCCAGGAGTCCAGAGACCCAGTCACTTCAGCCATTATTCAGCAGGTCTTCAGACCAGCTGGGGTGACTTTAAAATAAAACTATTTACCAATAAAGGTGATAACATAACCAGGTTTTTTTTTTACCATGCAGACCTCATTCACTGGAAACTGTGCTCATTTCAAACCCAATCTCCCCAGTCCCCAGTTTAAGCAGCTGGCTAGGGCACCTGTGTCCCTCATTGGAGTAGCTGGGTTTGATTTTGGGTTGTGGGTCCTGATACCTCCCTAACACTGGGAGGCAGCAGCAATGGGTCAGTTGGCTTCTGCCACAGATGTGGAATACATGGACAGTCCCTGGTTTCTGCTCAGTCCACTCCCAACAGGAGTGAACCAATGGGAGCATGCTCTGCTTTTTCTATGCTGCAAGTTTCTATGCTGCAAGTAAGTATTTGCCAGCCACAAACAGATCATTATAGCTGCAACAGATTGGCTATAGCAGACATTTGGCATAGTAGTGAAGTTGCTGCACCTTGGGAGTGCTTGGGTTGAAGCCCTCATTCCAGCTAACTGCTAATGCAGTCAGTGGAAGCGGTTACCACCTACAGTGGTAAAAAGTGGAATCTGGGATCATGACAAGGCCTAGTCCTGACGACCCTTGTTTCTTTTTGTTTCTTTTTGACAGGCGGTGTTAGGCAGTTAGTTCAGTTGGTTTACACACACCCACAATGGCTACTGTGGCCAGAACACCACACACATCAGGAGCCAGGTGCTTCCTCCTGGTCTCCCATGGCGTGTAGGGCCCAAGGACCTGGGCCATCCTCCTCTGCCTTCCCAGGCAACCGGGACTAGAACCCAGGATGCCAGTGAGGATTAGTGAGCTGCAGCACCAGCCAATCCCTCCTTTTCATCTAGAGCTGCAGCCCAGGTGAATTGGCCAATTCAATTCCTGCTTCCATTTTCTAGAGTCAACACTTAGCTTGGAAGATGTGCCAAATGCTTTATGCTATCAGGTTGACTTGAATTCCCCTCTGAAGAACTTCTTTGCCACTTGTGCCTAACTCATGCAAAGGCTGCTGTCAATGATAAATTCCAAGAGCCACTCAGAGCTAACCAAATATGTATCTAGTTATGTGGAATTCTCAAAACTTAGCAGACTCCACTCTCTACCATTTTAAATGACCAAGGACTTTGTCTTTAAGATTTACTAATTTGCCTGAAAGGTAGTTGGAGGGATGAAGTCCCAGGTTCGTTCACTACCTAAGAGTCAACAGCCAGGTTAAGCCTGGCTGAGATCAGCAGCCCGAACCCCAGGCCTTGGCCTCTTGCCTTCCAGCAGCTGTAGCACAGCCAGCTAAGCCTCTGCCTGCTCCTCTTTCCTCTGGGAAAGCAGTGCACCCACAGCGGGAGACAGGTTCTCTCCCACTCTTGTCCCCAAATAACAAAAATGACACAGCTGTCACCTTAGTAAGTAACTCAAGGAGGCACAAGAGTGTGTTTTTGGACAGCATGTAAGATGCTGGTTCAAGTTATGTATATCCCAAATCAAGTGTTTGGCTTCCATTCTCAGGTCATGCTAATAGTCTGGGCTGAAGCACCTTGGTCCCTCTACCTCTCATTTGAGACCCACATTGAGATCACCTCATGACAGATAAAACTGCTCCCCCTACCCTAATCAAACACATTACTCCAGGTGGTTTGTAGAAATTTATTGATACTTCAGAGATGTTTCCTCTTCTATCCCATGAGCACCCAACCAGCTGCCTGCAACAAAGAGCACTTTTAGCCACATTACAAAATTTCAGATTAAATGACTACTGACAAACAGAATATCAGATCTGTTATTTTCAGCAGGTAATCAGTGAGAGAGTTCAAGTTGGGAGAGATCATCATGTATTCTGGTATTAAGAACGGTGCTGATATTTCTAATCCTCACCTTTCAAGAGGTGGCTTGTCACTGCAGTCAAAGCCCTAAAAGCAAACACATATTAATGTATTAATAGAGATAAAAAAAACTTTGTGCATGATTCTTGTTTATACAGTAACCTCAGAATCAAAATGGAACGGTTTTCAAGTGATATCATTCTTCTTCATTTGGCAGAATCATTACATCATTGGTTACATTTCAAGTTACCATGCAAATTGTTAAAACTGACTCACCCTCATGTCCATGGTCAGAGCACAAGTTTCAGGATCTGTTTCAAAATAAAGGCAAGTTTACCTTACTCAGTGTTCCTAAAAGGTCACTTTAACTTGACAACGGCTAGATCATTTCAAAATAAAGGTAAGTTTACCTTACTCATGTTCCTAAAAGGTCCTTTTAACTTGACAACGGCTAGATCATTCCATATGGCACCATTTGCTGAATATTTTGCATATATTCCACTCAAAAATTCTTCAAACTTCAACTAACCTGTGCCAAATGTCAATTCTTAATCCTGACAGTAAAGTAAGACATTCAACCAACCCCCTACAGTGACACAAACTCTATGGTTTAGTTATAGCTAAACTCATGTTTCAAACAAACTGGTAGCCGGATACATCAGATAGGAGCGAAAGACTTATACTGCTCATCAGTGACAGTCAGCTGAACTATGTTATCATCATCGTATCGGCTTTTAGACTACTTAACGGAACTGGAAGAATGCCATACCTTTGTCTCATGACTTTTTCCTTCACAGACTGGAGCCAAGCTGACACTTCTTACCTGCAGAAATGTAGTCAAAGTTAGCAGTGGGTAGTAACTGACAGCTGTCTGGAAGGTTTCTGCTACTGTTTCAGTTTAAAATTAGTCTTCAGTCTCTTTCAGAGAGATTCCCATCTGTTTTAACTTAAAGTCATCACTAACAGCATCTTGCTCAAAGAAAATGTAACAGAAATAAAATGCATACCTTTAAGCAAAAGGTCTCCAAAATCTGCACCTGAAAACAAGTCATTTCATTAGAAATCATTCATCATTTCCTAATGGCTGAATTCAGTTAAAGGTCTTATCCTGCTTCCCAAGCTTCAGTTCACAGGATTAAACAAGGCAACACTTCCTGAATATAACACTGCATTTTGGGGCCAGTGCTGTGGCATAGTAGGTAAAGCCTCTGCCTATGGCACATCTCATGGGTGCTCCTCTTCTGATCTAGCTCCCTGGCTAATGTGCCTGGGAGAGCAAGCGAAGATGGCCCAAGTGCTTGGGCCCCTGTATCCATACGCGAGACCCACAAGCTCCTGTCTTCAGACTGGCACAGCCGTGGCTGTTGCAGCATCTGGGGTGTTACTGGTGGATAAAAGACCTGTCTCCCTTTCTGCTGACTCTGCTTTTCAAAAATTAATCCTTTAAAAAATTTCAGATAAGGTAAGAGTATTCCTTACCCAGGCATCCAAGGACAGTTAACAGGTAACCAGTTTCTAGAACAGAAACATAACTTTCATGAACATGCTAAGTCTCCTTAAGTTCTTCTCAGGCTCATCTGTTACAGGGTTCTTCAGTACAAATTTGTCCACATGCTCACTTCAGATCAGACATTTGATCAGCATCATTACAAAAACCCTGGCTCAGGGCATGCCCAAAGAATAAACATTCCCAAGTCAAAAACAAGCCAGCAGCCCGGCAGTTAAGCATTATCGCTGCAGCAGTAGCAGCCTACAATCTAGAGTTTTTCACTTAATACTCACCAAGAGAAGTAAAAGCAGGTTCAGAGAAGAGTTCAGGTCCCCAACTAAAAAGTAAGAGTGATTTTTAGTGCAGTCACAGCTAAGTATTTCTCACCCTGAAGCTGACAAATGCCAAGTCAGTTAGAGCTAATTAAGACCCTCACATTCAGTCAGTATTTGCTTATCGTCATCCAGGCTGCATTTACAAAGGACAATCTCACTAAGGTAACTGGACAAGAATTGAACATTACTCCATCTCCTGTCCTGTACCTAAGTACACCCTTCAAAAGCCAATGTGGCTTTATTAGTTTGTCCAGTTACCTGCTCCTACATACATTCTAATTCCACTTACCATTTTCAACTTCCAACTTCCTTTATAGTGCCTGCAAAAGATTTTAAACAGATTTTAACTTAGATTAGTGGTAAGTTGTTTATGCTATTAGCAGACACCAACACCTCCAGATACATCAGACCAATGATTCATCTCTTCAGAATGCAATCTGATGAACTATGCAACCATCATAGTATCTGTTCCACCCTCTGCTCCCTGCTACTGAGCATTACCAGGGGAAGCACCCCTCGTGTACAGGCATCCATGTAGCCTGGCAATCTAATCCAGTAAAATATGGTGCAGACAGTATGGACTTAGACCACGGAAGGTTTCTCACCTGTGTGACCTCTGGTAGATTGAGACTTGCTCTTCAAAACCTGCAAGAAACAGCCTCATTAACGTTAGCCACTCTCCGCATTTCCCAAATCACTCTTTTGTGTGCCTCAGTTAAGGTAATGGTGGTTTAAGACTCTCGTCATACCGGCAGTCAAGAGTAGCAAATAAAATGTCATCATTGTGGCACACTGTCTTCCTGCTAACCTCTGAGGCAATCTGTTAGCTTACCTCCGTACTCCTCCCTCTCAGGCACGGAACTAGGAGAAAAGAAAACGGACACAAGGCGATGAGAAACCTCCTTATAACCCATACAGACACGAGGCTGTTTGAACCAGCCTCAGAAAGTCGTTTTCAGAAATCCCTTCTGTCCACTACTCTTCAACCATCACAGGCTTATTCACGAAAAGCCACCTCCAGTCGGGAAACTTCCCCATTCTCACCTCGTGCGTTAGAGGCCATCAAGTGCCACACCGCGCCCGTCCGTAGCAGCACGCCTAAGGAGAAAACCGGGCACGTGTCAGGAATTCGTCTGGGCCAAGTCTCCATGCTGCCGACCGCACACTTCACCGCCCGATCCCCCTCCGCGGCAGCGGACGCTGCACCCCACGAGTGCGGAGCGCGGTCTCCAAGGGGGTCACGCGGGCTGCAGCGCCGGCCCTGCCCGGGCGACCGGCTAGCCCAGCTCGGCCACTCGGCCGGCTCGCACGCGCCGCCATCAGAGCCGTTGGCGTTCATCAGCGCTCTCAGATGTCCCTACCAACGCAGACTTCATCAGAGGCGGGCCCGGAGCCGAGGGCCGTCCGAGGCCGAGCGGGGCGCCCACGCGCAATCCCCCCACATCCTCACCTCGCGAGGCGCACAAAGGCACGCAGCGAGCACACAAGCACTGGCCAGTGTGTGGTGACTCTAGTCACCAAGAGCTGGAGCCGACGGACCCTAGCCAAAACCCGCCTGAAGGCCGCACTCACCGAGCACCAAGCGAAAGCCAACTCCCAGCCGGAAAGACTGAGATGGCGCCCGGCCGCCCGTATTTAAGGCGTCTTTCGGTGACGTCACGACGCACGCTCCCACCCTGCGTCGGCTCGTCCCTCCCTCCAGCCCCGCCTCCTCCAGCCCCGCCTCCCGGCCCCGCCCAACCCCGCCGGCGAGGGCGGGGACGCCGCCCGAGGAGCAGGGCGCCCTGCCTCCTCCCGCCCGAGGGAGAGCCGCGAGGGGAGGGGGCGCGTTACGGCCGGCGCGGCGCGGGGGAGGGGGCGGTGGAAGGGCGAGGGATTTCCTTCCGGCACGTCGCCCGCTCCGGGGGAGGGGGCGGGGGGTTTCACTTCCGGGACGGTGTTCCGGCCCGTTCCGGCCCATTTCCACCCCCGGAGGTAGGTGCTGCTCCTCGGCGGGGCTCAGGCCCCGCCGCCCGGCCCCGGGGCCGCCGCGTCCCGCCCGCGCCGCGGAGCGCTCCCGGGGCCCTCGCCACCGCCCCCGGCTCTCCTCCGCGCCGGGCGCCCTCCCACCCCTCCGGCCCCGGGCCGCGCCGGGCGGCCGGACCCGCCCCCTGGCGGCGCCCCTCCCTCAGGACCCCGGGATGGGCGGCCCCTGCCCCGCGGCCGGGCGCACCCGGCTGCACACACCCACCTCGGCCCGGCCCGGGGCGCCCCGCCGGGGTCTCGGGGACTCTGGCCCCACGCCGTCCCCGTTCTCCCTCTTGCAGCTCCCAGCCCTCCGGCGCGGACGGGAGAGACTTTCCTCCTGGGGCTTCCTCCTCACTGGGGAGTTGCGGAAAGAGCAAACAAAAAAGGCGCTGGTGTGGGCTCCCAAATAAACATCTGCATCCCCGATGGCATCGACAGAGGCTCTTACTGGATTAAAAGTTTCAAACCAAACAGTAACGCTTTGGAAAAAGGTCAGGTGGGCCGAGGTCGGTTCTGGAAGGCACCTTCCCTGTGTCCTGGTCAGTGTGTTGTGGATGCGGGCGGTGCTGAGCTGTCAGGACGAGTTCCTGAAGTTTCCGCGCTTTCCGTGAGACCTTGCCAAGTTGCAGATCAGTAAGTGTCCGCGGGCCTGAAGTTCAGATTTAAACGGCTCCGCTCAGCTGTTGAAGACTATTGGCTGGAGGTACAGCCTTAATGTCTCAGCTGGTTTTGAATAAAAAACCGAAAATTGTAAAGTCAAGATTGTGGCCACACACTTGGGAAATGCTCTGTTTTTCCTGTTCTGGTGAGCTAAATTGCAGAATCAAAGTATCACTGCCCTGAGTAGGGGTTGATCTCAACAGAGGCGGGTTCAGCTGCCTTCTCCTGATGCCGAGAATTGAACTTCTGACTTTTCTGCATCTTGGTCGACTCCTGACGGTCCTGTGGAGTGTTTCCCAACCTAGAGTTTGCTGCACAGTCATGGAGCGTTTTTGTGGGTGCTCTGACTCAGAAGAGGAGAAATATTGACCTACATTCGTGTGGAGTGTTAATTACTTTATAAAATAATATGCATGACTAATGCAGCATGTAGTAAAATAGCAAGAGATACCTAATGAACCCATCAGTGTGTAACTGCGTTTATTCCAAAGGCTTATTTCTTTTCTCCTCCAAAGAAAATTTGTAAAGTTGTCACGGGACTTATGTTCAGTCCGCAAATATATTATGATTAATGCTTTAAAACAAAGAGCAAAACCTGTCACCGGTGCTTCCCCCACCTTGTCCTGCTGAACTTGAATTTTGATGTTGTGTACCTTTTATTAAGAAAGTGTGGTCATTGCATGAATTTTTAGGAATCTGTCATTTTTTTGGTTTTAACGATCTTGCTATGAAATACAGATTTTAAAAGCTGTTGGAATTCTACTTCCACATTTCAGCATCAGGAAGATACTTGTTTTTATTAGGAGAGTTTGAAATTTTACCAAATAGTATTGTCAGTATATTTGAATTGGAAAAGCATTGAGGCAGTAAACTTGTAATTGTTAATGAAAATGTGGTTTCCTCTCTCAGCAGGGTTGAATGCCTGCCTTCACCTTCAGGCGTGACCATGGAGAAAGGAGGGAACATACAATTGGAGATCCCTGACTTCAGCAACTCTGTCTTGAGCCACCTAAACCAGCTGCGCATGCAGGGCCGGCTCTGTGACATCGTGGTCACTGTGCAAGGACAGGCGTTTCGGGCTCACAAAGTAGTCCTGGCTGCCAGCTCCCCCTATTTCCGAGATCACATGTCCTTGAATGAAATGAGTACTGTCTCCATCTCAGTCATCAAGAACCCTACTGTCTTTGAACAGCTCCTTTCATTCTGTTACACCGGGCGGATATGCCTGCAGTTGGCGGACATCATCAGCTACCTAACTGCTGCCAGTTTCCTGCAGATGCAGCATATCATAGACAAATGCACGCAGATCCTGGAGGGCATTCATTTCAAAATTAACGTGGCTGAGGTTGAAGCAGAATTAAGTCAAACAAGGACAAAGCATCAAGAGAGACCTCCTGAGTCTCACAGGGTCACACCGAATCTGAACCGCTCCATTAGCCCCAGACATAATACCCCAAAGGGAAACCGGCGAGGCCAGGTCAGTGCCGTGCTGGATATCAGAGAGCTAAGTCCCCCTGGGGAGTCCACCAGTCCTCAGATAATTGAACAGAGTTCTGACGTAGAGAGCCGGGAGCCCATTCTTCGGATCAACCGAGCAGGCCAGTGGTATGTGGAGACAGGGGTAGCAGACCGGGGCGGCCGGAGTGATGATGAAGTGAGGGTCCTTGGAGCAGTACACATCAAAACTGAAAATCTGGAGGAGTGGCTGGGGCCTGAGAATCAGCCTTCTGGAGAAGATGGAAGTAGCGCAGAAGAAGTCACAGCCATGGTGATTGATACCACAGGCCACGGTTCTGTAGGACAAGAAACTTACTCGTTAGGATCTTCGGGAGCCAAAGTAGCGCGTCCAACCAGCAGTGAAGTTGACAGGTAAGTCTTGTTTTCCTATCTAATGGCTGTTGCGCAGATGCCCCTGAAGTGGGCTCTCTGGTACAAGAAGCAAGTGATGCTGGGAAAACTGACGACGTGCCTGAAAATTGGTATCCTGATTTTTTTTTTTTGAAGCAGGAAGTTCTCAGTCCTGAAGTATTCAAGACGTTGTAAGAAATGTTGTGAAGTTAGATATTTCCAATAGTCCATAATAGCCAGGGCTTCCTCTGGGTTCCAGGCTGGGAGCTGATCCTCAGCTGGGGCCTAGCAGTCTAGCCTTTCATTGGTAGATTACCACATGGGTGGTGGCCTTGGGGACTTCCTTTGTAGCACTATTTATTTCTCTTTGTCTTCATCCACCAAATTAGAGAAAGTGTGACACCAGAAGTGATTGTTCTTTTCAAATTAGCATAAACACAATTCAAATAAAGCTTTTTGAATGTTTTCCAATTTTTTTTCAATTGTCATTTAATGATATTTTTCTTTGTTTCACCGGTTACTGCTATCACCACAGGCCTGAAGAGTCTGTTTTTTATCTCCCCGACCAGTGCTGCTATGCCCTATGCCTCACTTTCCTCTTTCTGATGAATGGTATTTGCTAGAACATTTCTTTTTGGTGGAAATAGCAGTGGTTTGTGTTTTGTTTTGTAAGATTTATTTATTTGAAAGGCACAGTTACAGAAAGAGGGTGCAGGGTGGGTTATCTTCTGCTGCTTTCCCAGGCACGTTGTTAGGGAGCTGGATCAGAAGTGGAGCAGCCAGGACTCGAACCAGCAGCCATATGGGGTGCAGGTGTTGCAGGTGGCAGCTTTACCCACTGTGCCACAACGCTGGCCCCAAGCACTGGTTTTAATCTAACTAAATTGAAAGGTGATCTGGATTTGAGTTTCCTTATGTCCCTAATAGTTAAAGTACTCTTGGACACAGCACTTGTCCTCCTCTGTTAGAACTGTAACAGGAGGCCAGCGCCGTGGCTCACTAGGCTAATCCTCTGCCTTGCGGCGCTGGCACACCAGGTTCTAGTCCCGGTCGGGGCACCAGATTCTGTCCCGGTTGCCCCTCTTCCAGGCCAGCCCTCTGTTTGGCCCGGGAGTGCAGTGGAGGATGGCCCAAGTGCTTGGGCCCTGCACCCCATGGGAGACCAGGAGAAGCACCTGGCTCCTGCCTTCGGATCAGCGCGGTGCGCTGGCCGCAGCGGCCATTGGAGGGTGAACCAGTGGAAAAAGGAAGACTTTTCTCTCTGTCTCTCTCTCTCTCTCACTGTCCACTCTGCCTGTCAGAAGAAGAAAAAAGAGGAACTGTAACAGAATGAATGTCATCTTAAATTGCAAAGATTTTTCCACTCCTTGCCATATACCAACAGTCTGTAATATCTAACAGATTATCACTGTGAAGTAGGCAGGCATACAGGTTAAGACCACGCTTTCACCACACCCCTGTGTGACCTCATTCCCCTACCTGGCCACACCTGGGTGCCCACCAGCCAGTCAGGTTAATTAACCACTCCCCTTTGGAAGTGGGTTAAAAGCTGGGACGCGGTGTGGCCCAAGGGCTCTTTTTCCCTGGCCTCTTGCTAGGAAGGGGGCTTGCTGTAGCCCCGCGCCTCCAGTGCGCATGGCCTTTGAGCCATGGGCTCTAGGTTTCCTGGCCCAGATACAGGCCTAGATGCTCTTCCACGTGGCTGGTTCCTGGTGCTCGGTATGAACCTCTCTCTCAAATGGAGCTCTCACCCTCTTATGCATCTTTCTCACTAAATAAAAGCTTAAAACATACCATGCTGCCTCGTTTATTTGTGCCGGTATTTAGAATTATCTGAATATTAGGCAAGAACCCTCTCGGGCTTATTAATATCGGGGATTTAGTAATAAGCCCGTGGTGAAATCGTATGGCACCCCAAATTCCGGTAGCGCATGTGGCACCCCAGATAGCACTGCTGTGGAACTTTAAGGGGCCACATTTTAGTGTAAAATTTCACTTGTAAGGAAGAACATCCAAATACTTAATCATTACCTAGAAACAAAATTACAAACCCAGTGTTAATTTATTCTTTTAAGGTGTCCCAGTACTTTTGTGAAGGTGGAAAACGCATATTTAGCTTTTGCTTCACAGCTCATATGGTATGTTTCTTAAATTTACTAGGGCAAACCTTTCTTTTTTTTTTTTTTTTTTTTTAGAATTATTTTATTTATTTGAAAGAGTTACAGAGAGGTACAGCCAGTGAGAGAGAGGTCCTGCATTCCGCTGGTTCATTCCCCAGATGACCACAACAGCCAGAGCTGAGCTAATCCAGAGCCAGGAGCCAGGAGGGTTAGGCCTTCACAAAACACACCAAAAGGGGAAGGTTTATTGGGGGAAAACCCAGCAGACCGGAGGGAAGGGGCGAAGAGGGAAAAGGAGAGTAAGAGAGAAAGAGGAGAGGAGAGGAGGCTAGAGAGAGAGAGCTACATGTTCAGGAAGAGGTCTTTTTACAACTTTGCTGGAGGGCGGGCAGGGAAGCAGGAGCAGGGAATCCCATTAGGATGGGGGTGGAGCTTGACCACAGCGATTGGGCCACGTGGCCACCTGGCTTCCAGCAATGGCAGCGGGAGCCAGGGCATAGGATGTAAATTGCGCCATAGAAAAAACTGCACCATTTTCCTAACAAGGAGGCTCTTCCGAGTCTCCCACACAGATACAGGGGCCCAAGCGCTTTCCCAGGCCAAAACAGAGATCTGGATCGGAAGAGGAACAGATGGGTCTCAAACCAGGGCCCACATGGGATGCCAGGCTGGGGCTTCAACCCACTGCTCCACAGTGCCAACCCCAGTGCAAACCTTGCTTGCCTTATTTCAAGGCAAAGTGTATATTGATTTGGTTTGGTTTCTTGCTCCTTCAACTATGATAAAGAGGGGAGATGTCACCATCTGCTAAGTTCTTTGAAACCACTTTCCTATTAATCCCTTTATTTTCTTCTTCCAACAGATTTAGCCCCTCTGGCAGCGTTGTTCCCTTGACGGAGAGACACAGAGCCCGAAGTGAATCTCCTGGGAGAATGGATGAGCCTAAGCAACTCAGCTCCCAGGTATGTACTTACGGATTTAGAATTGCTGTGGTGGTCGGAAGAATTGCCACTGTGTCTGAACAAAACGTAATCAGAAAGGAAAGTGACTCAAAGAACACTGTATTTGATTACTTCTTTCTTTATTCTTGCTTGTAAGTATACAGGAAATATACATTTGCTGTCTGCAGGGTTTGGAAGATAGAAAAAGATAACAAGATTGTGGAATCCTTTCCTGATTACAGGGAACAGTCTGTAGGCCTGTAGTGATAACATTAATCCCTGAAAGCTATATGTAGGAATTTAGGACCTAGAGCAGAGACTCTGATTTTATATGTGTGTGGATATAATATTATAGATACACATTTATAACTAATTTTATAATATATCTTTGTGCACAGATTGCTTATGCATTGAATGTGTATATATTTTCTATTTTATATGCTTGTATATTTTCCTTTTTTCTTTTAAGATTTACTTATTTGACAGGCAGAGTGACAGAGTTATTCTGCATCCACTCGTTCACTCCCCAACTGGCCACATGGCCAGGGTTGGTCTGGCTGAAGCCAGGAGCACAGAACTCCATCCAGGTCTCCCACATATGTAACAGGGGCCCAAGTCTCTGAGCATCCTCTGCTACTGTCCCAGGCACATTAGCAGTGAGCTGGATCAGCAGCAGAGCAGTCAGGACTCGAACCAGCACTGATATGGGATTCTAGCACTGCAGGTGGTGCCTGAACTCACTACGCCACAACACAGTCCCCTTCATTTATGTGCTTCCTCATCTTGTTAGACTAAAATGCCTTAGGAAGGATAGGAATGCCATCCTGATGTCTTCTATTTTCTTTGCAACTCTTTCTTACAAATTAGTATAGGTAGATAGCTGATGTTTTTTGTTTGTTCTCAATAGTCTATTTCATTGAAGATTTTTTTTTTTAAAGATGAACTCACCAAGTAAACAACAAATTAAAAACTTAGCCAAGATTCATTTATTTATTTGAAATTGAGAGTGACAGAGGCAGAGAAAGAGAGATCTTCCATTTGCTGATTTACTCCCCAACAACCAGAACTGGGCCAGACTAAAGTCTGGGTCAGGAACTCCATCTGGGTCTCCCACGTGGGTGGCAGGAATCTAAGTACTTGAGACATCATCTTGCTGCTTCCCAGGTACATTAGAAAGCTAGATGGTGGGGAGGGGAGTACAGCAGTGATGTGGCACAGCAGATAAAGCTACATCCATATGGGCACCCCATATGGGTACCGATTCAAGTCCCAGTTGCTCCATTTCTATTCAGCTTCCTGCTAATGGCCTGGGAAAGCAGTGGGAGATATCCCAAGTGCTTGGGCCCCTGTACCCACATAGGAGACCCAGAAGAAGCTCCTTCCTGGCTCCTGGCTTCTGCCTGGCCCAGGCCTGGCTGTTGCAGCCATTTGGGGAATGAGCCAGAGTTGGAAGATCTCTTTCTCTCTCTCTCTCCTTCTCTCTCTGTATCTCTGTCTTTCAAATAAATAAATAAATCTTTAAAAGAAAGAAAGCTAGATTGGACATGTAGATGTAACTTAATCCCAGACATTCCAGTATGGGATGCAGACATCCTAAGCAACAGCTTAACCAGCTGTACCACAGCATTTACCCTTACTCCTAACTTTCAAAAATCAAAATAAACACTTCTGCAAGGAAATACTTGTGGATTAAGATTGCATATTTGTTCAGTTGGTGTACTGTACTGATAGTGTCATTGTTATCTAAACCATTGAAAGTTTGTTATGTACATGGAATAATAATAGCAAGATGTTGCTATAAACTATTTTTAGTGTTTTTTTTTTTAAGATGTGTTTATTTGGGGCCGACGCCGTGGCTCACTTGGTTAATCCTCTGCCTGCGGCGCCAGCATCCCATATGGGCACCGGATTTTGTCCCAGTTGCTTCTCTTCCAGTCCAGCTCTCTGCTGTGGCCCGGGAAGGCAGTGGAGGATGGCCCAAGTGCTTGGGCCCCTGCACCCACATGGGAGACCAGGAAGAAGCACCTGGCTCCTGGCTTTGAATCGGCGCAGCGCCAGCTGTAGTGACCATTTGGGGAGTGAACCAAAGGGAGGAAAATGCTCATGACAACCAGAGCAGGGTCAGGAACTCCATCTACTCCCATATGGGTATCAGAACCCAAGTAATTCCTTGCCGGCAAAGCACGTTAACAGAAAGATGGATCAGAATCAAGTAGCTGGCCTATATGGGATGTAGGTGTCTTGAGCTGCAGCTTAACACCCTGTGCCACAGCAGCCACCCAAATTCTTCATCATTTGGGGTGTTTTGTTTTTAAGATATGTTTATTTATTTATTTATTTGAGTGGCAGAGTTGCAAAGGGAGAGACAGAGAGAGGTCTTTTTTTTTTTTTTTAATTTATTTGACAGGTAGAGTTACAGATAGAAACAGAGAAAAAGGTCTTCCTTCCGTTGGCTTACTCTCCAAATGGCCGCAACAGCTAGAGTAGCGCTGATCCAAAGCCAGGACCCAGGAGCTTCTTCCAGGTCTCCCATGCGGATGCAGGGGCCCAAGCACTTGGGCCATCCTCCACTGCCATCCCAGGCCACAGCAGAGAGCTGGACTGGAGGAGGAGCAACTGGGACTAGAACATGCACCCTAGTGTTCCATGGCACCAGCCCCAGAGAGAGGTCTTCTGTCTCCCCAAATGGCTACAATGACCAGAGCTGAGCTGATCCGAAGCCAGGATCCAGGAGAGTTTTCTGGGTCTTCCATATGGGTGCGTGAGGCCCAAACACTTGGACTGTCTTCCACTGCTTTCCCAGGCACATGAGCAGGGAGATAGAACAGAAGTGGTGCAGCTGGGACTTGAGCCGTCGACCATATGGGTTGCTGGCACTGCAACCGCAGTTTAACCTGCTGTGCCACAGCACCAGCCCTGAAAGTTCTTTTTTTTTTTTTTTTTAATTAGAATTCAGTGAGAGTGCTTATCTGGCTAAAATAAAAGGTACAGCATGTAGACACATAGATAATGTTGTCTGGGGATGGTACTGAACATGAGAAAACCTTAACATAAGTGAAAGTTTATTCTGGTGAGTCTACTCACCAATTTATTTTTATTTTTATTTTTTTTGCCACAGAGAGCCAAAACATGGCAAGGACTTACATTACAGTAAGAATAGCTTTTGATAGATAGACTTGTAAGCTGGAACAGACTACTAAAGTCACTCCTCTACTCGGAAGTAACTCTGAAGCTTTTTCTGGTTTCTAGCAAATGAAGGTTACAATGCTTCGTCTAATTTTCTAAGCAGTTTAACCTGATTTTTCCCACCTCTCATCAGCATTTACAGTTTGTCTCAAATAAGTGGTCTTTCTCCGTGTCAGAACCACGACAAACTTAATCCTCTCTGTATGCCTTGAATCTGAGATGCCTCTCATTCCCAGTTGTCTGGATCCATTCAAGTCCTAAATTCTTACTCCTTCTGCTCTAACCCAGTAATTTCTTTTTTCCATTGTATTTGAAAGGCAGAAAAAAACATCTTCTGTCTGCTGGCTCACTCCCCAAATACCAGCAAGAGCCAGGGTTAAGCCAGGTCAAATCCAGAACTCGGACCAAGTCTCCCACATGCATGGCAGGGAACCAAGTGCTTGAGCCATCATCTGCTGCCCTCCCAAGGATGCACATTAGTAGGAAACTGGATTAGAAGCAGAGTAGCCTGGACTCACCCAGGCTCTCAATATGGGATGCAAATGTACATTGTGCCAGACACTCACCTTGCCCAGTATTCTTTGACCTTTCCTTCTTAAACCTCTATTACTGTATTTACAGAGGTACAATGTAATTTTCCTAATTTTCTGCTGACTCATAAGGTGAGCCTTTTTTATGTGCACTAATTTTGTGTCTCCAATGAAATTGAAATCTCCATGAGAGCAAGTTTTGTAATCTTTGTAGTCTCTTACACTGTCTTATCAGATGCTCAATATGAGTTTTACCCATAACTACAGTCATGCTTCACTGTTCAGAGAAATGTGTCATTAGGTAATTTCATTGTGTGAACATCAGAGGATGTGCTTAGTCACACAGATGACTACAACATCATCAGGTGATAAGATCTTACAGGACCACCATTGTATATGCAGTCCATCATTGACAAAAATGTTATGGAGCATGTGACTTTAATTCTAAGTTACTATAGTTATTTATTAAGGACCAAAAAGTGGCCATTTAACTGAATAGAGGATTATATTGTTGCTTATGAAATGCTCAGTTTTAGAGATCTTTAGCACTAATACACCAAGGATTTTTGACACCCCTTCAATTCCTTTATTTTTAAAACTTTTTTTAAAGTTTTTTTTTTCTTTTCTGAAAGAGTTACAGAGAGGAGAGACAGAGAGCTCTTCCATCCTAGAATTCACTCCCCAGATGACTAACAACTAGAGCTGGGCCAGGACTGAAACCAGGAGCCAGGAGATTCTTCTAGCTCTCCCATGTGGGTGCAGGGACCCAAGAACTTGGGCCATCTTATGCTGCTTTCCCAGGTGCATTAGCAAGGAGCTGGATCAGAAGTGGATCAGCCGGGACCTGCACTGTGGCAGCAGGTTAATCCTCTGCTTGTGGCACCAGCATCCTATATGGGCACTGGTTCAAGACTCAGCTGCTCCTCTTCCGATCCAGCTCTCTGCTACAGCCTGGGAAAGCAGTAGAAGATGGCTAAAGTGCTTGGGCCCCCACACCCATGCAGGAGACCCAGAAGAAGCTTCTGGCTCCTGGCTTCGGACCAGTGCAACTCCGGCCATTGCAGCCATCTGGGGAGTGAACCAATGGAAGGAAGACCTTTCTCTCTGTCTCTCTTTCTCACTGTCTGTAACTCTACCTCTCTAAATAAATAAATAAAATCTTAAAAAAAAAAAAAAAAAAGGCCAGCACCATGGACCAATAGGCTAATCCTCCACCTTGTGGCGCCAGCGCCCTGGATTCTAGTCCCAGTCAGGGCGCCGGATTCTGTCGGTTGCTCCTCTTCCAGTCCAGCTCTCTGCTGTGGCCCAGGAGTGCAGTGGAGGATGGCCCAAATGCTTGGGCCCTGCACCCCATGGGAGACCAGGAGAAGCACCTGGCTCCTGGCTTCAGATCAGTGCGGTGTGCCAGCCACAGCGCACCAGCCGCAGCGGCCACTGTGGGGTGAACCAATGGAAAAAGGAAGACCTTTCTTTCTGTCTCTCTCTCTCTCACTGTCCACTCTGTCTGTCAAAACAAAACAAAACAAAAGGTGTATCAGCCAAAACTTGAACTGCTGCTGATAGGGAATGTTGGCATCACAGGCAATAGTTTGACCTGCTGTGCCATAACCCGGCCCCAAAAAATAATTAAATATTTAAATATATATATATACACATACACACACACACACACACACACACATATATATATATATATATATATATATAATCTGATTGAGAAGCATACGTTTGGCAAACTGTTAAGTTACTGGTTAAGGTTCCTTGTATCCCACATTAGAGTGCCTAGTTTCAATACCCAGCTCCACTCTTTATTTATTTATTTGAAAGAGTTACACAGAGAGAAAAGGAGAGGCATAGAGAGAGGTCTTCCAGCCAGTGCTTTTTGCCCCAGTTGGCCGCAGTGGCTGGAGCTGTGCCGATCCGAAGCCAAGAGTCAGGAGCTTCTTCCACATCTCCCATGCAGGGGCCCAAGCACTTGAGCCATCTTCTGCTGCTTTCCCAGGCCATAGTAGCGAGGTGGATCAGAAGTGGGGCAGTCAGGATTTGAACCGGCACCCATATGAGTTGCCGGCACTGCAGAACCTGGCTTTACCCACTGTGCCACAGCACCAGCCCCCCAGCTCCACTCTTGACTCCAGTTTTCTGATAACACAGACCCCAGGAGGCAGCAGTGATGCCCCAGAAGATTGAGTTTTGCCACCTACACTGGAAACCTGGAGTGAGTCCTCAGTTCCTGGTTTCAGCATTAGCCCTAGCCAGGGGCTGTTGTGGGTATTTGGGGAGTGAACCAATGATGGGAGTTTACTGTCGGTTCTTTGGCTCTCAAATAAATAAACAAAAATTATTTTTAAATATGTTTTAATTAAGAGAAAAAAGAACGAACCAGGCACTCACTAAACAGTTCCTTACTTTTTGGCTACACAGAATGCCCCTGTGTTTACAGTCTACTAGTAAATTGCCAAGACAGAGGAATGAAATAATCCACCTGTTAGCAACAGAGAATGGGGAAGCAGCCATGTTTGCCCTTTGCTTTAAAGTTCAGAACAGTAGGGCTGGCGCCATGGCTCACTTGGTTAATCCTCCACCTGTGGCGCTGGCATCCCATATGGGCACCGGGTACCAGTCCTGGTTGCTCCTCTTCCAGTCCAGCTCTCTGCTGTGGCCCAAGTGTTTGGGCGCCTGCACCTGCATGGGAGACCCAGAAGAAGCACCTGGCTCCTTCCTGACTTTGGATCAGCGCAGCGCTGGCCGTAGCAGCCATTTTGGAGGTGAACCAACGGAAGGAAGACCTTTCTCTCTGTCTCTCCCTCACTGTCTAACTATCTGTCAAATAAATAAATTTAAATATAAATAAATAAATAAAGTTCAGAACAGTAAAACTACCAAAGATAAATTGCTGCTTTCAGCAAGGACCTAATCTGCAATTTGTGTTCATTTCTTCTGTTGCAACTTTACTACAATGATTTTTCAGGTGAGAGTGATCATAATGTGTTATTTTTGTAATAAAAGTTCACTGATTACTAAAATGCGTTACCTTGTGCATGTGGCTAATACTAGCATGACACTCCTTTCTCTTAAGCTTTATTTGGAAGGCGGAGTTACAGTGAGAGAGGAAGAGAGACAGAGATTATCTTTTGTCCACTGATTTTTTCCTTAAGTGGCCAGTGCTTCGATGGGATTCCAGTGTTACAAGTGGCTACTCTCTGTGGCACACCAGCCTGATGTAACAGTTTTTAAGTTGGGCAGGTTTTTTAGGGAGTTGTTAGCTCAAGATTATAAATAATATGAGTTTGAAATACTTAATAATAGGTAACATTGAGTATATTGAACACTTTCAAGGTTGGTTTGTTTGTTTTAAAATTAATTTAGTTATTTGAAAAGCAGAGTGATAGAGAGTGAAATCTTCCCTCCACCATTTCACTTCCCAGATGACTGCAACAGCCAGGTCTGGACCAGGCTGAAGCAACAAGCCAGGAAGTCCATCCACGTCTCCCATGTGAATGGCAGAAACTCTGCCTTTAGCGCTGGCAGTGGGCACTGGTTTGAGTCCTAGCCATTCTTCTTCAGATCCAGCTCTCTGCTATGGCCTGGGAAAGCAGTAGAAGATGGCCCAAGTCCTTGGACCATCACCCGCTGCTTCCCGGCTCATTAGCAGGGAGCCAAGAATCTGATATGGGATGTGGACATCCTGAATGATGATTTAACCTGCTGTGCCACGACACCTGCCCCCATTAAGCACTCCAGTACAGTAACTCATGCAGTGTTCAAAACAATTTGTAAGGGAGATGTTGCTATTATATTAGATTCATTTTACAGATTATGAACTGAGGAATAGAATGGTTAAGTAACTTGATCAAGGTCACACAATAAATCAGAAATAATCTGAGACATCCATCTTGCAATGCAGTCCTTGACTTCACACACTGTTTCCCACACTGTTAAGAATTGCCTCTGCTGGAAATGCTAAGTTGCATATGAGAAAGGGGACAAAACACATTGGAAATTTGAATGGTGCAAGATTAATTGCTGATTTATTTTTTTTAATGAGAGCTAATGACTTTATTTTTAAAGTTTTATTTATTTGAAGGGCAGAGTAACAGAGATCATCCATTTACTGATTCACTCCCCAAATGGCTACAACCGCCAGGGCTGGGCTAGACAGAAGTCAGGAGCCTGAAACACTCTGCAGGTCTCCCACATGAGTGTCAGGGGCCCACGTGCTAGGACCATCTTAGACGGATTTCCCAGTCACATGAACAGGAAGTTGGATTGGTGTAGTAACCACTCCTATATGGGATGCCAGCATTGCATGGGGCAACTTAACCTGTACTGTAATGCCTGCCCCTAATTGCTAATTTAGATGACTCTTTTGTTGTTAATCCAAACTCAGCTTTGATATTTTATCCACTGTGCATTGTACTTTAGATTCTGCTAAACATATAATTCATTCCTATATAATTTCTTAATAAATTTTTATTACTTTCATTTGAAAGACAAAAACAAGGATCTCCTATCTGCTGGTTCATTTCCCAAATGCCTGCAACAGCTGGGCTGGAAACCAGAATCCCAGAACTCAATTTAAGTCTCCCATGTGGGTGATCAAAGATCCCAAGTAGCTGAGGCATCATCTCCTGACCTCCTATGGTATATATTAGTAGGAAGCCAGAATTGGAAACAGCTGGGACTCCAACCAGGCACTCCAGTCTGGGATGTGAGTATCCCAGGCAGTGTCTTAGTAGACATCTAAACTGCTGCACCAACCACCCAGCCCTATTCCTACAGATTTAAAGAGCTTTATAAAAATACAGTGGCACAGTGGGTTAAGCTGCTGTCTGCAACACCAGCATCCCCTGTGAGCACTGACTGGAGTCTCAGCTGCTCCACTTCCATCCACCTTCTTGCTAGTGTGCTTGGGAAAGCTGCAGCAGATGTCCCAAGTTCATGGGCCCCTGCCACCCACATGGGAGACTCAGATGAAGTTCTTGGATTTGGTCTGGTCTAGCTCTGTCCATTGCAGCATATCTCTCTCCCTCTCTATAGCTCTGCGTTTCAAATAAATTAATAAATCCATATATATTTACACAAACACACATATATATATACATACAAAAATATATATAGGTAAAATGGTTTTAGAATTATGCAGAATAGGACCAACATTGTGGCCTAGCAGGTGATGCCTCCTATAATGCCAACATCCCATTTGGGTTCCGGTTACTGTTCTGGTTGCTCCACTTCCGGTCCAGCTCCCTGCTGATAGCCTGGGAAAAGCAGTGGAAGATGGTCCAAGCATTTGGGCCCCTGCTACCCATGTGGGAGATCCAGATGAGCCTCCTGGCTCCTGGCTCCTGCCTAGCCCAGCCCTGGCTGTTGTAGCCATCTGGGGAATGGACCAGAAGATGGGAGATCTCTGTCTTTCCTCTCTCTGTAACTCTTTACTTTCAATAAATAAATATTTCCTTTTAAAAAAGATATATTTCTTTTTTTTTTTTTTTTTACAGATGTTGTTAGACAGTGAGAGAGAGAGAGACAGAGAGAAAGGTCTTCCTTCTGTTAGTTCACTCCCCAAATGGTCACTACGGCTGGCACTGCGCCAATCCAAAGCCAGGAGCCTGGTGCTTCTTCCTGGTCTCCCATGTGGGTGCAGGGGCCCAAGCACTTGGGCCACCTTCTACAGCTTTCCCAGGCCATAGCAGAGAGCTGAGTTGGAAGTGGAGCAGCCAGGACTTGAACCAGCGCCCATATGGAAGGCTTAACCTACTATGCCACAGCGCCAGCTAAGTAGATTTTTCTTTAAAAAAGTAGATTTTTCTTAAAAAATTAGGTTAAAAAAATCAAATGATTTATGAATGTTGATATCTTGATATGGAATTTTACCCAAAAAATTTATATCAAAGATTTTTTAATTATTTGTTGAAAGAAAAATAAGTAGGAGCTTCAAAAATTTCGTGGAAAGTGGAATTAAAATTAAATTAAAGGGGATTTTCTACAGACTTTTTGAAGCCCCTCATATTCCTACCCACTCCTGCCTTTCTTATAAGCAGAACCCATGTCTTCAGCCAGTTTACTCTGAGGTCAAACTTTGAGTAGTTTTTAGAATGAAGATAATATGTTAGTGTGGTACCAAAAGACATTTTGATAAAAAGGAATACTATTACTTACCAGTTGTATGTGTTTTTATACAGTTAGCTACTTCTGAAAATATGGTATTAATAATGAGGTCATAAATATAATTTATATTGTTTCTCAATATACATTCCAAACCATCTGATACAGTAACCATTAGCCACATGTCACACATGGGTTCTTAAATTTTAATTAATTGAAAATAATTAAAAGTTTATTTCCTCAGTCTCAACATCCATATTATAAACGCTCAGTAGCCATGGGTGCTAGTGGTTTCCTTATCAGATGTTACAGATTATAGAGAATTTCTGTCATTACAGAAAGTTTTTATGGACCAGCACTGCCTACATACCTGATTGCCTAGACTATATTTGCAAGATCAGGATCCGGGAGGTGGTATAAATAGGCACTGAATCTCTTAACCTTGTAAAATAGTACTTCAGCATAGGCTGCTATGCTTTAAAAAAAAAAAAAAAACTTATTTATTTATTTGAAAGAATTACCTAGAGAGAAGGAGAGACACAGAGAAAGATCTTCCATCTGCTGGTTCACTCCCCAAATGGCCACAGTGGCCAGAGCTGGACCAGGCTGGAGCTAGGAGCTTCATTCAGGTCTCCCACGTGGGTGCAGGGGTCCAAACTTGGGGCCATCTTCTGCCTCTTTCTCAGGCCATTAGCAGGGAGCTGGATTGGAAGTGGAGCAGCTGGCATTCAAGCTAGTGCCCATAGGGAATGCTGGCGTCATAGTCAGCAGGCCCTGATTATATGTGTCAGCTGTTGGTAACTTGTCTGTGTTGCTTGTTTATGGTAATGGGATATAGTGTCCTCAGTTTTTTCTGTATTTTTAATTTTTTTCTCAAATACAGTGTGCAGGAAATGTTACTTTTTTTTTTTTTTTTTTTTGGACAGGTAGAGTTATAGACAGTGAGAGAGACAGAGAGAAAGGTCTTCCTTCCATTGGTTCACCCCACAAATGGCCACTACCTCTGGTGCTGTACCGGCCCAAAGCCAGGAGCCAGGTGCTTCCTCCTGGTCTCCCATGTAGGTGCAGGGCCCAAGCACTTTGGCCATCCTCCACTGCCCTCCCGGGCCACAGCAGAGAGCGGGACTGGAAGAGGGGCAACCAGAACTAGAACCTGATTCCCACATGGGATGCTAGCACCGCAGGTGGAGGATTAGCCAAGTGAGCCACAGCGCCGGCCCCTGTTTTTTGTTTTTTAAGATTTATTTATTTGAGTGCTAGCATCCCATGTGGGAGCCAGGTTCTAGTCCCGGTTGCCCCTCTTCCAGTCCCGCTCTCTGCTGTGGCCCAGGAGTGCAATGAAGGATGGCCCAAGTGCTTGGGCCCTGCACCTGCATGGGAAACAGGAGGAAGCACCTGTCTCCTGGCTTTGGGCCAGCATAGTTCTGGCCATTGCAGCCATTTGTGGGGTGAACCAATGGAAGGAAGACTTTTCTCTCTCTTTCTCTCTCTCGCTGTCTGTAACTCTACCTCTCAAATAAACAAATCTTTGTTAAAAAGGATTTACTTATTTGAAAGGCATAGTTACAGAGAGGGGAAGAGAGAGATATCTTCCATCCATCCACTGGTTCACTCCCCAGATGGCCACAAAGGCTGGGGCAGGGCCAGGTCGAAAACAGGAGTCAGAAGCTTCTTCCAGGTCTACCATGTGGATGCAAGGCCCAAGTACTTGGGCCCCCCTCTGCTGCTTTCCCAGGAACGTTAGCAGGGAGAGGTGTTGGAAATGGAGAGCCCATACTGGATGCCAGCATTACAGATGGCAGCTTTACCCACTATGCCATAATGCCTTACTGCCCTCAGATTTTTTTAAAGTTACGTTAATAGCCAGCGCCACGGCTCACTAGGCTAATCCTCCGCCTTGCGGCGCCAGCACACCGGGTTCTAGTCCCAGTCAGGGCGCCGGATTCTGTCCCGGTTGCCCCTCTTCCAGGCCAGCTCTCTACTGTGGCCCGGGAGTGCAGTGGAGAATGGCCCAAGTGCTTGGGCCTTGCACCCTCTGGGAGACCAGGAGAAGCACCTGGCTCCTGCCATTGGATCAGCGTGGTGCGCCAGCCGCAGCGCTCCAGCCACGGCGACTATTGGAGGGTGAACCAAAGGAAGACCTTTCTCTCTCTCTGTCTCTCTCTCACTGTCCATTCTGCCTGTCAAAAAAAAAAAAAGTTATGTTAATATCTCTACTTTTTGGAGGTAATTAATTTCCTGTTTGGCTCCTGATTAAAAACAAGCAGGGGTGGGGACCGGCACTGTAGTGTAGGAGGTAAGGCCACTGCCTGCAGTGCTGGCATCCCATGTGGACGCTGGTTCAAGTCCTGGATGTTCCACTTCTGATCTAGCTCTCTACTATGGCCTGGGAAAGCAGTAGAAAATGGCCCAAGTCCTTGGGCCCCTGTACCTGCAAGGGAGACCTGGAAGAAACTCCTGGCTCATGGCTTCAGATTGTCACAACTCTGGCTGTTGCAGCCAATTGGGGAGTGAACCAGCAGATGGAAGACCTCGCTCTCTCTCTGCCTCTCCTTCTCTCTCTGTAACTCTGACTTTCAAATAAATAAATAAATCTTAAAAAAAAGGAAAATGTACTTAAAAAACCAAGCATGTATCTTTGTAACAGGTGAAAATAAATTTCGTCGCCTTTAATACATATGTGTGCTTAATGATATGTATTCTTTATTGCTTATTTTGCTCACCTGGTACAGGCAGAAGAGTCAGCAATGATGGGGGTAAGTGGCTATGTGGAGTATCTCCGAGAACAGGAAGTATCCGAGCGGTGGTTCCGGTATAACCCCCGTCTCACTTGCATCTACTGCGCCAAATCTTTCAACCAAAAGGGGAGCCTAGACCGCCACATGCGCCTGCATATGGGGATTACACCATTTGTCTGCCGCATGTGCGGCAAGAAGTACACCCGGAAAGATCAGCTGGAATATCACATCCGCAAGCACACAGGCAACAAGCCCTTTCACTGTCATGTTTGTGGCAAAAGTTTTCCCTTCCAGGCTATCTTAAATCAGCACTTTCGCAAAAACCACCCTGGCTGTATCCCCTTGGAGGGGCCTCACAGCGTCTCTCCTGAAACAACTGTCACCTCTCGGGGGCAAGCTGAGGAAGAGTCACCCTCACAGGAAGAGACAGTTGCTTCTGGGGAAACTGCGCAGGGCTCTGTGTCCACCACGGGGCCTGACTGAAATAGTGAGGGGAAGGGGGCAGATCCTCTTCCCCTTTGGGCCGTAAGCAGCCTGCATCAGGGCTGTGGGCTGGTACTTAGATTCACAAAATGCCACGTCACTAGACCAGAAGATGCTCCCAAGATGTTGCCAAACTAGACGATCAGCAACATCCATAGAAGCACTAAAGGCTCTTCCCCTCCTCTTTCCACCTCACATTTTGGAAAGTAATCAAGCAAATCAAACTTTTAATTCAGGGATCAACAGCCTTGGTTTGTTAACTTTGTAAGAAAAATTTTTTTATTGAAACAGTGATAAGTAGTCATGTATCCGCCAGTCACGTTGAACACGTTGAACACTGTACTTTGGTCCATATCATCTTGGTGGCTGTAACTGCCAGATCTAAAAAATGCAGCAGGAGCCTTGGCCTTCAAGAGCAACCAACACCAGAGAGAATGAGGTAGTCATGATGGTGTGAGGAGGAGTTGGTCTTCTTCCTTCCCTGCCTGAACATGCATTTTCACATCTCAAGAAAAACCCAGTGAATTACGATGGTTCTGTTGTTTTCAAAGGTTTGACTTTATCCTTGCCCTGACTAGGCATGTCGTACTTGGTCTGCGTGTTGCATGAAATCAGCCCTCTTGGAGCAGTATCCTAGTGGGCAGCAACACCTAAAGCACTTTAGGCGATTGGAAGTGAAGTGAGCCGCAAAGCGTTTGCAGTGGGTACTGCTGCATTCGGAGGCTTGAATGCTGGGTTCAGGAAAGGAGCAGCAGGAAAGAAAGTGTTTGTGTTTGGCAAATGTCAGACAGCAGAGCCATATTGAAGCTTCCTGATTCATATTTGTAAACCATAATGTTCCATTCTCAGGTGTTGGGACATGGCTCTGGGTCAAATTAATTAATGCGTTAAGCTGACTACCAAAGTTCCATCTAGTCTCCTTGGCTCCTGCTATCATATAACAGCAATATTGTACTTCAAAAAATGTCATTTTCCAGTGAAATGAGCCTGGATTGTATTTTTAAATCCACAGGTCTCCATATTGGATAACTTTTATATGAAGTTTTAAACACATTTTCTTGCAATATTGTGGTTGAAGAAATTCAACATTATGGTTCTTCTTGCAACCACAATTACATTTCCTTCTACATATATTTATATTTTCAGTCCAATAGAAGAACCTCACTTAAATCTATGTCTCGGGTCTGCAAACCTGGAAATTCATAAACCAACCATCAGCAACTTGCTGGTGACTCCAAGAGCTTTGATTTGTAATAATACACTACAGGGCACTTAACAGAAAACATCATGCACAATCATGTTGCAATAAATGATCAAGGGATCAGTTTTGATCAGGTTTGGTTACTTAAATCATTCCTAAGATTTTTTAAAACTTCAAGGGACCTTTTTAGTAATTCTGGATATTTCTGAGATTCTTAAGTTAGCACAAAGAAAGAACTTAGCATGGAGCTTTAGTTGCCCTGTCTGGCATACAGAGCAAGGAGGAGGAATAGTAAAGGATGCAGGCAAGTAGATGCTTATAACTCACAGTGCAAATAGAAAAGAGAAAATCTCTAACTTCTCATGATTGATCTTTTGTTCTAAGTATTTATGTAATGGTTTAAGAAGTTGTTTTGATGCAAAGGCATAGATGATTGTAGAAGAGATTTAGGAGAAAGGCTGGTCATTACCACCAGCAGTGGTGAGCCATTTCTGAGAAGGTTAATTATGTGGTCCTTTTCTGAGAGTGTTTTGTGGTATGTGGAAAGATGGGTAGAAAAGAATGGCATTTCTTTGATGATAGAAAATCAGAATGCAAAAGGTAGCTCTTAAGCAATCTGAGAATTGTACATGTACATTCACCTGCATCCCAAATTTAGAGAAAGATTATTTTCTTTTCTGGAAAAGCATAGAAATGAATCTTTTATAGGAATATGAAGGTACTATCATTTGATAAGAGCTTACCCTTAAAGGCTTCATTGAAGCTGCTTTTGTCTTTAGGAGGCATAAACTGGGGCATCCTTTTCTTTAGTTTGGCAACAGCATGATAGGGTAAAACCTGTCTCCAAGATCCATCTTAGGGACTGGCTCTGCCCTGTGGCATGGGAAAGGTAGAGTTAAAATTAGATTGAAATCCTTTGGGATTCAGCTGGAAATCAAGGATTTCAATAAACAGATTTTTGCCACTAATAACTAGAAGAGGTTTCATGAGAAGTACAGAATATGCTGCTTCTAGCCTACCAAAAAAATTTCAAGTCCATCTTACTTTTGATAAGTAGTATGCTAGAAAGTTCTTTTATTGCATTGCTTTTTTCATTTCTTAGATTATATGTGAGAAAATAGAGCTTTGTAAACTGTTACCAAATTGTAATGGTGAAGTGCAGTAATATCTGTAAACAGGAGCTTTGCATTATGCATCAATACTCCCTCCAGGATTAGCAACAAACATTTTAAATGAAGTAGAGACTGTCTTAATTTGTGTAGAACTGGTACAATGTTCTTCCCTTTTCATTCACTTCTAACAGGTCTTCACTGTACTGATACTGTGAATAGAGTGCTTCCTGGTAGCCTCAAACCACATCAGCACAATCATATTTGATTGTTCTCTCCTCTTGGCCTAACCAGAACCAAGAAATTGAAGAAACTTCAAGACAGGTTAGCTTTTGAACAGATTAAAGCATTGAAACCAATTTACCCATTTTAGTTGGTAGAGATACTATTATTCTAAATATCTGTCCAGGACTCTTATCCAGGCACACTGTGACATTGTCTTCATTCTTAGCTAACATCTCTGTAGAATTAGTAATGTTCTATTTACACTAATGAATATTTGTTTCAGGGTGTGCATAGAGGATATACTAAATGGACTGTGGGTGATGCTAAAAACTCATTACCAAATCTTAACTTGCACATGTCACCTTATTAAGGGAACTCGTTAGCAATGAGAGCTAAAATCATCAAGTAGTTTAATGCCATGAAATTGCAAATATTGGGACCATAATTTTAATTTTACTAAATGTCATTTAGTAGCAAAGGAGCTATTCAGTATTCTCAGCAAAAGATGAGAGATGGCAATATATTAATCTACTTTCATTCTAAGATGTACATTTATTCTCTCTGAAGTCTGATCCAAGTATAAAGTATAGATTGGCATGAACAGTAACACTGTTCTTAGGCAGGAAGGCTCTTTCTAATGACTTGTTCTCTTTTTACTCAGAACCACATTTACCTCTGAACTAGGTAGAACCTTATTTTATGTAAGTTACGAACTACCCCCCCTACAACTTTGTTATAATAGAGGGTTAAATCTAATCTTTAGTATGTAAAGTGAATTAGAATGTAAAGGCTCAAGATTGGAAAAGTAGAGTAGTTAAGGAACATTTTCCTGAGTTTTTTTTCTTTTCCTTTTTTTTTTTTTTTGGCATTTTTTTAAGTTATTCTAACTTCCTCTACATAAGTGAAACATTCTTCCAAAGATAGTGTGATGATAGTAGTCTGTTTTCACTCAACCTCATTGTTGACTTTCTGGCTTTGGATGAAAAGGGCTGGGAGAAGAATAAAATAGGGACCGTCACTCTTACAGCTGAATAATCTGTGGCCAAGAAACAATTTTTACAAAGTTTTAGCTGGTATTTGACACTGTTTTTTTTTTTACTGGCAAAAGCTCTATTTTGTTTTACTAGAAAATCTAATTTAAAGAAATTAAACCAGTAAATAATGGAAGGGAAATTGAACAAAGGCAAAGCCCTTCTGAGTAATAATGGGAAGGTATTGAATTAGAAAAGATTGGCATTCTGGAAGTTTTTCCTTTTTTTCAGATATGGCAAGACAAAGTTTCTTTTTCTCAAATGTCCTTCCCCTAGTCTGTGTACTTAGTTGTTCAAGGAATAAAGATGAGTCTTTATTGAAACTCTACTTAGGCCTTATGGGAAAGAGTTTAAAATATTGAATTATTTTTTTTCCAAAGATTTTTTATTTTACTTGAAAGTCAGAGTTACACAGAGAGAGGAGAGGCAGAGAGAGAGAGAGAGAGAGGTGTCTTCCCATCCAATGGTTCACTCCCCAGTTGGCTGCAACAGCCGAAGCTGCACCGTTTGGAAGCCAGGAGCCAGGAGCTTCCTCTGCCTACCCGACATGGGTGCGCAGGGGTCCAAGGACTTGGGCCATCTTCTGCTGCTTTCCCAGGCTATAGCAGAGAGCTGGTTAGGAAGTGGAGCAGCTGAGTCTTGAACTGGCACCCGTATGGGATGCCGGCGCTTCAGGCCAGGGGGTTAACCCGCTGTGCCACAGCACCGGCCCCTGAACTATTTTTGTCCTTCAAATTTAGAAGCAATAAGCAGTTGTCAGTTAAAACCTAAGTATGAGAATATGTCCCTTAGCAAAGTATATCCTTAGAACCATTAGATCAGTGTGCAACAACCTAAACCAAATCCTGAGACTACCTGCTTGTGTTTTTAAAAAAAAGGTCTTCTAACAGGGTCATACCAATTCATTGTGTATTCTACAGTGGCAAAGTTGAATACCCAGCCTACAGAGTTTGGAAATCTTTCCTGTCTGGAATTTGACAGAAATTCTTCTGTTAGATTTGGAAGCACAACCCCCACAGTTTTGTCATTCCTACTATTTTGCCTTTACAATAGTTTTGTTGAGGTTTAAATTCATACTGTCACATATGCATCCATCTCTTTTAAAGAGGTTGCCATCTTTTATAAGTCTCTTCTCATAATCTTCTTTGTGCTTCTTCCTAATCTCTTTGCCTTAAAGGCATTTAGAAAGGGCCTATCATTGGCCTTCCCATAAAGGTACAGGTAAATCAAAGTTTAAGATAGTAGTTATAACATGATAATCTGAAAAATAATTTATGCATCATAATGTCAGACTAAATGAGTACCATGTCTACAAAAAAATACTGTTAAAAATTAATTTTTAAGTAAGCTTTGGCATTCCTTGAGTTAACCTGAACTGATTTGCATAATGTGGCAATAATTAATTTATTCCCACTAAGATAAAAAATAATTTCTGTTATGAGTGTTTTGATTCATATCCAAAGTACTGTTTTTCTAGATTACAGGCCTCTACCCCTTCCCTGTACTATAAATCTTCGTTTTAATTTCTTCAAGTAAATTCACTCTGTTACCATGTGGAACAGTAAAAAGTGAAATCTTCCTTCTCTTATCTCTGGATGAAACGTCTGAGGATGTCAAATTCTTCTTAGATTTATCTTTGTATCTTTGTTACTGTCTTTAATTTCTCTAAATATATATTGGAGCATTATGTATTTGTGAAAGTGTTCATTCTTCTTACTTCTACCAGATATGGAAAAAATGGGAAATGTTAGGGTGTTAAAATAGAAATCCTTGCAAGAGAAAAAATGTAACTGTTCTCTACTTGGGAAGAGTAAATAGACTTCTGAGTTAAATGTATTTACCTCAACAAAGTTTTCTAAGCTGTACTGATAGGGTACAGTGAGTTTGATTCTTTGTTGTGAGCTCTGCCAACATTGACAAACATTCAGGTGAATAGTAGCCTCCTGTAGGGCACCTCTTCGTCCTTAAAGTTGCCTTCTTCTGATTGGATGTTAGTATATTTTTTTATATACTCTCTGAGTAATAGATAATCTTCCCCTATGAAGTTCAGAGTGTTTGCCCTAGATGAGATCCGCCTTGTCTTGGAGCACTTAGACCCATAGTAACAGTGAGTTCTTGAGATTTTGGAGTATTTTCTGATTAGCGGGGTTCTAATTAATCTGGATTTGGATAGCCCAGTGAGTCATTTTAACCCACCCTCTTTGAAGTCCTGGGAATAGATACCATGTCAGTATGAATCCCTTGGAAGCAGTGTCATTTGTCAAAAGTTCTGACTTCTTTAATCATTTCCTGCCTTATTTCTTGTTTACTTTCTCATCTCTGTCTCTTTGTCTTCAATCTTCTTATTCTTAAATGGTGCTTTTCCCATGGCCAGTGTTTTTACTTATAAAATAAGTAGGCTTTCTTGCTCAGGACAAACCAGAGTTAGATATCATTAGTACTTTAAAACATCTGAATTAGTTACATTCCATAGGATATAATTATTGATAGGAAGAGAGATATCGCAATTTGAAAGATATCTGTACAGATGGTCCAGTCTTTTTGTATTAGACTACCTTTTCCCTCAACTGTGACACACAGCTAAGACGAATATTACTTGAAATCCACATTTTCTTTATGGGGTACATATATAAATAAATTTCTTCTCTTTCTTCTTTCCCATTACCTTTGTAACAGAAATACCTCCCATTTTAACAGTTAAAATGTGCCCAGTAGCTCAAATAGTGGAAGCTTTAAATAACAAAGCTAAGTTATAAAGGCAGATCATTTAACTTTAAAAGAAATCTCTCTAATGCTTGCTCCTTTCCTATCTGTTCAGTAAGCACTTTTGAGGAAGCTAGAATTCACCATCGAGTTCAGACTGTTCTGTTTAGTATCTTGTCCTGGAACACAATTTAGTATACTGTGAATCCTAGGATTTGAGTGAATTCATAATGCCAGAAGTTAAAGTTACTCACGAGAGCTTATTTTGTGTTATATGAAATCACTTATCATCATTGATAAATAATATATATAATAATCTGTTCTAACAAGTAAATGTTTAATGCTTTCTGGTACCAAATAATGGGCTTGGAACTTTATGACAAAACTGGTTTTAGACACGGTTTAGATATGGCTTTCTATACTTGAGAGTCCCAGATGAACTTGGCTGTAGTCTGCGATGTATGCATTTTAAAAGCCTGCACTTTTTACCATAGAGACAAAGATCAAAGAGAAGATAACAGAATTCTCTGTTTTTAAGTGCTTTCCAGCATCACCTTAGTTCTCACCATAATTCTGTGAGGTTATAATGGTAGTACTAAAAATAGCCAACTCTGCTGAATACTTACTATGTGCCAGGCACAGTTGTATGTGCTTTACTTAGTTTAACTCATTGAACCCTTATGACAATCCCATGAGGTTAGATAGTTATCCTCATGTTAGAGTTTAGGAGAAGAAACAGACACAGCGTGGCTCAGGCAGCCTAACAGTAGAATTGACGCTTCTAATAGACCATGGTCTTTCTATTTAAGTGTAATTATACCACATTTTTTAAAGTGGGCAAACAGATGAACCCAAGATTGCACAGCTAGTAAATAGCAGAACCAGTATTTACTAATCTGATTCAAAAGTCCAGACTATCTTCAGTACATCACATTGACTCCATTCACTCTGGAAGAGTTGGGGTGAATTGGAATATACAGTAGCTAGTAACAATTACTGCTTTTAAATGAACTTGTTTGTATTTCAAGAGTAAATGATTGGGAGACTTCTTCAAAGGATGGTACAGTTGATCTCCGAGCAGACTTGAATCGTGACTTTTCTGGGGATGCTGCCTGCTGATTGAGAGGAGTCACTCATTGGGTAGGTCTGATAAGACTGAGTCAATGAGGAAAAAATTGAAAAGTAGTGCTCCAGTTAGCCTATTGCTGTGAAACAAACTACTAGAAACCGTGCTGACCTAAGACAACAATCATTTTCTCAGCAAGGGCTCATTAGGGCAGTCCTGCTCCCTGTGGTGACGTCACCTGGTGGTATTCAGTGGGTGGTTTGAACTGGTTTGGAGGGTCCAAGATTTTCTCACGTGCCTAACACCTCAGTAGGGAGGGCTCTTCTCTCCATGAAATCTTGGAGACTCGCCATGTGATCTCTCCATCAAGATAATCAGATTTATTACATGGCTGCTCAGGCCTCCAAGATGGTGGGTGGAAGGTGCCAGTCCTCTGAGAGGCCAGGTCCCAAACTATTACAGAGACAGAGTCACCACCGTACTCTTGGTCAAAGAAGTTAATGATCAGCCTCAATGTAAGGGAAGAGGAAATACCATGCTATTTGGAGGACATACCAAGAATTTGGAGCTGTCTTGAATCAGTTAAAAATGACATTAGATTTTTTTTTTATTGGTATTGATTCTCCTGTGTTCCTTACATCATTTGTTGATGCCATATAAACCATTTATTATGAAAAAGGAGCTAGAAGGAGAATGAAACAAATACTAAGTGCATATTTTCATTAGTATTCCCTCCTCCCAAGATTCATCTATATTTTGCAAAACTTGGCATTTTTTCCATTTTGTACTGTGTTCTAAATTGTGATCATTTGCCTGTATTTACTGTGAAGCCACAATAAATGTACATCCTGAGCCATAAATACTCCAAAGGGAGTAAAAATACTATTTTAGGATTTGATTTTTTAAATATGTCAGCTATATTTTAAGTTTACAAATAGGTAAAAATTCCTGTGGTATAGAAAAATTATATGGCTACTAAATCTCTTTCAACAGGAGTTGATATCAGATGGCTGGATGGAGCATATTCTAGAAATAGCAGAACTTTTATCTATTCCCATCTCTACCTCCTATTTTATAATTTATAACTAGAAGATAAAGTGCTTCCTCTTGTTCTTAATGTCTTTCATACAGAAAAATCCATTGCCTAGATTTATATGTTGTTTATCTTTTAAAGTTAGCAATTGCTAGCAGCCTCCCATTTTAAAAACAAATCATTTAATTTTCTATTTTTAACTAGATCCGTCAATTTGGGGGTGCTTTATTTAAAACTCCTACAAACTTAACAATAATTGGACTATTCCTGCCTTAAGATGAAATGACAGTTGACGAATTCTCTACAAATGATCCTCTCCAAATCTGTACACTTTGGAAGAAAGGTTTGAGATGATCCATTCCAGGTGCAGTGGATTCCTGGAGAATCAGCTGTGAGGTCTTGCTAGTCATCCCCGGATATAGTAAAGAGAGCTGTTCCTCGATCAGACCTCAGGAATCACAAATACAGGAAATAAAAGGGGTACTCTGGGCCAAAGACTTGATGTAGAACACTACAAAATGCTAGGAAGGGAAAAAGAAGAATTTGGCATTTGTAGCTGGGAGACTGGAGATGGATTGTTTGAGGCTAAAGCATGAAGTTAACTAGGTTTTATCATGTGATGTTTGGGGCAAATGTTAATGAATAAAAAAAAAGCCTTAAAGCTCTCTTTTTTATGCTTTCACTCTGGTATAAGCCACTTGCCTCCAAGTCTACCCTTTGTGACAGAGAAGGCCTTTGAAACTACTTCCGGAGAATGAAAAATGGTGTGATAATCTGTGGAGCTGTCTCTCATTTTGAATTAGAGCTCTTTAGGCCCTTCTTTAGATTCCCTGTGAATCTGAAGTTTGAAGTCATTTTGTGGTTGCACAGAAAATAAGTTTCTGTGGCCTTGAATTGCAAAAAAGGACAAAGTCAGATAAAAGGGAACCTTTTATAGAATGACAGAATATTTTCACATCAAAGATCTATAAACTGATTCAACCCAGTCATAACAACCTGAGTGAGTAGAAATTCCTTAAGGTTTAGGTTTCTCCTTCCAGCCACATCTAGAAGCAGATGGTTATGACACATTTGAAGATGATCTACTGAGTTTCCTATAAAGTAACAGACTCTCAACTATAGTGGTTAAGAAGCATGGACAAAACAAAATTGCTATGCAGGGAACAAAGCTTAAATGTGTTTCTTCTGGAAGCCATGATGGTCAGACAGGTCACTGAAATGTGACTTAGATCCACCTGTAGAGTGGCTATCAGATAGCAGAAATATTTAGAATTTATATGATATATCTAATATTTTTACAAAAATAACTTTAAATATGTAACTTGAATTTTTTGAGCCTGTTTTCTTTTTTTGAAAACTGGCCCAACAAAAATAACACTAATATAATTCAATTATATATGCATGTGCATTGAACATAACGTAGTATACTAAAGAGTTCATGCAGATAACTTTTTGTGGGAAGTTTGGCTATTTTCTTAATATCTTTTTTTATAAATATATGTTTAGAAATGTATTTACTCATGACTGGTAGCATAGAAGCATTTTATTAGCTGTATCACTGATTCTAAAAATGAAAACTCTTGGCATAGTAGGCCATGAGAGCTTTTTGTTAATTTGTATTTTAGTTAAAAAATTTATTTCTTGCACTTTCTATTTATAAAGCTGTTGTAACACAATGCACCCATGTAGTGTAGCTTTTGTATTTAGCGATAAAGAATGGTAGGTGTTAAAGTGTTAAAACCTGGCAAAAGGAGGGACCTCAAAAAAAAAAAAAAGAATCTTGGCTTGCATCTACCTGAGAAGGGTTGGAATTTAATACAAACCTAGTTGAACATGGCTGTTGTGATAGGTGTGCTGTTGTGAGTTGCAATATTGCTGTGAGTTGTCAGCTACATGTATGAGAGTTTGTGTGTATATGAGAAAAGATGTTTAATGAAGGCAGAAAAGTCAATGTAAAAATTCTACCTCCCACTACTGACTGAGCATTCAAGATTGCCCTGTAGCTCTTGGGCATTGTCCACCCCGATTCTTTTGTATACTCACTTCAGCTCTACCTCTGAACATTTGGCTGAAGCAAGAGTGTAGCTTTTTATAACAAGCAAAGGAAAGCCAGAACCTAAAACAGGGAGTCCACAACATGAAATACTTGTCACGATTTGATGTTAGTGTTTGATTTTATTGCCCAAATCAAACAGTATCAGAATACTTGGGTTTAGTGTGTTTATCCATTGGCTTCTATTTGGCAAGAGTACCCAGGGAAGGTGGAGTATTTCTGTTGGTCTTTTAAAATGCACTCAACTCTCTTTAATGATGTGAAACATTTGTTTGAATCCCTAATTTCTTTTGTAATTATCATTTTGCAGTCCATTTTGGGGGGACTGGAGTTTGAATCATATCTTCCTGATAATGAGCCTTCTGCCAATATCTGACATAGAGATATGCATGACATGGGTTTTTGGATGACCTGTTTTGCTTTTAGTCACTCCAAAGAGATATTCTTTCTTTTATGCCAGTGTCACTTTTAATAGTCAAGATAGCCTCAGTTGAAAGCTTCAGTTATAAAATGCCATTAGGCAGACCACCTAATAATCTGTAAATGCAATTGTAGCACTCAACTGATTTACTGTTTGAGGCACTATACACTGAACCAGGTCACCTTTACTTACCTTTGAAACATTTGTTAACAGCTGAGGAGGGACTGTTGGCCATTTGACAGTTACCCTACAATACTTCCCACCTTTTCATTCTAACGTGCTGACTGGTTGTAATGTCTAAATCAGGGTTCTTTGCTTAGGAATGAAAAAGGAAGAGACCCGTTTTCAGATTTTTAGAGGTTGGCATCTGTGTTTTAGGTAATAATAAGTATTTGCTTTCTGGTAACTTTAGATAGGGCATTGGTGATAAAGAGAATGTGAAATTCCAAATAATGAGAAAAGCATTACTCACAAGTGATAACTGATGTAATAATCTCTGACCAAATATAGTATGAATCTTACAGGGATATGAGGTTGAGAAAAATCATACGAATCTATTCATAGCTGGGTTCCCCTCCCTCCAGGAGGGTTTTGAAGGTAGAATAGTTCTCAGCATATAAGCCATGCTAATATCCTAGACTAAGGAATTAATTCCTGCTTAAGAAAATTTTTTCTCTGGCTTATTGTTTGTACCCAGAGTCTTGCCCTAGACCTGTCCCCTGATGTTTTGCTGTAACACATACTTAAGGTGCAATCTTCCCTAAATTATTATTTTACTGTTGATATTACTGCCGATTACAACCAAAGTGATTTATTTAAAAGCAGATAAGTAGAAATGCCCAGATGATGTCACTGAGGCATGTGAAATCCACGGATCCAGAAGTAAACCTTGGATTCTTCACTTTCTTGCCTCTGAGTTGGGTGAACACTGGACTGAAGCTTTTATTACAGAACCAAGTTAACCTAGGACAGTAGTTACCCATTTAAGGCTGCAGAGTAGAACTGGCCTGGGATCCTGTCTAGACATTGACATTTAGTTGGTCTGTTACACAGTCTGGGCTTTAAAAGCTCCTAGATGAGTCTTAAGGGCAGCCACAGTTAAGAATCACTGCCTAGGTAATCCTTATTGGTCCTTGGCAAGATAAGCTCAATGTAGAAGTCTGTGACATAAGAGATCCTTATTGTTGCCCAGGCATGACTCTCAATTTAAAACTTAACAAGGGTCAGATGGTAAAGTGGATCATCAGAGCAATTTGTCCTCAGAGCAATTCAAGAGGAGAGCTTGCTATTCATCCACTTAACTCTCTATACCAAATATCAAGTATGCATACATAAGTTAAGTGTTTTCCCTAGACTCCTCTTTCCTTTGCACATGTGATTTCAGTGGAGAGAGCTTAACTCTGCTAGCTGAAATAGAGCACTTGAATTTATTAAAAGAGCCAAATGCAAGCTGCCTAGGCTGATTTCTCTTTGTAAAATAAACAAGTAGCATTCAGTTAATGGAGAGGAAAAAGAATCCTGTCTGGGATGATAGTGAGATATCTGATTATGTCTCTTAGTCTTCGCTTCTAAGTGGAATCTCAGTGCCAAGTAACTTTCATTTTCCTTGATTCTTTGTGAATGAGATGAACTAGCTAAGGCTTAAATATTCCTAAATATTTTATTACACGTGAAAGGGGTCATTTCAGCATCTTTATTCCGGGATGTCAAAAAATGGAATCCATTAATTTCCAAATGAGGTTCCATAGCTTCCATTCTTCTCACTCCAGATAGTGAAGCTATTTTAAACTCTGTCACAGTTTCTTACCTACCAGTGGCGACCTCCTCATACATGGCACATGGAAATAGGGAAGAATTCTGTCATCACCCACTAAAAATGAGAACTGCTGTTGAGACTAGGTTATCAGCTGACTTCTGACTCATAGAAGGAATCAAATTCCAAACTAACAGTCTCTTTTCTGAGAGTATTTGAATACCATAGGATATTTAATTCCTATATCGTCTAAAAATAACCAGGAATTTGAACTTCAAATAGGTGCTGTGTGCAAGGAGAAACAGTAGGCCAAGAGAAAAGTTGGTTGGTGTAAAGGAATGAATTAGCACCGGACTATGACATTTCATTAAAGTAGCAGTAAGGCTTGGCTTGTGCTTACCATGTAAATACCACAGCGTCAGAGAAGATGCCTCCTATGCCTTAGAAGTTGTGCCGAAGGCTCTCTGTTGGTTGGAATAGAAAAGCAGTAGCCTTTGGGACCTCGAGAGAGTAACCCCTTGTATCTTTGTACTGAAGAATGCTGTGAGTACTGTGAATGTTGCTGTACTTTATGCAAATTATACCACACTGGATTTTAAGATTTTTGAGAGGAAGAGTAGAGGGAAGGGCTGGGGAAATAATGGTAAAAGATAAATATATAAACTTGTACCATATTTGAAGCAAAGAATGAAAGACATTTCTTAACAGAAATTCCCTATCAGGACTGTGAAATTTGGTCAAGTTCTTCTGCCCTAATTAGTTGGCTTACTGATTCCTCTTAAACCCCTAAACAGTCTTTTCTAAAATAGCTAAACAAACACTGACTGATTTCACAGCTTGCCCTATCCCCCTACCTCCAAACCACAGGCAAAAGAACTGTGTTCTGTCTCAATGCATTACCTTTGCAAATGCTGTGGTCTGTGTACCTGAGCCCATTGCATTATCCTGTGATCTGGTGGCAGAGCTACGTAGATCTACCACTTAAATCGGGAACCAGTGGCTTCTTTCCCCTTTTAAAAAAATCTGAAAACCAGAACACTCAGTTTTTGGCATGTCAGTTTAAGTGTGTTGGAAGAATACTTGGATTTTTTGGCTCTTCAGTTACTTCAGGCTGGGACCCACTCATGTTCTGCCTCTGAAAGGAGAGAGAAGGCTGAGGGTTCAAAGATAGAAAAGTCAATGTAGCAGAAATTTGATTTCCTTCAGATGGACATAGTCTGAAAGAAATCTGTTCAACTGTACTCTATGGTGCTGATATGATGGGTGGCAGCTGCCTCCCATCACATGTCCCTGGCACTGTGCCTTCCCACTGGTCACTGTGAAAAGCAGATCACACTGGACTCAGAGGCCAGAATCCAGGACAAGTTCCCCTTCTCATCTTGAGCCCTATCACTTCTTCATACAGCTAATAATGTAGCATTTACTTCTCTTTGGGAAACTCTTGGGATTTCCCCCCGCCCCCAAGAAATAGTAAAGCATTTATAGGAATATAGAAAATAAGATTATGCTGGCAGCTATCAAATAAAGATATCATAGGAAAAATTCCACTTCCCCTCAGCTGATGCTGACTGATAGCAAAGTCAACTGTGCTTGCCTCTTCCTGAGTTTTTAAAGGCTACCATCGTATTTATAAGCAACAGACTTAACTAAATGTTTTTTGCAACTTGCTAATCAAGGATTCATATTAAAAACAGACAATCAATTTCTAAAATGTTGTTATCCCTGAAAGGGAATGGGATAGAGTATTTTTAAGAAACTGCCAATCTGTTTTTTCCCTTTGAAAAAACTCATTTGAGATTTGTGTCTCTTACAAAGCAGTTACTCCATTCATGTAGTAGAGATGCCTCAGAAAAGCCCCTGAGCCAGGATGGCCCCCTTGCACCACAGAGGGTGCTGGACTGGCTTTGTGCATCTTATTTCCTCAGAATACCTGGTTTTTATTATGTCCTTAATTATAAATACTTACATAGGAATAGGGTGTTCTTTCACCCTACCCTCCTTTAATCATCATCATTAAGGGTAACCACCTCTCCCCTCCCCTTTTCCTGGAAACAAAATGCACTTTAATTCCTAAGGAGAGAGGCTGTTCCTGGCCCTGAAGCCAGGTTACTTTAGGAGAGTCAAAGAGGGAGAACTGCCAGATCCTGGGAGATGAGCCACATTCACTCATGTAAACACACAGATAATACCCATTTCCAAGCTGCCCCTACTCCCTGACAAAGGGAGAAAGAACAACCAGATTGGAAAATAATTCAAAATGTTTCACTAATGGGAAAAAAAAAGTGTGATTTCCTCAGCTACCAAATTTTCGGAAACTTAATTGTTTTGTGAAATGCTGAGTTTTTTTTTTTTTTTTTTTTAAGTCAGTGAAAAACACAAAGGCTTTAAGATAGGATCCTGATTTGTGTCATTTCTGAGTGTCAGATTTGTTCTCCCTTGATTTGAAAGGCATTCTCAGTCTCTCCTCCTGTTTTCTGTCCTTCCTGGATGACAAGCCAATAGTTGGTGGGGTAGCATGTCTCCTAGGGCCCCCGGAGCCCTGTTGTGTGGGGGAGGGAGGGCAGGAGGGTGGGCAGAGATGAGGGTTGGGGGAGGGAGAGTCAAAGAGAGTGAAGATAGGGGTTTATATGAACATATTTAAGGCAGTTTAGCTTTCTCGTTGAACAGCTTTAAGAACAATGTGAATGAAATCTTAGCAACTTGGTTAGTAAAGTCTATTAATGTATACTTGAAGTTCTGTTTGTATAAAAATGCATTTTCCTCTTTATTTTAACACTGTGTAAAAGAACATTATGCATGTGAGTGGTTTTGAGAATTAAATGATTTAATACTCAATTTGAGTCTCTGTCTTTCCTGTATGTAGAGATTAATTTGTTTAAATGTTTTGGGGTTTTTTACTGTGATGAGCATACTGCGAAGTTTAGCTTCCCTGCCCTTTCAGGGTGCCTACTATTTCCAGCTGAAGCAGTGAGTTATCTCCTTTGGTTTTCCCAACCCAGATGTGGTCGCTGTGTGGATAACAATGAAGAAATCGTTTTTACCAATACCCAATCGCATCTGTTTCTCCTTTCCTTGTCTTTCATTTTAGGTTGCAAAATCCATTCCCAATTGTGAGATGGGAGCAGTTGTGTTTATTTTTAGTTCTACTCACAAACCAAAATAGAAGAGGTGCAAAGAATAAGAATACTTCAGGTAGTACACGGGTTGGCTACTCTGCCCATGAAGATAATAGTGTTCAGAGCCACTTCCCTTATGAGAACGAGGAAGGGCCTGTTGGCCCTGAAGGTCACCCTGTTGAGGTTCAGCGAACGGCCAGCAATCCCGATGACAGTGCTTGCTGCTGCTTCACTGCCCTCCTCATTTACCTGCAGGCCACACAGGAAACAAAACTGCTGCATTAGCTACTCTGCAGTTCAGTATAGGAGTTAAGTCATTCACAGGTACAGCAGTTCTTCGCGATGTTATTTATTTCTCAATAGCCAGTACACCTGAGCCAGGTTGTGTTCCCTCCAGAACTCTACTTTTGCTCATTCTTTTGCCTGGTGAATGTAATGCACTTGTGTTTGTCCTGTGAGAGGCCAGAGCCACACCTTGACAGGCTTCTCACAAGACAAAACTGGCTAGGCCCAGGATGCGCCTACTATGACACTGGGAAGTCCTTGGTCCAGCAGGACCTGGTGGGGGCAACCAATAAGGTGGGCCGACTTTGGTCCGGCAGGACCAGGAGAAAGAAGGAATGTGGACATAATACTTGTTTGCCCAGGGGCTATAAAAACCCTGGGAACAAAGAGAAGGGGGTCTTGGTCTCCCAGCACTGCATTGCACAGGAGGCCAGGGCCCCAGCATGCGGGACCTACAAATAGAGTCCCTTTGTTCATTGCATTTCGGTGAGTCTCGCTGGTTCTTTCTATCTGGGCAATCCGGAACACAACATGTCCAAGCCTGGTGCTAGGTACTAATAACAAGATAGTTCCTTCATGTAACCCCTGAACTAGGATGTACATGAGCTTGCCACATTACTGGCTGACAAGCATTGTACATGATGTTACAGAGGATTATTTTGGGGACAGGTTCCTTAAGACACCTGCACCTCGTATCAGAGTGCAGGTTCCCAGCTCTGTACTTGACTCTGGCTTTCTAAGATACACCCTAGAGGGCAGCAGGTGATGGCTCAGGAAGTTGGATCCTTGACTCCCACATGGAAGACCCTGAATGGATTCCCAGCTCCTGGCTTCAGCCTGGCCCAGCCCCAGCTGTCGTGGGTATTCAGAGAGCATGCTCCATATCTATCTCTATCTCTTTCTCTCTCTCTCAAATAAGTAATAAAAATTTAAAAAGAAAAAAAAAGGATCATTCTGCACCAGCTACTGACATTCTGACTGAAGATCAGAGCTCTAGAGTTGAAATGGATTCATTCTTGGAGTATCAAAATCTCAGAGGTAACTACTCCACTTGGATCATAAGGCTTATGAAAAGAGCAGGATCCTCTGGCTGGAATGGATGTCGTTTTCCTGGGGTAACAGATGGAACTTGGCTGACGAGCAGACATGGCATAGGTCTAGAGGGAAGACTTCAACCCAGAAAATTTTGCCTGGGAACACAAAATATCACTAAAACCATACCTGCCTCCTAATGCAAATACTTCAGATCCCTGAGCTTGGTGGAACTAGTTTATTCTGTTATATTCCTCCCTCTCTTGGTCTTCTCCCCTTCCTGTCCCCTATCTCCCCATATTATCCATCTCAGGCTCTCTAAGACTAAATTTATGAGCAGACTGGAGCACTGGCAAGACCAAGATCCCTCAGTCTTACTGATTCCCTCTTATCATTTAATCCCTCCACTCTCCTCGGAACCAAACAGTCCTCACTTAGCATGGACCCTGTTACTGTATTTACTAGTTCGTGCTCTCAAACTTTCTTCTTTGAGCACAATCTTTGAACTTTGTTAACACTGACCTTTCCCTCACAGGCTGGCTGCCCAAAAGACAGTCTCCATCAGTGGTTCCCAATTCCGATTGTACATCAAAATCCCTTGAGGTGCTTTGTAAATAAACAGACTCAGGCTGCATTCCAAATTCCAAGGTTGAAGTGCCCCAGATTCCTCTATGGATCCATAGTTTTACTACTGGTCTGGGGACCAGAAGTTCCTTAGGCTGTACACAGCTCTGAAGGAACAGACATAAGCCTCAGCCATTCTTGCTCATTGCCCAAAAGATTGGAATTTATTCCTTGCCCTTGAATCTCAATTGGGTCTCATGCCCTATTGTCTTCATACCCCATCCTCCACCCTCCACAGTCCCCTGGAAGACCAGTTCCAGGAATTCACTTCTGCCTGCTGCCCCCTACCAACACCCCCATCGCTAGCCCTCCTAAAATATAAAAAGGCCCAGCCCCTGGGGGTCGATGCCTTCTGCCATCTGTTCTATCATGTGTACACCTGCAGTTGGTCACCTACCTCTACGAATTTATTTTCTCTGAATAAATTCAATCTGGCTGTAAATTCATACACTGCCTCCTGTCTATTCTGCACCTCTTTTCCAAACAAGCTCCACTGGATTTACTCTTAACACAGGGCTGCAGGCCTACCTCAGTTGGGGGAACACTAGGTTAAGCAATATTCAGCTGTAGTTTTCAGTGGGGATTCTCAGACCTTAGGGTACCAATGTGTAGTGTTACTCGCTCAAGAAGGAGATACACCTTTGGTTTGAGCACTTAATGTTTTATATCCTCAAGTGTAGTCTTGTGCTGTAGTTCTCTGGAACACACTCTCGGACACTGATCCACACCCAGTAGTTCCCCCTTCCATTTGCTTTTCAACCTCTGCAATTACGCCTGTGCTCCCATTGTCCAAATTCTCCAAAAAGTAGACCACGGTCACTCTTCTTCCTAGATGCTCTCCACTTTATTAAAACTCCTGTGAGCGTCCATGACCCCAATAATCTTGCTCTCCTTATCTGAATTCCTTCTCAGTGGCCTTTACTGGCTTCCTTTCCTATGTCACCCCACCCTGAGTGTGTGTGTCCCGAACTGACTGCTGTAGGGGAGGCAGTACAGCTGGACCAGGAGGGTTTCAGGGGAAGCTGTCTGCTAGCTGGCGCCTTAGAGAAGAGGCCTACGGCTTATGGGTCCGAGGGACATTGGGTACACGCAGTTTCCACAGTTGTGTTCTGACTTTCATGCATCTGCTGTCTGTGCTCTAAGACCCACTGGAACTGTAAGCAGTCAGATGGGTTAATAGGTAATCAAGGGGGTCCCAGTGGAATTCGGTGTAGACTGCCTGCTTCCTCCAAAAGGTTATCTTTAGCAAGAACAAAATGTCTGCCCTCTTTCCATAGGAATCTGCAAATTTACCATGAATAGCAAGGGAATGGTGATTCCATCCTCCTGAGCTCAGTTTATTGTGAAAACAAGTTACCTGTCCCACCCTTCTGCATGGCTTTTTGTTTTAAACTCTTGAGCAAGCCCCGTTAGGATAAAGAATTATAAATCAGGTCTTTTGATGGGTATAACCCCCCCCCCCCAGTAACGGAATGTCAGTCAAAATTGTGCTTAGAAACTCAGCCACTTTGGGATTTTCTCTCTTGGAAACGCCCTCCAGACCACTCTGGCTGGAGGTCCTTGACTCTAACAATCTTGCTTTTTAAATCTCTCTGCTCAGAAATGCTTCTTCCATGTGAGACAAAGAACCAAGGTAAAAATAGTTTCTCCAAAGTGATAAACACATGAAGTACTGATGTATTGAAAAGAGAGAGGCAGGAAGGCGGTGTACTCACCTCAAGAAATGCCTTATGGAATGCATTGGACACATAGAGGTCATCCCTGCTGTCCGCAACAATGCCTGGAAGGAAGACAGAAGGCTCTGAAATGGGAGAAAGCCGACTTCAAGCCATAGGCAGGAACTGAGCCTGAATTAAGAGGCCCTTGGGGGCCGGCGCCGTGGCTCACTAGGTTGATCCTCCGTGCGGCGCCAGCACACTGGGTTCTAGCCCCGGTTGGGGCACCGGATTCTGTCCCGGTTGCCCCTCTTCCAGTCAGCTCTCTGCTGTGGCCCGGGAGTGTAGTGGAGGATGGCCCAAGTGCTTGGGCCCTGCACCCCATGGGAGACCAAGAGAAGCACCTGGCTCCTGACTTTGGATCGGTTAGCTCCAACCATGGCGGCCATGGAGGGTGAACCAACGGTAAAAGGAAGACCTTTCTCTCTCTCTCTCTCTCTCTCTCTCTCACTGTCCACTCTGCCTGTCAATAATAATAATAATAATAATAATAAAGAGGACAGCGCTGTAGCTTAGTGGGTGAAGTCTCTGCATGAGGTGCCTGCATCCCACATGGGCGCCAGTTCAAGTCCCAGCTGCTCCTCTTCCAATCCAACTCTCTGCTATGGCCTGGGAAAACGGGGCCCCTGCACCTGAGCGGGAGACCCAGAAGAAGCTCCTGGCTCCTGGTTTCAGCTCAGCTCTGGCTATTGCAGCCATTTCGGCAGTGAACCAGCGGATGGAAGACCTTTCTCTCTCTCCCTCTCTCTGTAACTCTGCCACTCAAATAAACAAACACAATCTATAATAATAACAATAAAGTACTTTGGGCTGTTCATCCTGACTTTATCTTGTGAATTTAATCTCATGCTTCAGCTCTTTGCAGGAGAAAGGGCAGGACTCTTAAAGAAAAACTTACTCCACAAGGTAGTAGAGTATCTTTCCAGTTTGGCAACATTTTGTTGAATTGAGGGATAGTTTAGTTAAAGGCATCCCGGTGAAGATAAATGCAGTTACCAGACATTGTAAACTTACATTTTAGAAAGATATTTTCATGCCTGACTTTACAAGATGGTGGACTGGAGGAGCTGCACCAACTGAACACCATCACCCAAGTATCACAAGAGGGGAAAAGGCCAGCTGCATCTGCCCAAGTGACATGATCGTAACGAGAGGATATGGGATGTCAGGCAAAAACTGCCAAATTTCAGCAAGGCCTGTTTTGAGGGACCTAGGTGTCTTTATTTATTTATTTATTTATTTTTATATTTTCACAGGCAGAGTGGACAGTGAGAGAGAGACAGAGAGAAAGGTCTTCCTTTGCCGTTGGTTCACCCTCCAATGGCCACCGTGCTGCTGATCTGAAGCCAGGAGCCAGGTGCTTCTCCTGGTCTCCCATGGGGTGCAGGGCCCAAGCACTTGGGCCATCCTCCACTGCACTCCCTGGCCCCAGCAGAGAGCTGGCCTGGAAGAGAGGCAACTGGGACAGAATCCGGCACCCCAACCGGGACTAGAACCCGGTGTGCCAGCACCGCAAGGCAGATGATTAGCCTAGTGAGCCGGTGGTGCTGGCCCTAGGTGTCTCTTAATATTTTAACATCTGGCTCTTTCCTCTGAACTCCAATATCTTTCCAAATTCTGGTCTCCTTGAAGTAAGGCAGGAATACAGGTTAAAATCGATTAGGTTTGTGAGCTGGAAAATCATGCCATTGCCACACCCTTGTGTGACCTCATGCCCCTACTGGCCACATCTGAGTGCCCAGTGGCCAATGGGGGGAGGGGCTGGCTGTAGCCCTGTGCCTCCAGGGTGTGTGGCTTTCAGGCCACCCTGATGCTCGATATGAACCCAGATTTACCCCTCTCTCTCTTAGATAAAGCTATCACTCTCCTATGCATCTTTCCCACTAAATAAAAGCTTAAAATGTATCATGCTGCCTCGTTTATGCTGGTATTTAGAATTCTCTAAATATTAGGCAAGAAACCTCTTGTGCTTATTAATATTGGGGATTTATTAATAAGCATATGGTGAAATCATATGGCACCCCAAATTCTGGTAACATCCCAGATGGGACTTCTGGGGAACTTTAAGGGCCACATTTTTTTTTAATTTGACAGAACTACGGACAGTAAGAGGGAGAGACAAAGGTCTTCCTTCCATTGGTTCACTCCCCAAATGGCTGCAATGGCCAGCACTGCACAGATCCGAAGCCAAAAGCCAGGTGCTTCCTCCTGGTCTCCCATGCAGGTGCAGGAGCCCAAACACTTGGGCCATCCTCCACTGCCTTCCCAGGCCACAGCAGAGAGCTGGACTGGAAGAGGAGCAACAAGGACTAGAACCCGGCGCCCATATGGGATGCCAGTGCCACAGGCGGAAGATTAACCAAGTGAGCTGCAGCGCCAGCCCCAAGGGTCACTTTTTTTTTTTTTTTTGGACAGGCAGAGTGGACAGAGAGAGATGGAGAGAAAGGTCTTCCTTTTTCCGTTGGTTCACCCTCCAATGGCCACCACGGCCGGTGCACCGCACTGATCCGAAGCCAGGAGCCAGGTGCTTCTCCTGGTCTCCCATGGGGTGCAGGGCCCAAGCACTTGGGCCATCCTCCACTGCATTCCGGGGCCACAGCAGAGAGCTGGCCTGGAAGAGGGGCAACCGGGACAGAATCCAGCGCCCTGACCAGGACTAGAACCCGGTGTGCCAGCGCCACAGGCAGAGGATTAGCTTATTGAGCCCCGGTGCCGGCCGGGCCACTTTTTGATGTAATTTTAGGCCCAATTTCAATGTCATCCTCTCCTTTATCAGATACAGAATCGTGCAGTGTCAGTGCCAACTGTGCCCGTGCAAACACAAGAGCAAACTCCCCTGTTGCAGAAGAGGAAAGAGGTTTCCACAATTTCACAGAACTGGGTCCGAATCCAGGTGGTCTGCCTTGTTGTTCATCTCTGTTTTCATACTCTTGAACTCAGCCAGACCCCCCTGGGGACAGAGAGGAGAAGCCATTCCTTCATACACTAACCTGGGAGTTTGGACTTGCCAGGGCTGAACAGGTCAACAAGGCCCATGTCTTCCAGCTTCTCCTTCAGGCTGAAACTGTCCTCGATGCGGAAGCGGGGCAAGTAGACCACCAGCATGGTTTCCTCCAGCTTGTCCAGCCACTCCTGCAGCACCTCCGGCGTGAGCTCCTGCTCCACCTTGGCCAAGCTCTTCTCAGGCCGGGGTAGGATGAGCACCATGGTGATGTCGTCACCCTTGAAGGGCAGCTCCAGCACCTGGGTGCCTTCTTCCACCTGCCGATAGCGGAACTTGCTTTCCTGGTACATCATAGGCACCAAACAGGACTCCTTGTTGGCCTTGTGGAATACGTCGTCCCTTGTGTTCTCAGGGCTGAACTTGGACTTCCACAGACCCTTTATGGAAGACGCCGGATGGGAGAATCACAGAACAAGAACAAAAGAATTTGCTGACACAGGACACATTCACATCATCATTATGTTAAGATATAATTATTAAGAGAAAAGATTGGAAGGAAAGCCACAAAAGGGTTAATGATGACTATCCCAGAGTGATGGAATTATGAGTGGATTTTTTTTTCTGTATACTTTTCGGTATTTCCCAGATTTTTAGTAGTGACTATTGCTTTTATAATCAGAAACATAAAAGTTAACATCAAGGACAACCTATAAGCATCTTTGCAAGTCTCTTCTTGACTTTAATTGCCTTTTGCTGTCTGTCTCCTGCCAACTTCTTTTTACTTATTTATTAAAAAAAATTATTTATTTGAAAGTCAGTTACACATAGAGAGGAAGAGACAGAAGGGGAGAGAGAGTGGTCTTCCATCCAGTGGTTCACTCCCCAGACCCAAGCCTCCCATGTGGGTGCAGGGACCCAAGCATGTGGACCGTGTTCTACTGCTCTCCCAGGAAGCCATTAGCAGGGAGCTGGATCAGAAGTAGAGCAGCCAGGTTAAGAATCGGCACCCATATGGGTTGCCTGCCGGCATCGTCGCAGTGTCAGCCCCCACCAATCTCTTTTTCAAGGACCAAGTTCCAAAGTTCCAGGCCCTGCCCCTGATGAATAAAAGCCAGACAGGAATAACAGGCCAGACAGGTCTTGGCAGCTTGGTCTGGCAGCTTTGCCTGGCAGGGAGTGAATCCTGCCGGACTCCCTGTACCCTCATTCCGTATCTCCAGCCCTTTGATGCTATGTCATTTAACTCTTCCAACGGTGGTTGCTTATCTGTAAAACTAACAGCTGGCCATGGCTAGTATTTATAGCATGCTTATTGTGTGCTAGGCATGGCTGTAAGCACTTTGCCAGCATTAACTTACTCAGTACCCTCATTAACTCTGTGAGATGGGTATATCAGTTATTACCGTCTTAACAGATGCAGAAACTGGGACATAGAAAGATCACAGGTAACTCACTAGAATTCACACATTCAGAAATGGAAGAGTCAGGATTTAAAAGTGAGGAATCTGAGGCCCGTGTTGTGGCATAGCAGGTAAAGCCACTGCCCACAAGCTGGCATCCCTGAGGGCACCACTGAGTTCCACTTCTGATCCAGCTGCCTACTAATGCGCCAGGGAAAAGCAGCAGAAGATGGCTCACTTACTTGAGCCCCTGCACTCACGTGGGAGATTTGGATGAAGCTCCTGGCTCCTGGGTTTGGCCTGGCCCAGCCCCAGCCCCAGCCATTGCAGCCATTTGGGGAGTGAACCACAGCTAGAAGATCTCTCCATCTGGATCTCTCTCACTCTTTCTGTACTTTGCCTTTCAAAAAAAAAAAAAAAAAAACCTAAGGAATCTGCGTGGTCCAAGCCTTTCATGATCTTGTGAGGTTCCAGAGGGCTGAACTATTCCGTGAAGTGTAAAGGGGAACACAACCTACTCTCTTCTTTTGGCAAGAAGAAAACCCCAAGACACAGAGTCATTGCCAACAGCGGGACTGGCTGCACCCCTGGGCCTGTGGGAGGAAAGACTGCATGTGGAGCATGTCCCAGGATGGGCAGAACATGCCACCATCCGGCTGCCTTGCAGGCTCCTCCTGAGTATCAGTGGCCTGTTTATCCCACAGCCTCCTCCCTTCTCCTTACCAAATGTAATTGGTTGGAACCGTCTTCACAACTCTGTTTTCATTTTTTAAATGTATTTATCTCTAGACTTCTTGACTGTTGGAGTAAGATAAGGCCATCTGCAGTGTCAAATAACAAGGTCTCAGCTAAGTCCAAACTGAGCCGGGGAGTCTGGGAAGCTTCAGGCAGGACAAACTTGGAGTCAGTGTAGAAGCTGCCCCAGAATATGGGGGAAAATCTCAGCAGTGAGGATTGTCAATAGACTGTTCTGTTCAGGATCTCAAACTAGAGTTAACCAGGCAGCAGAAACTGTCATATAGCAGTGAGCGTCTGTCACCAGGCATACCCTGCAGGTGGGCAGGTTGGGTGTGGAAGGGGACATACTCCACCCCAGGTCTGGACCTCAGCCCAGCCACGAGGGCCTGGAAGGCTCGGAGCTCTCAGAACGGCTCTGGATGCTCGCTGGGGTGAGAGAGGGCGATGTGAACAGCAAGAGGAAGTCCCTGGGGAGTCTCCAGGGCCTGTCCACTACCTTGAAGTAAATGGTGTTAACCAGCACCAGGACAGTGAGCTCATCAATGGTGTCTTCAGGAAGAACGTCCCTGATGTGGCCCTCGGTCTTGTTGGAGATCCAGTCGTTGATGATTGCTCTGGACAGCTTTGCATTTCCCTGAGGACAGGAGACAAGCCTAAGCACCTGTGCCACTCGGCCAGCAGTTCCCTTCCTCATGTGCTCTGTTTCACTCATCCTCTCTCTCTCTGCCCTTTCGCACCATTTGGCTCAGAAGCTATCACTCTAACCCCAACTGGGCACATACCTAGCCAGTGCCATGAAGCTTCTGCACAGTTAGTAATAAATATTATCATAAGAAAAAGAACAACAACAACAAAAAAAAGAAACAGGAAAAATAGATAGAAAAGAAGAGAAAGTAGTCTGAGAAAAAGAATACAAAATATTATCCTAACTTGGGAAAACTTGAACCTCAGAAGTAGTTTCCACAGCAGGTTCTGTGGAACAATATGTGACGGTGTGGGTTGAGGGGCAAGTGGGAGGTCAGGGATTCCCTTGTGGTCAGTAAATTTGAGAAATGCTGACTGAATAAATTCTTTTTCTTGGTTCCAAAGCTTAATAGTCTTACCTTCTTCCTGAATCTCCAAGAGGGGATGATAATGTGCATCATGTACCAGTTGTATTTGACGGTGGTAACTATGTAAATTAAATAATCTATCTCAGGACAGTCATCTCCACAGTAGCCTCTGGTATATATTTGAAGTAGGTGGGGGAAACAAAGGATTGATTATTTACATGACTTTTTCAGAGCAGCCACTATAGTCGAAGCCATAGATACCATTGATTTCTGAGGTTTCAAGTAAGAATAAGTATTCTTTTAGAGTTCCAAGTTGTAGCCAGCTCTCCATCCGGTTTCAGGTACCTTAGCAGTGCTAATCTGGACCCTGCATCTCCACCTCTTCTATCTCTGAATGGAAGGGAAGAACGCTAAAGTTAAGGATGACAACGGCAGCTCACCTTGAAGTCCAGGGGCTGCAGTCTGGCTCCATAGACCACCTCACTGATGTCCTGATAGGTCTCATTGAAGGTAAGGGATTTGTCTCCAAACAGGCGATTGGCTGATACCAACTTGGAGGATTTGTTGGCTTTTCGATAGAGTCGGCAGTTCAGTTTGGCAAAGAAAAAGTGGACCTGATCAGATGTTTTCTCAGAGATGGTATCAAACTTAAAAACCTACAGAAGACAAAACAAAATGGTGGTAGATTTTTAGGGTAGCCTCATGGGTGGTAGGCTAGGGCTGGTCAGCCCCTCACCAATAGCCTCAGCAGTTGTGAGCTCCATAAAGCCTAGTGCCTGCACAGCATAAATGCTAAACTCATATTTTTTTTCCTCTTTTATTATTTATTTATTTTGGGAAAGCAGAGAAAGAGAGAGAGAGAGGAAGAGAGAGAGAGATTTTATCCACTGGCTTACTTTCCCAAATATGTACACCAGCTAGAGCTGGACCAGGCCGAAGGCAGGAGCCCAGAACTCCATCTGGTGGTAGGAACCCAGACCCAAGTACACAGGCTACCTCAACAGCCTCTCTGGGTGCACGTTAGCAGAAAGCTGGAATCAGAAGTAGAGTTGGAACTCATCCTAGGTGCCAAATGTCCACCTTTCATGTTCTTTAAATGAGTAAAAAGATAAAAGAAGAATAAAGAGTAGGAGAGATATAGGGGAAAAGAGTGAGATTAGGAAGCCACCTAAAGTCTCTGGAAAGCTCTAGACCAACGCCTAGTTGTTTTCTTACTGGAATGGGAGACGTTCCCTTGCTGCTGGTCAGAAGGAGAACCAACGTGTTCCTCCTTGAAACAAACACTACTGGGTTCAGCTACTCTTGGGGGTTCTGGGATATTGGTGGTGATGGGAGTGAGAAACATAAACAGTGATTCCATCAGCAAGGGGTTAAACAGACCCAGCATCAAAGAATCTCAAGGTTGAAAAGGTCACCTGTAATAGTCATAGCCACAGAAGCTGAAATGCCTCCTACCTCTTCCCTGCTCTCTCCTAAGGTTACAAAAGGCCTTTTGGTTTTGCTCTCTGCCTTTGGTTTTCCTGCTTTTCTAGCACATATTTGTTTTGTATTGTTTTTTTCTAATCCTGTGTTCGACCAAAAGCTTGGTGCTAAGTTTCTCTTTCATCAGAGAGATCCAGTCCTACCCCACTTTTCCAACCCATGGCACCTTGTGTTAGAAGGACATGCTGCCTTTAGAAACTGTTCTCTTTCTGTTCTCCTCCTAGAAAGGGAAAGAGCCATGAGGGGGTATATTCATAGATCAAGAAAGTGCCCAGAAAAGGCTGTGTTATGTGTCTGCAGACTCTTTACATGTTTGTTTATTTGAAAGGTAAAGAAAGAGAGACAGAGGCAGAAAGAGAGCTTTTCCATAGGCTGGTTCAACCCCCAAATGCCCACGACAGCTTGGGCTGGGCCAGGCAGTAGCAGGATCTGGGAAGTCAATCTCGGTCTCCGATGTGAGTGGCAGGGACCAAGTAACTTATTTTCTTTCTTGAAGTCTCCTAGGGTACACGTCAGCAGGAAGCCAGGACTTGAACCCAAGCACTCCAGTGAAAGAGGCAGCATCCAAAGCAGTGTCTTAACCACTACCCCAAATGCCCACCCCTAAGTTAGAAGGAACAAGAATCTTCAGCATGAGACCCAGCGCTTATTGAAGACACTAAAGTCTGTGGCTCTTAGGAGTGTTTACCCCTCCTCTAGTGGCCAACTGCCAATGAACTTCACTGTCCTCATTAGCCCTCTGTAATGAGCTGCCCTAAGCTTTCACGCAACAAAAGAAGCCATAGCTTTAAACCTCCTAGGGAGGGGGATGGGCCACTCTGGAATCCACCGTCCTGCTAGTGCAGACCTGGGAGGTGGCAGTGGAACTTCTGCCACCCACGTGAGAAACCTGAGTTGGGTTCCCAGCTCCTGGCTTTGCCTGCCCTAGCCCTAGCTAATGTGGGCATGGAAGGAGTAAACCAGCAACTGCGAGCTCTGTGCCTGGCACAGAGGAGATGCTGAATACAAACATATACATGATCAAATAAACACAGAAATGAAAGAATGATTAGGAAAGTTTAAGAAGGCCAGTGCCACAGCTCACTTGGCTAATCCTCTGCCTGTGGCGCTGGTACACCAGGTTCTAGTCCCAGTTGGGGCGCCAGATTCTGTCCCGGTTGCTCCTCTTCTAGTCTAGCTCTCTGCTGTGGCCTGGGAAGGCAGTGGAGAATGGCCCAAGTCCTTGGGCCATGGGAGACCAGGAAGAAGCACCTGGCTCCTGGCTTCGGATCAGTGCAGTACACCGGCCATAGCGGCCATGTTGGGGGTGAACCAACAGAAGGAAGACCTTTCTCTCAGTCTCTCTCTGTCCACTCTGCCTGTCAAAAAAAAAGAAAAGAAAAGAAAAGAAAAGAAAAAGAAAGAAAGAAAAAAGTTTCAGAGACACAGGCCTCCCCACATTTGAAAATAGCCCAAAAGAGGAAACTCGGATTTATAAAGAGACATCTGAGTAGTAATTCCTTGCCTAATTAAAAAAAAAAAAAAAGCTTTTCAAAGGAAATCATTTGAAGTGACGATTCAAAGGAAACCACAGCCCATACTGAGCTCCTGTTGGTTCAGGAGTTGTTGACCTATGGGAGCCCCAGAAGGTTCCCAGCAAGGAGGCGGCTGGGGCTTTGGAAGATACCTCCATCAGCTGCTTGAGGGTATCGTTACAGGCACCCAGCTTGGTCATCGCAAAAGCTGTGGAGATGCTCAGGGGTGACAGGAAAATGTTGTCATTGTCCTTCCTGGCGTCTGCCAGGTGCTTATAGAAGATGGTGGCGAAGCGGGAATTGGCCTTGGACAGTTCCCAGACCCGACGATTGGTAGCCTCGGGGATCTTCAGTTCTGACCCCTCATCCTCCGTTGCCTTCTTCTCTGGGGAACGGTAAATGCACATGGGGTTCAGAGGGAAGTCCCGGGGCTTGGCCGTGCAGATGTCCTCCACGGGGCTCTCGTGACAAGCCACACGGCCCCAGAGGCCAACGAGCAGCAAGGAGAGAAGACATGCCTTCCTACAAGGAGACAGAATGCTGAGTTAGGCTAGGCTGCGGGACTCCCGATCTAATGGTCAGCTACAGGCTTGCCTCAGTAGAGCACACGGTCCCAGCCCATGTGATATGACCAGGAGGAAGGTCAAAGCCTCAGAACCAAGTAAAAGAGGCCAGGACAACTCTTTGCAAATGGGTAGTCCTACTTGCCTGGATAGACTCCGGTTGGGAATAGAATCCACAGCTTAATCAACTGATGCTTATTTGGAAGCACTCTGCTAAAGGCCCCATACTGGGAGAAATTAAGAATGCAAAGCTTGGGGCCAGCGACACTGCAGCACAGCAAGTTGAGCCATGGCCCACAGCTCCAATGTCCCATATGGGCAACAGTTCAAGTCTTGACTACTCTACTTCCTATCCAGTTCCCTGCTAATGAGCCTGGGGAAGCAGTGGAAGATGACCCAGATCCTTGGGCCTCCGCACCCATGTGGCAGACCCAGAAGAAGCTCCTGGCTCTGGCTTTGGCCGGTCATTGTGGCCATTTGGAAAGTCAACCTGTGGATGGAAGATCTCTCACTCACTCTTTGGCCTTCTTCTTCTTTTTTAAATATTTTATTTGTTTACTTGAAAGTCACATTTACACAGAGGCAGAGGCAGAGAGAGAGAGAGGTCTTCCATTAGCTAGTTCACTCCCCAGATGGCAGCAATGGCTGGAGCTGTGCCAATCCAAAGCCAGGAGCCAGGAGCTTCTTCCGGGTCTCCCATGTGGGTACAGGGGCCAAGCACTTGGGCCATCCTCCACTGCTTTCCCAGGCCACAGCAGAGAGCTGGACAGGAAGAGGAGCAGCCAGTACTTGCTGGCACCCATATGGGATGCTGGGACAGTAGGCGGCGGCTTTAACCGCTACACCACAGTGCCGGCCCCTCTCTGTCCTTCTGTCTCTGTAACTCTGCCTTTCAAATAAATAAGTAAATCTTTAAAAAAAAAAAAAACGCAAAGTTTTCCATTGATGACAGGGAACACATAGGAAAAAATAGGCTGGGAACTTCAGTGCTTAATGAAGAGTTAGGGATGGCCGGTGCCATAGCTCACTAGGCTAATCCTCCACCTGTGGCACCTGCACCCCGGGTTCTAGTCCTGGTTGGGGTGCCGGATTCTGTCCCGGTTGCTCCTTTTCCAGGCCAGCTCTCTACTGTGGCCCAGGAGTGCAGTGGAGGATGGCCCAAGTCCTTGGGCCCTGCACCCACATGGGAGACCAGGAGAAGCACCTGGCTCCTGCCATTGGATCAGCGCGGTGCACCGGCCGCAGTGGCCATTGGGGGGTGAACAAACAACAAAAGGAAGACCTTTCTGTCTCTCTCTCTCTCTCACTGTCCACTCTGCCTGTCAAAAAAAAAAAAAAAAAAAAAGAAGAAGAAGAAGAAGAAGAAGAGTTAGGGCAGTAGGGGGAGCCACTTACAGAAGCTGTTTAGGGAAGGCCCCACTCATCACTAATGGAATTTAGCTGGATCTTAAAGGACAGGAAGAAATTTGATGGAAGCAGCCAAGAGATTTCAACAATAGAGGGGTTAGCAAGAAGGAGAGGGGCAGGAGCACCTGTGTGTTGAAGGCTCCAGCCCTGACCTCCCACAGAGCTCCCCACAGTGGCTGGAGACTTGTCCCGGGGCCCTGCAGAACACGTGTTTCTCTCGCACCCACCTGCTCCTCCCTCCACACGCTCCAGCGCAGGCATGGGACCCTCCTGACCCTGGCCTTCTCATTTGATTGACCCCAGATGCCACTCACTGCATGCTAACTCTTTCCCAGCTGCTGCCACTGCGTAGTTCAGAACCTCGTCCTTTTTTTGTTTTCTGGAATTTTCAATAGCTTCCCACATGGATTTACTAGCGATACGAAACTCATCTTGTGAAAAATGAGCTAGTGAGACTAGCAGTCAAGAACTAGGGCTCAGTAAAGCACACCAAGAGGCAGTCTCTCATGGAAAACACGTGGGCTGGGAGCTTCCTCCAGCTGGTGTGGGTCCCTGGGGCATTTGAGGGCTGACTCTGGAAAATCTCTCTCTCTGCCTTTCAAACAAGCAAATAAATAAAACAAGAAAAAGGCACGCAGTCTGACAGGACTCACTGAAGCGTCTCCTGGGCGGGTGTGGGCCACCTGAAGCCTGGGTGCAGGCGAGAGGGGGAGGACCCTTCCCTCCCTCCCCTGAGTGTGTTTTGTTTCTCGTTTTGTCTTAAGCTACAGTAGAAGTGGGGGTGGGGGGAGCACCTGGGAGCTCTGTTAAAGACCGAGAGAAACCAAGCTGCTTGAGCTTCAACGTCTCAGGAAACCAGACCAAGACGGGGGAGGGAGGACACCCGGCTTGGCTCTTTTGTCAAAGGTCAGCGGGATCTTGGGCAGGGGGCCACCGGGCGGAAGGAAGAGCAAAGGGAGTTAGGAGATCCTCGCGTGCTCAACTCGCCCTCGCCGCCCTCCTGTAGGAGTAAGGCAGGCCCTGGAATGCCCCAGGGGGCGGACCAAGCGCGCTCTGCATGGCCATCTTCCCGGGAAGGAAGAGGCCCTCTCCAGGCAGGGCGGAGAGCCTAAGGTGTGGCTAAGGGAGGGGCGGGAGGCGGCAGGGGGACTTGAACCGGCGTCTTCCGACCTGTCTTCGAGGGCGAGCCCCAGCGAGAGGTGCCCGGGGTCAGCCTCCGTGTGAGTCCCGCAGGCCGAGGGAAGCCTCACCCTCTTACCTCATTGCAGCCGCTCGGGTTCCTACCCCGCTGGGATACATGGTCGCTAAGCGTCCTGGGCTGCGCAGGTGGCGATAGTGTCGTCTGAGGCAATCTCTGAAAACTGGTTCTTTGCTCTAAATCTCCCTGAGGTTCCAGAGGCCGGGAGGGGGGAGGGACAGGAGGGGAGGGCTGAGGTCAAAGGCTGATGACCAGTTCCCAGGGTTAAGCAAAGTGCAGCGCCCAGTGCTGTTTACTTAGCGGAGAAGGTAGGGTAGGCCCGGCCTAGCCCGGCCTAGGACGTAGGGCCCATCTCTGCCCGCACAACCCCACTCTCCTCCCGCCTTGATAGACAGGAGAAGGAGAATATCTTCGTGAATTAACGCTTGGTTAGAAAATACCTGACTGTGGAGAAGTTTGATCGCGGGATTATTTTTCCGAGTAAACAAATCAGAAGGTAGAAATAGGTAAATATAGCCAGACCATTTGAATATTGTATTGATGGGGCTGTTGCTGTGGCATAGCAGGTAAAGCCACAGCCTGCAGTGCCAGCATGCCGTATGGGCACCAGTTCGAGTCCCGGCTGCTCCACTTCCGATCCAGCTCTCTGCTGTGGCCTGGGAAAGCAGTGGAAGGTGGCCCAAGTGCTTGGGCCCCTGCACCTGTGTGAGAGACCACTAGTAGCTCCTGGCTTCAGCTCAGCTGTGAATCTGGAGCGTGAGCCAGCAGAGGGGAGACACTCCCCCCCCACCTGTGTAACTCTTTCAAATAAATAAATTTTTCTTAATTGTATTGATTTGAGAGACAGAGAGAGTGAGATCCTATCCACTCTTTGATTTCTCAAATGCTCACAAAACCCATGGCCAAAACTGAGAATTGAGAATACTGTCTAGGTCTCCCACGTAGGCAGCTGAACCCAATCGCTGCTGCCTCCCCGGGTCTGCATTAGCAGAAGACCTAGGTACACTGATGTGGGATGTAGTCATTGTAACCAGCATCCTAACTGCTAGGCAAAGCACCTGCCCCAGTTTTAGTTTTTCTTATGGAAAGAGTGAGCCAGTGAGAGAGGAGAGAAGAGGTACTGAGACCATCATATCTAACCAAAGGGGAAAAAGACGAACAAGCGGCTACCTTCAGGTTCTGAGAGCCAGGGTGTCCCTAGACCAGATCTACACCCACCACGGTTCCACCTGTGGCTCACAGATGGCCCCATTCCCCGTTCAGCCCTGAAGTGATGGGAGGCAGACGCAAGAGCAAGGACCCCAAGGTGTGTGCCAAGAACATTTCTACTGAGGAATGATGCTCCAAAATTTTAACCAAAATAAACTTATCTCTTAATTCCATTTTCCATGGAATTTTTGAAGCACTCTTGTATATATACAAATACAGTTGTTTTTCCACACTGTTTGAAAATAAGTTGCAAAGATAATGCCCCTTTTCCCTATATAATGTTAAGTTAAAAACAGTCCCTTGTATGGTTCCAGTACAGTGATCAAAGAATGGAAATTGACACTGACATTGTTTTAAAATATAATACTATTTTCAATCTGTGAACCTTATTCTAATTTTCCCAATCATCCCTTTGTTTTTATAGCTGTAGTTTCAAACTTCTTGGTATCAAAATCCATTTATATAGTCTTGTCAAATAACATTTAAATATCATTAGTAAAATTAAAATAGTTTTGGGACTGCCATTGTGGTATAGCAGGTTAAGCCACCACTTGTGACATATTAGAGTCCTATATTAGAGTGACATATTGTGCCAGTTAGAGTCCTAGTTGCTCCACTCTGATCCAGCTCCCTGCTGCTATTCCTGGGAAGATGGCTTAAGTGCTTGGGCCTCTGCTTCCCACATGGGAACTCCCAGATGGAATTCCAGCCCTTGGCTGTTGCAGCCATTTGCAGAATGAATGAGTAGATCATAGATATGTCTCTTCCTGTAACTCTACCTTTCAAATAAATAAATCTTAAAAATAAAGAATTAATGGGGCTGGCGCTGTGGCTCAGTGGGTTGACACCCTGGCCTGGGGCACTGACATCCCATATGGGCGCCAGTTGGAGATCTGGCTGCTCCTCTTCCGATCCAGCTCTCTGCTATGGCCTGGGAAAGTAGTAGAAGATCTCTCTCTCTCTCTGTAACTCTGACTTTCAAGTAAATAAATAAATATTTTTTTAAAAAGACAAAATTAAAATGAAAGATTTTGAAAAAAATTGAGAGGGAGGGAGCAAGCTCCATCCACTGGTTCACTTTCCAAATGGACCAAAGCCAGGAGCCAGTAACTCAACATGGATGGCAGGAACCCAAATACTTGAGCCATCACCACTGCTCTCCTCTTCCCTCTCTGAATGTCTCTGATATCAGGAAGTTGGAGTCAGGAAGAAGAGCTGGGAACCAAACCCAGGTATTCCAAATGTGCTACAAAATGTGGGGAGTCTTAACCACTAGGCTAAAGGCCAGCCCATTAATTTCTTTTTTTTTTTTTTTAAGATGTATTTATTTACTTGAAAGGCAGTTACAGGGATGGAGAGGCATAGAGATCTTTCATCTACTAGTTCATTCTCCAAATGCTCTCAATAGGTGGGGCTGGGCCAAGCTGGACACAGGAGCCAGGAACTCCATCCAAACCCTGGAGCCATCTTCCACTGCTTTCCCAGGCACGTTAGCAGGGACTCAAAATGGCACTCACATGGGATGCTGGTGTCTCAGGTAGAGGCCTAATGGCTGTGCCACAACGATGGCCCCAGTGCCAGCCCTTCAAAATAGTTTTGACTTCAAGCTTTTACTGAAAGTTTCTTGAGCTCTCCCAGGGTCCCTGGAAGATACTTTGGGAGCCATTGATTTATAACAAAAACAAACAAAAAATTTTTTTTTAGTATTTATTTATTTGAAAGTCAGAGTTAGAGAGAGAAAGATCTTCCATCCTCTGGTTTACTCCCCAAATGCTTGAAACAGCTGGGGCTGGGCCAGGCTGAAGCCAGGAGCCAGGAGCTTTTCCAGGTCCTCTGCTGCTTTCCCAGGAGCATTAGCAGGGAGCTGTACCAGAAGTAGAGCAGCCGGGCTTGAATCAGTGCTCATATGGGATGCTGTTGCCATAGGAGAGGGACTTTACCTGCTATGTGACAGCGCCGGGCCCCCTTGGTTCATATTTGATTGGATTAGGAAAAGAATCTGTGTTGGGCAAATTAATTTGTGACTGTAAACACATACACACACACACACACATACACATGCTATTTTTAAAAATATTTGAAAGGCAGAGTTACAGAGAGAGGGAGAAACAGAGATTTTTCCATCTCCTGGGGAACTCCCCAAATGGCCGCAATGGCCAGTGTGGGGCCAGGCCAAAGAAAGGAGCCAGGAGCTCCATCCTGGTGTCCCACATAGGTGTCAGGAGCTCTCACAGCCATCCTCTGCTGCCTTCACAGGCACATTAGCAGGAAGCTGGATCGGATTCGGGGCAGCCAGGACTCCAACTGGCACCCATTAGGAATGCTGATGTCACAGGCAGTGGCTTTACCTGCAGGTAATTTAGCTAGCCCTTCGCCAGTCCCTGTTGTCCTGGGGCTCTTCTTTCCTTTGGACCCAAGAGTAAGACCTTGGCAAGGGACAAACAGTGGGGCCCAGCTCCTGCTGCGGTTACTGAGTAACTCAAGGCTTAACCTTCTGTGGAAATTTGGCAAACCATCAAGCACCAAAACAGTCTCCAATCTCCTGTTTGCAGTGGTTATGACAATTAAATTAAGGTGAAATGAAGTTTATGAAAATAAAATCCTGCATTATTATTTGGCAGCTTTTAGCTGAGACTCTCATAGTTTCTCATTGCAATTTGTCTAAATCCTCAAAACTTCCAGAAAGTTCATTTTTGGTTTCAGGGAAACCACATCAAAATAGCAAATATTTATTGAACATGTTCAAAGCACACAGCACTGGCCTTGATCTACCAGGTACTCCGTAAACATGTGTGTTTGAAGAAAGCCAGATCCTAAGTGGGTTTGCTGACTTAGTAACAGGAAATACTTTAGATCCTTCCCAAATGGAAAGTTAAGATATCAAGTATGGTAATGCTCACTTACCTAATGGGAATAGATACCTCATGTGAACAGAAACACTGTGCAAGGATATATTTTGGGGGTTGAGCAAGATAGGGTTACATGAGGTTAAAGCTCATTGCTTCTACATGGTGCAGGAAGGTGTAGGTAGTAAAAAAAAAAAAAAAACTAGAAGACAGAGAACAGAGGCAAAAGTAGTAGAAATTTCCCTGGTGAAATAGGGAATGGTATGGACCAATGCAAAAGCAATAGTAAGAAACTCTTGGTAAAGATATAGCCAAGTGTGTGTTTTTGACATGTCCAAATCAGTTATGTGACTGGTGCTTCTTTACCTATGTTTCCCAAGGGCTGCCCTAGCAAAATCGTAACAAGTCCACTTGAGGAGTGAGGTGGCAATAAGGGTCTAGGAATGAATGTAGTAGCATGGCAGCTACTCCATTGGGGACATACAGCTGGTTTCAGGTCCTTGCTACATGACCAGGGCTGAAAATCAACACAGGATACTTGGGGACAAGTTGTTCTAACTTCAAACAGAAGCTAGCTTCAGGGCTGGAATCCTGAGTGCCTGTGGCAGTTGAGCTAGCCAGGGAAGAGTGCTGATGACAAGACCCTTGAGCTGCTCAAAGGGTGGAGAAGTAGGTCACGCACTCCAGGGAAGCAGGCCATGCCATGCCCTAGGTCTGGGTGTTCATCAGGTTCCCTACCCTGCTGTCAGGATAACAAAAAGCTGTCAGATAAGCGACACCTTTTCTACCATAATTAGCATTTTTTGGACTTGAGAGGATGAGGGTGATGATAACCGCTGAGTGGTGATGTAGTAACAGACATAATGGTCAAAGGAACCAAGGAGCAGACTGTGGTGAAGCTCACTTTGATGTGGATGTCGGTAATCATGTTTGTACCATCTGTTCTTTTTTTTTTTTAATTTTTTAAAAAATTTTTGACAGGCAGAGCAGACAGAGAGAGAAAGGCCTTCCTTTTGCCGTTGGCTTCACCCTCCGATGGCCGCCGTGGCCGGTGCTCTGCAGCTGGCGCACGGCGCTGATCCAAAGCCAGGAGCCAGGTGCTTCTCCTGGTCTCCCATGGGGTGCAGGGCCCAAGCACTTGGGCCATCCTCCACTGCACTCCCTGGCCACAGCAGAGAGCTGGCCTGGAAGAGGGGCAACCAGGACAGAATCTAGCGCGCCAACCGGGACTAGAACCCGGTGTGCCGGTGCTGCAAGGCAGATGATTAGCCTGTTGAGCCAGGGCGCCGGCCACCATCTGTCCTTAAGTAACCCTAAACTCACCAGTCTCAGAAATTCTTCTCCCCTTCATCCCCATGGTTCTCCTGGTTTGGACCCTTATTAAGTCTACTGGGACACACTCAACTGGGCTTTCTTCGTCAGGCCCTAAGCCACTTCAAACCAGCATAATCACATCACTCCCTGATTTCAGACCTTCACTGTTTCTAGTTGCTAAAGGAGGAAATCTGAATACAGTATGGCCATCACGCTTCCTAACTTTTGAAGCTATATTCCACTACTTCAAGTTGAATAGAAGGGTCACATTCTTTCCTTTTTTTTAAAGAAATATTTATTGTATTTGAAAGGGAGAGTTAGAGAGCGCAAGAGATCTTCCATCTGCTGGTTCACTCCCCAAATAGCCCTAATATCCAGGACTGTGCCAGGCTGCAGCCAGGAGCCTGGAACTCCATCTGGGTCTCCCATGTTGAGGGCAGAGGCCCAAGAAGTAGGCCATCTTTTGTTGCTTTCCCAGGTGCAGCTGGGACCTGAACTGGCTTCCACTTGGGATGTCAGCTTTGAAGGTAGCAGCTTAACTCTCTTTGCCACAATGCTGGTTCCAGAGTCAAGTTCTTCCATGACTGCATGTGTATCTCCCATGCTCCTCTGGACCTTCCATACCTCACTTTATCACGTGAACCTTTCAAGCTCAACTCTTGATATAAAAACTTCCTGGGCTACCTTGCTCCTCAGCCTTATATTTTTCAAATCTCCACCTCGTGCTAATTATTTCTTAATATCTCATTCACTTCACTTAAAGCAGAAACAGCATCTTTCTCACTTTTGAAGCTGCCTATCACCTTACTAATTCAAAGTGTGCTCTTTGGTCAAACAGCACTGGCCATCTTACCTACCCTCACGTCCCACCTGCTCTGCTGCAACAGTAACTGCACTTTAATAAGAGCACCACGTGGCGTGCAGGCATTTGGCACAATGGCTAAGCTGCTGCTGCTTGGAATGCGTGGATGAGTGCCTGCACCATGAGTCCTGGCCACTGCTCTTGTGGTTCAGCTTCCTGCTAAATGTGCAGATGCTACTGAAGTACCTGTGATGTGGGATAAGTTAGCTGAGGCCAACAACGCTGCAAGTTACACATGACAAGCACGGCTTTCGCAGGGTGCCTCCTTTCATCCCAGACCTGGGGAAGAGTCAGCCTGTAAATATGTGTGTTAAGTTTCACGTAAAACTCCCAGGTTAGTTCCCTGCCTCAGAGACCAAGACTAAGGGAGGTGCTGAGGTGCCACTCTCTGGCCCACACCACTCCATGCGTGTTTGCTTTCTCATCTTTTATTTTATTTATTTATTTTTATTTTGACAGGCAGAGTGGACAGTGAGAGAGAGACAGAGAGAAAGGTCTTCCTTTTGTCGTTGGTTCACCCTCCAATGGCCGTGCGCTGCAGCTGGTGCACCACGCTGACCTGAAGGCAGGAGCCAGGTGCTTCTCCTGGTCTCCCATGGGGTGCAGGGCCCAAGACTTGGGCCATCCTCCACTGCACTCCCTGGCCACAGCAGAGAGCTGGCCTGGAAGAGGAGCAACGGGACAGAATCCGGCGCCCTGACTGGGACTAGAACCCGGTGTGCCGGCGCCACTAGGCGGAGGATTAGCCTGTTGAGCCACTGCGCTGGCCCTGCTTTCTCATCTTTTAAATAAACTTTATCACCTTGTGCACCGTTTATGTGCCTGTACTGAAAAAACTTCTCTAAGAATGCAAAGGACCGGGCTGGCACCACGGCTCACTAGGCTAATCCTCCACCTTGAGGCACCACACCGGGTTCTAGTCCCGGGGGCACCGGATTCTGTCCCGGTTGCCCCTCTTTGAGGCCAGCTCTCTGCTGGGGCCAGGGAGTGCAGTGGAGGATGGCCCAAGTGCTTGGGCCCTGCACCCCATGGGAGACCAGGAGAAGCACCTGGCTCCTGGCTTCGGATCAGCGCGGTGCGACAGCCGCAGCGTGCCGGCCGGTCATTGGAGGGTGAACCAACGACAAAAAAAGACCTTTCTCTCTGTCTCTCTCTCTCACTGTCCACTCAGCCTGTCAAAAAAAAAAAAAAAAAAAAAAGAATGCAAAGGACATGGAATAAAATTAATCCCCACCTGCCCCACTTCACTTGGGTCCCTGCCACCACAGGTGAAGCTCAGAATTAATTCTGGACTCCTGGCTTCGGCCTGACCCTGGCTATTGTGGGCATTTTGGGAGTGAACCCATCTATGGAAATCTCTATGTCTAAACCTTTCCAATAAAGTGAAAAAAAATTATTTGGGAAAAAAGATAGTCTCAGTTAAATTGATGCATACTAAATTTTGAGAAGTAGAATCGAAAGCTATCAAAGAAATTAATAGAGACATATTTTGCTTCCTTGTATTCCCAAACAATTTAGCAGTCTCTATAGGCCTCCAGAATCTGCTGAGCTTCATCTCAAACCACTATCTCGGCCTCTGCTCTAGGTTCAGTGCACACCCAATTTCCACTGTCTCACTCCCTCTAGGTTCATTGCCCACCCAATTTCTACTCTGTCATTCCCTCTGCTCTAGGTTCAGTGCACACCCAATTTCCACTGTCTCACTCCCTCTAGGTTCATTGCCCACCCAATTTCTACTGTGTCAATCCCTCTATGTTCAGTGTCCACCAATTTCCACTGTCTCATGCTCTCTAGGTTCATTGCCCACCCAATTTCTAATGTGTCAATCCCTCTATGTTCAGTGCCCACCGAATTTCCACTGTGTCACTCCCACTGCTCTAAGATCAGTGCCCACCCAATTTCCAAAGTCTCACTCCCTCTGCTCTAGGTTCAGTGCCCACCCAATTTCCACTCTCACTCCTTCTGCTCTAGGTTCAGTGCCCATCCAAATTGCACTGTCTAACTCCCTCGGCAATAGGTTCTTTGCCCACCCATTTCTACTATGTGCATCCTCTATGTTCACTGCCCACCCAATTTCCACTGTCTCCCACCCTCTGCTCTAAGTTCAGTGCCCACTGATTTCTACTGTGTGCATCCCTCTATGTTCAGTGCCCACCGAATTTCCACTCTCTCATTCCCTCTCCTCTAGGTACAGTGCCCACCGAATTTCCATTGTCTCACTCCCTCTGCTTTAGGTTCAGTGCCTCCTAATTTGCACTGTGTCACTCCCTCTGATCTAGGTTAAGTCCCCACCCATTTTCTGCTATCTGAATCCCTCTATGTTCAGTGTCCACCCAATTTTCACTGTCTCACTCCCTCTGCTGTAGGTTAAAAGTGCCCACCCTATTTCCACTGTCTCATTCCCTATGCTATGGGTTAAGTGCCCACCCGTTTTCTACAATCTCACTCCCTCTGCTGTAGGTTCAGTGCTCAACCATTTTCTCTTTAGTCAATCACTCTAGGTTCAGTTCTACCCGTATTTCCACTCTCTCACACCCTCTGATCTAGGTTCAGTGCTCACCGATTTTCTCTTTTTCCATCACTCTAGGTTCACTGCCCACCCAAATTCCACTGTCTCACACTCTCTAGTTCTGTGCCCATCACAATTTCCACTGTCTCACTCCCTCTACTCTAGCTTCATGCCCACCCATTTTCTACTTAGTCAATCCCTCTATGTTCAGTGCCCACCAAATTTCCACTCTCTCACTCCTTCTGCTCTAGGTTCTTTGCCCACCAATTTTTACTGTGTGCATCACACCATGTTCTTTGCCCACCTAATTTCCACTGTTTCCAACCATCTGCTCTAGGTTCAGTGCCCACCCAATTTCCACTGTCTCACTCCCTTTAGGTTCATTGCCCACCCAAATTCCTCTGTCTCGCTGCCTGTAGGTTCAGTGACAACCCGTTTTCCACTGCTCACTCACTCTGCACTAGCTTTATTGCGAACCCAATTTACACTGTCTGAATTCCTCTATGTTCAGTGCCCACCCAATTTCCACTATCTCAACCCTATAGGTTCAGTGCCCACACAATTTCCACTGTCTCACTCGCTCTGCTCTAGGTTCAGTGCCCACCCAACTTCTACTATCTCCTTCGCTCTACTCTAAGTTCAGTTCCCACCCAATTTCCACTGTCTCATTCCCTCTGCTCTAGGTTCAGTGCCCTCCCGTTTTCTACTGTCTCAATCCCTCTATGTCCAGTGCTCACCAAATTTCCACTGTCTCACTCCCTCTGCCCTATGTTCACTGCCCACCCGATTCCCAGTGTGTCACTCCCTCTGCTCTAGGTTCATAGCCCCCTCAATGTCCACTGTCTCACTCCATTTTCTCTAGGTTCAGTGCCCACCCACTTTGCATTGTCTCACTCCCTCTGCTTTATGTTCAGTGCCCACCCAATTTCCACTGTCTCACTCCCTTTCCTCTAGGTTCAGTGCCCACCCATTTCCACTGTCTCACTCTCTCCAGATTCATTGCCCACCCATTTTCTACTGTGTCAGTATCTCTATGTTCAGTGCCCACCGAAATTCTACTGTCTCCCTCCCTCTCTCTAGGTTCAGTGCCCACCCAATTTCCACTGTCTCAATCCCTCTGCTCTATGTTCATTGCCAACCAATTTTTACTCTGTCAATCTCTCTGCTCTATGTTCAGTGCCCACCCATTTCCACTGTCTCATTCTCTCTAGGTTCAGTCCCACCCAATTTACGCTGTCTCTCTCCATGTGCACTAGGTTCAGTGCCCTCCCAATATCCACTGTCTCACTCTCTCTGATCTATGTTCAGTGGGCACCCAATTTCCACTGTCTCACTCCCTCTGCTCTAGGTTCAGTGCCCACCCATTTCCACTGTCTCACTCTCTCTAGGTTCAGTGCCCACCCAGTTTCCCTAGTCTCACTCCTTCTGATGTAGGTTCAGTGCCCACCCAATTTCTGCTGTCTCACTACATCTGCTATAGGTTCAGTGCTCACCCAATTTCCACCGTATCACTCCCTATGCTCTAGGTTTAATGCCCACCCAATTCCCAGTGTGTCACTCCCTCTGCTCTAGGTTCAGTGCCCACCCAATGTCCACTGTCTCACTCCCTCTGCTCTAGGTTCGGTGTCCACCCAGTTTCCATTGTCTCACTCCCTCTGCTCTGGATTCAGTGCCCACCCTGTTTCCATTGTCTCACTCCCTCTGCTCTTGGTTCAGTGCCCACCCAATTTCCACTTTCTCACTCCCTCTGCTCTATGTTCAGTGGGCACCCAATATCTGCTGTCTCACTCCCTCTACTCTAGGTTCAGTGCCCACCGATTTTCAACTGTGTGAATTCCTCTGTGTTTAGTGCCCACCCAGTTTCCACTGTCTCACTTCCTCTGCTCTAGCTTCAGTGTCCACCCAGATTCCACTCTCACTCCTTCTGCTATAGGTTCAGTGCCCACCCAATTTCCCACTGTCTAACTCCCTCTGCTATAGGTTCTTTGCCCACCCATTTCTTTCTTTTTTTATTTGCTTAACTTTTTTTTTTAACTTTTATTTAGAATATAAATTTCCAAGGTACAACTTGTGGATTACAACCGCTTCCCCACCCATAGCTTCCCTTTCCCCCACTACTCTCCCCCCTTACCCACTCCTTCTCCCCTTTCATTCACATCCAGATTCATTTTCAATTCTCTTTGTTTATAGGAGCTCAGTTTAGTTTGTGATAAGTAAAGATTTTAAACCATTTGCCCTCACATAGCATCACAGAGTGAAATATACTCTTTGAGTACTAGTTATAGCATTAAATCACATTGTACAGCACATTAAGGACAGAGATCCTACATGATATTTTTTTAAATTGATTGATTTTTTATGCAACTTCCAATTTTTTTAAATCATTTTCAATTATCTTTATATACAGAAGATTGATTCTGTATATACTAAGTACAGATTTTGTCAGTTTGCACCCACACAGAGACACAAGGTGTAAAAATACTATTTTAGTACTAGTTATTGCATTACTTCATATTGGACAACACCTTAAGGACAGATCCCGCATGGGCCATAAGTACACAGTGACTACTGTTGTTGATTTAACAATTTGACACTCTTGTTTATGGCGTCAGTAATCTCCCTAGGCTATAGTCATGAGTTGCTGAGGCTATGGAAGCCTTTAGGGTTCGCCGACTTCGATCTTGTTCTGACAGGGTCATAGTCAAAGTGGAGGTTCTCTCCTTCCTTTGGATAAAGGTACCTCCTTCTTTGGTGGCCCTGTTCCTTCCACTGGTATCTCACTCGCAGAGATCTTTCATTTAGGTCTTCTTCTTCTTCTTCTTTTTTTTTTTTTCCAGGGTGTCTTGGCTTTCCATGCCTAAAATACTCTCATGGGTTCTTGAGCCAGATCCTAATGCCTTAAGGGCTGATTCTGAGGCCAGAGTGATTTATTAGGATATCTGCCATTCTATGAGTCTGCTGTGTATCCTACTTCCCATGTTGGATCAGTCTCTCCCTTGTTTAGTTCTATCTGTTAGTATTAGCAGTCACTAGTCTTGTTTGTGTGATCCCTTTGACTCTTACACCTATCAGTGTGATCAATTGTGAACTGAAATTGATCACTTGGGCCAGTGAGATGGCTTGGTACATGCCACCTTGCTTGGATTGTATTGGGGTCCTCTAGCACATTTCTAACTCCATCATTTGGGGCAAGTCCGATTGAGCTTGCCCAAATTGTACATATCGTCCCTTTCTTTTTCCCTCTCTCATAATTACCGGGGATTACTTTTCAGTTGAAATTTAAACACCTAGGAATAATTGTGTGTTAATTACAGAGTTCAACCAATAGTATTAGAACAAAAACAAACAATGTCAAGAAATACTAAAAAGGGAAAATATTTACATTGTATATCAACCGTCAAGACAAGATTTGATCCAGTCATAGTTTCTCATAGAGTTCATTTCACTTAAACAGGTTTCCCCTTTGTGCCCACCCATTTTCTACTGTGTCAATATGTCTATGTTCAGTGACCACCGAATTTCCACTGTCTCACTCCATCTGCTTTAGGTTAAGTGTCCACCCAATTTCCGCCGGCCTCTCTCCCTCTGCTCTAGTTTCACTAACCACCCAATTTCCAATGTCTCACTCCCTCTGCTCTAGGAACAGTGCCTACCCAATTTCAACTATCTCACTCCCTTTGCTCTAGGTTCAGTACCCTCCCATTTTCTGTGTCAATCCCTCTATGATCAGTGTCCACCCAATTTCCACTGTCTCATTCTCTCTAGGTTCATTGCCCACCCAATTTCCACTGTCTCAAACCCTCTGCTCTACGTTCGTTGCCCACCCAAATTCCACTGTCTCACTTCCTCTCCTCTAGGTTCAGTGCCTACTCAGTTCCCACTGTCTCACCCCCTCTGCTCTAGGTTCAGGGCCAACCCTTTTTCTACTGTAAATCCCTCTATGTTCAGTGCCCACCAAATTTCCACTGTCTCACTCCCTCTGATCTAGTTTCAGTGCCTAGCCAATTTCCACTGTCTGACTCCCTCTGCTCTAGGTTCAGTGCCCACCCAATTAATACTCTGTCAATCCCTCTGCTCTAGGTTCAGTACCCACCCAATTAATACTCTGTCAATCCCTCTGCTCTAGGATCAGTGCCCACCCAATTTCCACAGACTCACTCCCTCTGCTCTAGGTTCAGTGCCCACCAAATTTCCACTTTCTCGCTCCCACTACTCTAGGTTCAGTGCACACCCAATTACCACTGTATCTCTCGTCTGCTCTAGGTTCAGTGCCCACCGATTTTCGACTGTATCAATCCCTCTGTGTTCTGTGCCACCCAATTTCCACTCTCTCCCTTCCTTTGCTCTAGGTTCAGTACCACCCAATTTGCACTCACACTCCTTTTACTCTAGGTTCAGTGCCCACCCAATTTTCACCGTCTCATTCCCTCTACTCTAGGTTCAGTGCCCACCCAATTTCCACTGTCTCACTCCCTCTGCTCTAGGTTCAGTGCCCACCCAATTTCTACTCTGCCAGTCCCTCTGATCTATGTTCAGTGCCTACCCAATTTCCACTGTCTCACTCCCTCTGCTCTAGGTTCAATGCTGACACAATTTCCACTCAAACTCCTTTTGCTATAGGTTCAGTGCCCACCGAATTTCCACTGTCTAACTCCCTCTGCTCTAAGCTGTTTGCCCACCCACTTCTACTGTCTGTATCCCTCTATGTTCACTGCCTACCCAATTTCCACTGTCTCATTAACTCTGCTCTAGGTTCAGTGCCCACCCATTTTCTACTGTCTCATTCCCTCTGCTATAGGTTTATTGCCCACTGAATTTCCGCTGTCTCATTCCATCTGCTCTATGTCAGTGCCCACCCAATTTCCACTGTCTCACTCCCTCTGCTCTAGGTTCAGTGCCCACATTTTCTACTGTCTCACTCCCCCTGCTCGAGGTTTATTGCCCACCCAATTTCCTTATGTCACTCCCTCTGCTCTAGGTAAAGGGCCCACACAATTTCCACTGTCTCACTCCCTTTCCTCTTGGTTCAGTGCCCACCCAATTTCCACTGTCTCACTCCCTCTAGTCTAGGTTCAGTGCCCACACAATTTCCACTGTCACTCCCTCTGCTGTAGGTTTAGGGGCCACCCAATTTCAAATGGCTCACTCCCTCTGCTCTAGGGTCAGTCCCCACCCAATTTTATATCTCAGTCACTCTGCTCTTGGTTCAGTGCCCACTCAATTTCAACTGTCTCACTCCCTCTGCTCTAGGTTTATTGCCCACCCATTTTCTACTCTGTCAGTCCCTCTGCACTAGGTTCAGTGCCCACCCAATTTCCACTGTCTCACTCCCTCTGCTCTAGGTTCAGTCCGCAACCAATCTCAATTGTCTCACTACCTCTGATCTAAGTTCAATACCCACCCAATATCTGCTGTCTCACTCCCTCTGCTCTAGGTTCAGTGCCCACCCATTTTCTACTGTCTCATTTCCTCTGCTATAGGTTTATTGCCCACCAAATTTCCACTGTCTCACTCCCTCTGCTCTAGGTTCAGTGCCCACCCATTTTCTACTGTCTCATTTCCTCTGCTATAGGTTTATTGCCCACCGAATTTCCACTGTCTCATTCCATCTGCTCTATGTCAGTGCCCACCCAATTTCCAATGTCTCACTCCTTTATTCTAGGTTCAGTGCCCACACATTTTCTACTGTCTCACTCCCCCTGCTCTAGGTTTATTGCCCACCCAATTTCCTTATGTCACTCCCTCTGCTCTAGGTTCAGTGCCCACCCAATTTCAACTGTCTCACTCCCTCTGATCTAGGTTCAGTGCCCACACAATTTCAACTGTCTCACTCCCTCTGCTCTAAGTTCAGTGCCCACCCATTTCATACAGTGTAAATCCCTCTACATTCATTGCCCACCCAATTTCCACTGTCTCACTCCCTCTGCTCAAGCTCAGTGCCCACCCATTTTCTACTGTCTCACTCCCTCTGCTCTCAGATAAGTGCCCATCCATTTACTACTGTGTCAATCCCTCTAGGTTCATTGCCCACCCAATTTCCACTGTTTCACTCTCTCTGCTCTAGGTTCACTGCCCACCCAATTTGCATTATCTCACTCCCGCTGCTCTAGTTTCAGTGCCCACACATTTTCTACTGTCTCATTCACTCTGCTATAGTTTTATTGCCCACCGAATTTCCACTGTCTCACTCCCTTTGCTCCAGGTTCACTGGCCACCGAATTTCCGCTGTCTCACTCCCTCTGCTCTCAGTTCAGTGCCCATCCATTTCCTACTGTGTCAATCCCTCTAGGTTCATTGCCCTCCCAATTTCCACTATTTCACTGCCTCTGCTCTAGGTTCATTGCCCAACCAATTCCCACTGTCTCACTCCCTCTGCTCTAGGCTCAGTGCCCACCCATTTTCTACTGTCTCACTCCCCCTGCTCTAGGATTATTGCCCACCCAATTTCCTTATGTCACTCCCTCTGCTCTAGGTTCAGTGCCCACCCAATTTCAACTGTCTCACTCCCTCTGCTCTAGGTTCAGTGCACACCCATTTTCTACTGTCTCATTTCCTCTGCTATAGGTTTATTGCCCACCGAATTTCCACTGTCTCATTCCATCTGCTCTAGGTTCTGTGCCCACCCAATTTCCAATGTCTCACTCCTTCTACTCTAGTTTCAGTGCCCACACATTTTCTATTGTCTCACCCCCTGCTCTAGGTATTGCCCACCCAATTTCCTTATGTCACTACCTCTGCTCTAGGTTCAGTGCCCACCCATTTCATACAGTGTAAATCCCTCTACATTCATTGCCCACCCAATGTCCACTGTCTCACTCCCTCTGCTCTAGGTTCTGTGCCCACCCAATTTCCAATGTCTCACTCCTTCTACTCTAGTTTCAGTGCCCACACATTTTCTATTGTCTCACCCCCTGCTCTAGGTATTGCCCACCCAATTTCCTTATGTCACTACCTCTGCTCTAGGTTCAGTGCCCACCCAATTTACACTGTCTCACTCCCTCTGCTCTCAGTTCAGTGCACATCCATTTCCTACTGTGTCAATCCCTCTAGGTTCATTGCCCACCCAATTTCCACTTTTTCACTGCCTCTGCTCTAGGTTCAGTGCCCAACCAATTCCCACTGTCTCACTCCCTCTGCTCTAGGCTCAGTGCCCACCCATTTTCTACTGTCTCACCCCCTCTGCTCTACTTTTTTTGCCCACCCAATTTCCACTGTCTCACTCCCTCTGCTCCAGGATCATTTCCCACCCAATTTCGATTCTCTCACTCCCTCTGCTCTAGGTTGAATGCCCACCCAATTTCCTCTGTCTCACTCCCTCTGATCTACGTTCAGTGCCCACACATTTTCTACTGTCTCATTCACTCTGCTATAGTTTTATTGCCCACCGAATTTCCACTGTCTCACTCCCTCTGCTCTAGGTTCAATATCCACCCAATTTTCACCCTCTCACTCTCTCTAGGTTCAGTGCCCACCCAGTTTCCACAATCTCACTCCCTCTGCTGTACGTTTAGCGCCCTCGAATTTCCGCTGTCTCACGCCATCTTCTCTAGGTTCAGTGCTCAACAAATTTCCACTGTCTCACTCCCTATTCTCTAGGTTGAGCCCACCCATTTCTACTGTGTGCATCCCTCTATGTTCACTGCCCACCCAATTTCAACTGTCTCATTCCCTCTGCTCTAGATTCAGTGCCCACCCATTTTCCACTGTGTCAATCCCTCTATGTTCAGTGCACACCAAATTTCTGCTGTCTCACTCCCTCTGATCTAGGTTCAGTGCCCACCAATTTCTGCTGTCTCACTCCCTCTGCTCCAGGATCATTTCCCACCCAATTTCGACTCCCTCACTCCCTCTGCTCTAGGTTGAATGCCCACCCAATTTCCTCTGTCTCACTCCCTGTGCTCTAGGTTCAGTGCCCACACATTTTCTACTGTCTCATTCACTCTGCTATAGTTTTATTGCCCACCGAATTTCCACTGTCTCACTCCATCTGCTCTATGTTCAGTGCCCACCCAATTTCCAATGTCTAACTCCCTCTGTGGTAGGTTCAGTTCCAACCAATTTCCACTGTCTCCCTCCTTCTGCTCTAGGTTCAGTGCCCACACATTTTCTACTGTCTCACTCCACCTGCTCTAGGTTCAATTCCCACCCAATTTCCTTATTTTTTTATAACGCTTTTATTTAAAGAATATAAATTTCCAAAATACAGCTTATAGATTACAATGGCTTCCTCCCCATAACTTCCCTCCCACCCGCAACCCTCCCCTTTCCCACTCCCACTCCCCTTCCGTTCACATCAAGATTCATTTACAATTCTCTTTAAATACAGAAGGTCAGTTTAGTATATATTAAGTAAAGGTTTCAACAGTTTGCCCTCACATAGCAACACAAAGTGAAAAATACTGTTGGAGTACCAGTTATAGTATTAATTCACAATGTATAGCACGTTAAGGACAGAGATCCTACATGATATATATATTTTTAAATTGATTAATTTTCTATGCAATTTCCAATTTAACACCAAGATTTTTTAATCATTTGCAAACATCTTTTTATACAGAAGATCAATTCAGTATACACTATGTAAAGATTTCATCAGTTTGCACCCACACAGAAACACCAAGTGTAAAAATACTGTTTCATTACTAGTAATAGCATTATTTCACATTGGATAACATATTAAGGACAGATCCCTCATGAGACGTAAGTACACAGTGACTCCTGATGTTGATTTAAGAATTTGACACTCTTGTTTATGGCATCAGTAATCTCCCTAGGCTCTAGTCATGAGTTGCTGAGGCTATGGAAGTCTTTAGGGTTTGCTGACTTCAATCTTGTTCCAATAGGGTCATAGACAAAGTGGAAGTTCTCTCCTCCCTTCAGAGAAAGGTACCTCCTTCTTTGATGGCCCCGTTCTTTCCACTGGGATCTCACTCGCAGAGATCTTTCATTTAGGTCTTCTTTTTTTTTGTTTTTCAGAGTGTCTTAGCTTTCCATGCCTAAAATATTCTCATGGGCTCTTGAGCCAGATCCGAATGCCTTAAGGGTTGATTCTGAGGCCAGAGTGCTATTTAGGACATCTGCCATTATATGAGTCTGCTGTGTATCCCACTTCCCATGTTGGATCATTCTCTCCCTTTTTGATTCTATCAGTTAGTATAAGCAGACACTAGTCTTGTTTGTGTGATCCCTTTGACTCTTAGACCTATCAGTGTGATCAATTGTGAGCTGAAATTGATCACTTGGACTAGTGAGATGGCCTTGGTACATGCCACCTTGATGGGATTGTATTGGAATCCCCTGGCACAATTCTAACTCCATCATTTGGGGCAGTTCCGATTGAGCATGTCCCAAATTGTACATCTCCTCCCTCTCTTATTCCCACTCTTATATTTAACAGGGATCACTTTTCAGTTAAATTTAAACACCTAAGAATAATTGTGTGTTAATTATAGAGTTCAACCACTAGTACTAGGATAAAAAAAATACTACAATGGATAAAGTATTACATTGTACAACAACAGTCAGCACAAGAGCTGATCAAGTCACTGTTTCCATTTCACTTCAACAGGTTTCCACTTTGGTGCTCAGTTAGTCGTCGCCAATCAAGGGAAACAAATGATATTTGTCTCTTTGGGACTGGCTTAATTCACTCAGCATGATGTTTTCCAGATTGCTCCATTTTGTTGCAAATGACCGGATTTCATTGTTTTTGACTGCTGTATAGTATTCTGTAGAGTACATGTCCCATAATTTCCTAATCCAGTCTACTGTTGATGGGCATTTGGGTTGGTTCCAAGTCTTAGCTATTGTGAATTGAGCCGCAATAAACATTACTGTGCAGACAGCTTTTTTGTTTGCCAATTTAATATCCTTTGGGTAAATTCCAAGGAGTGGGATGGCTGGGTTGAATGGTAGGGTTATATTCAGGTTTCTGAGGAATCTCCAGACTGACTTCCATAGTGGCTTCACCAGTTTGCATTCCCACCAACAGTGGATTAGTGTCCCTTTTTCCCCGCATCCTCTCCAGCATCTATTGTTGGTGGATTTCTGAATGTGAGCCATTCTAACCAGGGTGAGGTGAAACCACATTGTGGTTTTGATTTGCATTTCCCTGATTGCTAGTGATCTTGAACATTTTTTCATGTGTCTGTTGGCCATTTGGATTTCCTCTTTTGAAAAATGTCTATTGAGGTCCTTGGCCCATCTCTTAAGTGGGTTGTTTTGATGTTGTGGAGTTTCTTAATTTCTTTGTAGATTCTGGTTATCAACCCTTTATCTGTTGCATAGTTGGCAAATATATTTTCCCATTCTGTCGGTTTCCTATTCACTTTCCTGACTGTTTCTTTTGCAGTACAGAAACTTTTCAATTTGATGCAATCCCAGTAGTTAATTTTGGCTTTGACTGCCTGTGCTTCAGGGGTATTTTCCAAGAAGTCTTTGCCAGTACCTATGTCTTGCAGGGTTTCTCCTATGCTCTCTAATAATTTGAAGGTGTCGGGTCGTAGGTTTAAATTTTTAATCCATGTTGAATGAATTTTTGTGTAAGGTGAAAGGTAGGGATCTTGCTTCATGATTCTGCACGTGGAAATCCAGTTTTCCCAGCACCATTTTATTAAACAGACTGTCCTTACTCCAGGGATTGGTTTTGGATCCTTGATCAAATATAAGTTGGCTGTAGATGTTTGGATTGACTTCTGGTGTTTCTATTCTGTTCCATTGGTCTATCCATCTGTTTCTGTACCAGTACCATGCTGTTTTGATAACTACTGCCCTGTAGTATGTCCTGAAATCTGGTATTGTGATGCCTCCGGCTTTGTTTTTGTTGTACAAGATTGCTTTAGCTATTCGAGGTCTCCTGTGTCTCCATATGAATTTCAGCATCATTTTTTCCAGATCTGAGAAGAATATCCTCAGTATCTTGATTGGTATTGCATTGAATCTGTAAATTGCTTTTGGAAGAATGGACATTTTGATGATATAGATTCTTCCAATCCATGAGCATGGAAGATTTCTCCATTTTTTGGTATCCTCTTCTATTTCTTTCTTGAAGGTTTTGTAATTTTCATTGTAGAGATCTTTAATGTCCTTGGTTAAGCTTATTCCAAGGTATTTGATTGTTTTTGTAGCTATTGTGAATGGGATTGATCTTAGAAATTCTTCCTCAGCCGTGGCATTGCCTGTGTGTACAAAGACTGTTGATTTTTGTGCATTGATTTTATATCCTGCTACTTTGCCAAACTCTTCTATGAGTTCCAATAGTCTCTTAGTAGAGTTCTTTGGGTCCCCTAAATAAAGAATCATGTTGTCTGCAAAGAGGGATAGTTTGAGTTCTTCCTTCCCAATCTGTATCCCTTTAATTTCTTTTTCTTGCCTAATAGCTCTGGCTAAGACTTCCAGCACTATATTGAATAGCAGTGGTAAGAGTGGGCATCCCTGTCTGGTACCAGATCTCAGTGGAAATGCTTCCAACTTTTCCCCATTCAATAGGATATTGGCTATGGGTTTTTCATAAATTGCTTTGATTGTATTGAGGAATGTGCCTTTTATACCCAGTTTGCTTAGGGTTTTCATCATGAAAGGGTGTTGAATTTTATCGAATGCTTTCTCTGCGTCTAGTGAGATAATCATATGGTTTTTCTTCTGCAGTCTGTTAATGTGGTGTATCACGTTGATTGTTTTGCGAATATTGAACCATCCCTGCATACCAGGGATGAATCCCACTTGGTCTGGGTGGATGATCTTTCTGATGTGTTGTTGCAGTCTATTGGCCAGAATTTTATTGAGGATTTTTGCATCTATGTTCATGAGGGATATTGGTCTGTAATTCTCTTTCAATGCTGCATCTTTTTCTGGCTTAGGAATTAAGGTGATGCTGGCTTCATAGAAAGAATTTGGGAGGGTTCCCTCTTTTTCGATTGTTCTGAATAGTTTGAGAAGAATTGGGGTTAGTTCTTCTTTAAATGTCTGGTAGAATTCAGCAGTGAATCCATCTGGTCCTGGGCTTTTCTTTGTTGGGAGGGCCTTTATTACTGATTCAATTTCTGACTCACTTATGGGTCTGTTTAGGTTTTCTATGTCTTCCTGGTTCAATTTAGGTAGGTTGCATGTGTCCAGGAATCTATCCATTTCTGATAGGTTTCCCTGTTTGCTGGCATAAAAGTCCTTGTAGTAATTTCTGATGATTCTTTTGATTTCTGTGGTGTCTGTTGTTACATTTCCTTTTTCATCTCTGATTTTACTGATTTGGGTCTTTTCTCTTCTTTTTTCAGTTAGTTGGGCCAATGGGGTGTCAATTTTGTTTATTTTTTCAAAAAACCAGCTCCTCATTTGGCTGATTTTTTGTAATGTTTTTTTGGATTCAATCCTGTTGATTTCTTCTCTGATTTTGATTATTTCTCTTTTTCTACTAGATTTGGGTCTAGTTTGCTGCAAATTTTCTAGATCCTTGAGATGCATTGAAAGCTCATCTATTTGGTGCCTTTCCAGTTTCTTGATGTAGGCACCTATTGATATAAACTTTCCTCTTAACACTGCTTTTGCTGTATCCCATAAGTTTTGGTATGTTGTGCTGTTATCCTCATTTACTTCCAGAAAATTTTTGATTTCTGTTTTGATTTCTTCTGTGACCCATTGTTCATTCAGGAGCATGTTGTTCAATCTCCATGTGTTTGCATATGCTCTAGGGATTCCTGAGTTGCTAATTTCCAACTTCAATCCCTTATGGTCTGAGAAGTTACATGGTATGATTCTAATTCTTTTGAATTTGCTGAGACTTGCTTTATGGCCTAATATGTGATCAATCCTAGAGTAGGTTCCATGTACTGCTGAGAAGAATGTGAATGCTTTACGTGTAGGATGAAAAGTTCTGTAGATATCTGTTAGATCCATTTGGGCTATAGTGTTGTTTAAATCTACTGTCTCCTTGTTGATCTTCTGTCCTGTCGATCTGTCAATATCTGTGAGTGGAGTATTGAAGTCCCCCAGTACTATTGTGTTGGGGTCTAAGTCTCCCTTTAAGTTTCTTAACAAATTTTTTAAATAAACCTGTGGCCTGTAATTAGGTGCATATACATTGATAATTGTTACATCTTCCTGTAGTATTGATCCCTTAATCATTATATAGTGCCCCTCTTTGTCTCTCTTAACAGTTTTTGTGTTAAAGTTTATGTAGTCCGATATTAAGATGGCTTCACCTGCTCTTTTTTCATTTCTGTTGGCATGGTATATCTTGTTCCATCCTTTTATTTTCAGTCTGTATGGATCTTCATTGGAAAGATGTGTTTCTTGTAAGCAGCAAATAGATGGTTTTTGTTCCTTAACCCAATCAGCCAATCTCTGTCTTTTAACAGGACAGTTTAGACCTTTAACGTTCAATGTGACTATTGATAAGTGGTAAGTTTGCCCTGCCATTTGCCAAAGATATTTTCTAATGTATGCTTTGAATTCCCTGTGATCTTTTGCCGTGAGGTTCCCTTCGTTTACCTTATTTCATGTTGATGGCCGTGTTTCTGTGTTTCTGTGTGTAACACATCTTTAAGTATCTTTTACAGGGCTGGATGAGTGGCAACAAATTCTTTCAATTTTTGTTTGCAATGAAAGGTCTTTATTTCACCTTCATTCACAAATGAGAGCTTTGCAGGATATAATATTCTGGGCTGGCAGTTTTTCTAAGTACCTGGGCTATGTCTCGCCATTCCCTTCTAGCTTGTAGGGTTTCTGTTGAGAAGTCTGCCGTGAGTCTAATTGGAGATCCTCTGAGTGTAATTTGACGTTTCTCTCTTGCGCATTTTAGGATCTTTTCTTTCTGTTTCACTGTGGTGAGTTTAATTACAACGTGTCATGGTGAGGACCTCTTTTGGTCATGTTTACTAGGGGTTCTATGAGCTTCCTGTACTAGGATGTCTCTGTCCTTCTCCAAAACTGGGAAATTTTCTGCTATTATCTCACTAAAAAGGCATTCTAATCCTTTCTCCCTCTCCATGCCTTCAGGAACTCCTAGAACTCGAATGTTGGGTTTTTTAATAGTATCCTGTAGATTCCCAATAATATTTTTTAGATTTCTAATTTCCTCTTCTTTTCTTTGGTTTGACTGTATAGTTTCCTGTGCTCTGTCTTATAAGTCCGATATTCTCTCTTCTGCCTCACCCATTCTGTTTGTAAGGCTCTCTAATGTGTTTTTCATTTGATCTATTGAATTCTTCACTTCATTAAGATTTCTCGTCACTATCACAGTTTCATGTTCTACTAGTTGTTTCATTTCAGCTTGATTTCTCCTTAATATTTCATTTTCATGAGAGATATTTTCTACCCTGTCCATTAAGGATTTCTGTAGTTCAAGAATTTGTTTTTGAGTACTTCTTAGTGTTCTTATCAATTTTTTGAGATCTGCTTCTTGCATCTCTTCTATCTCATCATCTTTGTAATCTTGAATTGGGGTGTCTTTTTCATTTGGGGTGCCATAGTGTCTTCCTTGTTCTTATTACCTCGGTTTTTGCGTTTGTTGTTTGGCATATTGGTTTCTTCACTGTGGTGTTTTTTTCTTGTTATACTATGACTCTAGATTAAGTGGACTGTCTGCTTTTGATGGAGCCTTAGAAGCTTGAGATGGGTGTGGCCTGAGAGCTCTGTTTGGTTCCTCAGGGTTGAGGGTGTGTCAAAGGAGACACTCCCAGGTTAGGCGTGGTAAATCTCTCTCTGTTACTTTTTTTTTTTTGGTTCAAAAGGGAGGTAATTCCAAACAGCTGAATGGAATTGGGGGTGGTTAGCAGGCGAATGATATACCCACAGGAGCCAGAGATTGGAAGCTCTTTCCCAAGGACCAGAGAAGGAATCTTTGTGGCCCTTAGTGTGGGCTCAGATTCTCCTGTAGTCTCCCACTGGGCTGCCAAGGCTATTGAACTGTAGCGTCTCTGGAGAGTACTCACATGAATTCGTGATTTCTGTGAGTTCTCTCCCCCACCGTCTCTTTTTTCACAGTCTCAGTTCATTAGCACCACACATTCATTAGGTTCTAATCTCCTGTTATTTCACCCCTCCCACCCAGAGTCAGGTTTTTCTGCTAGGCTCGGGGCCGGTGCCGACCCGAGGTCGCCCTGCTTATGACGTATTCCAAAATGGCGCCTGCTCTTTGTCTTGCTCACCTTTGAGAGGTGAGCGGAGAGAGAGAAGTTCATGTCCGTATGGGTCACTTTTTTTTTTCCCCCTCTCTCTCTCTCTTCTAGTTAGCCTGGTGAACTTTTCCCCGCAGGGTTTCAAGCCTTGTTCACTCTAGGCTCCCTTTTCCACTTCCCTGCTGGTAATTTGGGCTATTGATGTTCTGCTCACCTCGCGTTCCAGCGCTGGTGTGTTGAATCTGCTGCTGGTGTCCCAAACTGCGGGCTCCCACACTCTCCACGCAGGTCCACTGTGAATCTCCAGTTCCTGAAGGGTTTTCTCTGCTGTTTCTTCCCCTACTCTTCCTTGAACCTGCAGTATCTCCACTTTTATTAAACTGTCTCTCCCCAGACTACCGGTGTGCTCCCTTCCTGTTCCGCCATCTTGCCGCTCTCCCCAATTTCCTTATGTCACTCCGTCTGCTCTAGGTTCAGTGCCCACCCAATTGACACTGTCTCACACCCTTTGCTCTAGGTTCAGTGCCACCCAATTTCCATTGTATCACTCCCTCTGCTCTAGGTTCAGTGCCCACCCAATTTCCACTGTCTCACTCCCTCTGCTCTAGGTTCAGTCCGCACCCAATGTCAATAGTCTCACTCCCTCTGATCTAAGTTCAGTGCCCACCCAATATCTGCTGTCTCACTCGCTCTGCTCTAGGTTCAGTGCCCACCCATTTTCTACTGTCTCATTCCCTCTGCTATAGGTTTATTGCCCACCAAATTTCCGCTGTCTCATTCCATCTGCTCTATGTCAGTGCCCACCGAATTTCCACTGTCTCACTCCCTCTGCTCTTGGTTCAGTGCCCACACATTTTCTACTGTCTCACTCCCCCTGCTTTAGGTTTATTGCCCACCCAATTTCCTTATGTCACTCCCTCTGCTCTAGGTTAAGGGCCCACACAATTTACACTGTCTCACTCCCTTTGCTCTAAGTTCAGTGCCCACTCTATTTCCATTGTCTCACTCCCTCTGCTAGGTTCAGTCCCACACAATTTCCAATGTCTCACTCCCTCTGCTCTAGGTTCAATACCCACCCAATTTTCACCCTCTCACTCTCTCTAGGTTCAGTGCCCACCCAGTTTCCACAATCTCATTCCCTCTGCTGTACGTTTAGCGCCCTCGAATTTCCGCTGTCTCACGCCATCTTCTCTAGGTTCAGTGCTCAACAAATTTCCACTGTCTCACTCCCTATTCTCTAGGTTGAGCCCACCCATTTCTACTGTGTGCATCCCTCTATGTTCACTGCCCACCCAATTTCAACTGTCTCATTCCCTCTGCTCTAGATTCAGTGCCCACCCATTTTCCACTGTGTCAATCCCTCTATGTTCAGTGCTCACCAAATTTCTACTGTCTCACTCCCTCTGATCTAGGTTCAGTGCCCACCAATTTCTGCTGTCTCACTCCCTCTGCTCCAGGATCATTTCCCACCCAATTTCGACTCCCTCACTCCCTCTGCTCTAGGTTGAATGCCCACCCAATTTTATCTGTCTCACTACTGCTGCTCTAGGTTCAGTCCGCACCCAATTTCAGTTGTCTCACTCACTCTGATCTAAGTTCAGTGCCCACCCAATATCTGCTATCTCACTCCCTCTGCTCTAGGTTCAGTGCACACACTATTTACACTATCTCACTCCCTCTAGTCTAGGTTCACTGCCCACACAATTTCCACTGTCTCACTTACTCTAGTCTAGGTTCAGTGCCCACACAATTTCCACTGTCTCATTCTCACTGCGGTAGGTTTAGGTCCACCCAAGTTCCAATGGCTCACTCCCTCTGCTGTAGGGTCAGTCCCCACCCAATTTTATATCTCAGTCACTCTGCTCTTGGTTCAGTGCCCACCCAATTTCCAATGTCTCACTCCTTCTACTCTACTTTCAGTGCCCACCCATTTCCTACTGTGTCAATCCCTCTACGTTCATTGCCCACCCAATTTCCACTATCTCACTGTCACTGCTCTACGTTCATTGCCCAACCAATTCCCACTGTCTCACTCCCTCTGCTAAAGGCTCAGTGCCCACCCATTTTCTACTGTCTCACTCCCTCTGCTCTCAGTTCAGTGCACATCCATTTCCTACTGTGTCAATCCCTCTAGGTTCATTGCCCACCCAATTTCCACTTTTTCACTGCCTCTGCTCTAGGTTCAGTGCCCAACCAATTCCCACTGTCTCACTCCCTCTGCTCTAGGCTCAGTGCCCACCCATTTTCTACTGTCTCACCCCCTCTGCTCTACTTTTTTTGCCCACCCAATTTCCACTGTCTCACTCCCTCTGCTCCAGGATCATTTCCCACCCAATTTCGATTCTCTCACTCCCTCTGCTCTAGGTTGAATGCCCACCCAATTTCCTCTGTCTCACTCCCTCTGATCTACGTTCAGTGCCCACACATTTTCTACTGTCTCATTCACTCTGCTATAGTTTTATTGCCCACCGAATTTCCACTGTCTCACTCCCTCTGCTCTAGGTTCAATATCCACCCAATTTTCACCCTCTCACTCTCTCTAGGTTCAGTGCCCACCCAGTTTCCACAATCTCACTCCCTCTGCTGTACGTTTAGCGCCCTCGAATTTCCGCTGTCTCACGCCATCTTCTCTAGGTTCAGTGCTCAACAAATTTCCACTGTCTCACTCCCTATTCTCTAGGTTGAGCCCACCCATTTCTACTGTGTGCATCCCTCTATGTTCACTGCCCACCCAATTTCAACTGTCTCATTCCCTCTGCTCTAGATTCAGTGCCCACCCATTTTCCACTGTGTCAATCCCTCTATGTTCAGTGCACACCAAATTTCCGCTGTCTCACTCCCTCTGATCTAGGTTCAGTGCCCACCAATTTCTGCTGTCTCACTCCCTCTGCTCCAGGATCATTTCCCACCCAATTTCGACTCCCTCACTCCCTCTGCTCTAGGTTGAATGCCCACCCAATTTCCTCTGTCTCACTCCCTGTGCTCTAGGTTCAGTGCCCACACATTTTCTACTGTCTCATTCACTCTGCTATAGTTTTATTGCCCACCGAATTTCCACTGTCTCACTCCATCTGCTCTATGTTCAGTGCCCACCCAATTTCCAATGTCTAACTCCCTCTGTGGTAGGTTCAGTTCCAACCAATTTCCACTGTCTCCCTCCCTCTGCTCTAGGTTCAGTGCCTACACCTTTTCTACAGTCTCACTCCCCCTGCTCTAGGTTCAGTGCCCACCCAATTTACACTGTCTCACTCCCTTTGCTGTAGCTTCACTGCCCACCCAATTTCCATTATCTCACTCCCTATGCTTTAGGTTCAGTCCGCACCCAATTTCCACTGTCTCATTCACTCTGCTATAGTTTTATTGCCCATAGATTTTCCACTGTCTCACTCCATCTGCTCTATGTTCAGTGCCCACCCATTTTCCAATGTCTAACTCCCTCTGTGGTAGGTTCAGTTCCAACCAATTTCCACTGTCTCCCTCTTTCTGCTCTAGGGTCAGTGCCCACACATTTTCTACAGTCTCACTCCTCCTGCTCTAAGTTCAGTTCCCACCCAATTTCCTTATGTCACTCCCTCTGCTCTAGGTTCAGTGCCCACACAATTTACACTGTCTCACTCCCTTTGCTCCAGGTTCACTGCCCACCGAATTTCTGCTGTCTCACTCCCTCTGCTCTCAGTTCAGTGCCCATCCATTTCCTACTGTGTCAATCCCTCTAGGTTCATTGCCCACCCAATTTTCACTATTTCACTGCCTCTGCTCTAGGTTCATTGCCCAACCAATTCCCACTGTCTCACTCCCTCTGCTCTAGGCTCAGTGCCCACCCATTTTCTACTGTCTCACCCGCTCTGCTCTACTTTTTTTGCCCACCCAATTTCCACTGTCTCACTCCCTCTGCTCTAGGTTCAATATCCATCCAATTTTCACCCTCTCACTCTCTCTAGGTTCAGTGCCCACCCAGTTTCCACAATCTCACTCCCTCTGCTGTACGTTTAGCGCCCTCAAATTTCCGCTGTCTCACTCCATCTTCTCTAGGTTCAGTGCTCAACAAATTTCCACTGTCTCACTCCCTATTCTCTAGGTTGAGCCCACCCATTTCTACTGTGTGCATCCCTCTATGTTCACTGCCCACCCAATTTCAACTGTCTCATTCCCTCTGCTCTAGATTCAGTGCCCACCCATTTTCCACTGTGTCAATCCCTCTATGTTCAGTGCTCACCAAATTTCCACTGTCTCACTCCCTCTGATCTAGGTTCAGTGCCCACCAATTTCTGCTGTCTCACTCCCTCTGCTCCAGGATCATTTCCCACCCAATTTTGACTCTCTCACTCCCTCTGCTCTAGGTTGAATGCCCACCCAATTTCCTCTGTCTCACTCCCTCTGCTCTAGGTTCAGTCTGCACCAAATTGCAATTTTCTCACTCCCTCTGATCTAAGTTCAGTGCCCACCCAATATCTGCTGTCTCCCTCCTTCTGCTCTAGGTTCAGTGCCCACACATTTTCTACTGTCTCACTCCCTCTGCTCTAGGTTTATTGCCACTCTATTTCCTTATGTCACTCCCTCTGCTCTAGGTTAAGGGCCCACACAATTTACACTGTCTCACTCCCTTTGCTCTAAGTTCAGTGCCCACTCAATTTCCATTGTCTCACTCCCTCTGCTAGGTTCAGTGCCCACCCAATTTCCAATGTCTCACTCCCCCTGCTAGAGGTTTATTGCCCACTCTAATTCTTTATGTCACTCCCTCTGCTCTAGTTTCATTGTCCACCCAATTTCCACTATCTCACTCCCTCTGCTCTAGGTTCAGTGCCCATCCATTTCCTACTGTGTCAATCCCTCTAGGTTCACTACCCACCCAATTTCCACTGTTTCACTTACTCTGCTCTAGGTTCATTGCCCAACCAATTCCCACTGTCTCACTCCCTCTGCTCTAGGTTCAATACCCACCCATTTTCTAGTGTCTCACTTCCTCTGATCTAATTTCAGTGCCCACCCAATTTCCACTGTCTCACTCCAATTGCTCTAGGTTCAGTACCCACCCAATATTCACCCTCTCACTCTATGTTCAGTGCCCACCCAGTTTCCACAATATCACTCCCTCTGCTGTAGGTTCAATGCCCACCCAATTTCCACTGTCTCACTCCATCTTCTGTAGGTTCAGTGCCCACCCAATTTCCATTGTCTAACTCCCTCCTCTCTAGGTTCAGCCCACCCAATTTTCAGTATGTCCCTCCATTTGCCCTAGGTACAGTGCCCACCTAATTTCCATTGTCTCACTCCTTCTAGGTTCAGTGCCCACGCAATTTCCACTATCTCATTCCCACTGGACTAGGTTGAGTGCCCACTCATTTTCTACTTAGTCAGTCTCTCTCTGTTCAGTGACAGCCAAATTTCCACTCTCTCACACCCTCTGCTCTAGTACAGTGCCCACCCATTTCTACTGTGTCCATCCCCCTATGTTCACTACCCACCCAATTTCCACTGTCTTATTCCCTCTGCTCTAGGTTCAGTGCCCCCACATTTTCTACTATGTCAATTCCTCTATGTTCAGTGTCCACCGAATTTCCACTGTCTCATTCCCTCTGCTCTAGCATCAGTGCACACCCAATTTCCACAGTCTCACTCCCTCTGTTTTAGGTTCAGTGCCTAACCATTTTCTGCAATCTCACTCCCTCTATGTTCTGTGCCCAACCAATTTCCAATGTCTCATCCCTCTGTTCTAGAAACAGTGCCTACCCAATTTCTACTATCTCACTCCCTCTACTCTAGGTTCAGTGCCCTCCCATTTTCTACTGTGTCAATCCCTCTGTGTTCAGTGTCCACCCAATTTACACTGTGTCATTTCCTCTAGGTTCATTGCCCACTCAATTTCCACTGTCCAAACCCTCTGCTCTAGGTTGATTGCCCACCCAAAGTCCACCAATTCACTCCCTCTCCTCTAGGTACACTCCCCAGCCAATTTCCACCGTCTCATTCCCTCTGCTCTAGGTTCATCCCCACGCAATTTCAACTGTATCACTCCCTCTTATAAAGGTTCAGTGCCCACCCAATTTCCACTGTCTCACTCCTTCTGCTCTAGTTTCAGGGCCCTCCCAATTTCCACTGTAGCATTCCCTCTACTCTAGGTTCAGTGCCCACTGATTTTCTACTGTGTGAATACCTCTATGTTCAGGGTCCACCCAGTTTCCATAATCTCACTCCCTCTGATGTAGGTTCAGTGCCCACCCAATTTCCGCTGTCTCACTCCATCTTCTCTAGGTTCTGTGCCCACACAGTTTCCACAGTCTCACTCTCTCTGCTCTAGGTTCAATGCCCACCCAATTCCCAGTATGTCCCTCCCTTTGCTCTAGGTTCTGTGCCCACCCAATTATCACTGTATCACTCTCTTTGCTCTAGGTTTAGTCCCACCCAATTTCTACTGTCTCACTCCCTCTACTCTATGCTCAGTGCCCAACCAATTTCTACTCTGTCAATCCCTCTGCTCTAGGTTCAGTGCCCCCCTAATTTCCGCTGTCTCACTCCACATTCTCTAGATTCAGTGCTCAACCAATTTCTACTGTCTCACGCCCTCTGCTCTAGGTTCAATGCCCACCCAATTCCCAGTATGTCCCTCCTTTTGCTCTAGGTCCAGTGCCCACCCAATTTCAATTGTCTCACTCCCTCTAGGTTCATTGCCCACCCATTTTCCACTATCTCACTCCCTCTGCTCTAGGTTCAGTGCCCACCCACTTTGTACTTAGTCAATCCCTCCATGTTCGGGTCCAGCCAAATTTCCACTGTCTCACCTCTTCTGCTCTAGGTTCAGTGCCCACCCAATTTCCAATGTCTCACTACCTCTGCTCTAGATTCAGTCCAACCCTTTTCTACTGTGTCCATCACTCTATGTTCACTGCCCACCCACTTTCCACTGTCTCACTCCCTCTGATCTAGGTTCAGTGCCCATCCATTTTCTACTGTGTCAATCCCTCTGCTATAGGTTCACTGCCCACCCAATTTTATGTCTCACTCACTCTGCTCTAGGTTCAGTACACACCCAATTTCCTCTGTCTCACTACCTCAGCACTAGGTTCAGTGCCTACCCAATTTCCACTGTCTCGCTCCCTGTAGGTTCAGGACCCACCCGTTTTCCACTGTCTCACTCTCTCTGCTCTAGTTCTATTCCCCACCCAATTTACACTGTCTAAATCCCTCTATGTTCAGTGTCCACCCAATTTCCACTATCTCAACCCCCTAGGTTCTGTCCCCACTCAATGTCCACTGTCTCATTCCATCTGCTCTAGGATCATTGCCCACCCAATTTCTACTGTCACTCCATCTGTTCTAGGTTCAGTGCCCACCCAATTTGCACTGTCTCACTCCCTCTGCTCTAGGTTCATTGCTCACCAAATTTCCACTGTGTCACTCCCTCTGCTCTAGGTTCATTGCCCAACCAGTTTCCACTATCTCACTCCCTTTGTTCTAGGTTCAGTGCCCACCCAATTTCCACTGTCTCACTCCCTCTACTCTAGGTTCAGTGACCACCGAGTTTCCACTGTCAGTCCCTCTGCTCTTGGTTCAGTGCCCACCCAATTTCTACTGTCTCACTCCCTCTGTTCTAGGATCAGTACCCACCCAATTTCCACTCTCTCACTCCCACTGCTCTAGGATCATTGCCCACCCAATTTACACTGTCTCAAACCCTCTACTCCAAAGCTGCACCCACATTTTCAGGTAGAGTTATAGTAGCAACCCCATTCCTTGGTATTGATTTTCTGTATTAGTCAACTCTCTATTACTGTAATACAGTACCTAAATCAGGCTGCTTCTGGGGAAAAGATTATTGAGCTCATAGTTTTGGAGGTTCAAGCACGTGGCACTGGCATCAGTTCAGCTCTGGTAAGGGCCCTCTTAGCTGTATCCCCCATGGCAGAGGGCAATGCCTGAAGTGTGCGTGGGAGCAAGTGATAGAACAAGCCAGAGAGAGCAACTATGTCTATTTCTTTGTTCTGTGTTCCTATCACCTTTGCTGTATCCTAGAGCATAGCATGCTGTAGGTGCTTAATAAATATGTAATGTGGCAATGGGGGCATAATAAATTTTCATTAATGTATTGCAAAATTATTATTAGAAAGATAAATCAGAGGGGCCAGCGCTGTGGTATAGAGGATAAAGCCTCCATCTGCAGTGCTGGCATTTCATATGTCTGCTGGTTCAAGTCCCAGTTGCTCCACTTTCGATCCAGCTCCCTGCCAATGTGCCTTGGAAAACAGCAGAGAATGGTCCAAGTGTTTGGACTCCTGCACTCACGTGGGAGGCCTGGATGAAGCTCCTGGCTCCTGGCTTTGGATCATCCCAGCTGTAGCCATGGCAGTCATTTGGGGAGTGAACCAGCAGGTGGAATCTCTCTCTCTCTCTCTCTCTCTCTCTCTCTCTCTCTCTCTGTCTCTCTTCCACTCTCTTGGTCTTTCCCTCTCTCTCTCTGTAACTCTAAATTTCAAATAAATAAATAAATCTTTAAAAAATTGAAATAAGAAACACAAATCAGACAACAGATGGAAACAAAGAGAAAAGCAAATGAATTTTCCAGGCATTTTACTGAAGTCCATTTAGTTTCTGTGCTCGTTCCATTGCTCTTTCTTTAGTATAAGGCTGCAATCCTATACTTACCCTTAAAAGAGGAAAGTTTTCTTTATTCACTTATTTGGATGGCAGAGTAAGAGAAAGGGGGGTGAGACCAAGGGAAAGCAATCTTTCGCCTGCTGGTTCACTCCCCAAGTGGCTGAAATGGTCAGGGCCGAGCCAGACCAAAGCCTCGAGTCAGGAGCTTCGTCTCCCATGTGGGTGGTGGCGGCCCAAACACTGCATCAGGTATGTGAGACAATTTGTTTGACTATTCATCTTTGCACTGTATCACACAGTTTCCATAGGGAGAGCAAAAAAAACCATGTGGATAGCAGAAATGAGAAAATTTTAAAAAAAAGAAAAATATTTTAAAAACCTTGGCATATTTAACAGCAATTAACTTCAATTTCTCAAGTCTAAAAGGCATCACACAAACCTAGTAAGTGTATGCAAATTACCACAGAGCATAATTTACAAACTCAGCAACAACAGCAGTACCTCCTAGATCTGTGTTAACTCCATGAAGCTTAATTTTTGGCACTGGACGTAATTTTGGAGCTAACATGTTATTGTTCCCCTGACAGCATTTCCCTTCCTTAAATCATCATATTCACATCCCGCATGGATGTGTACACATCCTGTGACAGCCCTCGCTCTGGCCTCTTTCCAAGACACTAAGATACCACTGATGGGAAATGAAAACATATCTGGAAAATATGAGGAAATTTTAATGCTTTCCTAGTAACGATAAACAAATGTTGTCTTTGCTCCTGTTTTCTTCTGAGTGTGAATTTTTAAATTTTCTTTTTAAAATTGGGCTTAAACTCAGAACATGAAATTTACCATATTACCCATATCAAAAATTGAATAGAATTTATTTTTAGAACAGGGTTAGGTGTTCAGAAAATCAGATAGTAGTGAGAATTCCCATACACCCTTTCCCTTGGTCTTACTTATAACATTCTTTGTTAGTGTGGTTTATTTGTTGCAAAAAATGAACCACTATTGATACGTATTATTAGCTATAGTTTTCATTAAGACTCCCTTTTTGTGTTACTCAATTGTGTTGGTTGTGACAAACATATGAATATGTTGTACACACAATATTACAGTGACACACAGAATAGCTTCAACTCTAAAAATCCCTCTCCACTTACTCACAGTTCCTCCCTCTCCCCTGCACCCATGGCAACCACCGATTTTTTGCTGTGTCTATTGTTTTGCTCTTCCAGAACGTCATAGGGTTCAAATCACACAGGACACAGCCTTTACAGATGACTTCTTTCAATAAGCAACGGGCATCTAAGGTTCCTCCATGTCTTTTGTAGTTTGATCACTCCCTTCTTATTATCACCAAACAATATTCCATTGTATGGATGTACCAAAGGTTGTTTATCCATTCATCTATTAAAGGTCATCTTAGCTGCTCCCAGTTTTGGGTGAGCAAGAATAAAACAGGTTGCTTGTAGATATTTCTTATAAATATTCTTTATATATATAAATATGTTTTTGTAAATCTATTTCTTCTAAGAATATATTTCTCGTAAAGATATATTTCTTATAAATATTCTTGCACAGGATTCTTGTAGATATAAATTTTCAAGTGTGTAGAAATGTGATCGCTGCATGGTTTGGTAAGGCTCTGTTTAGCTTTGTGAGAAACTGCCAAGTAGTGTTCCAAGGTGGTTTTTGCCGTTTTGCTGTCTCACTAGCAGTGAGAGTTCCTGTTGCTCCACATCATCGCCAGCATTTAGTCTTAGAAGCTGTAAGTGAGAGCTTAATCATTTTTTTAAATATTTATTTTATTTGAAAGGCAGAGTTACAGAGAGAGAGAGAGAAAGAGACCGAGCAAGCTTCCTTTCACTGGTTCACTCCCCAAATGGTCACAATGGCGGAAACCAGGACCCAGGAGCTCCATCCGGGTCTCCCACATGGGTGCAGGAGCCCAAGCACTTGGACCATCTTCCCCTGCTTTCCCAGAAGGTGGAGGCATCGTGTCAGCAGGGGTGGGGTGAGGGTGGGGCCACAAGGTTGAGGGAGTGTGGCAGCAGATGTGGGGTGGAGGTGGAGGTGGGGCCACAAGGTGGAGGGAGCGTGTCAGCAGGTGTGGGGTGGGGGTGGGGCCACAAGGTGGAAGGAGTGTGGCAGCAGGTGTGGGGTGGGGTGGGGGCGGCCACAAGGTGGAGGGAGCATGGCAGTAGGCATGGGGTGAGGGTAGGGCCACATGGTGGAGGGAGCGTGGCAGCAGGTGTGGTGTGGGGGTGGGGCCACGAGGTGGTGGGAGCATGACAGCAGGTGTGGGGTTGGGGTGGTGTGGGGCCACAAGGTGGGGGAGCATGGTAGCAGGGGTTGGGTGGGGGTGGGGGTGTGGCCAGAAGGTGGAGGGAGTGTGGCAGCAGGTGTGGGGGTGGGAAGGGGCCAAAAGGTGGAGGGAGTGTGGCAGCAGGTGTGGGGTGGGGTGGGGCCACAAGATGGAGGGAGCATGGCAGCAGGTGTGGGGTGGGGGTGGACCCACAAGGTGGAGGGAGCGTGGCGGCAGGGGTGTGGTGGGGGTGGGGACGCAAGGTGGAGGGAGCGTGGCAGCAGGAGAGGGGTCATGGTGGGGCCACAAGGTGGAGTGAGCGTGGCAGAATGTGTTGGGTGGGGGTGGGGGTTGGGCCAGAATGTGGAGGGAGTGTGGCAGCAGGTGTGGGGGTGGGAAGGGGCCAAAAGGTGGAGGGAGTGTGGCAGCAGGGGTGGGGTGGGGGTGGACCCACAAGGTGGAGGGAGCGTGGCGGCAGGGGTGCGGTGGGGGTGGGGACGCAAGGTGGAGGGAGCGTGGCAGCAGGTGTGGGGTGGGGTGGGGGTGGGGCCAGAATTTGGAGGGAATGTGGCAGCAGGTGTGGGGTGATGGTGGGGACACAAGGTGGAGGGAGCGTGGCAGAAGGTGTGGGCTGGGGGTGGGGCCACAAGGTGGAGGGAGCGTGGCAGCAGGAGTGGGGTGATTGTGGGGACACAAGGTGGAGGGAGTGTGGCAGCAGGAGTGGGGTGATGGTGGGGACACAAGGTGGAGGGAGTGTGGCAGCAGGGGTGGGGTGGGGGTGTGGCCACAAGATGGAGGTAGTGTGGCAGCAGGTGTGGGGTGGGGGTGGGGGCACAAGGTGGAGGGAGTGTGGCAGCAGTTGTGGGGTTGGGGTGGGGCCACAAGGTGGAGGGAGTGTGGCATAAGGCATGGGGTGAAGGTGGGGCCACAAGGTGGAGGGAGTGTGGCAGCAGGTTTGGGGTTGGGTGGGGCCACAAGGTGGAGGGAGTGTGGCAGCAGGTGTGGGGTGGGGGGGCCACAATGTGGAGGGAGCGTGGCAGCAGGTGTGGGGTGGTTGTGGGGGTGGGGCCACAAGGTGGAGGGAGTGTGGCAGCAGGTGTGGGGTTGGGGTGGGGCTGTGGCCAAAAGGTGGAGGGAGCATGGCAGTAGGTGTGGGGTGCGGGTGGGGCCAGAAGGTGGAGGGAGTGTGGCAGCAATGGTGGGTGTTGTGTTGGGCCACAAGTTGGAGGGAGTGTGGCAGCAGGAGAGGGTTGGGGGTGGGGTGGTTCCACAAGGTGGATGGAGTGTGGTAGCAGTCTTGGGGTGGGGGTGGGGTGGGGCCACAAGGTGGAGGGAGTGTGGCAGCAGTCTTGGGGTGGCGGTTGGGTGGGGCCACAAGGTGGAGGGAGCTTGTCAGCAGGTGTGGGGTGGGGGAGGGGCCACAAGGTAGAGTGAGCATGGCAGCAGGTGTGGGGGTGGGGGTGGGGCCACAAGTTGGAGGGAGCGTGGCAGCAGGCGTGGGTGTGGGGGTGGGGCCACAAGGTGGAGGGAGTGTGCCAGCAGGTGTGGGCTGGGGTGGGGCCACAAGGTGGTGGGAGCGTGGCAGAGTCCACACCTGGCCAATCCTGTACAATGTGATGTCAGAGTCCTTGACCTTCTGCGTGGAGTCTTGTCCTCCATTGCCAATTCAGGTGGACATTGGTATAGACACTCTCAGCTCTGCCTCCATGCACATCACTAATGACTGGAACCTCCCTGCTGTGTCACAGATCCATGGACCCTCCTTCCTGTGCAGGAGCCACCAAGCAGGTTTGAGCCTCTCCTTCCCCTCCCTCTACTCCCTTCCCCTCCACAGCCTCTCCCTACCCACTCACCACAAACACCCTACCACCCCTCACCTCCACCCCCTACACTCCATCATCCACCCCCTCCACTGCCCTTTCCTACCCCCCAACTCTCTTCTCAGGTCCAGGTGTTCAGCCTTTGTGTCAACCCCAGAGCAGCGAGAGGGGACCGTACTTGTCCAGGGGAGCTCCATTTGGTAGTCAACTCCATCCAACCATGCCACAGTGCACACCGGGACCGAAACACCACACAGGACCAATTCCATGATACAGTACACTGTGATTTTTATTGGGGAGAAGCTCAGAAAAGTCTCAAGCCAATGTGAGCCCTGACAGCTCAGTTTGCATACTTGGGCAGGCTACCTGGGGGCCACCTTTCGGCTGCGGGCGCCAGGGCCGCGGGCTGGGGCCGGCAGGCAGCAGGCACGCAGGAGGAATCTGAGGATGCTCCTGCCCAGCCTCCTGCCCAGCCCCTGCCGGCCCTGGCTCGGGCCAGAGGCCGATGCTGAGGGCCCAGCCTCCTCAGGCTCAGCTGCTGGGGCCTCTGGCACCTCCAGGTGTGGACTGCTCCTGGGGCTGGGGGTGGAGGGGGCGGCCACGGGGACGGGCTCGGGGGCTGGGCTGGCACTGGGGCTCCTCTCCTGCAGCTGTCCAGGGAGAGGAGAGGCAACCATGGGGGCAGCGGCTGCAGGACCCAGCTCAGGCTGGGGTAGCGACTCTGCCTCCGCCTCCGCCTCCAGCTGTGATACAGACTCGGGCTGAGGCTCGGACTCCAGCTCTGCCTCCGCCTCCGCCTCAGGCTCCGCCTCAGGCTCCCTTTGTCCCTATGAGAGAGAGGAAGGCAGGTGAGAAGGACAGGTGCAGTCTGTACCTCCCTCATGCCCACAAACCTGGGGAGACCATGAACAGACCCGCGCTCTGACATCGGGGCTCTACCTGCTCCAGGCTCCGGGAGTCCGGCTGCAGGCACATCCGGCTGGATGCCCCAGGGCCGGATGGCTCCGAGGCTCCAGCGTCCGGAAGCAGACCCAGGCGCACCAGGTACTCCTGGGCCTCTGGGTCCTGGGGAACCCCCAGGAGCTGCACCTCAGTCACCTCCTCGCCCTCTGCTCCTTCTAGGAGAGGGTCAAACCACCGATGCTGGCGGGCGATTTCCGCTGTGGGTCTGTCGCACGGGTCCATGCTGAGGAGTGAGCTCAGGAGCTCCTCCAGGCCCGGGCTGGCGGCACACGGGAGCTCGTAGCTCCCACTCTGGATGCAGTCCTGCAGCTCCACCAAGTCCTTCCCTGTGAAGGGCATGGCCCCCGCCAGCATGGCGAAGAGGATGACCCCCAGGCTCCACATGTCCGAGGCAAAGGGGTCGTAGGGCTCCTGTTGGAACACCTCCGGGGCACAGTAATCCGGGGTCCTGTAGAAGCCCTGTACCAGCACGTTCCCGGGCAGGTAGATGCTGAGCCTAAAGTCCGCCAGCTTCACGTTGAGCTGAGAGTCCAGCAGCAGGTTAGCCAGCTTGAGGTCCCTGTGCGCCACCCGCAGCGCATGGCAGTGGGCCACGGCCGCCAGGACTTGGTCAAACAGGAACATGACCTCGGGCTCTGGCAGGCCGCCCTGCTCCATCACGTACCAGTAGAGGTCGCCCCCATCCAGCACCTCCATCAACAGGCAGTTGTAACAGCCGACACTACCCACGTCCAGCAGCTCCACGATATTTGGGTGCCTCAGGAGCAGCATGATGCTGGCCTCTTGTATCACTTGCCTGGTGTGAGCGGGCTTGCTGGAGTCAAGGAATATCTTCATGGCCACCTGCCGCTGGCTGGACTCTTGGCAGGCCAGCACCACCATGCCGAAGCTGCCCCAGCCCAGGGCTGACAGAAACTGCAGATGAAGCTGATGGCTGACGGCATCCAGCTCCTCACGGCCTTCCAGGCTGGTGTCCCTAACTACACTCTCTGCGCTACTCTGGCTAATATGCCTGTCCATGGACACTAACTAAGGAGCTACCCTAACTACACTAACTAAGAAAATAAAGGGACAACAAGGGGACTACCTGCTGATCTGACTATGGAGCCACACTACCTATACTAACTACACTAATCAAACACAGTGGCAAGGCTAAGTCCTATCTCACCAAAACAGAAAACAACAACCAGACAAACTCCAAAACAACAAACACTAAATAGCTACGCTAACTCTCAGAGATCTAGCCGCGCTGTCTAGCTAAAGATGGGGGAAGCCAGAAACGAATAAAACGGCAAAAAAAGACACAATGGGCCACAAAAGAAATAGGAGGAAAACAACAAACTAAATCCAAATGGGGGAAAGAAAAAACCAAATAGAACAAGAAACAAACAAACAAACAAAACAGCACACCAACACCAACCAGCTCAAGCGCACGCAAAGATGGGTCCAAGTCACACAGGTCACCGAAATAGCTCCCTGGTAATGCGGACAAAAACCTGGGCCGTGCAGCCACTTATATAGGCGTGTGGAGTCCTGTCATCACAGGGCTCCTTATGAAGTCAGAGCGAGAAATGGGCCAATGGCAGTCTGGCAGGGACTTGCATGAATTTGTATTTCATGACAGGTGGTCCTTATGAAGTCAGAGACGGGCGGGGACCAATCAGAGCCTCAGCTACTCCTCGGGGGTTTCTCAACAAACTTCCTCTTACACAATATCAAAGACCCCGAGAGCTTTTGGCTTAGATTGGTGATACAGATTAACGTTACAATTTGAACATTAAACACCTAGGATGTACCTATGGCCTTTTCATTTCTGGGTGAAAGAGTGATAACAACTGTGGGGTCTTTAGGACCTTGGATTGTCTACAGTCTAGATACACGTCCCGTTGCCTTGAACCTCGGAATGATTGGTGTCAGAATGATGGTGACAGCTTCTCTGGCATCATGAAATCCTTGACCAAGTGTTCTGTTGCCCTTGACACCATCAGGCACATTCTTCACATCGACAGAGGGGAGAGGAAGGGATCCATCATCATCCTGTCCCCCTAAGACCATCACTAGATTTCTTGTTAGAAACCCCGGAGGACCAGCATGTAGCTGGGTTGCTATGGTCCAGGTCTGGAAGGCCAACCAAGTGTCAGCTGAGAGCTGCAGCCTCCAAATTGTCCCTAGAATCGCAGGGAGAAAGGGAGGCATGTCCAGATGTCTCAGGGTTCCTGGGCCACTCTAACAAAAAGCCTTGAACCGACTCATGGATAAAGAACAGAAATGTGTTCCTCAGTGTTTGTTCTGGGTGCTGGAAGATGAAGGTCAGGGCTCCAGCAGACCTGATGTTGAGAAAGAGCTCCGTCTCTGCTGCTGCTGAGCCTTCCCAGAGAGAGATGGGAAGATGGGAAGGCTGGTGGTTTGCTGTGGTTGACTGCAGCTAAGCACATGTGTGGAGAGTGGTGTTGTAGTCCTTAAAAAGTCCCACACCTGAATCCAAAACTCCCCAGTGAATTTTAAGGAAAGATCATGGCTTCCTGGGGTGGCCTCAGATGGTGACAGCACAGACCTCACCCAGTCAAGCCCTTAGACAGACAGGTAGCCTGCGGCTGACACTGGGGTCCAGCAGGTTAAACCCTGCTACACCATATGGTCTTATGTTTCGGGCATCCTGTTTGGTGCTGATTGGAGGCCTGGGTGGTCCATTTACAATAAAGCTCCTTCCTATTGTGCCTGGGGAAGCAGCGGAAGGTGATCCAACTATTTGGGTCTCTGCCACTCATGTGGGAGACTGATGGTGTTCTAGGCTCCTCCCATGGTCTGATCCAGAGGTGGCAATTGTTGCTATTTGGGGAGTGAACCAGCAGTTTGAAGATATCTCTCTTTCTCATTCTCTTTTTCTTTCTCATTCTGTCCCTCTCCCCCCCCCAATCTCTCTGTCTCTCCCCCGTATTGTCTATAACTGTTTAAATATCTAATTCTCTCTCTCTTTTTTTTTTAGAAAAAAAGAAACTTACTCATCCTGTGAAAGAGAGTTGAGCTCTAGTCCTACGTTCCCCACCTCTTTATGCTGTAGCATTGACTTTGAAGTTTGCACATGAAGTCTGGAGGGACATGGACAGTTCTCACCACTAAGCCTGCTCTGCATGAAAGGCATCTTTGAGGCTGAACTACAGCACCCTGGACAGGACGGCAAAATACTCTTTAATTTCTTTCATCTATGATTCATAGTTTTCTAGTACTCCAACAGTATTTTTCACTTTGTGTTGCTATGTGGGGGCAAACTGTTGAAATCTTTACTTAATATATACTAAACTGATCTTCTGTATGCAAAGAGAATTGAAAATGAATCTTGATGTGAATGGAAGGGAGCGGGAGAGTGGAGGGTTGCGAGTGGGAGTGATGTTATGGGAGGGGAGGAACCATTGTAATCCATAAAAGTCCTTTGGAAATTTATATTCATTTAATGAAAGTTTTAACAAAAAAGATTCATATTTTCATTGTAGAGATCTTTTGCTTCTTCAGTCACACTTACTGCCAACTACTTCCCTTTTCCCTAGTGTAGCTATGGAACATGGGATTGCTTCCTGCTGGTCATGGTGTGTTGACGTTGCACCCGGACACTTTGTGGAGTGCATTTGCTTTCTCAGGTTTTTGGTGGCGTCTTTGCTGGTTTTCTATATGTAAGATAGTATCGTTGGTCCAAAGTGGCAGTTGGGCCTCCCTCTTTAATTTAGATGCCCTTGGTTTTTTCTGTTGCCTAATATCTCTAGCTAGGACTTCCAGTACAATGTGGACTTCAACTTGAATGATGATAAAAAAAAAGCATCTGCATACATTTAGTATCTTTTAGCCTTGATCTTGGTTTACAATGCCTAGATATATGCTTTCCTGTTGAGCTGTATTTGTTCATTTTCAACCTGAATTGTCTAATATAGAAATCAAATTCTTAAATTTGATGAATAATTTTACATATGTTAAACATGTAGAATAAACATGACTTATAGGTATATGATCTCTGAGAGTAGCCAGTAATACTTCCCTTTAAGAAATACAGAACTGGGGCCAGTGCACTGGCATAGTATTAAAGCCATCACTCGTAGCATCCTATATGGATGCTGCATCGTGTCATAGTTGCTCCACTTCTGATCCAGCTCCCTGATTGTTGCCTGGGCAAAGCAGTAGATGATGGCCCAAATGTTTTCACCCCTGCCACCCACCTGTGAACCTGGGTAAAACTCCTGGTTCCCAGATCGGCCTGGCCCAACCCTGGCTCTTGAGGCCATCAAATGAGTGACCCAGTGGATGGAAGGTTTCTCTATTTGTCTGTCTCTCTCTATAACTGACTTTCAAGTAACAAATTTCCCCCCGCTCCCCTTTATTTTCTGGCAGGCAGAGTTAGTGAGAGAGAGAGAGACAGAGAAAAAGGTCTTCCTTCTGTTGGTTCTCCCCCAAATGGCTGCCATGGCTGGCACGCTGTACGCATTCGAAGCCAGGAGCCAGGTACTTCCTCCCAGTCTCCCATGCGGGCTATCCTCCACTGCCTTCTTGGGCCACAGCAGGGAGCTGGACTGGAAGAGAGCAAGCAGGACAGAATCCGGCGCCCCTACCGGGATGAGAACCTTGGGTTCCGCAACACAGGTGGAGGATTAGCCTAGTGCTGGCCAAGAATTTCCTTTTTAAAATTATTTATTTATTTATTTATTTATTTGAAAGTCAGAGTTACACAGACAGAGGAGAAGCAGAGAGGGAGAGAGAGAGGTCTTCCATCCACTGGTTCCTTCTGCAATTGGCTGCAACGGCTGGAGCTGCGCCGATCTGAAGCCAGGAGCCAGAGCTTCTTCCAGGTTTCCCACATGGGTGCAGGGGCCCAAAGACTCGGGCCATCCTCTACTGCTTTCCCAGGCCACAGCTGAGAGCTGGATCGGAAGTGGAGCACCCGGGTCACAAACCAGCGCCCATATGGGATGCCAGTGCTTCAGGCCAGGACATTAACCCGCTGCACCCAGCATGGGCCCCAAATAACCCCGTGTTTAAAAAAGACAGGAATACAGAAAGCATTTTAAGTTTTATTTCACTTAATATTTCTAGTTCAGGATTGATTGAGTTTGACTAAAAGTGTCTTTTTCTTTTATGACACATGGTGAATGATATTTTCAGATTCTGTCACTGTCAAAAACAATGATGTCATAAACGCTTCATTGTGGGCATTTGTAATAAACACTTTCTCCTATGAACCCCAGATCATTTCAAAATCACCCACCTGGTGAGAGCAATCTTCACTCAGTCTACCGATTCACATGCTATCCCTTCCAGAAACGATGTTTTACCTGGGATCTGGGAATCCCTTGGTTGAGGCAAGTTGACCCTTAAAAATGTACTGGCACAAGTCCACCCTTATCAATTTGTCACCCATGTTCACCTCTGGATTAAAACACGCTGATCTCCAATAAAGACAGTAACACAGTCATGATTCTACTTAACACAGCACAACCACCCTGCATGAAACCAAGATGCATGAACCGTCCCCAGGAGAGAGAAACGCCCTTGCATGGCATTGACTCTTCTTCCACTATCGCACAATTAAATATTACAATGTGAAATTAGCAATAATTTGAATATAGCTGTAGAATCAAACATGGTATAAATGAGGGAAAAAGAAATCAAGTATATAGTTGCATGTTATACACACACATGTAATTATAATAATGAAAAATCCTTCATTACATTATAGTAATCCTTTCTATTTTAAAAAATATCTATGTGTCCTGGCTGCTCCACTTCGTAGGAAACTCTAAGATAACAGGGCTGATGTCACTTCATAAATGTTCTAGCAGAGAAATCCAAAAGGCTTTAGGGAAAGCATTCCATGTGATGTATTCTAGAAAAATCGTTCAGATTTTGCTGCAAATAATTCGGCCTAAAATAAATGGCTTTGTTTGCAGGAATGGGCAGCACACATCCATCAAAACTCCTCTCCCACATTAATGAGGTCTTCCGGGTATGACTGGAGCCCCAGGACACCCGGCTCCCATCCGCTCTGTCACCACCCATGCTGGGCCCAGGCAGACGTCGGAGAAGCGAGAACCCTTTGCTGTTTGGACAAAATGGAAAAACAGAGTAGTAGCAGTAGGCCCTGAGCCGAGGGCTCCAAGGAGGGGGTGGCACCGCGCTGTCGA